>LR990194.1:10007500-11207500 GCA_905147375.1 Hylaea fasciaria
TGCATGTTTATGTATTTTTGTAGTTCGTAGGTGTCGTGATAGCGGCTGCAAGGGTGAGTACGCAAAATAAAATGTCGTCTAAATTGAAAACAAGAAATTCATAGCAGCTTAATAAGTTACTCTTATATACGAATAACAGGACCAATACATTAAGTTTTATTTCGTTTTTTGTTTTTCTCTTTTGTGTCTCTTCATTGGTGTACAGAAAGAGTATTATATTACTCTACTACTACTACTCGTAATCTATTCTATAATATAATTCACTCTTGTCTATATTCCGTGATAATTCAACTCGTACACCACGCTCACTTCTCTCGTACTAGTTACATGGTTTCAGCATATCTGTACACAAAACTGTCGGACTTATCTTTGTCAGCAAAGATTAAAATTCTCATAAATCCAGATTACATCGACAGGAAAGAAATGGCAGTCCGAGGATTTAAACGAAATCCATTAATACAAAGCGAGATAAATCGAGGTAAACGCCGCGGAACGAAACGCTACTTTACAGCTATATAAGCTGTATATTTATTAATGGCTTAAGCTGTCTGTCAGCAAGTTGCAGCTGCAGCTGAACAGAGGGAATTGGTGATTCTATACCAAATATAACTATTAACTCCCATACGGGCTGCTGTGTTGTCCAGTTACAGAAAAGAAGGTATACCAACTGTTATTAATGTTGAATCGTCCATAGATTTGTTTAGAGATACCACACTTTATCGTAATCAAAAAGTGTCCCATGTTCTTCTACTATTTCCATACTAAATGTAGTATAAAAATATATATATGACTGAATATGAATGATATAAGTATGACAAAAGGTGAAGTATGAAAAAAAGGTAAACAATTCATTATATTTGTGTTATTTTCTAGGACAGCGGTTCTCAAACTTTTTTGGTCACGGAACCCTTTTGACAAGCAAAATACTTGACAGAACCCTACAATAAAATATACAATATAAAATACAACAAAAAAATGCGTTGTAAACAATCTCGACTTTATGTTTTTGAAGATAGAGCCGAAAGTCGCTTGTTCACAACTATAGCGTCTAATTCAGAGGCGGCTTTTATCAAAGGGACTGCGTGCTCACCAGTATAACGTTGTCAAAACGTTGGACCAGTGACCAGAGAGAGGTGTTTTGTTTTTTTTTCTAAAATCTTGCGGAACCCCTACAGGGGTAGCGCGGAACCCTAGGGTTCCGCGGAACACACTTAGAGTACCGCTGTTCTAGGATATATGCTAAAAAGTGGCTTTTAGCACTTTAGCACATGGTGGTTTAAATGCCGTGCGGGGTAATTATTATTCTGCACTAAAGGTAGATAATGGAAGGGTTGAAACAAAAGGGCGCTCACTTTATAGTGCTCTATATTAGGGGTCTTACTTCCTTGGATTGCTGCCTATCGTTCGGTCGATTTCCAATCTGCGTGCCTTTATAAACCAATCCACGGATCGGTTATGGGCACGTTTGACCCTAAAAATGGATTGTGATATCAATCCCTAATAGCAAAATTTGGATTGGATTGATTATTAATTTCGGCCGTAAGTAAATGACTGTATCAAAATGTCCGCATCATCTGTTTCTATGTGAGCGGCAGGCGTTCAAACGAAATGTCATTTCAAATCTTTTTTATTAGTATAGTACCACCCACCTAAAGTGTTTTTTAAAAGTTTAGAGAGGGTTATTTTTGAAAGTAATCGGTGATTTCAATATTATCATATTTTATTATTATCACTGTAAAAACGATGGTATTTTAAATTCTCATACTCTGTTTACCAACATAGAAATATTTCACATTGTCATCTTGCACTACATTAACTGCATGATTTTGTTACATTCTACGCAGTAATTAACAATATTAATGTCTAACCCCCGGTTTCTAAAACGCTACTTGGCTTTGACAGTAGATTAAAACTATCGTTGTCTCTATCTAACACTAAACAAATGACAAGGATGGCAATAGAGTTAATCTGTTGTCAACGTTGACTGACGTTTCAGAAACTGGGGGTAAGTCAGCCATTTCGGTTACATCGAATCACCGATGACTTTTAAAAATGTATTGGAAGGTGGATATTTTGTATCTCACCAATGTCATATTCTAAGCATCCGTATTTTCACTCGTGGCCACGGACTCGCACTAATTATGTATTTGGGTCCTCCATTTGCATATTTGCGTAGCATGAATATTTTTACGTTGGCGTTAGGTAAGTGCTTTGCGGAAATACCTACAGTTTTGAAACAAATGGTGTAATTAAAGCTGGTTTTTAACTAATGTTTTGAGGCACGAGAAATACCATCATAATACAAGAAAACAATGTAGGTAACCTTAAACCGATCGATATTCTCATTTGTATAGAACTCATTGTTCAAGAACTGTTTAGTAGCTATACATTAAACAATAAGTATGTGTTGAAAATGCTAATTTTCCTCGTCCCATTTTTCGATGCGCAAAAGTTTTGGTGATAATTTAAATGCTAAGGCACTGAGGCCACCAAAAGCACCAATGTGTGTGAGCAAAATATTCATACAGATACAATGTAGCTAACTTTTTTATATACAAACATCAGCACTGCCTCGATCGGTTTGTACCTTCACACGTAGAGTTTACTTCCTATCTCGCACCAAATTAGTACCTACTTTATTGTTGACTTTCGAGCTAAAAATTACTAATTAGCAAAACTGCAACCACATAGTTATTAGGTATGTAACGAACGACCAATTGAGTAGGTAATGGGTCGGTTTGCACCGCAAAAGGAACGTGGTGCGAAAGGCTCAATATAAAAAGAGCGTGGGGCAATTCGCACCGCAGTGCAAACCAGCCGTGGTGCGAATCACCCCATACCCAGAAGTAAACAATACATTGCGCTACTTGGCTAAAGACGCTACTTACAAAGGCTGAACGGGCTCAAAGGGCAATCTGGTCTATTGTAGAAACTGTCCCCGCGTCGTGGAATTCCTCTTTGTGTCGAAATTCAAGAAATTGTAAAACAGCTAGGGTTACAGATTTTCAAGTTACCCTATTTGCCATTTTAAAACGTAAAGACATTTTCGATTAGTTTTCTTTATTCGCCTTCGACAGTGGCAACATTTTGTAAACTAAACTTATACGCTCATACATAGATAAACGTTTTCAAAATTTAAATAAAGATACATTTTTAAGATGGTGTTGAAGATACATTATTTGTGTAGTTGTGTTTTTATCAAAGATGTGAAAGATAGTTATGTACGAGTTTAACCCCCGGTTTCTAGAATGCTAGTTGGATTTAACAGTAGATTAAAACTATCGTTGTCTCTATCTAACACTAAACAAATGACAAGGATGGCAATAGAATTAATCTGTTGTCAACATTGACTGACGTTTCAGAAACTGGGGGTAAGTATGACGTCAACGCAACAACTCGTACTAGAACGCAAACTAAGCTGGTACCATAATCCAAACAAGACTCGCACTTCGCTCACGCTACGAGATTACCGTAAGACCTCCCCCACTTGAATTGTATACAACACTAACATTCTCTATTCCTCTACAGAAATAAAGTCGTAAAGTTTCTCCGCTGCGATAGAGATTTGTGAAAATCTAATGTGATATCATGTCCTCCACTAGAAAATGTAAACTGGTGTAGGAACTATTGATTGTTTTCTTTGCTATTATATTCCATTGAGTTAAGAATCACATTTATCTACGTATTGTTATTCAAAACAAGAGAACTTTGTCTTTTGCTTTGTCGAGTAAGTTTGAGTAAAGACAATGGGCATTAATACTAAATAAAACAGACAGATAATAATTTGTGTACAGATTAGACAAATTCATCAAATTTATTTTCACAATAAGTAAATATATAACTTCAGCAATTATCACAAATTTATTGATCTATGTTTAGAAAGTCGCTAAACACAAACTCGTCTCGTTTCTAATTAAAAAATATATAGCAACCACTGCCTGATAATAGATAAATGAAGTTTACAACTCCATTGTACAACATTAAACTTTTCCGTTCCAAACCAAAGTCGCTTCTAAAATGGTAGGTATGCGAATCAGAAACTCGCGCGAATCAAAAGTTCGCGACTTCAATTCGATGTTAGCAACTTCAACTCGCGCTTTGTTTCGAGTTAGTGTTTAGCTTGAATTCGCAGGAAGTTTTATACGCATGATTATCTACTCGAATAGACGTGAAAATCAGTTATCTTCAGTTCTTTTGTTTCATCTGATAGCTACAATAGTATTTTTGATGTATAAAAAAACTCCGTGTACAACGAAAGTACAAGCAGAAGTATTGTGTTCATATTCATAATCCGGGACTTGTCAAATATACGACTTGTATCGATTAAAGTTATTATCGATTCTCCATTTAAGTAATTCTAATTAAGGTTCCGATTAATAATTGATGTGGACAGTTAACTTTATATATTTGTGAAAACGATTATGGAAACGGCATTCTAAATTATTTTATTTTTAGGTACATAAAAATATAAAGCCGTTTTAATTGTTTGTTTTATTTCTTTGAAATTTAAAAACTTCCAAAATAACTACTTGTATGTGAAGCGTTAGCATTAGAAATGTCAATAATTATTTTGAACCGATATAATCAAGGACGAAAATAGTAAAATATTGAGTTTTGTTTCCAACATGTTGATGTTACGAAACACCTTTAACGCCTTCCATCCAGCACTCCACAAAATACGCCAAAGTTTCGTCAGAATAATAATACAAGACGTAATGTAGAATACTCATATCTCGCAGCACCACAGCCTAAGTAATAGCACATAATGGTACAGTCAACGGCACATCTGCTGCACATGTCCTACTTCCGATTTAACATTACGTACGCAAAACAACTTCACATCTTACGTGAAGTATTAAAAAAGATTAGGAATATATAATAGAAATAATAAAATTAGGTATATAGTAAAGAAAGTACCATCAATCGTTATGCTAAAGCTAAATGCTAAAATTAATGTAAGGGCATCCAACAACAACTTTTTTATGTGTTTGCTTCGTCTATTAGCTACTTCTGTCGCTAAGTGTACAACGCCGGAAAGTGACAAAGTGAAACACCAATACATTAGACGCCGACGTCGTTTGCAGCTGAGCATTATTACCCTCACTTGTCATGTTTCCTAAAATTAACTAGCTAGAGCCTATTTTCAGGAAACACTGCTATACAAGAATAAATATAGAGCAGTACTTTCTAAAAATAGGGCAGGCTAGCTCTTTTGTGAATTTTGACATAGTCTAGTGCTAATTAGCGTCTCTGGTAGTGGCCGAGCGCGGTAACTGATGCACTTTGACACCGGGTTAGTCAAGCACGACCTACCACTTATACTCATAAGGTATTTACTTCACTCCGTGCTTTGGAGTCGTTTACCTTTGTCAAGGTCCTTGAGTGGCCTCACAAACTCTGACACTAAAAACCAGATATACCTCATTCGCCAAACAAAACAATAGTAAATCTAACCCTAGAAATAGAACGATTCAAAATTGCCTTTGTAATATTAAATCACCTAAAGCCTTAGATTTACACGTAATTAATAAGTCCTCATTGAAATGCCCTATTGTCGGGACCAAGAATGTTAAGCTCAAAGGCAATATCTATTGTCAAGTATTTCTAATTAACATCGTACAATACGAGTATTGTAGTTATAGGTATTAAGTATCTGTTGGGTTCTCACGTTAGATATTTGACCGTAAGTGTATACTGATTCAACGTTATTTAATACTAAGTATATCGACGAACTTAACTTTAAAATTTATGCGCCTAATAGACAGTGGAATACATTTCAGCGTAATATTAGGAGAATGTGGATGTGATGTGATGTACATGCTTATGCTTAACCTATCCACATTCTCCTTCATTCATCTCATTCATTGTAAATAACTTGATTTTCTTCAGACGTATATACGTCTGAAGAAAATCAAGTTATTTACAAACTTAAGTTGAAAGTTATTATAATTACTATTACCTTGAACACGTTCTGCAATAAGGGAAACAGTATCTTGGCAATCTTATCTGCCTAATAAATGCGAAAAGGACATTAAAAAGCACATAAAGCCGCCATTTAAATTCAACCCCCGGCATTGTAGAAGGTAATAATTCGTAAAGTTAGCGAAATATCCCTCATGGGGCCCTGTAATGCCTTAATCTAATTCTGGTTTTATGTATCCATATGAAGGGTTAGTTACGGTTGCGATTCGTGAAAATGTCTTTATTAGGAACAAAACTGAAGATAATAGTATCGCGAAATGTCGCAATTAATCTTGAATGGGAATGGCTACAGGCTCTCCCGTCTCCCAACACAGGCACTTTGATCGTGTTTTGAGGGAATTTCGTCAAAGTAGAACCTGGTTCTCTCATAATCATAATATTTATAAATTACACGTCACGTTGTTTTTCCGCGATAGACTACTAAACTACTAAACCGATTTTAATCAAATTTGCACACAGTGTGCAGTTTGATCTAACTTGAAAGATAGGGTAGCTTACATCTCAATTTATAGTCGCAATAACAAAAACATTAGCCACAGCAACGCGTGGCCCTGTCTGTTAGTAATTTATAAGTCACAAGATTACCCGTAAATAAGACCTCTTGTAACTATGAAGCAGAAGTTATGACGGCCATCAGATTCAAAGCACATACCTGTCATTCACACTGTGCAGGAATCTATCAACTCACTTTTCACAGTTTGCTTGTCTACTACACGGAAGCTGTGAGGTTTCACATTCTTCGAAAGTGTGATAAAGTGCCTGTTGTTTTTTCTCTGAAAGGGTTTATATTTTTAACACTACCGGTAGAGATCCTTCGATAGATCAAGTTCAGACTAGAACGGATAGCTTTTAGCGCCCCTACCCTTTAACCCTTATCTTTTGTGAGCTTACACTTTATCTCTATACTCTATATATACTATTACTACTATTTCGTATTTTTTTCACATCTCGTGTTTCTATTGGTGGGAGGCATAATAGTTATATTATGATACAACACAACAAACGTGTTACTTAATGTGGTCTCCATAGACACATAGGAAGTTTCAGTGATGGATTCACCACTTTACTGATCCGTGATGTAGACTGCGGTTTGACTAGAATCCTGACTATGATACTGATTAGTACTCAAAATTGACTAAGTTTTGGAAAGTATTTGACATATATGCCTAATACAAGGGACTGGATTCATTTTTACTGTAAGCTAAAAATAACGTGTGAAATTGTGGACGTACTTTTACTTACAAGCATTGCAAGAAAATGTTTACGATGTTCACGGATAGAATCATAAAATTTGTCCATAGTTGAGGATCGAGTAACATCATTTGCCTCATAACACGCCTTCGTAAGCTTCTGAAGCTTTCCTTTTGTAAATCTACACCCTAGCCTTTGGCTACAACATCATAACGTTTTTTCTCTCTAAGAATATTTACAAAAGGATTCCTTCAAAGCGCATTAACCCGAGTATTGTACCATAATTTATAAGAATACTATCACGCTATCTTTAGCTACCTTTCTGAAACACGCAACGTACTTTACAGGGGCATCTACCTTCGAAAAATGCATTTGAAATTTGAAACAATACTTCATCTGAGATAACATCTTTTGGCAACGTACCTTCAAAACTATCCTAAGGTTATACGAGTACCTTGTTTACTCTTATGTTTTCGCATAACGACGCAGATTTAACTGTCTACTGGATAAAACTAAAAAAAATAATATTATTATGATGTACCCATGCAAACTTCCAACGAAAATTGGTTTGAACAAGATCTAGTAAGTAGTTTTTTTAACACGTACTAATTCGTAAAAAAATACACCATTATTAAAACATCGATCAAAGTTACAACGAACTTTTATATTATGTTACTTGCTGCTTCGGAACCCTTCATGGGCGAGTCCGACTCGCACTTGGCGGCTTTTTTTTATTGTTGTTTCTTTTTGGTGTACAATAAAGAGCTTTCTATTTTATTCTATTCAATTAGTAAGAATGGTCTAACACCAAACCACGAAAAAAAGATGCATAAACTTTAACCGTCTTAACACAAAATATTTAAACCAAAGTTGAACTGATGAGTCTAAATATTTTCCCCACTAATCCTCGCTTTTACTAAATCAATGACAAATTTACATGTACAATAATTAGGTGTGCTAGGATTGAGTAACAAAACGCGAGTGAAAGACGTGGATTTTGTCGAACGATATTTTAGAAACCTCTGTTTAACTCTGGTCTAATCTTTTGTGGTAAGACGGTTTATTTCTCGCCACAAATAAAACAAAAGTTAAACAGCCTCTCCAAACGTCCCAAAATCCTTGAGCCAGTCACATAGCCTCACAAAGAACTGAATGACGTAATCACCACACCCCACCGGGTGGCTCGGGAACCACCGGCTTCAGTGTATAATTACACTTAATTAATCATTTTCATGGAAATTATAGAAATGTGGCTCAGCGCAGATGGAGTTGTACCCACAGGATATGAAGCCCACTGTATGTTAATAATGAGGTATATTTTATCTAGTTACTGTCTATTTAGGTACACATGAATACAATTCATATACGAGTACAACACATGCACGCACACGTACGTACATGAATGACACGTTTGGCGTAGTGGCTGAGCAATCGGACTGCTGCGCTTAGTGTCGCGGGTTCAATTCCCACCCGGAACAAATATTTGTGCGATCCACAAATATTTATTTCTGGTCTGGGTGTGATGTGTATGTGAAATTATATGTCTGTAAGCGGCACCCACGATACAGGAGCAATCCTAGAGTGGGGCTACGTATAAAAAACATTTATTTGTTGGGTACATATTAAAATGGACTATATTCTATATAATAATATGAATAGTCAGCTTCATTTGCCGATAAATACTCGTATATTCTCATACATTTCGGCCACAGATGATTTATTAAAATATTTTTAAACTTTTCAACCATTGGTCGTACTTCCATAATGTATAAAGGCAAGTATTCGTAGAACTTTATAGGGTTACGTGTATAACTGAATCATACACAGTCCAGTGATCGTTGAATGTTATTTATTTTCTTTAGTAATAAATAGCGTACAGTAATAAGACAGTCCTTCAAAATGTTATTACTCATTTTTATTAACAGCATAACTTTATAGCTACCTCACAACAACATTGACTTGCGCCAGTTAAAGTGCTAACAAACTAAGAACGGCTACGTAATGAAATGCACTTATAGTTTTAACCGAGAACATGTTCCAATAACAGTTTATAACAGGGCTATAGCGAACTCAAACAGTATAGTGTAACAATGTAGTGACAATACTTACAAGTAAGTTTGTTTTGAACATAGCCCTTGTCCACATGGGCACACTTGTCACTTGTGAACTTTGGAACAATGATTAAACAACAATTAATGGACTGTTAACTAAACGCTATTTAGCACGCTAATCCACACGAAACCGTTCATAGTCAAACTATATAGGACCTCTACGTGGACAGTCCTACAGTTCTAGATTCAATCAGTGGTTTACCTACTCCTATTCTAATAAGCAAGCTAGCTAGCTCTTTACAGCTTTTATTCTTCGTCTAGTTTCCTTTGTTCCGTGGTGTACAAATACAAAGTTTATATCTGTGTAACAAAATTATTTTGTTGTTCATAAATAATAATAATGAATAATTCATTTATTTCCCCAAACAATATTACTATACCTATGTTATAGCTAGACAATATTATTATACCAAACCATATTATTATACAATTATACGTTATAGGTAAGACTTAGAAATCATTTTAATAGATATACCACGCACAACAAGAAGATACAACCAAGACGGTCACGCAGCCCGAGAACTACATCTACAATATTAATTTAAGACCACCGCAACTTGGTTTGCTGTTTCGGGTCTGATTAATATTTTGCTAGGACGGGGAATGGACCTATTTATTAGTGATTGTTAGACGTATAATCACATTGTATTAGTGAAGGTATGTTTATAGGGGTTAGACCCCGTATGCCATGGTGGCAATTAATCAAATTACTTGCCTACATAAAGCAGTAAATGTTATACGTACCTAACTTTTATTGACAGCTGCTTTAGTTTCAACAAAACAAATATATTATTTGGGTAAATTTAAATAAATGTATTGCTATATTTTCAGATGGAAGTGGAGGCTCTTATTATCGGAGGCTAGACTCATTTTGGGTAACTGCATTGGCGCAGTTACCATAGTTACTTAGGTAGTTACTTAATTAAATTATTATCCAAACAACCAACCAACCGACCACCTACCAACCAACTACATCCCCGTACAACACTCCAACCACCACCACCCACCCAGTTGTGTGGTCAACCAACTTTATACATTAGCGGGGTGTTACTTAAGAGACACTGTGAAATAACGTTTTTCGTATATATTCCGTTCTGCGGATAAGTTTTTCGAGATCAAGCAATAATATCACACTCAAAATCTTGTCCCCATATATATTATATTAATTACGTGTACTAATCTATATTCATCCTAAACTATTATGTTTGTAACAAAATGTATTCATGAATCATTGTGAGCGAAAGCATTCATAGCTTCATTTAGGTAGAATATATACTCAAGGTGTTGATTGATAAAGCATCCCTTTATCTAAGGGTTGAGGGTTAATTGTGGCCGTTCGGTTGATAGGGTCGAATGCTGAAGGGCTGGGGGGCAAAGCTCTAGCGAGGGTGCGGGGGTATAAAAATAATCTCTGCAGAAACGTGGTCGTGTAATTAATGTCTGGTAAATTGTTTTTAATGTGTGGAAGTTTGAACATAAAAAGGGCGTCTTACTTACATAATAACCCGGTGGCAAGAAGTTCATACCTAAATTACAACCTAACGACACGTTTGGATCGTCTAAGTTATGAGCGGAATTCTATGCTCTGTTCTTCTTTAAGCTCCGAGAAAGCAGGGGGTCGCAGAAACCTAGAGCACACTCACGAATGTTACCTGACCTCACCACAGCATTCGGAAATCAATGAATCGAGAAACGAACGGTGTGAGAGGTGGATAAAATCAAAATGAAAAAAAATAAGTTGGTAGTAGTGACTGACTGACTGACGCTAGATGGCGCTGCTCTTATTCCATACAATTTCAAGTTTACGCTAAACGGACCGAGCGCGTAAAGAAATTGTCAAAACTCACACACTAGGCACACTGTACGCTTAATGTGAGTAAGTTACACACGTATTTGGGTTAAAATAATCTGGAAAGTAATAAATCACCCCAATTTCCCCAAATAATTTGCCAATAAACCTACATCACTTCAGAGAACCTGCAACACGTGCCAATAGACACCTTGATTCTACGAATTTCTAAATAAATCGAGATAAAAATCACAGTCAGCGTTTGATTAAGGTAAGTTGATAGCAAGTTGTATTGAGAAACTTTGCAGTGAAGTGAAGCTCGCTATCGGAAATATTCCACTATTTCAGGAAACCTACTGGAAATAGATAAAACGGCAAAGTTTGGAATGGCGACCTGCCGACTCTAGCGAAGTAAAATCGGAAAGTGAAGTGATGCTGTTCAACGGAAATGTTCGATTTTCAGCGTGATACAAAACCACAAAGTTTTCCAACTAGTTCCAGAACTGTGGGGCACGGCTCCGACCAGTGACTTATGTAGGTATAACTCATGACACCTCTTCATGACGATGGTATGGTAAGCCACGTGCAAGGTGAGCTGAGTGTGTGTGAATTATGTCTAACTCGGACCAGAGCCTCATGGGCGGTTGCTTATCGCTAGATTTAGGAAGCGACAAAGAAACCCCTACTAGGGCATTCATGGATAGTAAGAAAATCTTGAGAACACTATATCCAGCTATAACCGCTTGCAATATTCGTCGACGGTGTCTCCACTTAACCACTACGCCATGGCGGCCGGTGCAGCAGCCGCCGCCCCCGCGCCTGTCCGCAGTCACCGCGTCGGCCTTATAAAAGGATCAGCTGGCGACGCGCGATCTCTTGCTTCTGCGCGCTTGCCTCTGCGCCACTCGTTGCGTATTATAGTTAAGATTGTGATTGAAATTTGACTTACGTATTACACCGCCTAAAATACAGTCCACTTTGTTTCATTCCTGAGCTAGGAACCCAGTTAGGTCTTTACAGACGGCATGGTCCATGGCAGTTCACATTCACGCTTTCTACAATTTAACTATCTACGCAGCTACTCTATTTGTAGATTACAATTATAAAGCATACCCCAAACGCATATTGTTAGCAATAGTGTGTCCTACCTTTAAATGATAAAGTACTTTATGTTACATAACACAAAGCTATCACAGTATTAGCAGTGCATTTCTGTATTTGTGGTTCTAGCTTCCTGCCACAGAATACTGGGATGTATAGTAAGGTAACCTACGGCTAAAACACGGTTGGCATTAAGTTCCCCTTTGAAATAAATGTGAGTTCTCAACGTATTTTTAGTCTGTGACATCTTTGTTTTCTATTTGTATAGCTGGTAAGAGCAAAATAATCCGCTGTTGCTGCTCCACGAAAAATCATTCGTATTTTGTTGAGAACAAATGGTCATAAAAAATACTCTGCAAAATATATGGGCATTAATTTATTTGTAACAAAATAATTTCTAACAAATTATACAAAAAATTTTCATCGTACTGAATTCAAAAGTCAGTCAGGTACTTGAATATCAATGAAAAACGATAGCTCAACTCTCAAAACGATACTAAATAGACAAATTACAAATCCTTGAAACTTAATTTATTTTTAATCGCTTGATATTTCGAGGATATTTCATGACTACAAATCGTAGAATAACAACCGTTTGAACTATTATCTCGATCATAACTCGAGTTTCACGACGTTCTTCGCTAACTTTCACTGTAACGGTCTATTTAATTCAAGTTAGTTCTTTGATATTCAGCAATTTATATAATTTACCTCTGTCTGGATAAAGACCAGCCTTTGTTCAATTGGTTACAAAGTTTTGTAATTATTTTTAAATGAAAATGTTTTTTTTTCATAACTTGTTAGTTCAAACAAAAGCCCAATTTTTACTTTTATTTCTATAACTTTTGTGTAATTTACTTTAGTATCTAATATTTCATCCCTAAAAATACGCACGCTACTTAGCCACAAACTAATAGAAAAAGCAAAAATAAAAAAACATTCATATATTTTATGCTCTTCTATAAATATAGTGCCTCCGTAGAGTGAGTTGGTGATGTGACGATTGCATAGAGGGTTCTATTTAAATATGCGCCAATATTTTGTGCGAACCATATATTTGTGGAACTATATCGTTCTCGTTATTCATGAATACGTGCTCGTTACTCTCGATTCCCTAAACACTGAAAATTCTAGTTAGGGGGCAGGGTCTATGTATGCATTCGTCGGGTAGGTCGGCTGTGCCTACTGCCAGTCTAACAAAGTAACCTCACTGACGAGCCTACAGCGATGTCACCATTCTCCTACAAAGAGATTTCGGTCTCGTTAATCCACGATTCTCCGTGAACTACCAGGGATGTCACTCTTCAGCATGTTTAATTACATCCTCGATGCTAATTAGTCGCTCGGACGCTGGCTATCGTGCAAACTCTGCTATTGTAAACGGTGTGGTCAGTTGGGTTGCAGCCCTGCGTAGAACCATTGTATCAATTTAGCGATACCAGGAAGCTTTATATAATTTTCTGGTGTTCTAACTATTTACGTTTTAATATTACGTTACGTAAATTTTACTTGACCTAGTGCCTTTTACAAAGGTAGAAGAAAACTGAAAGTTTCTGGAAGATATGTTTCATCGTGGAAACAAAGTCCTGAAATATCGCACAAAGTCGTCTGGAAATGCGAATCTGAATAACAATTTCAGCCTCTCTACTCGTATCAAAAGGAGCAGACACTTGAAGATTGTTTCATTATTTTCCTGCAACAAGCGAAGAGCTGAGGGGATGTGAAACCAATATTATTTTCCTCCTTTGAAAACATTATTTTTCTTTGGTCCCTAGTACAGTAGGGAAATAGCTCTTCAGCCTGATTAGATATTGCAGTTATGGTACAAATACACTGACTATGACTAGGTAACGGCAGCAGTCTATATAAATAAAAAGACAATTATATAACATAGTGATGTGGCATATTTATCTCAAAGTTTTCTGGAACAGATGGCTGTCTAAGCCTGTAGGTCTTCATGTTTTTGACTACATTTGTGGTTTGCAATCATTGTTGCCAACACATGGCAACAAAGTAGCCACCTGTGTTCACTACCGACACTCACTAGGACAATACATTTGCATGTTACAAAACCTCAATACCATTTTACCCACTACAATGTAACGTTATCTTCTACCTGTATACATAAAATTTTACTTTCAACAAAGTAAACTTACTACCACTTACCTGCTAACTTGAATCGTTAGTTAAATTGCAGCTACATAGTGTGCTACTGTGAAAGCACTGAGTGGTGTGGCAAGCTGCCGTGAAATGGTCTCGGTCCAAAAAGAGCAATAAGCAAACACTCTACGGCCAGTTTAGAGACGTTTGTTATCTTTAACAGCAGATTATAATGAAATTTTAACGTTGTTCTTTTTTGGAACATTTTACAAAATGTCAAGGGCAGTAAATATTTTATTTGGATTTATGCCACATTCGGAAGTTCGTCCCACATGAAAATATATTCTGTAGAATGTGTCTAAGAGACTAGAAAAAATAGGAGTATACTTACTTACCTAATATTTAAAAATGTTCCACGTTGTGTCTGTCTGTTTGAAATCACATCACGTAACAGACACGAGGTTAAAATCCGACTCAAAAATGTATTTTGTGTATGTCTTAATCCAACGAAAAGAAGCTGATCTGAGATTGATAAGTAAGGAGTAACATGCGCCACGCCAGCCCGCCCTCGGCTGACGCGGGGCTTTGATGAGTCACGGTGTTATAATATCAGTGTAAAAAAATATTAGCATAAACTAGTTTCCGCAACAGCTATACATATAACAATAAAAATCAATAGCATTCCCATCATCAAATGATCGCGCTCGCGGGGATTCGCCCCGTCCTGCGATACGGGATACGGCAGATTCACAAAGTGGATTTTCTCGGGCCTAAGATTAGGTTTCATATGGCGGCAACGTGGGAATCAGTGAGGGTGAGATGTTCCCGCAACGGCGCTCCAATTTACCTCCCACAGCTTTATAGCCGAGGAGCTTATGTTCACACCTAACATTTCTTTAATAAACCCGAAAAAGTTCACGCGTTTCGTGCACACCGCGGTTGCTATGCATATTTTTCCTCAGTGGCTTAAAAACGGATTTGTGTGTTTTGTATATTCACATTTATTCATTTTCAGGTACCTACGTACAACTTCATACAACTTTACCGTTATAAATTAACGTGATTCAAAACAACATTATTTCACGTGTTTCTACTGTGATTATACTTTGGTTAATTTAGATAATACAAAATAATGTACATGTTCCACAGAGTTTAGATGTATCAGAATTGTTTTTATTACATTCGATATAACGTGAGTTACCCCCGGTTTCTAGAACGTTTGTCAGCGTTGACAGTAGATTAAAACTATCGTTGTCTCTATCTGACTATAAACAAATGACAAGGATGGCAATAGAATTAAACTGTTGTCAACGTTGACTGACGTTTCAGAAACTGGGGGTAATACTAATTTATACTGAACAATTATGAAATAAATGTATTCCTTAACAATAAGTATAATAACTTATTTTTGTGATCCGTTTTATACAAAAAGGTTTCATTTCTCATTTATTCACAAAAGGAACAAACACTTCAAGCAAACTTGCCAATAACTTAAATGAACTCATCGAAAATCGAGCAGATGACAATATCTCTGCGTCTGGCGCGTACAAATAGCGTCGCCACTTCAGCATCTTTGTCTTTGTAGTGCAGCGCTGCACTGAAAGCTTTTCTACCATAAGTCTACTGAATTGAATCAATATTTCAACGTCGATATAAAATCGAAATACTGCACTTTCATATTTCTACAAGCGTTTCACAGCTTTACTACTTTTTAGTATACATTCGAGAGCATACTATGCTCGTATTGCTCGTGTGTTTTACAGCTACTATCCACTGAATTTTAGTTTCTAGCGACACTTTCGGTTATTGGAATGATTTAGCTGATATTATAAGTATATATCCGAATAGTATACGAGTTTCGTTTATTTTATAATGTAAGACTAGTCCAGAAAGTAGCCGTAAATGAGTCGTTTATATCACTTACACTGTTGTATTGCACCGCTTCGCAGTAATGTTCAAACATAACGTATTTACCATCCTCAATCAATGGCGGAACCAGACGACCCCTTGACTGCCAATCTTGACATTTTACCGACAGTCTGGTGGTCTGGCAGTGACATTTAACAAATTAATGACGTAACTTACCCGTTACCACAGATATTATGCACAGGCTGTCCTGTTACAGTCGGCCATCCTTTAGGAACGAGTCCCTTCGTTCTACATGTCTACGTACTCACCCCGTCTCTTTATAGGTACTTTTAACGCGATTAGAATTCCTTGTTAGTCACAAACATTTTCTTACGAACACTTTCTAATATACCTTCTTCTTTTCAGAATTCCACATTATCCCCATTCTTTCTGTCTTTTAGATACCTACATGGCCTGCTTTGCTCCGTATCTCCGACTTCCATTAACTGGTTTCAAAGTTATCCATTTTGGCATCTGCAGCGTATTCATGTTCACTATATCGATCACTTTTCGTCCTGGTGATTGACATTATCTGGCATTCCTGGGGGTGCCATCGCCTTTGCCTTTTGTTGTTTTGCAACATTTTGTTTTCGACTGTTTTCCAATCTCGAAGTCTCAACTTCTTGAAAACACCCGTCAATTAAGTAAATTATTATTTCACCTTTGCTTCGTGAGACCACTTTTCTCTCAAATCTGCTCTAACGAACAAAAATGTTGTCTGAACTACTCACAGAATCGTTTCTGCAGGCCGGTTTCTCACGCGTCGCAATGGGAGCACGGCATAAGTACAAAACACTTGCTCTGAACCTATGTATTGTTGAACGTTGGTTGCCCAACTTTTAGAGGCTATGTCAGGGGTGGTCGTTGGGAATTAAAACTGCCAGTTTATCTATGGACTGAGACAAAGATAACCTGTTTGGGGCTGTTAAGGCAAATGAAGCTCAGGCTAATTTCAACATGATGCTGACGGTGACATCATAATCTGGAATCAAAGTCGCCCATATCCATTCAACAATATCCAATGTTAGCGACTGTTCCAATAAAAAAAACTTGCCCCGTGACGAGCTAGTCCATTATTCAAAATAACTTTACAATTACAATCCGTAAAAAAAAATAAAGAAAAACAATGCCCATTAGGAACTTAGTAAGTAGAACGAACTGAAATGGGTAGGTATATAATAATTATATCATACGGCTTGGGCTTTAACTGACATCCAGGATCGAGTGTTTCATATTCTGGAGTTCTTTTGGGCGGTCCTTCCAATTTAAGGCTAGTACATCAAAATTATCTTTGAAATAATCTTCCATTTAAGGCTAACTATCTTGAGACCCCAGCTAACCAAGGCTAGCCGGAAAGATTTTGATTTTACAGGGTGATTCAGGAGACTACGTTATTTCCTTCCCCCACCACCAAAATAGCGCTAGTACAGTCTCTGTTACTTTTGATAACAGACTACAAAACACTTGCATTTGTATTTTGACCGAAGATTGGCTGAATAATACTCGCAGATAGATCGTGAAGCGTTGGCTATTATTTGGGCATCAGGAAGTTTCATCAATACCTTTGTGGTAGGAAGTTCACATTGAAAACGGATCACAAACCTTTGGTCAGTATTTTGGAAGCAAAGCAGGTATACCGGTTATGGCAGCGAGTAGACTGCAAAGGTGGGCCGTGTTGCTTTCAGGGTATAATTATGATATTGAGTATTTAGCGCTCATACAATTTCTACATTCGGTCCGTATTTGGCTAACGCAAATAAGTATAATAATCGTGTTACAGAATTCCGCAATAAGCTCAGATGGTTACCAATCCGAAGTAAGTGGCACGCTCATATCCTCTCTCTTCTTTGTGGTGCCGTTTGACTTCTCTTATTTCAAACATCGCTTTATTTTCTTCATCTTCAGAATCCTCAGATTTTACGATGCCACAGGGTGGACCACTGGACACTCGACACAAACGGCTGAATCGGACAAAAGGCAAGCGAAATTATGCGCGAAGCAATAGCGTCGACGTCGGTCGTCAGCGTTGATATCGCGTTAGTACTCAACAGGTCAACCATCAAGCTTATAATGTCATCATAAACCCCAATCGTGTCATCTCGCTTCAATTTCAAAATAAAGAGAATGCTCCTTCTCGCAGGGGACCAATATGGCTATGCTAAACCGCTGAGAAAAAAAAACTGTAGGTACATTCAACGCTGCACCAGACAACTCCTTCACAACTTCGAATTGTGGAATACCGGCAAGCGAAGTCAATATCTGTATTTAAGACGTATACTTACTCATGCAAAATAAGCAGCTTAATGAAGGTCCGCTTAAACTTCGCACGAATTCTCGTTGACAATAATAATTATTGAAAATGTCCCTGCGCGCGCACTGCAACGCAGCGGCTGGGGCAACTGCTCCGTCACCGCATCTCTCATTTTCACGTTTCCGACAGTCTTCCATAGGTAGATTTTAACATCAATACACAGATAATAATAAATTTTTTTTGAATGATACAAATCGGCGCAAGAATTTCAAAAATATGCAACAACAAATTATAATTATGGTTATTTCAAAACATTTTTTTATTATTTAGAGTGAAGCCACTCTCCTATGAATTTGTGTGCCAGTGGCATATATAATTATCTCTTCCAACACTCACTGAAGTGCAATGATAATGGCGCATGTGAATTGGTTTCAAACCAAAAGTAGGAAAATTTTATTAATAATCATTTTACCCCCAAAAAGCTTTAACTACAAGCAATGGCGAGTTGAACAGCCTAACCTGGGTTAAAACAAAACATTGTTCTCTCAATTTCTACGTTTCACCTTTTCCTTTGAGGGTTATTCCTTATTGTTAACGCAGTCAACAGAATTACTAAATTCAATAAAATCAACAAAATGAAGATAGTCAACAAAATCTAATTTCAAGATTATAATAAAAACAAATACTTACTTAGGTCAAATCAAAAAGTCAAATAAATCAAATAAGTACCCAAGTTAACTAAATCTAATAACTATTAACTAGATCTAAGTGATAAATCAAACACATTCACGTAATCAACCAGATCATTGTCCAATCAAACCAAACCAAATCGCGTCAAATTGAATGAAATCTATAATCGGATCCAAACATAAAAAAAAATAGAAAAAAGTCAAATAAAACTTATACTGTCCTTTGTACCTATCTATGGTATACGTCACTCTCTTTACTAGATTGGCCAAGTTAAATTCCGTACATTTTACTTCAACGTGTGTTTTCTTGTATACGACGTACCCTTTACTATATTCTATTCTATTCACCGATAATATTACCTATTTAAATATATTTACTACGTATTGGATTAGGCGTTCCGAGCATTCACTGTGTTCAAATAAAATATAGGTACCTGCAACCTTGTATCTCATAATATCAGTGTCACTTTGACCGTTATGCAGTGTGAAACCAGTTTAATTCTAAAAAAAAGTTTTGTAAGTTGGTACAAAAGCTATAGACACCATGACTTCTGCAATCTATAGCTTTGCTACTTATAGTTTCTTTTTTCAATCTTCTTGACCGGCCACTTTTAGCTGAGTCGTCGTGGTAAGGCGTATACGGTGAATATTCTCGTCAGTCTTCCCGGCGGTTGGTGCTAACAAATCTTACAATGCTTCTCCATTTTGATCCGTTTATCTCATTGTAAGAACGCTCTGTCATGGACGCATTAACTTCTCCATACGTAGTATTATAACTCGATAATTCTGTGCTATTCTTCATGCTGATAATATTTATTATAATTATATCATTTGCTTACATTCAAACCATTTAGTTATCTCTTACTCCTACCTACATAATTTAAAATCACACTATATTATAGCGTCTCTTCAGAATCAGTCAACAATCAGGTTCTTATTTAAAAGCTCAACTTTGTGCGAGTGACTTCGTTCACCGTCGCACTATCAGCCGCGATGTGTCAAGCCACTCCTGGGCAACGAGATTATACGTCATATTATCATACCCGGCTTGACAACACTCTCATGGGTCACTTCCTATACTATAGCCGTGCGATATGAGAGTTACTTCCTTCGCTCTCAAACCGCACAACCTGCGATGCGTCAAGCCACTCCTGGGCGGCGAGTTCCTACGCCATATCCTGCCCGGCTTGACAGCATCCTCACTGAACTTATGTTATAGCCGTTGCGGTGCGAAAGCTACTTCCTTCACAGACTCACCAACAACGGCTGCGATGCTTCGAGCTACACTTGGGCGACGAGTTCGTACGTCATGTCATTCCCGGCCCGACAACAGCCTCACTTATCCCATCAGCGGAATTCACATAATGTAACCAGCACTCACATCATAAAATAATGTCGTATGTTTCTCGATTCTTGTTTGAGAACTCTCCATTCACCGGTGATCAACGTATGTACCTACTTATTCTAAATGTCTTGAGTGCTACTAATAATCAAACACTCCACAATCTCATGTTTAGTTCATTCGCATATTATTATTCCTCAAAGGTATCGTTCCTACTTATCATCAACATCGTTTCTAACATTTTGATCTGCCTCATCTTTCATTTGCTTTTATTTACTGGAGCAATTCACTTTGTTGTGATGAACGAAAGCTTTGGACTACCACTACACTATTACTATCTTATCACTGTCTTCTTAACGATTACTTTTTCTACTATTTGCGTTTCTACAATCACTATCACTAGGCCCTAGTTTAGGCATTTCAAAAGGCCTGTATGATCTACTTCGTTCGCGTTCATCGAATCGATGACTTTCTCTACATACCTCCATTTCTAGTAGGTACATTGAAACTTCTCTCGTCCTTTACTCATCAAGTTTACGTATCTGATCAGTGAATTTCTCTACATACCTCCGTTTCGAGTAGGTACCCTCAATTTTTTTCTCTTTACCATCCGTTTACGTTGCTGACAACATTTCAGCTCCAACGTGGACTCCGGTGGTGATTGCAAGATGTATTTGTCACTATACCGGCTTATCCTAGCCACAAAGTGGACTGTTTGCGCGTTGGTTGTTTTTCCAGGGGTCTTTGTCACTCATTTTCTGGAACTCGAAACATTTTGTGTTAGTAGGCACTTTGATATGTCGCTAGTTTTAAAGTCTTGATGGCGCATCTACATTAGGTAGGTACCTCGAAACCAAGTTAATTTTCGGGTAAGGAAGTAGGTATTATGACAGATTAATATTTAATCGTTTATGTATTTCATACACAACAATAACTGATATTTGGTTTTTCCATAATCGGGATAGAGTGACAGGATGGTGACTGAGGCATTAATGTAAATAATTCTAAAAATGCAATCAGAAAAAAAATTATGACGTTTCAAAGTATCTCAATCGTCTCAATCTGTTTCCGACGACGCAGCAAACGTTAATTTCTCATCAATTTAATGCTCAGCTCACAAATTTGATGAATATTTTCTCTCTTTTATATGTATTTCAATGAAATTCTATAAAATTGAGCAAATCTCTGTGGGCGAGCTCGTGGGTGGTTCGTGAAAACTATTTGTTTTCACGCTGTCCCGCTTCTGATATGTAAGACTAGTCCAGAAAGTAGCCGTAAATGAGTCGTTTATATCACTTACACTGTTGTATTGCACCGCTTCGCAGTAATGTTCAAACATAACGTATTTACCATCCTCAATCAATGGCGGAACCAGACGACCCCTTGACTGCCAATCTTGACATTTTACCGACAGTCTGGTGGTCTGGCAGTGACATTTAACAAATTAATGACGTAACTTACCCGTTACCACAGATATTATGCACAGGCTGTCCTGTTACAATATCAACATCATAACGGTAACAGAGCAGTGCATTAGCCGAGACGGTACTGTTCATACAAAAATCTTTAGGGTATGTACGAGTATCTGCTCATGTAAAAAGCGCATGAGATAGCTTTATCTAGCATAATAAAAGTCTGTATTCATTTGATGTCAGAGCCGTAGCCGGTAATCCAGTTTTCCCGTGTAATCGGAAACCGTTGCACCAACCATGCCGGAGTCCCGCAATGAAAGAATAGTGTGGAAGTAGAATTAGATAATTATGTAAAAAGGAAATGAGGATTTCTTAGAACTTTCGTCTGAATTTCGAACTTCTTTTCGTCTACGACTGGAGCACGTATTAGATAGTTTTTTTTTTCATTAATGATGAGGGGACTGTGAAGCGTGAAGTTGCGGGTTCTTATATGTCGCACAAGTTTATTTGCTCTGAGTTTGGATGTCTGTGAGACCTTAGATCTTTCTCAATTACAGGGAAACTTTGTCAGGACCTACGCTAATTTGTACAGGATTTGATCGTGACGATAACAAAAAATATTTTCCGTAATAACTTGTTATTAGGAACTAGATTGCACGTTACCGCACGTCGCTGTACCATGTAATTAATACGACATTAGTAATACAACTTATGATCCCGCTCATGAATAACACATAATCAGGGAACTATTACTTAACCTCACCTTTGTATTGGCGAAGAACGTTCTCTAGAGAAAGCCGGTTGTATGACGGCGGATAAGCCTCTTCGAGCGCTCAGCGACGCAGTCATGCGGATTAAATGTTGAATGAGGCGGTATTATGTTGTGAAGGAATAATAAATGGCATGATGTATCCGGTTATAGCGCGTTTCCGCTATACGTGATGTAGATAAAACCGGATAACAATGTGGATGTCGCGCGCATAGCCTCTTCCGCATAAAGATGCGGGTCTGCTGGTATTTGCTTTTGCTCTTTTATTCTTTTAACTGGTTAACGACGGAAATATCCTAACACAACACGTCATCAAAAGACGTTTCCTCCTTACAATAAAGCATTCGTTGTGAATAACCCTTGGGAAAGCGTTGAATGTGCACAGGAAAGCCGAAAACGAACGGAATACGCCGTAGGACACAAAGTACACATTGAATTTACTGCGATGAATTCCTTTTCTGGTAAGTATTGGTGCCATTGATGAAAATGCATGAAAAGATTAATGAACGTTGATGAAAGAAAAGGGGTATCCAAGAATGGAGTAATGTGACTTTACCTTTTTTCTTTACAAAACGCTTAGCTTAAATCCCAAAATATATATCGAAATCCAACAAATATTTAGCAAGAATTATTTTTGTACAGAAACACTTCCCAAATAATGCTCTACATAAAAATAATATTAGTATTTATTGAGCGAGGCTTATTGAGCGAGCAATGCTCGGCCAGTTCCACTGGATTGCGCAAGTGAGCATCGCTCATACACTAAACGTCATACATTAGTTCATTTTGCAATTGAACTTTGGGATAGCCCAAGTATTGCTCAACTCAACCAAACTCAACAGCTAATTTTAGGAGCACACTCTCTTTGACGCTGTTAAACAGCTTCCAGTGAACACATTTACTCTGCAGGTACACAGCAGAATATTCTGAGAAGCTTCAACCACGGTCATAACGAATCTAGCAAAGAAGCAGTTGGTACTTTTAACAAAATGTTTCGTAACCGGCTAGTACCTGCAGCGGTTATGACTGCGACTGATGTGTTTATAAACATTGTCTAAACTATCTCCGTCTTACCACAAAAGATTAGACCAGAGTTAAACAGAGGTATCTAAAATTCCGTTCGACAAAATCGACGTCTTTCACTAGCGTTTTCTTACTCAATCCTTGCATACCTAATTATTTTACTTGTAAATTTGTTATTAAGTTAGAAAAGGCGAGGATTAAACGTCGATTTGTGGAAAAAATATTTAGACTCATCAGTTCAACTCTGGTTTAAATATTTTGTGGTAAGACCGTCTTTGACTAATCTTCACTTCAAGATAATCAAACCTTATTTAGTTAAGACTATCATTTGACCACTATCTAACCTTGTCGTCACTTCCGTTGTGGTCCAAGTGTGTCGTCTAACCAATTAATGCGTACAAATTTTTCGTAGTACGAGTAGGTATATAAGCATCGCCCTTCAAATAAAATGGTAAATTGATACTGTTAAGAAAAAAACGAACAATAAATTTAAAGACTCACTTTGTCAGAAACTGATATGCTTTAGTACAGCGATACCTAAGTATTTTATATAATATTTAGATGATTTAATTGTTTACCTTTTATTGAATTTAGAATGACACTTATTTGTGATAGTTTATGCTTTTAAAAGCGCAAACTGTCTAATACCTTCTACATGTTATGCAATCGCTATTAACCACAACTAATAAATAAGTAACTTGGAGTTTAAAAAACGGTCACTATCATTTACCTACCAACGCATTTTATTTTTTGAAACTGAATGAACGACCGGTATCCCTACACTTTTAACGAGGCATAACTTAAATAATAATTTTCTTCAACTTAAATACATAAACTTACTAAGTTCAAGTTAATTCACTGCCACATGTTATGCAAAAAAATCCACTTAATTTACTTCGCGTGCCGCAATCAAGATCCCAACTTGGATAAGTAACGTCTAACTTGTTACTCGAACTCATGAATTGCAAATCTAACTAAATAATAAACACGTCAGACTTTCCACGGAGTTACTAAGCCTCTGGGGACAGAGGTACACCACCAAAAGATCTCCATTCCAAAATCACACCTAAGTCCCGTAGACTTAAGGTGCATGGATGCGGCGGGGGATTGGCGAACCGAAATTCTTTCTTATCTTTTGACATGATGCTGTGTTGCTAAAGTTAGCGGTAAGTTACAAAACTTCTTATCCTATTCCCTTGACAAACCGCGCTGTAAGAACCCCGAGATAAGACATCAAGGCACTATAGGGTTTAATACGAGTACAATACAGAAAGGCAGTACGTGCGAGCTGAATAAGCGCCCTCCATTTCGTATATACCTAACCAACGGCCAGCAACAGGCGACACACGGGCTATATCTGCTGTTACAAGAATTCAGCGAGTATTTCAGTCCTGGCTCTTAGCCGATGGCTTCTATTAGTATATAAAATACACTTTCCTTGTCTGAATCGGATCAATCGTTTGTGCCAGGACGCTCAAACGTTTTACTGTTTCAAAATTGATTTACCTAACGTTCTACTTTTCGTATTTTATACAAAAAGTGCACATTAATATCGCTGGTTGCCAAAAAAGTCGCGCTTACTGATGGGATGGTGTGGTGGGGTTTGTTTAGAGAGGGGGATAATTCCCCTACCTTAAGGGAGTTTTCTTGATACTATCGATAATTATAATGCTTTTGTATCTTAACCCTTATGAAACTATTGACATACCTGCCTGTAGCATCCGCTTTTTGTCAACCCAATTTCTATAGACTTACGGGGGGGAGTGTGCGATATCGTAGACTGTTGGGACAAGTAATGCAAAGCAAATACGTTCAAGATGGCGAGTGTTTTTAGGTAACCTTTCGTGAAAAGAATTCGACATGACATTAATAAAATAGTGTACCAGTTATTAGAATTTTTCGTTCGTTACAACTTTTAAGCCATTTGTAGCTAATTAAAACTCGAAAGTAACTCGATCTTAACACGCTCGTAACTCGATCGTAACACGCTATACTTATTCGTACCGTGACGTATTGTTGTGACATCTTGACGCTCAATTTAGGTTGATTTTAAATCTAAAGGGATTGACGCCTACCTAAGTGATATCGGAAGCCATGTATTACTATTATTTAAAATGAAACGATTCTGTTTAGGTCCTCAATTGGTTCGCAATAAGACGTCACGGTAAGCCCCGTGACTGTACCGTCGTCGGCGTCTGTATCGGCGTCGGCGGCGACCTCATTTTTTTGTCGTCATAGCAGACAACTGTCAAATTTAAGTAAAAAAATAATAAACAAAACGAGCTGACAAAACAACTCGTAGCCGTCTCTCTCCGATCTCTTTATGATCAACAAAGATCGTTTCCTAAATTCCTATTAAATTGTCCTTAAATAACAAATTGATCTGTAATTAAAGAGCTTTAGAGATGTATTCTATTAATAATGTTGTCTCTGCGCGTTGTCTATTATTCTTCGGAAATTAATAAACCTCAATGAATATTCAAATCGCTTTAATCTCAATTGGTTTATACCTATTTTAGCTTGTATTACACTGTTTCAAGATTTTGTTTGTATAATAAATATTAATTCAGCCTACAGGTACTGTCTCACTACTGGGACAAGGCCTCCCCTCACTTTCAGGAGGAGGATTAGGCCTTAACCCACCACGAGAGCCCAGTCCGGATTGGTGGACGACATGCCTCTGTAATAATGCTCGGGCATGTTGGTTTCCTCACGATGTTTTCCTTTACCGAAAAGCAAGTGATAATTACGTACACATTATGCACATAATAAGAAATACATTGGTGCACGCTCGCACTGGGATTTAGAACTCGCCAGCTCCTGCTTTGGCAGGCAAACGTTTGCCCACTATAGGCTACCACCGCACAACCTCAATGAATAATAGAGTGTGACATCAGCCGCTTTACATAATCGAATGGATCCCCAGCGCCGCGAGTTAAATATGAGACGATGTTGGTTTTTCATTAGTGCTCGAGAATACTTCAGATGTTCCCGGGAGGATACCAAAGTGACTAGGAACTATTTTGTCGCTTACTGACGTTGCTTTATTGAGCAACTTTAAGTTTTTGTGCAAAAGAACTGAGCCGACGGTCATAATTACACGGTCATAATTAGTTGGACTTGGACGTTCTGTATCAATATCAGTATGTATTTGTATGTATACACGTGATAAGTTTTATTTAATTTAAGTAAAACATACGAGTACAAATTGTCGAGTGTCTAGAATGCTTGTCTGTTCTTTAGTTACTTAAATTGTGCTTATTCTACTCTCTGCTGTGATTAATGGTAATGCATTTCATATCAAACTTATTGTAACTCTATAAGATAAATAAATGAGATCGTATCAACGATGTCTGTGTATATAGAATACCTAATATTATGTAAAAGGTATTTCTTTATTTAATATATCGTTCAGCTTTGATTTACAGAATACGCAATGATAGAGCTCCGGCTCGAACCGAACAGAGAATACACGTCCTACCAATTTCGTACGTTCCTGTAATAATATTTAGCCAGACATAATCAAGACGTACAAAATCTTCCCTTATTTCGTTTTATTACAAATCAACCCTAGGATTGCGTTTATTCTACGTAATGGAAGTTGGGTTAGTCCGGCAGTTATCCCACAGTTTCCGCAATCTCGATGTATATTGCGTAACATCATGTAACGAGGTTTCCCTTATCCAATTTTAACCTTTTGGGACATTTTTGTTGCTCAGTGACAAGATAACATGTATGTGGTTTACCCTTAACCGTCTATCTAAGATATCTTTCACGATTTTTTAACCGGTGTGAATTGGTCCTAAATAATTTCATATCGGCGATTTCGTTTCTATGGTCCTGAATCTCATTAAACATGTTCTGAGACTAAATTTTATATAGGGTAGATGCCGGTGACATGGAGTGTTAAATAACCTTAAGGTAGAATCCGTCTGACCGCACAGAGCCGCAAAAATTCACACACAGTAGAAATACTAGTATGGGACAACGTTTTTTAAAAAAAGTAGATATTCTCCCTGCAACGGTTATCCTTTCAGAAATTATCTTTTCATTCAGCAATGTCGTTTGCCAAAGCAATACTAGTTTGTTTGAGTATTCGTACTCGTCTGCATGAAGAATGGGCTCCAACTTTTATTCGCAGCAGATCCTTGATCTGAGTCAAGCGTAGCGCTTATACCAGTGATGCAAGCTGATTCTATGTCAACTATAGTAGCTACGACATGTATGTGAGTACCGTTTACTTTGTCACATCTATCTTCCCTCAAATCTGAGATTTGGAACAGTGCACACACAATACGCATCCATCCCCCACACGAACATTTTATTCAGGACCGTGTATACATTACGATTTACATCTCATAAAGGTGGCTTGGGCTGCAGACGGCCGTACGTGATCCAATAAAAATCTAGGAACCCGTCTATTAAACAGAAAACAAGGCAAAGCACTTGGTTGCAAAAAAATCGAGTTATTTTATGTTGGGACGTGTCTGTGGTATATTCGTTCAGATAATGGCCGAGGGAAATGAGCTATTTCGCGGTCGGGTGCCGCTGGTATTACTCACGCATAGCGGCTCTATTACTTGACGAAACAATGTGCGGCGAACTGTCAAATAGTCGACTAAAAGTCGTCGGGGACACTTTGTACACGCTTTAAGCAGTGATGAAGAAATAGTAAAGGGTAAGTTATGATGACTCTTGATGCTTTTACTTCGCAAGAACACGTTGAATCTAAATAGTCAGGTGCAACCTGAAACTTCCGAATCGACTTGAGTATTTAAGTATTGCAAGATGTTTAACGTGAAATTGTCAAAAAAACATGTACATATGTGAAAATGTAGCATAGCAATGTTCAGTGGAAGACTAAATAGTTAAAGAAATAATTTTACCATTTCGTAAGGGCCGTTCGCTGTTAATAATGATTATTAAATCGCGATCAACAGTGTAGTTATACGTCCTAAAAACCAGCAGTGTTAACATTAAGCGCTAATGTTCCAGTTTTCCATTGGGCATAGATAAACTACACTTTTAGGTTACTCAGCAGACGAGCTGGGTTTTATTACCCAATTGAACTGATCCGTATCATTGTTTTTAGCACGTAGTAAGAACTAACCTTAATACCGTAGCACTAAACGTGTAGCATTAGAGATTAAGATAGGTACTTTTTCTAAAAGTTCCTCGGATCTTAGTTTTTCGGGTAAGTATACAGATACATTTTTGGAGTCATAACTACTGGCTTTCTTTATAAATACTCTTTATCCAAGAATTTAAGCTGCCTTTATATACTTACTCGTATACTTAGTATATTAGGCAACAAACACATTGAATTAACTTTTATGCCAAAAATCATTCTAACTCCTCTAATACGTTGCGCCCCCGCTTTGTATGATACGTCAATGAAAGTTATAGCCTCAAAGTTAGTTCACGATAACAGTGATTTATTACTCTGGGCTCGGATTCGAACACGCTTCAAACGAAATATGACGATCTGTGGTGATTGAGGTTTACCTCCATAATAATAATATATTGTTCGACGTTGGATCCAGTTTGCGGCTGAATGATTGAACCTTTGACTGTGTTACAGATTATGTATATAACTCAAGGACTATGGAAACATACACTCTTAGGAATACTTCTCGTGTACATAAGCGTTTGTTTATTTGTTTCACATCCAGAAGCCAAACAAAGAATATCGCAAATATCTGGCTAATCCAGTAAGCTGTCAAGATATTTGTTTAACTAAAACAGCCCATCGTAGACTAGAGCTCGGTGATTGAAACTAGCGTTGAGGCGATTCACACCACAGTGCGGATATCCCACAATATTATTATAAGGCCTTTTGCACCACATTCTAACCGTGCATTTTTTAAGTACGGCCATTCGCTCTATAAACGTCTTAAGTCCTAACTACACGTTACCAATCTACCTTGAACACATTATCCCACTAACGGAGTCCTATACCATTATAAATAAGTTTATTGTGCTACGTACGTTGTGCTACGTATGTTTTGCTACGTACGTTGTGCTACGAATGTTGTGCTACGTACGTTGTGCTGTGTACTAAAAGCTCTAAGAGCCCAATAAAATCGAGATAAAAATAAAGCTTTAATTCTCAAAAACGTTATTGCATTAATAATTTGCGTCACGACTCTTCGCACTCAGCAAATGAACTTTGCCTTTTACTGCTCTGAACGATAACTACATTAGTGCGGTCTACGCCTTTTCTTTTGAACCGACTTCAAAAATGGGACAGTCCATGAGACAGGTTTGTAAATTCGCCCAAGCACCGTGTCGTAACTTGTTGGTTGTTTGTCGAATCAGATAGCGCTGAGGTCTGGCTTTAGTTTGTCAGTCTGTCCAAGGATCTCTGATGTAGCTTAGCAAGGGCTATGAATCGATAACAACTGGGACCGAGAAGTCCAAGGACACGCGACGTACCCTACAAAGTATGGGGCAATGAGAGAGGAAATTCGACTTTAACTCTGTAATAAAGGTAAGAACAGTGTCTGAAAATAGTATCTTTTAAAATACAATACGGCCATTGAAGCTAATTACAATTTCCACTCAGCTAATGAAGCTGACCTGTGCTGACTCCGGGATGACCACGGTATGAATGCAGGATCTACAATACGTACTAAGCCAATTTAGTGGGATTGCTTTCTTTTGTTGAATATTCTTATCACGTAATAGAAGATCGGCTTCCAGTGAAATAAATAACTGGAGATAATGTTTTAATTAAATTACCAAAGCCCGAAAAGGGGATTTCTTGCTCCAATTTGGTAGCTTTCGCTCTGCTTGCTTTTGTTCTGTTATTTTGTGTATGCCATGACTCGACAGAGTCAAACAAATTCAGATAACTTACTGGGTAATAGAGTTACAGTAGGTGCATTAATCTAAAAACAAAGAAAATAATATATAATATGAACTTCAACATTGAATGTGTCTCCAGATTATTTTTCAATTAGCGTTTAACCCCACTTATGATGTTGACTGGATTGGAACCCACTTGTACATTTTCCCCGACATTCTTACAATGTCCAATGTGGTGAATACATATAAGAAAAAGAATATAATTTTAAAGCAAACTTTTATTTTACAAATTACCCATGGATAGTCTAGCGTCCAGCCCTAAAGTGAAGAAATAAATCATAACTATCTAAAATATACTAAAACAACTTTTCTGACAATACCTAATTTGTCCTTTTGAATAATTTAAGTTGAACACTTACTTATTTTGAAGAACTTACAAAACAAGTACATACTAGCCTTCAATTAATGTATAATTTAATATGTTAATTAGTATTTAGACGGGTCTAATTCGCGCACGTATTCAGTTCGCGAAAGTTTAAGAACTTCTATTACAATTTAATGTGCTTCAAATCTACAAACATTTTCTACTAACAAGTTATATTTCACGCTATTCACAAGCAATTTATCGGTTTGAACGCTGTGCTACTGACGAAATTTTTAAAGCACAATACCTTTTTATCTGTAGAATTCCTACGAATCTCCGAATGTTTTTACGAATCACCGAATACAAACACTGTCCCCGACTGCAACTGTGGTTCCGTAGTTGTATATAAAACTAGCATATTTTTTATGGAGTGCAGAAAAGTAGCTTTATTGTTTAGGTGATAAAAACTACACGCCCAAGTTCTCGCTCGTCCCAATGTAACGATCCACACGAGACGTTTTATCTGAAATAGCCCAGCATTGTGTTGGTCCCTGGAAAAGGTGATCCTCTTGAGAGTGTTTTAAACATTTTGTCCTATGACTAAGTCTTTGGGGCCATTTATTTTGTAAAGTATGATACGATATTTTTAATGCAACTCTGATGCAATGACTGGAATCAACAATAAAAGTAATTAATTAACGACACGGACACATCTACGTTTTTAACAGTTTCCTTATTTACGATTACATATTTAGTAGTGATTAGGAGTGTATAAATATATGATATACGAGTATACCTACTCGTAGATAGTTCGATACTCTACCTACATAACCAAGACTGTACCTACAGTTACGCTCATTCTGAACGTTGGGACTATATGAATATAAACATCAAAAGCTCCCAAAATCGGCAAATGAATGAAAGCAGATTCGAAAAGAAACTTTCCATATTTATGGTTTCCAGAATGTTTCATTCCCTGAGCCTAGATTGCGGCGGTGGAATTATGTAAATTCGTATTTTTCTTGTTCACCCCATTATGAGACGGGGCTTTATAGCAGGCCCTGATGGGACACTAAATGAAAGTTAACACGGATGATTACTTCATTTGAATAATCGTTAAATACGTCGGTGAACCGCTTATTGGCTTACTTTGGCCAACGTTCATTTGTTTTCGATAACGAGCCCTCATTCGAATGGGGCGCATAATATAATCTGTATCTGACAGAATAGTAATAATGTTTTAAAAAGCCATTTAAAATTCAGGATTCCGTCCGTTGATTTCTTTTGGTACAGTAAATTTGATACTTTACCACGAATAACATTTTCTGTATAGAACATACTCGGTATAATATATATTTTAATGTAGCCCCACACTATGAGCATTAAACTTAGTAAGACGTGTATGCGGTGTATATACTTTTTCTGAATGGCCAACATCATTTTACTTTATTCAATCAAAAGTAACGTTTAAAACCACGTATTATATATATGTTAATTAGTATTGAAACGGGTCTAATTCGCGCACAAACGAATATCAAAATATATAATTTTGACATACCTCGACGTTTCGACCAAGTTACATCGGCCGTGGTCACGAGAAGACTGACGTCTGACGTATTATATATATATTTGATTTAACATTAGTGGTCGCTAATGACGACTAATGTTAAATCAAACACCCATTGAATAACGGCATACAAATTCCTGCCAAAACGCCATTGCAACGGTGGCCGTATATTTAGGGTAACTCGTCGCCGATGTAATTGTCAAAATAGGAACGTCATTGCTGCTAGCGGCTTTTCAATTCTGAGTGCAAGCTCGCTGTAGTCGAAACCTTGTACAACTGACTAGATTGCTGGAATTCTTCTAGACTAAGACGAAGGTCCCAAAACGGGTGTTGGCTCCTGATAATAAGAGGCACTTTTATAAATAATTATGTCTTACATTTCCTCCTGACAATATGTGGATGAGGTAAAAAAGGATAGTGATAACTGAGGCTAACAAAATACTATACCAAAAGCCGTCATAAATATGCATGTATATGTACTACACATCACAACATCATGTAGGCTACCCATTTTACCTTTACTTATCATGTGAATTTGTTTATTTTTAATTGTTTCTTTTGGAGTGTAATAAAGGATGGTTATTAGCATAACCATCCTTTATTTACTTATCACAATAAAAATGTTTACTCTAAAATGTATAATACTTAGTCCTCAAGCACTAACTTATTTATTTCTGCACTCTAAGAAGAACTAGTTTTATGAGTACGATGGGTCACAACCTTAAAATAACAAAAGCATTAACAATCCTGGCCTTACATCCCTATCTCGTGAGTATACGCGCGGGTCCGTACTGTCCATCTAGAATAAACTCATCGAGTCCCAGTGGAATAAATTATCCCGCCACCCGCCGTTTCTTTGTTCCGACAATTTTATATCTACACGCGGGCGTTTGGAAGTTTTAACGAGTCGGTCAGGACGTTTCTTCGCGTCTGACACACCAAATAAAACGCCCCCACCGCTGAAATTAAAACGATTGTACAAAATACTTTTTCGTCTTATCATTAGCTACTTGTATTGCCCGCATGCCTGCAGGAAAAAGCTATAATTTACTGACCGAATGTAATGTAATTCACTTCTGATGTAGACACTGCTACAACATGAAAGAATATACCAGTCTGACAAGAATAAAGAGACGACGAGATATAAAATCACTTGAAGACAAAGCGACAGAATCTGTCACAAGGATAATTGTTATCTGATAGCAAGTGTTCTTGAGTAACTGTCTGAGGAGATAAAGGAAAGCCCAAAGTCCCGTTTGAATTGCCCTTCGACGCGTCCCGGGAAGCTAATGTCATCGCGAGGACGGCACGGGAAGGAAACCATATTTCAAACTTTCATTCGGAACCCGGGCCGGAACGTCTGGCGGAAACATTAAATATTAATACTGATACGGAGTGTCCAAATTGTTTCCCTCTTGACATGTTAAGAACGAGGAAAATTACGACACTTTTCTTCGTGTATAGTGTAGCCGCTGCCTATAATTATATCAGGCATTATTCATTTATTTTCATTTATTCCATACAAACGTCTCCAATGTTAGGTTAGAATTTTGTAGTACTCATGGAGGTTTTATGTTATATGTTACAAAAATACGTAATTGTATGAAAGATTACAAAATAGTTTCCCTGTAATTCATGATAAATTAAACGATTAACATCACCGTCTTCACATCTCACACAGTACATCAACATACTTGTATGAATCCCCTTCAGCCTCTGTACTAAAATAATACAAACAAAACTTACTTATCTAACGTACGCTCACACGATATAATTACGACTAAATCCGTTCAAAATTGCCGCTGTTTACTCGTATGAGATCAAAAGCCTTTACATTAAAGTTAGTGAAAATCCGTTGATCCACGTAGCTTGACGACAACAAAAGAAAGCGTTCAGGTACTTACGAATTTATCGACGGACCCGAAAAGGCGCGGCCTTGAGGATTCAGCTGGTTTGGATACAACAGGATTTTTTGAGCGGTTGGTAAGTGTACGCACTCACAATTGCTGGGGCATGCTTTGGACAGTTCACTCAGGTTTAGCACTTATTAAGTTTTGAAAAAGGTAGCGAGGTCCGGTGGAGGTACGCGCGGCGTTCGCACGCCGGTGTCGCGCGCTCAAGTCTGTTCGAGTCTGTGGGGATGCCAGGAGACAGGGGAAATTGCTACTTTGTGGTAAAATATGTAATTTAGTTAACAAATTAACTTGGTGTGTGAATTTTCATTCAAAAGGATTTACATTATGTATGTTATTCATTAAAACATTATATTTTTGTGGTATTTAGTTGAAATGATATTTTTGTTAAATTATCACTTTGCTTAAATACAAAACTCCAAAGAGAAAACCATACAGAGTGTCAAATCACGGTTTTTTTTCTGTAAATTATAATTATTTCTTAGGTTAAAGCTTTATTATACATGAGACAAAAGCCATAGACTTTTTTGCTCGTTTTATTGTTTTGGTTATACCTACTTACATAACGAAATAATTCCCACAAAACAGGGGTATTTCAGTAAGCTAGCAACACTCCCCAACGGTGCGCGCCCCCGCCCTCGGGCCATTCCCCGCCCGCCCAACGTGCTGAAACCCGCGAAGCCTCCATTCGTTTAGTATTCGCGCCCTTTGTGACACTTAAAACCATTGTGAGAACCTTTTCGGCAATTTGAACTATGGTTGTAACAGGAGTATGATACCGCCTGTAAAAGCTATAAAAGTAGGCAAATTAGAGTATAAATTACGATTTTATCGTCTTTAGAGCTCGTTGTTGAAACAAATTACCTTTTTCAATGTTGAAATTTGACCGCTAAATGTATTTTACGAGCGAAATTATTGCGCCAGTGCCCGAGGTGTTTCTATTTTTCCAAGACAAATAACGGAACAGTTTTTCAACAAAGTTTTACTAGGTGCTCTAGGTACGCTGCTCTTACTGAAGAAAAGCAGCTTTTCGGTCTTAAAGTTTTATTGTGCTTGGAAAGAGTGCAATACAAACTCTGAGGAACTTATCATTGCTATAAGTCTTATATATTTAATATTGTTTTTTTATATGACAAAGCAGCAAACGAACCGTCGGCCCGCTTGATGGTATACGGTCTGCCGCCACCTATAGACGCCGCAACACTCGGGGTTTTTTCGACACATTGAATACTCTCTATAACCCTTTTCATCCTTCTTTGAAGAGCTCCATGTTATCTAACCCGGAAAAACGTCTGCAACATACTCTAAACAGATGTCTATCTTCAATGTGTCACTGTATTGTGAAAAACCCTTGTAAAAATAAAATAGCCCTCCCCTATTGTTCGGATTCGAAACATTTTTAACTCCGTAATTTATTGTGATACAGATTATACATGATGCCAATCTACAACGAGCACGGGAACTGAGCGAGATAATATTCGTATACCTATTTATCTGCAAGGATTAAGACTGAAATTGAACTCCACGGTCGGGTAATTATACAAATAAACCACTGGCCGTTAAAGTCATTCACAACTAGTTTCGCGTTTAACTTTAAACATAAATCCAGCAGTTTAATGTAGAGGAAAATAAAGGGTTTTGTTTAGCCATTTATTCATTCATGTAACATGGTAATGTCGCTGGGATTTTAGACGGCGAGGCTAAGTGTGAAGTATTTGTTTTTCTTTTGTTTAAACAGACTGTGTACACAAACACACAAGGGTACTTTTTCTGTAATTGGGTTAGCATGTCAGTGTTATAACTACTTATAGAAAATGTGAATTTAGTTCTTACAACACTGAACCTTATCGTCATAAATATGCACACCAGGATTCCATACACAAAATAGTCCTTATTCTGCACTCGTAATTCGATTTTTGTTTTTATGTGACCTTTCATAAATATAGATAGAATTTGTATTCGTTATTCCTGCGAACGATTTCGACGTAGCAGCCTTAAAATAAAAGCTGTGCCACCGATATTTTCCGATGCCTTTAAAAGTCCATTATTGAGTTTGTCAACAGAGATACGAAATAAAACTTTTATGAACACAAAATTCCATTGAATGTCTATGCTTTGGGATATTGTTTTTTACTTTTTCGATTATAAAAGCTGAATGGTGGTTTTACCGGAAAATCCTTTCGGCACCCCAGTGTTTTGTTATATTTTTGAAATGAAATTCATTCACCCACAGGGTTGCCCCATAGCAGTTCTCTAGGGAAATCAAAGGCTCTCATTGTAGCATTTAGTTGTAACTCAATTCGTCAAAGCAATTTTGTGGGCGTTTGAGCTAATGAAAATAACTGTTTCTTTTGGAAATGCGATTGTGGTGTTTGTTGTTGTTGGTAAATGGAGGTAACAGTTGTAAGTCCTTTTGATATACATTGTCAGAGCATTTTTTTTTCAATTATCGCTATAGAGTATTATAGTGTTTGTTTTATTAGTCTGTAACACCTCTATAAAATATCTTCAATATTATGTTTCTCATTTTGAAAGTTTCACAGCTAATACAGGACATACTTTTTCAGATATAATGATTACGTCAAACCTACCAATGACTTTGTGAAAAGATATCTACGAGTACTAAAAGCTTTTAATACAGCCAATCACAAAGGCGATCGTAGCACTTCGCTACGTCGCGTCGCTACGGGCGTAGGCCTTTGTGTAGCTGATACAGAGAATCCTACTAATAATATAATGCGAAAATGCGTTTGTCGGTTTGTCCTTATTTTACGGAGCAACGGATTGAAGGGATATTTGTCATTGAGACAGAGGGTCGGAGGCAGGCTACTTTATTTTGGATGTAATATTGCTGTGGGACGAATAATTATGTAAATGCGAAAGTGTATTAGTTTTGACCTTATTTCACACAGCAAAAACGGAGTGAAGTGATATTTTTACATTGAGACAGAGGAATAAAAGGGGGCGTCCATAAATTACGTGAGGTGTTTAAGGGGGGGAGGGGGTCGAGTCAAATCTCATCTAATCTTACGTTGGGGAGAGGGGGGGTCTCGGCAAATATCACGCAATTTTTTTTCTGGTTGAAACAAAAAAAATTTATACTATTTTGGTCCATTTAATCCAGATTGTACATGCTTAAGATTTAATCTTAAGCGTAATCGTAATACGATTAAGATCATGTACTAATTCGTTCGAAAGAATTACAATAACAATCCAACGCGTTTACGTAAGAAACTCACATTTTGAAAAAGCTCACGTGAGATTGGGGGATGGGGGAGGGGGTTGAATAAAATCTCACGACATCTCACCAGGGGGGGAGGGAGGGGCAGAAAATTAAAAAAAACACCTCACGTAATTTATGAACGCCCCCAAAGTCATGCGAGTGACTACGAGTAGGCAATTTTTTATTTTTGATAAATGTACGGTGAATGCGGGATAACAGTGAACACAGGTCAAACCGCGGGGTGCAGCTAGTAATAATATAATGCTGGAAGATATTTTTGAATAAATCACTTCTCTCTGTGTCGGAAAATGTTGAAACGCGGGCGTAAACGTCGAGTAGCTCATTTACAAATTCAGCCAAAATAAAGATGAAATACACATACAAATGAATAGAAAGCTTTCACTGTGGGTTAAGTAGTTCATTAACCGACTCGTAAGCGAGAAGTTACGGACTTGAATCCCGCTCTGAGCAAAACATTGAACCCGAATATTTACGAGTAAAGCTGAAAAAGGCCATTATGTATTATGTAATTACATAACATTGTCTAGTTTTTTTTTACGAGCAGTAGCTTATTTTCTTATAACGAACTACTTCGACGTCCAACTAACTAACTTTTTCATACAACGCAACAGTTGGTCGAACAATTCGAAGGCGTGTAACCTTATATGGTAGGTTACTTAAGTGCGAACTATTTTTTTCTTTTTTTTTTCTTTATTGAATAAAATCAGTCCTCTGTTCTAAGTATTCTTATTGTCCAACGTAGCACGATCAGTATGCATAGCTTTGTTAAAATTGGTTAATTTATGGGTTGGATACGGCAAAACAATATTGGTTCTGTTCCGTGGTATAATTTAATAACAAATTCAAAAGCTTCAATTTACATTTTAATCAGACATGTCAATATTTGAGCGCAGCATTACAATAATGATCAGTAAAGTAAAGTAAATAACCCGGATGCCGTACCATTGGCGTATTTACAAGCATGTTTTTTTTATCGATAAAATAATACATTAGTTCCAACAACCGCCACTGGGGATGGTTGGGAAAAAATAACATTCTTCTGTTGCATCGACCACCACTGCCGGCAGAATCAGGGGTGGTCGTTGGGAATAAACCTTTGTTTTAGCTGTAAAGTGTTTGGTGATATTGTATTCGTATGGCAAAACTTCGCAATCCCAAATAGGTGGCATGTTGGAGTATGGGTTGGTAATGATTAGTATCGATCTTCTTGTTCGGGCGGGTCCGTATTTCGATTTCTTTACCATGAAATAAATGTTTATGTTGAAACATCGTGGGGATTATGACGATCGTGGTGACAAGATTAGTAATTCCAGAGCTTATTAGGAATCATAGCAATCGATTGTTCCCGCGTGTCACTCGGGGAGGCTCCTGCCTTCCATCATTTATCAATGAGTTTGGGCTATAATTTGTTGAAAGTTTCAACACGAACACAATTATCTTGGTTGATATTAGTTCGTATCGACCATTAGTTGTTAAGGTGATACAGATACACAGTAGTTCTATGAAAGTTCGGTTTGGTGAATTAATCGATTATACATACCTATAGTCACAGTAACAGTACAGCGTTTATTAGGCTGTATAAGTAAGCACTTTACCTTAACCCTTTGAGTAACCAACGCCAGACACAATAGATTTTTTATCGTAACATGGTCCGTACGGACCAGTGCAGGCGCAGTGTTAACTAAATTATATACTTCAGTCCATTATTGTGGCATTTACCGAATATAAAAGTATTGGGTGGTTTATGCATTAAGCTGTTCTTAATTATTGAAATGGACTCATCCACTTAAATAGTAAATATCTTTTTAAATCTGGTTATACGGCCGAACTGCTGAAGACTAACGACGTGACCCCCCCCCCCCCTCCCCCTCCTCTCTATATAGTGAAGCTAGTTCTTTTGTGCTTATTATCTTTTACCATTTTGAAATTGAAATATCAAATCGACGCTCTCGAATTGAGCGTAAATCTCAGTGTCAGAGTGAGTGTAATTTCACTCAAATCTGCGATCAAGTCTAAAGCTGAGCGCCGAGCTGTACTTCGTTCACAAACACGGGCTCTGAATTCATCTTTCTTCTTATTATATATAAATTACGCGTCACGTTTGTCCGCGATGGACTCCTAAACTACTTAACCGATTTTAATCAAATTTGCACACCGCACATGTGCAGTTTGGTCTAACTTAAAATATGGGATAGCTTACATCTCAATTTATAGTCGCAATAACAAAAACCTTAGCCACAGCAACGCGTGGCCGTGTCTACTAGTAGTTATATAGGGTGATTACATAAAGAGAAAACCGGCTACCTGTCTCGATATGTCAGTACAGGCCGGTACTGATAAATAAATAAATATCGATCAAACCACATTCAGAAACAGGGAAATCTGTTCTTATTGAACACAATGTCTTTCGTTGGAGGATGAGTTATTTATGCTCTTAGAGTCTCCATACTAATATTATAAATGCGAAAGTAACTCTGTGTGTGTGTCTTCTTTTTTGTTGACTTATTACTGCTTAACTTTAATTAATGGAGATAGATTGGACCTATGAGGCGGGCATAGGGTATCTTTGGCCACAAAAAATAATGTTGAAGGGGGTGAAATAGAGGTTGAAAGTTTGTATGGGTAATCATTCCACAAGTTATGGAACTTTAAATTAATAATTAGGCTTTTGATATGAAAATAAAAGAGTGGGAGGGCTAGAGTTATATAGTACGAGAGATATATTCTTACTAGATGTTTCTCGCAACATAAAAGCAGAACCACGTATGTATAGGTGAAAAGCGGAAGGCGGATCCATTGTTAAAAAGGGCGGGGTAAAAAGAGAAAAAGTGGTACATTTGGTACCGCTGGTTGACGAGACTGGACACTACAACGGCAGGCACCTAAACCCGCATTACTCGGTTCAGGTAATCGGCACCATCAGTCGGAAACAGGTGTCCGGTAACCTTGTTTCTATAAGCATCTATAGGTATAAAAACCTAACCAGGAAAGCCAAGTTATTCCGATTGTACAAAAACAGATTATTACCTTAATTATTAAGAAACATTATCATGGCCAATCGCTGTCGTGTTCACAAAGCAACTCTTTAATAATTCTCAAGCGGGGGTTAAATGCAGCTAATACGAGGGTTGCGTGAACTCGGCCGCCCTACGCAATTGAGCTATTTTAATAAAGCTCACGCCTCCCAGCCTTAACCTTTTGTGTGATATTTAAGCTTGTGAACAAACGTTAACGGTTATGGTATGACATCAAATTAATTCGGCATTAAGTAGATCTACGAATATACTTAGTGGGGTTCCACCAGAAGTTGCTACAACGAAAAAAGTCGCATCGCTTTTCTTTTATTATAGCTACAAGTATTATAATACATAAAAACAAAAAGATTAAGTATGGCAGTTATACGCTATAGCGATCTTCTCCGTCATGATAATGCACTCTCACAGTAATAGTAAATGCTTTCCAGGAATGCTTCAGTGCGGTTAAATATTACGGCACCGAGCGCACTTCGAAATGTCGGCGTCTCTTGCGGTAGCTACCTACCTGGTTCAATCTCGTTTGATGGCACTCCTGTAACCTGAGGCACTGGACTGAGTTATATTTAATGGTAGTGTTTAGGATTTGTGTTTAAAATAGACGGTTTTATAAAGTAACAGCTACAATATAGGTTACTACAATCAGGGCAGGATGTGGATCGGCGCAGGACCGGAAAGAGTATACCGTGGTAAGGAAAAGGCCAATGTCCAGCAGCGGATCGGTACGGGCTGATATGATGATGATGAGATTTTAAGTTGGTAACTACTCTTTATTGCCATACGTCTGTACCTAATACTTACTAGTTCCTTTCCACAACACCTACTGAGAAAGAATTCCGGAAACATACCTATTTTAAGTGACAGTGCCATTAGGTTTAATTTGTAGTAGGTAGTAGGTACCCAGGGTTTGAGCTTGTGTATGTTATGAACAGTATGTTACGACCAGTCCTTGAAAAGGAAACCCTTTTTCAAGCTCAAAATATAATCAATGAATTATAGTTTGTTTTCCTTTATGGTTATATTAATTTGTTTATTATATTGAAGTGTTTGACTTGTAAAAGTGCGATTTTATTGCCTATTTACAATAAATGATTTGACTTTGACTATGATTAAATTTACTTAATAAAATTATGTATTCCTCTTCTTTGAGTATATACTTCCACTACACTCTATTTACCCCTGCATAGAGCTTTACCTTACCACTATAATGCTTTGCTCATCTTGAGTGCACTACAATAAAAATCTAATCAGCGCGGAGCATAAATTGCTCTTTAATATTTAAACGGCGCTTTTAAGAGTATTGCTTGCTTTAAAAGCGAGATACCAAATAAAAAGGCGCTTTGTTAAAGTTTGTTAAAGTATTGCTTACTTTTTAAGACGTGCTAGAAAATAAAAATCTATATAAACTCAATTGAACTATTTAGTCTATAAGTTATAATTTTAAGGAGTCATTGTATTGACCAATATAGCTAGGTGTAAGTACAATATGATATGGTGATCTGATTTCGACACACACAGTACACACCCAGTCATTCGTTTTCTAATAAAAAATGAACACTAGCACGCATGATAATTAATCAATACATAAGTAACGCGGTACCTTGTGATAATACCCGTGCCGTCACGTGATCATCACACTACGATATATAGGTGCCTAATTATGTGTAGAAAAACAAAAACAAAAGAATGAACTTACCTATAGATAATATTGGGGTATAACAAATGGATACCTAATTATTTCTTTCCGATTCACATTGTTTATTCGTATTCCATGTGAAAAATAATCCCAAAAAACGAATCATCCGAAGGATACCTACCTACTTGTCTTGTATGGCTGTAGGGTACCTGATGTGTTTTATATGCCGTGTCAAGCTCTACCGGAGATAACGAATTCGCAGACATGTATCTATTCAGACCTAGGTAGTAATTATTTTTAGACAAACATAATACATACCTACATGAGTGCTTGTTATTGTACTACGAGTAGAAACAAACACATCAATAGGTAAAGCACAATTACGTGTAAGTATGACGAATTGAAGACAGCTCCATTTCCAGGTACGAGGCTGTCAGTAGAGGTTTGAATTGAACAGCAAATTGCCAGACAAACATCCGGAACGCAACTTAAAATAGCCTGCACCTACCACAGCAGAAGCATTTGCTATAAAAATATATTTTAGTATCAAATAAATATAGTTATCAGTGCAGCCCCCTCGCTATTATGCTAAAAGCTGACGTGCTTCTCAGCCACTCACCGATGTGCTGAATTGATAAGCGATACAAAAAGCCGACAGTCGTCTGGCGAGCCGCCAAATGATAACACCTGTCGGCTTTTACGACATTGACAATAATTAATTTTGAATGTCATTTGATTATTTGCGTATTTCCTTGTGTTATTTTTAGTAGAGATTGTTGGGGCAAGAGAGATTTTCCAGGGTTCCCGAGTCAGTGTGGTCAGAATTATTCTTGGCGAGTTTGTTCTACACGCGTTACCTTCAGGTTTCACGAACATGAAAATGTGCAATTAAACTGCTCTTTCACCTCTATAATAAAGAACGATGGGTTTAAAGATCGTGATATTATATAAAATATAGGTAGAAATAAATATATATGAAATAGTTGTCTGCTTATTAAAAGACTTAGGCATGATGCCGCATGTTAGGTTCTAGTTTTACATCTTTGTTTAAACAATTACATCTACTACCAATATAATGTAGGACAAAACTTACTTTTTTCAACTAGTTTACATAGCAACGAATTTAAATATTATAGAAACATGCAACATGCACCTTTTACAAACCGTGGTAAATCGATAAGGTAAGTAATTCAACAACACTAAACGCGTTCCGTACAAAAAATGCATACTTTAAGACACGTTTCACTAAAAATAAAAACGTAAAAAATTACCATCATCATATTTTAGACATGATTAAAGATCCGGCGCTAAATGCTCGTTAAAACTAACATTCGTCTTCATGAAAATGGGCCTTTTGTGACCAAATTGGGATAGGTAGTAAAAAGGCGACGTTAAGGATTATTTTGATAATTATTTGCCTGTAATAACCACACTATATTACATCTTAATGGCTTGATATTAGGTAAACAATTCCTGTGCAATAGCCGGTGATTTAATCGGAAACTCTTTTACTACTAGTTAATCCTACTAATATTAACTAAGTAACGCGAAAGTTTGTGAGTATGGATGGATGGATGGATGTTTGTTACTCTTTCACGCAAAAACTACTGAATGGATTTTGATGAAACTTCACAATAATATAGCTTACATATCAGAATAACACATAGGCTCCAATTCATTAAGATATATTATTGAGTATTATCCAAACGCGGGTGGAACCGCGGGGCGCAGCTAGTATTTCATATTCTACTCTAGGTAGGTACTATTCCCAACTCAATCTCAAAAGCAGATTTAGACATCTTGATCTGAAATATAATGTTCACTCGAGAGTCGAAGTCATCACGACGGTGCGCGGTGGATTCCCAACGAGTCACACTAGATCCGGTCACAGAGTGACTCGTGCGGAGTTTTTCCCCATAGAGTTACACTGTTACACTAGTGTAACACGTTGGGAACACTTCTTTAAAAAAAGGTTGCAACGATTAACAGTGAGACTCAAAAAAGTGTTTCGGTCAAATCAAATTATATATGTTTACTCGTATATAGCGATTACTAGGTACTTTGTTGTAAAGAATCCTAACAACCTAAAATGGTGTCGGGGTGGGCGGTCTTTTTTTCTCCCATTAAGTTAATCTGTTACTCGTTGCAACTTTTTTTTATAATAGAGTTTCCAACGTGTTATACTTGTATAACACTGTAACTCGATGGGAAAAAAACTTCCAATGAGTCACACTGTGACCGGATCTGGTGTGACTCGTTGGGAACCCACTGTCACGACTTAGGGCTCGAGAGAAACCAATACTGTAGGGATAATTCAATAATAAAGTGAAGGCTCGAAAAAGCAACCCATGTCTGGACGAATTCTGTCAACTGTACCTCAAATGTCTAAAAGAGGATAAAGCACTTTGAGCTCAGTTGCATAAGAGTTAAGATATATGTATAAATTGTAGTTAGTGGATTTACCTGATGGCGATTAACCTAGTTTGCGCCCCAAGGCCGAATCGTAGGATTGCGTGCGAAAACCCAGTGTTCCGGAGTATACACCCACGTTATGGCATTTGGTACATGAATACACCTATACCCGTACGTTAGCTTTGATTAATACTAGTGTTTGATGGTGGTATTGGCATCAGTAATCTGTAATGTAAGCTGCGAAGGTTGTTTCAAATTATATAATCGGTTTTAGGGTTCAGCATGGTCTATTTTCACGATTATTATCAATACCTATAGATTCTGAAAATAAGTCATGGTCATGACAAAACCCGGGTAGAAAACTCCTGTAGGTACTTTAGACGCTTTTCAAGAAAGGATGGATGGACACAATCTGTAATATGAACAGCCTGAAATCTACGTTTACGATCCGCTACGCGAAAAAGAAGGTGGAATCGTTAAAAATAATGATAAGGGGTGGCCGCATAACTCTCAGACTTCAGGAATAAATTATAAATTCCCTTTATTGATACCGAGTCCGCTGTTATCAACCGCTGTACCTAAAGCTTCACAATGAAGTATGTTTTTATTTATATCTAGAACAGGCCAGCAGCATATATTGGGGCATGCAGAAGTCTGTCAAAGCTGCCGTAAAGCAGATAATCCAGACCACCGGCGGCTTTTAGCAGAGGATGTCGCTAAATAATTTAGAGGTAGACCACACTTTTACTCCGAGTTCTGGCTCTCGCATTACTTATGCAAGCCATTGGATACATGGATGTCGGTTGACCTTGGTAGCTTCACTGTCGTGTAAATCTTTGTTGACACACAATACCGGATGAATTTGTAAGCAGACAATATTTTATATGGCTCATTATATTGTACTCTACACCAAAAAAACAAGCTTGATGTAATTACGTATACAAAGTACTTATTTTGTTTTAGAGACAAGTGACTGACACCGCTCCGAAACTAGGACCACGGTGTTAGTTATGCCTGCGATTCATGTATTTTATTATTTTTATTTAGGCGACTGGGACCACTCGTAATATAAACACAGATCTATATTTTAAAAGGGTCAATTATTTGTTTTCATTCTCATGTTTGAAAGAATCGGTTCAACATAGTAAGTATATGACATTCAAAATTAACAAGGTATCACGCTGCACTGGTCGTCACTAGCAAACGAATGTTGTAAAACTCTGTTTTAAAAATGCAATGTGACTGAACCCTTCGATTCTTGCGAACCGGTTGCAGATATCGTGGTTTTACCACTGCTCCATATTCGTAAAAGTGCTGAGTAAATGCACACTTTCTCTGACACCAGTTTTGTAAAAACGTCAGTAATCAATGGTCCAGATACTTACCTTTATATAAATTGAGACCGCATAATATAGTATCAGAAATCCAGTTCTGTTGCAACTTTATGAAACTCGCACATCTTTTCGACGTTCATCATTAAATGGTTCCAATTAATAACGAAGGTATCTGATACACCCAGTATCCAAATTGAATATTCAATCGTTTCAGAACCGAGCCCCCGATAAATACAAAATACGTAGACCGACAAAGCTTCCTCCAATAGAGTGCCTAATGGCAAAAAACAGCGAAAGGTCAAAGCCCATTTTCTACCGAATGTTATGACACGGATATTGAATGGCGATGGATAAACGCAACTGAGCTGGCCCTTAACAAAGCGCTTCACCCTCGTCAAGCGCTTTTATTGCATTGCGATCCACTTTCGGAAATGGTCCCAAGGAAACTTTTACTAGGAACAAATTGGCGAGCTTTGTAAAAACAGAGGCAGTCACGCTTTAGATGTTCAAGATATAGTTCTTTGTGAGTTTTTTATTTTATTATTGATTGTTACAAAGAACGGTGTAGTTTGGCAATATTGTATCCACACGGCGATTCGATAGAATAATATTATAATGTGCAAAGAATTCGAAGTACCTATGAGAAACTCCTCTGACATTTTTGCGCTGTTTTATTGTAGAAATATTATGCATAGCTACTGCTTGTACCTACTTGTGTCATTATATATATTATTTTTATATTATAAATTTCATAGGATGTTCCAATATGATAATTCCTAAATATCCAATCGTTGTACCTCTTATATTTGTTAGTTAGTGTTGTAACAAAATAAGTGTTATGATTGTTCTAGTAAACACTTGGTAACGTGAGTTTATTATTATAATAATATTTAGCAACTAGCTGTCCCACGATTTCGCGTGGTAGGTACTTGGACAATTTAGAAACCATCACTTAGATTTGGAAATTACAGACAGGCACTGTTATTTTTTTTAGCGTAGTTTCCGATGTTGATACGTACAACGAACAGTTTCATACAGTATTCATCTTACTGTCCGGATAGATTCAGAAACATTTCAACGAGAAAGGAGTGACGGGTTGTGTTCAAATGTACAACTCGATGCTCACCAACAAATTCTCGCTTTGAATGTACATTATTGTACAGACAGCTAGCAGATAATTTTGCACTACTAACATTTAAAGGTTAGATTTTTAAATGGCAACTCATGTTTCAAGTTTTAATTGAACAATTTGTTGTTGTTACTAGATCTAGATAATATTACGCGCTAATGATGGTATGATTATCCAGTGTGTAAAACTTAGATACAGTAACGATACGAATATATTATACTCAAAACCAGTCTGAGTTTCGCCTAGCTCCACTTTTATCTTTGTTGTCTGTTGTTTCAGTATTCTTTAAAGTTCGTAGGTTGCACCATGCAGCTGTATTTTTAGGGTAGAACATTTCCTACACGGTACGACTTTACAGTGCAATCCAGAAATAGAGTAGAGACTACTAAGAATACTAAGTTACTTCACGATGTCTTCACATTATGCTACTAAATGCCCACGATAGCTTGGATTCTGTGAACGATTATTTTGGAATAATAAAAAATAAATACAACCGCGCGCATGCCATCAACATCCAAAAATATTGACCAAACCAAGAATATAATTTGGATTACGACGTGAAGTATTTTCATAAGTTTATTTTATTACCTATTAAGTCTCACTCCAACTTAAATGATTACAATTCAATCAATGTTATAGGTGGTTAGTGTCTTCTCTTCGATTGTAACAATAAACCGCACTTTCTAAACTAATTGCTAAAGTTATCCAGTTGTAGGTCATCTCGACGTTTTGACATCGAAGACACGCCTCCAATTATTCTCGCAGGGCCAAAGCAATTCAAACCTTAATTCAATGCAAGTAGCAGCATAAAAATATCAGCGATATTTTGATTGACAAAGCGTTATTTTAAAAAGTGAAAGGTGCTCGGTACCAAGTTCCGTTTTGGTGTACTTGTGGTTGCACAGTGCGTCTGCCGGCACTATAAGATGCCTTTGGGAAGGGAGATGAATAGTTGAATACCTGTTATTTACGAAATTGGCAAACAATGCGGCCGTTGTGCATCCACTGAATGAATGCGCGAGCTGGAAGTTACGTATTTTGTTGAGAATTTCGTTGAGTGGACATTATAATACAGCAATAGATTTTTGTTTGCGAATGAATGTGGAAATACCTCCGTGGAAGATGGTGCAATACTTTTATGAGTGTGTAGTTATGGATAGCAATGGATACGGATTCGCGGTATCCTTTGTTTACCCATAGGCGTAGGATTTCACTTACATATACTCGTAGGTACAGCTGGGCATCAATTTGCACATTTATCATTACCGCGTACTCATGTAGGTACGCTGATAATAATAATGATTCGGTTTGTCGATACAACGCCCTCAATCCAATCAACGTGGTAATTGGTAAGCGGGATCTCCGTCACTATCTGAAAACGTGGGCTCATCGATGGTATCTAGACAGGCAACCAGGCAATATAATTGTATACTTACAGATATCTTTACTGAGCCTGTGGCTTCAAAAGTGTTAATACATCTATATACCCACATTACCTACTATAAATAGTGTTTATATCGTTTATTTTATCTGTATTTTATTCGCTGTGTATGTACATTTATGTTTTCAGAATCAGAAAGAATTAAAAAAGCGTATTTTAACCCAATTTAATAATAATATAGTGAGCATCGTTCTATTAAAACCACAATAATTACCGTCTACCGTATTATAAGCTATTACTGTTACACGGACCACAGTAATTAATGACCGGCCGAATGTACATTTTCAACCGAAACCGAACTTTCGACTTCCGTTTTAATTTCGGCTGAACCCGCAATATTTTAAATGTAATTTTACATGTGTCCGTGCGGATTGAGAGAGCATACCTCAGATATGGTGCCTCAAACGGGTGTGGCGCCGCATAGTATTTTTTTAGCAAGATTTCATTGCCTCGTTGTGTTATGGATTTTTGGCGCGAGTAGACCGAATCCGGCCTAAAGATAGACGACGCCAATGCGCCGAAATATAGCCGAACGTAATCCAACAATTAACGCAGGCTTTAGCCGATTTTGTGCCGAAACTACGACGTAACCTAGTTTTAGACCGAAACCGAAACTTGAGGCTGTCACTATATAGTAAGTAATTATTCTTTAGAAACGAGCCGCGAGATTTTGGTCAGTTACCGCGGTGTAGCACGTGGGCATCGAGCCGGCTACCGTTCGGCATATTTAAAACACTTTCACTTCTCACGAGAGAGGCTTTAAATCTTTTACGCTTTTTTAACTTCTATTACTTGAGTCTTTGCAATTTCATCATATTGCTATTCATAACTTGATAAATAAACAGAAAGCCGTGTTGGTACCTAGGTACATTGTTGAAATATTTACAAGACAAATGGGTCTTGTAACGAATATATTCAATCCAAATGCATAATTGATATCCATATTAATTATTGTCATAGACATGAATTATGGATTTGAATGATTAAAAATAATCGATGTACAAAATAGTTTATTTTATGTACCTACAGACATGTTTGCTTTATTTACACTTATCGCTAACTTAATTTTAATTGGTTCATCTTTACAAGATTATTCACTATTCTTCGACTCTGGTGCTTTATTAGCTACATTGCTTTCCTATTTTGGGGCACAAATTATAAGTAGGTACAACAAATTCCAGAATGCCATAAGAATAATTATATCACAAAAGAAATAAATAATTGAGCAATAACAACTAAAAAGGTAACTATTATTTCAATAGGAAAACTCCGAGGTCATATAAGAAAATATTCGGGTCCTACATAAGATCCACATTTAGGGAAATCTTGAGGAGCCCGGACAAAGTCGGAACTTCCACCTACTTTTAGGATAAAGTCAAGGCCCCTTGTCCAATGCGTGGACCTCTCATCTCTCATTAGCCAGTACCCTGGATTATCAGCCTTAAATCTTAACGCTACCACTCCGAACTTTGGAATGACAATTGTATCCTTTAGCACTGGTTTGTCAAGATTCTTAATAGGAAACAAAGTATTTTCTTCGTTCATTAACCTGACGGTGTCTTTGTCTAAACTGGTGTTGAAGGCGCGCACTGCGACTATGTAGAAACTGTACCCATGGAGGTGGAAAATATGATCTGACTCGCCACCTGGAAATAAAGAGATACATATTTTAATTACTGAACTACTCATAGATCAATGGACACTTGGCTGGATGAGACTGTAACCACACTATCACAGCAGATATCATGTAGTAGGTATATCATCGTCATCATCATCATCATCACCCCTTAGACCGCCACACTGAACGACAATATGCCACTAGAATCCACCGGTTGCCTGCGAATCTCTTTATATATATATATATACATCAATGTATATATATTATATAGTGTTTATCCCTACAGCTCTTTTCATGGGGCTCAAGAAAGGAACCTTCCCGAGACACCGACCACCTCATACATCAGGACGATTGAGTCCATCATCGGCGGTTTTACCAGCTGCTCCAACAATGTTTTGCTTACATAATATTGCCGTTTACAATATTATGTCTATAATAACACATATATTATATACCTACTCTAGTTATAGCTCTAGCCGTACACCGAGAAAGCTCATTTACTTTTATGACTAGCTGCGCCAGCATTATAAGCGTCCCACTTAAGACATTTAGCTTATTATGGCCTATTTCTATGTGAAGGAAATGCACTTTCATCGGAACAAACTGGCTATTTTATAAGATTATTGTAAGCTTTCACTAAAATGCGAGAACAGCGTTGGGAGTTTTAGGATTGGTAAAAGTTGCATTGTGATTTTATTTTGCATGCACGGAATAGTTTTTACTATAGGCTAGGGTCTTAATAGTGTACTGTGCTATAGGTAATGCTGCAACGATGAAAACAAAAGTGTTCTGTGCGTAAATTGCAGTCATCATAATTTATTTATACTGAATTTTGCCCGTCATCGCGTTATGTCTCGGATGAAAGAAATCACCGACTATTTTACTATCCAGCAGCATAACCTAGACAGCTTAATACTGATTTCGTACACTAACTTGTTTAGCTGTCCACAATAGCACTGCATTATGCTTGTCAGACTATTTTGTGTTGTATTGTAAATATATTGAGTGGACACTATGGGACTGACATAGTCGTTGAACGACTGCAAGTCCCTAAAAAAAGAAGATTAAAAAAAAAAACATTATGCTTGTCATCTAACACACCAAATCTTAAATAGGTAGCTAGATTCAAAACGACGTAGGCTCTAAACATATCTGAAGGATAGCTGTGCAAAATCATCTGTCAACAATATTAAAAGCTCAAAGTATTAAATGGTGTTTATATGCAAAGATGTACCTACATACAAGTTTATGTCTGTCATTAGTTCACTTGTAGACTGGAGAGAGAGCACGCAGTATAAAACCTCTATCGAGGCGGTGAATAATGCAGAGGCGCCCGAGCACTTCAATTCGTGGAATTTGGTTACATCGATGCGTGTTTGCATTGCAGCCAATTCATTCAATTATAAATACAAATGTCAGAGATAGGAGAAATATATAAGGAACCCTGCCGGCAGCCATAATATGGTTATTTGCTTTTATTATAATCAAACTATTACTTAGTCAGGTCATAAGTATTGTCACACAGTAAAAACTTTTCTTTTAGAATGCTGGCCACAAAAAGTTTATTGAATTCGAATTTCGAATTGTTCATGAAAATAAAAATGTATACTTTTTAGAATTTTACTCATTTTTAAATATGGAGTGGACGCTTAAAGAAGACCGTGTTGCAGTTATTGCGTTGCATCGTTGCGGTTACGCGCCAATTCAAATTTTTGACATACTGAAAAATTTGAATATAACCAAGAGATTCGTTTATCGTACCATCAAACAATACAATGAAGACTCTAGTGTAGATGACAGGTCAAGAAGTGGTCGCCCTCGGTCTGTTAGGACTCCAGCAGTGATAAAAGCTGTGAAGGCGCGAATTCAAAGAAATCCCAAACGTAAGCAGAAACTGTTGGCGCTTCAGATGGGATTAAGCAGAACCACGGTGAAAAGGGTGTTAAATGAAGACTTAGGGCTTCGGGCATATCGAAGAAAAACAGGACATCATTTGAATGCTCGTCTAATGGACCTGAGACTGAAGAGATGCCGCGCTTTGTTGAAGCGGTACGCGGGAAAAAAATATCGGGAAATTCTTTTTTCGGATGAAAAAATTTTTACCGTAGAAGAGAGCTACAACAAACAAAATGATAAGGTGTACGCACACAGTAGTGAAGAAGCGAGCAACCGTATTCCGCGTGTCCAACGAGGTCATTTTCGATCCTCGCTCATGGTATGGTTGGGAGTGTCTTATTGGGGCTTAACAGAGGTACATTTTTGTGAGAAAGGTGTAAAAACGAATGCAGTTGTGTATCAAAATACAGTCCTGACGAACCTTGTGGAACCTGTTTCTCATACCATGTTTAATAACAGGCACTGGGTATTCCAACAAGATTCGGCGCCAGCTCATAGAGCGAAGAGCACACAAGACTGGCTGGCGGCGCGTGAAATCGACTTCATCCGGCACGAAGACTGGCCCTCCTCCAGTCCAGATTTGAATCCGCTAGATTACAAGATATGGCAACACTTGGAGGAAAAGGCGTGCTCAAAGCCTCATCCCAATTTGGAGTCACTCAAGACATCCTTGATTAAGGCAGCCGCCGATATTGACATGGACCTCGTTCGTGCTGCGATAGACGACTGGCCGCGCAGATTGAAGGCCTGTATTCAAAATCACGGAGGTCATTTTGAATAAACTTTAGTGTCATAAGAATCTATGTTTTGTTAAGTTCATTTTGGTATATAAATGGTTGCATAATGAATAAACTTGTTTCAATTATTTTATATAAAACATGTGACAGAATTTATGACCTGACTAGGTATTAGGCACCGTAAACTCATTACGGTAGAAAAAAGATATATTTTCATTTCGTATAATTTCACTGCTAAAAGTTAAAAAAAATAGAGTTACGAGTTACTTGCCGTATCGGAGTGGCAGAGGCCTATCTTGAGGCATTGGTTAGTCAAATAATTCCTATTCTATATTTTTTAGACATTTTATAGCAGGTTGCGTAAAGTGTTTGACGAGATGTCTTGTATATTCCAATTGTTCTGACATGTTTCATAATTGATTTGAGACGCGACAACACTGCGGTTTGTCTATACTAATATTATAAAGAGGAAAATTGTATGGTTTGTTGAATAGACAGAGAGACACCGAAACTCTAGTTGTCTTACCATGCATTTATTTTAATTAAACATAGTCGGCATTAGGTATAGCAAAGATAATTAAAGTCGTTAATCATCCTTCAGCCTCACGTCGTCAGTCAGACAGACTGCATTCCCTGATCGTTAATGACGATCAATCATGTCGTCAATAATTGCGACATTGTCTGTAACTAGAAAGTTAGTCTAGATCAATCTCAGCCGAGAAACTCCTTGAGACAAAATACGTAGTATTTACAAACGCTACGTCAGATGGGTAACCTTTATTATAGGTACAAACTATTTCAAGATAGGATAGTCTCGTATTGTTTATAAATGAACAATTAATATTAGTCTAAACTCCAGGCAGAATAAAGTATTTATACATTGGGGAGCGTTTTCTCTAAGCTAAATTAAACTGATGTAAATTAACACCTCCCGATCCAAAACTCAACTCTAATTAAACGCGCTCCACCTCATCTAGCGTATTTACTTAGGTTTAATTATCCTAACATTTAATAGTTTTCTCAAATAAGAGCCTTTTAAAAATCGTCTGTAAAGATAAATATGGGTTTTGTAGTATAATGGACCTCGCTTTGAGGTTTGATCTTTATTACTTACATAAGTAATCTTACATGTATGTTATGTACATTGTACAATACATTCAATAGTATCTAGTCTCAAACAGTAAATAAGTTTCCATTCGAAAAACCATCATAATTATAAAAGTAAAATTAATTCTGATGAAAAAACTGAAACTTATAAGAAGTTATTATGTATTAATAATAAGAACCAAAGATTAGAGTGCTCTCACCCACACTCGTGGCATCAAGCGGAGAAAATATGTAAATACCTATACTCATAAGATCTTGCTATAAGATACTACTTGCGTACTTTCCGTATGCTATAATAATATAATAGGTATCTAATGTCATTGCTTCAGAAATTACATACTTTTCGAACCGTAACCAGTACAGACAGCTTGAAATGACGAATTTGGAATCAGAAACACATGAAAGACCGAAAGCATGACCTACACAACACAATGTATAGGAAACTAGAAATCCTTTATAAGAATAACATGTAACTCGTTACCTGTACTGTAAATAGGGGTGTGTTTGACTCACATCTAAATGTTTATGACCGAGAATAACTACCTACCTGCATATTAACTATAGTAGGTATATAGGTACTCGTATTTATAAGAATATGTAGGTAAATGCAGTACAGAAATATTATTTGGAAATTTCCAAATATTGTATAAATCATCATTCGCAGAAGAAATATTGTACCACAATATCGGAGTGTTATTGACGTTTCTTGAACATGCTAGCTGCTTAGAGCTTGTGCTGTGAGATAGCATACCTAACCATAGAGGAAATAAATACTACTACCTAACTATTATCGGTAGATACCTAACAGTTTCAAACACGCACATAATATTATCTACCATAGTTTATGTAGCTCTCACTAGATCGGTCAGCCGCGGCCGTTTAGACAAGTGCAATGACAGCCCATTATGATTTTTCACTCTGTTAGTTGTTCTTATTTTCGGCGAATATAGTTTAAATTCACAAGTAAAATAATTAGGAATGCCAGGATTGAGTAAGAAAACGCGAGTGATAGACGTTAATTTTGTAGAACGAAATTTTAGAACTCTGGTCTAAACTTTTGTGGTAAGACGATTAATAAATAAACATAGACTGCTAAAATCATAACCATTCCTTTTGACATTGCCGTGGTCTGGTAAAGATACAATAGCATTTGCCGAAGCGGGGTTAACTGCCAATTAAAATTGAGCAAAGTGAGTTGAATGCACGTTAGATAATTAAATCTGAAACCATTAGCGAAACTGTGTTGAAAGTAGCTCACTTTGGCATAAAATGCCCTAACCTGTTGATATTGAAAACGCTCTCTAATCTTATATCTTTAAATGAGCAATTCTTGTATATATATAATTAATTTGAATTACTAATAAAATGATGAAATATGAATTATATTTTTCGATCTTACCGATAGAATAATAAAACAATATGAACTGGTTATTTAAAGAAAAAATCATAAAAAAACACGAATAAAATGACATTTTCTAAAAATGATTCCTAGCTAGATCGATTTATCGCCCCCGAAACCCCCTATATACTGAATTTCATAAAATCGTTGGAGCCGATTGCGAGATTCCAATTATATATATTATATATATACAAGAATTGCTCATTTAAAGATATAAGATTTCCACAAAACACAATTTATAAAAAAAAAATACCGAGCAAAGCTCGGTCATCCAAATACTCGTATTTTAGACTTAAACAAAGAATTTGCCGAATATTATATGCGTGACCGTAGAAAATATAGTCATAAATCGCCTGAATGTAGGTATAATGCTATCAATTTTATGAAAGCTCACCGTTCAGTTTAGTCAGTAGTTATCTACTTACTAGTGGAATGGCTACCTTCAATTATCATTATCGATTCACTACTCTACGTAATGAGCTTTGTGGGTAAAAAAGTAGGACTTCTTTCATATAATATTTATATAGTTATTTATGTTGAAAGATGGATGATTTAAAAGTACTCCTTGTGATGTATCGATACGTATAGTTATTATAAAGCAGTGAAATACAAAAACTCTGTTTGAACAGTGATCTATGTAGGTACCTATTGTATCTTATTTTTATAAAGATAGAGACTTAAAATTATCTACTGAACAATAATATAACAGTGTTTGTCATTGGTGTCTAACTATTTTTTTTAAGCGTCAGAGTTTTAGCATCGTTTCCTATGTATCATAAAATCTGAATAAATTCCGAGAGAACAATGAAAATAACGATTTTATTCTTAATTCGACCATATTATAAGTCCCACTAGCATGTTAGGTACACTGCCAACTAGTAGTGGATTAGAATGGCTTATATACATTTTATAACCCTGTCATTATGGTATTTAGGTTGTATGTAGGCGAAGTAAAAAAATAACATAAAAACGTAACATAGCTTCGTTACCAATCCTACACAATGTTATGTTTAAAAACAACATCCAAAAACCAATACCTAAAACACACTGAAAACAGACAAGAATACCAGTACAAGTATTTAGAAATTGTTTATAGTTCTAACAAGTTACCTGTACCTACTTAGCATGTATGCACTGCAGTTACTCAAGACAAGTACCTTTAAACATTGTGAGCTTAGGTGGATATTGACACTTGAAAACTTCCTTGAGTGTTGTAACGGTGTCGTTTGTGCTTTCGGAAGAAACTTGAGCTCCTAAGTCGACACACGGAGTCGAATAGGTACATCTTTCGCGATGTCGGAACTTCGGCAGTTAACTTTCGACAATGGGTAATTTCCCGTGGAATTAGCGAGAGTAACAAAAATAACATGTCTTATTTAGAAATACTATAAATCATTTCCCTTTGGAGTTCTTGTTTAGTTTAGGCTTCGCACGGTTTGTACATTAAGATACTCTTCTTTTTTTTCTAAGTAATTATGTCAAAATGGAAAATTGAATAGTCAAATCTTCAGCCTGTTGATAATAGCGAGTACCTACAAATTACTTTCACTCCCTAGTGCCTAACAACCTCTTTTGTTCCCGCTAAGCTGAGCTAATCGGACACACTTTTTGAGTATGAGGTGTGAAAAAACTTTTTCATTTCCAGCTATACTTTCCACATATTATTATGAGAAAAACTTGAACACATGCAAGATGTAGGCACCGTGTGTAAAACACCTTTGTGTTTTTGCACAACACGTTACCAACTAATCAATTTGTGTGAGACTTCGCACTCTTGTGCTAAATAAAATGATCTATGCAATTTCCGAGATCTCCACCTCCATTTTCTACAATTAGTTGGTTTTATACCGCACTTAAAACGCATAACGATTCGCCTTTTACTTTGAACAGACTGATGTCTTAATAAAAACGAGACCTAATTTGTCTAGGCTTATGTTAATACATAAGATTATGTTTGGAGTATAGATTAATAGAGGTGTTTAACTTTCACTTGTGAGCTGTGTCTCGTTAGTGAACTAAGCTGGCCTTGAATGACATTTGTCTTAAATTACACTCGTAGTTTCACTTGCTCACTCAATGGTCATTCAGAAACCGTACAAATTTCTAAGATAAATAATGTTACCTATAGATATGCTAATTTAGACATGGGTCGTGACATTTAATTGGTACGTAATTATACAAAAGTAACACATTTCATAAAAATCCGTTCAGTAATTTCACCGTTGGTAACGCACATCCATCCGTACGTCTATAGATTTATACACAGCTACAACAAATTAATTATTTATAGGTAATAATCATCGCTTTTGTCACTAACAAACCAGTTCATTGAGAAACGTTTTCCTACATAAATTGAACGGTTGAAATGCCAAGCCAATAAACAAGTTATTCGACGAACTCGTAATACTTAGTCAACGTAAAAAGCAAACGTGGCCGAGTGACTGGCACACCGAAACATTCACAAAAAAGCAAAAAGTACAGATAGAAAACATCAAAGTAGGTGAATAGTGAAGTAGGTGAAGTCATTTGGAGTAATTACGGAGCCCTCAAAGTTAAAGAACTATCCAAAACCAAATCTGGGTCAATGGCTCTAATAGCTTCGCCGGCCATGGTGGTTAATGGTTATGTAATTCGATTAAGTTGAGGTTCGTTATAGTATTCATGAATAGGTTGAAGCATAAGTGAAATCGAATGTAATCAGTGGTTAAAAATAGATATTATTATTGGTATTTCATTATTTATTATGTCAACTCACTACCACGCGTGGAAAATTGCCCATTTTCTACTAATATTATAAATGCGAAAGTTTGTATGTGTCGCTGTGCTATCTTCACTCAACTGCTGAACGAATTTTGATGTTTAGTATACCTACACATTTCGTCGTGGAATACAACGATATTTTAATCAGGGATTCGGATTCTTCTCGTTGAGTTCAGATGTATAGTTTATTTCTGTACAACTCAGATGTTTAGCTATCAACAGTGAAAACCGCGTCCCCATTGGTTCAGTAGTGAAGTAAAAACAAACAGATGGAAACGGGTCTAATTCGCGCACAAACTAATATCAAAATTTATAATTTTGACATACCTCGACGTTTCGACCGAGTTACATTGGCCGTGGTCACGAGAAGACTCGTGTTCGTATTAGTTTGTGTATTAAAATACTAATTAACATGTATTCAGTTCGCGCAAGTTTAAGAACTTCTTATGGAGTTGATTTTCATCTTTTCATTTATATCTTCGTCTTATAATATTTTTCACTGTTCAGTATCCGAAAAGAACCTTTCCTCTTTCGACTGTGCCTTCAAATATAGAAACAGAAAGTTAAAAATATTGTTTCAAAATATTTACCTTGATCAAACATAATTATTTCCACGGTAGAGTCTAGGGGAATGCTTTTCACGTGGACGCACTCGTCGCCCTGCCCCGTCCCCTCGGGGCAGATGGTATTCTGTCCCACGTCGCCGCCCTGGGTGAGCAGTGGAGACGCGGGGTAGGTGAAACGATGGCCGTCAGTTTGTCCCCAGCTCTCTGAAAACAAACGATAGGTAGAATTAGGCACCTATACCTATAATGTTAAGGTCGTTGTTTGTTCGTCGAATAGGTAGCGCTGGTCGCTAGTGTCAGAGATCTACGTCGAAAACTGGATTACTTGCGTCACAAGTGCAGTACCAGGAAGAGCAGACTTGCTCATGATATTTAAAAATGTAAATTCTAAAACTAGTATGTTTAGTATGATTTATGTTTTAAAATTGTGAGTTGTTCATTTCCTTTTTAGATACAAGATTGGTCAAGTGCGTGAAGGGCCACGCATAGTGTAGGGTTCCAATGGGTAAATAGTAGAGATTTCAAAAAAATATTCTTAGGTCGTATCTTATTTAAACCATTTTTGTTGAAGGTGGCTAAGCAACAAGCTAAGTAAGCAAGCTTTTTTAACATGCCTCACTTTTATGCTACATACTATTTTGTTCCAAGTTTCACTGTATTAAATAATATTACTATAGTTAGATAATATTATAATTATGATTATAAACCAGCTATACTCCTAACTTTCTCCGAGTAAATACCTTTAGGGTCGGAAGGGTGACGACTGACGACGCTCGGAAATGGCAAATTTATAAGAGTTCCGATTTTCCCATTCGGCTAAGGAAGCCTAAAAATTACCAATGATATTATTGCTCTAAAAACTTGATAAGTATGTACCTACCCATGCCAATCTGGATAAACCAGTTTGCAAACAACTTTGAAACGAGGCGTCAAGTATTATGCAACATTGCTATTAATTGTAATACAATTTTACCTACAGTAACTTAGAAGTTTGCTAGTTCTTCGAGATGTAGACCATGTAGCCAATTTTTTTTTTTGAAATATTTTTTTTTTCATTCTTATCATTACAGTCTAGTCAAGTACCTGCTTATGTCGTGGGTTATCACATAGTATAATTAGTATTATTTAGTACCTAACTGTAGATTTGGATTTGAAATCTTGACAAAATCTGGCACTACTTTCAACTGCTTTTATGGTCAAAGTCAGTCAGGCGAATGCCCTGTTTGCCTTAAAAAACACCAGTTTTCATGTAACTTTACAGTACAGTATTTGCAGGTCATCATGCAGCGTGAAGCCGCGGTTTAGTTACTACCTAACAAAATATTTGTGTGAGTTCATCATCCTTTTAGTAGTGCAACAAAAAATAACATTCAATGATTTGCCACTCAAAGCTGTTCGAATGATAAGCCATAATAATATTATATTTTATGCTGGATGATTTTTATTGGCATACCAAATGATTTCTAGGCATTTATTAAAGATTAGATTGTTAAAAATTACCCAATGTAATCTATATATTAATCATTTGAGTTATTATATGACTACAACATAAAATTATATGACGCAGATAACTGCTTGAATTATTGTTGACAATTTTCATGTCAAACTTAACAACGTAAATGACAATTTTACCTACAAGCCCGCGTCGAATTGATTTCCTGAATGAGTCAAACATCCCAAACTCTAATAAATTTCAGTGACAAAACCGTTACAAACTTAACCCAATTAACACAGAATTGAAACTTTAATATCGACGAACGCCGGAAATAACTTTGAAAATCAATTTCGTAAGAAATGGCCTTCTTCTGACGCCCGCGAAAAGTGGTACAAAGGTAGGGCTGCCAACAAGGTCATGGTTGCATTACATCACTAAAGGTCTTGCAGTGAACATAAATAAAGTTTCTTCTTTTCAATTTTTTTTTTACTAGGTACTTATGAGATGAGCTCGGTCGTGTAAGTACCATGTTTATCCATAGGTACCAATAACAATGGCACCCAGTAGAGTTTACTTTGCATTAAAACCTCTTGCATTGCACTACTGGCACTCGTCACCCTGACAATAGTTAACGACAACTAGCTTCTAAATCTAAATTATCACGTAGGTTAGGTGTTAACTAAAAGTATTATTATTATTACTCATAATATACGAGTACATCTCCATTTTCTACTAAATAAAAAGCCTAATCTCAACTTATAAAAAATACCCCTCCCGTATCCGTTCCGCCTCATAAACGCGACTTTGCCTGAAGTAATTATTGTAGCATGTTCCGACATCTGCATTCCACTCCAGTTTTGACGAATCCATTTCAGAACCTATATATATTAGGTTTGTGATCGCTAGTTTTTACTGAACTTAAATTTCTTCACTTTTTATCGTCATGATAATGCTATCGTACAAAACATTCGTACAAAATGCTAAGTCAAAAATCCAAATAAAATCGTTCTTGCGCCCATAATGCTACTCATGATGTTTTTGCAACTGTCGTTGACTCATGACTTACTAGGTACATCTTTAACCTAAGCGGAAAACTAGTGGCAGCAATCGACGTAAAGGTTACTTTGCAATCACAGCATAATAATATAATGTTTAGCGGCTGCGTCGCGCCATTGTGCCGACCACTGATTGCCTCACTTTCTTTATATCATATTTATATTTTACGCGGTGTGGTGGTAGCTATTAATTTCTTACCAATAATAATTCTTGTAGAAATGCGATAAACGATACAGATAATAGTAATAACAATTTAATTATTATGGCATTTTTGGGATTATGTTACAAAAACATTTCCTCAAATCCCTGTAAGTATAAACCAAAACTAGAAAAACGAAACCATAATATTATAATATATATATTATTTTCGAGTTTAGCTGCCATTATATAGTTGCTATATCATAGTTGTTCTCAGTTAGTTTATGAAAAATATTTTCTATGTACCTATCGAGACATGGCTCAGTTACGATTGTATAATGTAAAGATAGCATAGCATAGTACTTAGTTATTATGGCGATTAAAGCCAAGTTATGAAATAGGCGACCTACTGGCATGTTGTGATGTTGCTCAAGTGCGTTACATTACATAACATGCACATGCTTGGCATGATTTCTGGTCTAGTGGTAAGCCGAAACAAATATTAATATTTATATTATGAATATATTATACAATAATTTTAACAACATAATAGAGTTGTGTTTAGTTTTTTATCGTTAGTTACGGTTTATCCTATAGTATGTAATTTATTTTGCCCATTGTGACACGAATTGTTATTTTATTGCTCTGTGTTTTCTTTGTTCTGTGGTGTTTCAATATAGAATTTATCTGTCTATTTATGTAGGGTAATCCTATCTTTATATGCTGTAAATTATAAAAATAAAAAATTAGACCCAAATAATATATAAGTATTATATATAAGCATTTTGATGAATTATATCACCAAAAATTAAGGTTCGACCAATGTTAAAATTATTAAGGATCTAACTGTACCTAAGTGAAAAATTATTACATCGCTTGATTCAATGTTTGTTCAATGTTTTGCTTACATATTTGGTGGTATTCGAAGTCTTCGATTTATCGAAAGTCATAGTAGGTATAAATTATTATTCAAAATTTATGCAAAATGAAAACTTTTCCATTCAATACAAGGACTATTTTCCACGTAAGTAGATTGATACGATGCGGTCAGTGTTAAATTTATTATTTTAGTAACATACATTATAATATGTAGGTAAGTATCTAGACTATTAATAGATCATCAGTATTCATCAACACGGTCACAGTTGGTCGAAGTATTTATTTGCATATTTTTTCCACTCGGACCTGGTTTCGAATTGAAACGTTACAATACCCGCCACTTACTCGTATCGTTATTTTCAGGCCACTATTTGGCTCTTTGGACTTTCCTTTTGCATTTTCTCTAAATTAAGATGCGATACCGAGTAATACAATTCAAAAAAGCAGCTGTTCACACCGTAATCGTAAAAATAAACAATCTCTATTTATGAACCCACCATTATTTCCAGTAGGCATAAACTCCCTTATCATCGCATAAACCATCTCCAAACCAAAGAGCAGTCGTTCTAAAATGTCTAAACAATGTAAAGGTAGATATCTTTCGGGAGCGCTTTGGAGACTTTTTAAAAACAATATTCGGATTTTACGAATTTATTTAATTATAAACTTAATTAATTAATTTTACAATATACGAGCGGTAGCAGAGTTGGATGCTAATCGACTGGCGATGATTCGGGCTCACTAGCCGTTAGTCACAGTCTCACGAACGAGCGGATGCGATAACATTCTGCTGATCGTGCGTCTGGGACGGTGGCGTGATCCATAGCATTACAATGTTACAATGTGCTTACATAGCAAGTAGTAAATAGGGCATGTTCTTAATATAGGGTGGTTTATGAGCACATAACTCCTCCCTCCTTAGATGGAAGTTAATGGAAAAAGGAAGTTTTTCCAATAACTTTGCCAATACCTAACGTGACACTAATAATAAGGGTGGTTAAGATTGGTTCTCTTGTCCATCATTATGAACCTGTTCTCTTCCACACATTTTTAAAACTAGATGTTTAAATCTAAGTTAAATTACATAACTAACACATAAAAAGACAATAATATAAAGTATTATAGTTGCGACACTGACACTGTCGATTTGAACACTATAATCACTATATTGCCCATTATCACTATTAACACTTTTCTTGAGTAGATAGTTGAGGTGCTGGACGTCTTCCAGTTCGACTCCCTTGAGATCAACAGGCTCGGTGTTTTCGACGAGGAGGTTCTGCTGCTGCTGCTGCCGTACATCAGGTAGGGTGATAAGTGGAACGGGCTTATAGCCAGTATCCATTTGGTGGTAGCGCCGTCCATGTAATACAACGCCACCGATGGAAATGTCGCATTTCTCAGGTGCTGTGAGTATGTACGTTCCTTGCATATTTTCACGTATGACGTCATCGCCACAGGTTTGTACTAGTGTTTTGTCGTATTTGCTATACAATATCCAACGGTTTGTTGCGACTCTTTGAAGTTTCTAGTCTTCTGAAAAGACTCTACGTGGGAAACATCTGGATTGATTCTGTCGATACTCCATCAGTTGCTCAATACAGGTCTCTGGAGCGTATGGGACGAGGTCATCTTCTTGTGCTTACCTTCTACTAATAGGAAGGGAAATTCGGGAATAATGACGAAGGTTTGAGAGTCCCGGGATATAGGTAAAGGGTACAATTTGAAATAATTAAAAGTATTGTTAATAACTAAAGGAACAGTAATTATGAATCTTATTTCATCATTTTTAATGTAAGTTTTTACTGAAAGTGATTCTTTAGATTTTGCTCAGTAACAGAATACATTAAGTTATCATATCTTGAGATTTCGCCTAGCAACAATAAAAGTTCATTGGAATTGATTACAGATTTATGCAATATGGATACTTTACTGAGTGCTAGAGATGTCTCTACATCATTAATTTTTATGTAGGTATATAGTTCTAAAATTGGTAATAAACATATTTAAAACATTAGTTAAATATGATACGAAAACGTACATGTTTTCTTAAAAATAAATTTAAAGTTTTTGTTTCGCCGCTAAATTCGGGTATCAAATTTAAAACTTCCCGCGGTATCTGTAAATCTACGGGTTGCAATTGTGGTGGTACCAAAACAGGCGCGGAAGTGGCTTGCATTTGTGAGTGAGCCATTTTACCTAATACACAGTAATAACTAAAGTCAACCTAACTAAATATAATAGAGCACTTTTCTAAATTAATAATGTAACCAAATGTTTCGATTTTAGAACACAATATAGTTAAAACACACAATAAATATTTCTAACTTAAAATTAAAACCAATTTTAGGAGTTTGGTAGGGAAGGATAGTAGAAGGATTTTACTTAGTAGATTATTACTACTACTCACTATCCAACCGTCACCGTAGTCATCACGTCCCACTAAGAATCGTATTTATTTGGTTCGTTGGATTACCGGGGAGAGCGCGATACCGATTTTAGGTAAATATATTTTTATAACACTCTCACTTTTAGTTGCCACACGCGATTCACTTTTTAGGATTTCACCAAAAACTATAGCGCTACTTTTCGCGATGGCAACAACCGATATCCTACCGGCTGCGCCAGATATCTTTCGGGAGCGCTTTGGAGACTTTTTAAAAACAATATTCGGATTTTACGAATTTATTTAATTATAAACTTAATTAATTAATTTTACAATATACGAGCGGTAGCAGAGTTGGATGCTAATCGACTGGCGATGATTCGGGCTCACTAGCCGTTAGTCACAGTCTCACGAACGAGCGGATGCGATAACATTCTGCTGATCGTGCGTCTGGGACGGTGGCGTGATCCATAGCATTACAATGTTACAATGTGCTTACATAGCAAGTAGTAAATAGGGCATGTTCTTAATATAGGGTGGTTTATGAGCACATAACTAGGTAGGTACTGTTGGCATTAATTTGTTGCCGTAAACAACCAAAGCCGCGCAGCAAGATAATTATAAATTAGTGAAAACTTAGAAGACCTTGTTTTGTTTGAGTTAAAGATTTGATGCCGATGTGTTATTTTGGTAAACTACTATAGGTACACTAGCTACTTTTTTTCAGCTATAAGAGGAACTTTGGTTACCCGATGGGACAACGTCTGTCCATAATAAATTCAATACCACCCTGGCCATTGAAATGCAAAGTTTGCGCGCATATGCGTAGACAAGTTACTGTTTTGAATAGTAGAGTTAAACGTTATTTTCTTATAAAATAATGTCAACATATTGATGAAAAATATTAATGATTAAGAATGCCGCACATCGTCCAAAGACAACGTATCAACCTTGGATTTAACAAAATGACGGATATGATAGAACGAGCTGAGCTGATCTGAACAGTTTAACCATTCCACACAGAAAAGAGAGGCCTTTACCCTACAATGAGAAAGTAATAGAAAGTCAATAATAATCAGCCTTGTTTGATTGAATATCTAACATAGGTAAAGTTACAAGTGGCAATCTAAAATAACCGTATTTGTACTTGCATTGGTGCTAAATGTAACACCTTTTCAGCGTACCTACTACCAGTCCAGTTACCTACACCTCGAAGTCATCGAAGTCATCGTATATTTCGCTTCTTACACCAACATAAAACAGGATGTGTACTGTGTACTCACCCACTCGTTTCGCCGAAATCTGCCTCGTGGAGTAATTAAAAGGCACATAAATTGCCTTGTCCACTGCGACCAACTCGGCCGGAAGTGGCTCACTGGATCGGAGCTCGCTCAAACACAACACACTGTCAGCACTGCACCGGTCACTGAACAAACTTGTGAAATCACGATCCACTGTATCACTCGCGTCTTTATGCAACACTTTATGATTCTCCTTATAAACCAACTCGGCGACACCGTCCAAGCCCTCTTGGCATGACTTGTCTGCCGTAACACGTATTTTGTACACTTTGGCAGCTTTACTTGCGTCTACAATGAAGTCCGCCCGTTCTCCTCTACCCAACTCGATAGAGGTCACATCTTCCGGCTCAATGACGTGCCCATCCAGAGCGACAAGCTTTAAGACATGCTGGTCGATGGAAAACTTGACGGCACAGCTTTTAGACCCGCCGCCATAAGCCAGACGGAATCTGTAGCGCTTGCCTTGCTCCACAATGAACCTAGTTAAGGGAGCATCGGGAGAATCTTTTGTATCGGTCTTGCCGTTAATGAGAAGTGATTCGGCATCGGGGACGGTCGACATCATCCCTGCTAGGGGTCCCATAGAATGCCCCCATTCGGATATGAAGATCGTATGTTCAGTTAAGTCCACATCGTATAGTTTTTTGACGGGTTCTAGTCTCGGAGACTGTCGGACGACAAACGCTCCAGCCAGTCCGTCGGCCGCGTCGGCGGCGGAATGTGCGTGGTACATGTGCGTTCCAACTGCTGAGGCACGGAACTTGTATTGGAATGTGGTGTAGGCTGGCTGGGGACACTGTGTCAACATTGGAGCGCCGTCCATAAATGGCGTTTCCTTTTGCGGTTGTCCGCGCCAGTGTATGGAAAGGGCGTGGGCCGGTGCCCTGTGCACTACGTCCACGACTAAGATGTCGTTGTGGCACACGTGGAGCACGGGTGCTGGCAGCCTCCTATTGGCCGACAGGACGCCACGCTCCCGCCCGTCTGCGGATATGCACGTCACTGGACATTCTCCTCCATCTTTCTCCGTGCAACTGCCGCAAGATCTACAATAATAAACAAATCAGAAGTTAACACAAGTTTTCAAACAGCTGAAAACTATATGATTACATAACTACAGTGGGGCAAGTGGGTTCAAGGTCATAACATACGATAGTGCATACAGTAGGTAGGTACTAAATAACAAGTATATCACTACATACTGTTACTTTTGACACAAATTCGCAGTTGTGTAATATTACTCACTTGCTAAGCGTCTTGTAGACCTCGATGACCAATTTGACGCGGCAAATCATAGGCCAGTCCAGTTCGTGGCACTCTCGATCGCAGTTCTCGAAATATTCCTCTGCAAGAAGTACTTAATTAATAGGCATATTGCATTCATTCCTACTAAAGGTAATTGTATTATTATTATGATTGAAGTTCATAATTATCATCATCATCAGCCCACTGGTCCACGTAGGTAACTCCTATTGAACGCCACTGAGCCCCATCTTCGGTTCTCCTCATCCAGTCTTTGTCAGCCGTTACATATTTTGAAGAAATATGATCCACCCACCACCGGACTGGGCTCACGTGAAGGATTATGGTCTAAACCACCTCACAACGCAGTGGGCGGATATGAATAGGTGACTTGTGAAGGCATTTCGATGAGCAGCTCAAAATTTCGGCTAACCGACGAAACGAATGGATTATTTACAACTTTATTTTAATCTAATTTCAATATTTCCTACTTAGACCTTAACATTCAAGCTATCGAGATTGAGGTAGCACTTGTAATTTTATTGATGGAGGATTACTTCAAGGTGGACCAAGTCGGTTTTTCTCGAAGGTACAGGAATTTTATCTTTTGTTCGAAGTTTAATACAGTGTAGGCTGAACAGTTTTTATTTTATGTTCAGGGTAAACAGCAGGTTGACCTACGCAATTTATTTTTCATTGCCCAGGGTAATGGCTATTTGCCTTGAATTTAAACTTACGCTGAAGGTGCTACTAGGATTTTATAATAGCTGTTATGGTATTATTATTATCGCATTGTGATAATAGAGTATAGGTACTAACTTGCGACAAAATTAACGAAAACAATTCTAAGGTATGCATTGTAAATGATTCGCAACAAATCAGGAATGCAAAAATTAAACCTCTTAGAATATTCAAGTATCTACTTGAATACATCAACATAAATTTGTTCAACTTTTGGTTGATGAATTCCAAAAGTGATCATACTCGTAGTCCGTACATATTATATGAAACGTTATTACAAAAAAATGAGGATAGGTGCGCCTGGATTCGCTGAACATTTAGGTAGGTATAGAATTGCGCCAAGATAATTAATTATTTATTTTTTGCGCTATAATTTGGGCCTTGCTTGCGTATGAATAAAATTAATAAATAATGGACATACTGAACGAAAAGAAAAACCAAAGTACCTCCCCTCAAGTCTACGTTATATTTATGCGAGTCAATGGCCTAAAATGACATGAGGTAAGTACCTAACATTAGGTATCTCCTTGACTTATAAATGAAAGCAAAGCACCCACCTATTTTTGAACCAAAAAACCGCCTCCGAATGCAAATTGATTTTTTGAAAGTTTCTCGCTAACGGCGCCGCCTCCGAACAGTTTTTTTTACAATAGCTCGTTGGATTGAGATTGATGTGTTTTGCAAGTCAAATTCTAAGCTACCAAATATATGCCAGTGAAACCCGCAGAGTAAGTTCAGCACAGAGTATAATAAGTAAGAGGGAAGTTCAGGAAGTCGTTTTTACGTAGGTACTTTCCTACCTAATGAGGAAACAATCAGGCCATCCGACACCATTATCAAAATTGTTAAAGTATACTGAAAGACTGAGGCAATTTACATTAGATTACCAAGTATGGGATACTACACAAAATTAAATAAAAGAGAACTATGCAAAACTGCTCAAGAATTCCAAATAAACATAATTATACACATAACAAATAAGTACAATCGAAATGAAGAAACCTGTTTGAGGTCTTAAGGAAATATCACATACTTACCTACACCTACCTAACCCCACAATGTTATTGAAAGTATCTTTTTAGCTAGTTTGTTAGCACCTACGGCTAATAAATATATCCCTGAGCTCGTACTGGTCCGATTCTAAAAAATATTTCACTAATAGGAAGATCCTACATTAATATCCCTCACTCCTGGGTGATCTATTCTACCTACTGAATGGCGCTGGTGAAATCACAGGACGCATCTAATATGGGAAGGGTGTACTGTAGTGTATACCTACTGTACCCACCTACAGATATTTTGGCAAATTATTAGATTATTTTCATATCGTGGCCACAGCTAATAGCTAACAGTAATCCATAATAACATTTGATTGCATATTATTATTTCAGACGCCCTTCTGTCTTAGCGCTGGTCATGACGTCACATACATACAAATACCTACATGTAAACAAAAAGGGGTTGCCATGGGTTACTTACAACACAAGCTTCGTCACAACTTCTTTAATCTACCTAAATAGGTTTCTAAATAATATTATAGAGAAGAATAACATACCTGGCATTGGCGTGTAATAAACTACTACTATGACACTGGCGAGTATTACTGATAGCACTAATATCCTCTGTAAGGACATCAGCATGTAATTTGGCTTTTTCAACGCCGGCGCACTGTGAGCTACAATCCCGCTCTTTTCGGACTCCATGTTTGTTACTTCTCTTCAAACTTTTGGATTAGGAACGATGTGTTTTTGTTTTTTTCTTTTAACGCGCTGGTTACATGTTTAAAAATACTGGTCAAAGTGAATGCGGCGCGCGGCCACGCTAGTCGACCAGCAAGTGGCGACTGCGAGTGGTGGTGCCACTTCTTGCAGAGTTGCAACACGGTGCACCTTCAGGCCTCGTGTTACAGGGCCCCTGGACCCGATTCGGAAGTAAATTGGCGTGGCTGAGAGCGAACTCTCTCTGGTTATGCAACTTTATACTGTGCAATCGTTAGTCCACCCATTTACGATGTTACGCGGTTGTATATAATATGTAGGCTACGCACTGTCTCCTATACTATAAGTAATTATTAAGTGCGGTGTATGGCTGGTTGGCAGGTGGGTTGCGTTCGGTGGGGGCGCGTATTCCGAACATAGTTCCGGCGCTGCTGTGAATTTCATGATTTGACTGACGGTAACGCAACGGTTGGTTTTGGTAAATTACGAGTGTACCTATATTTTATTTAAAAATTAAGAGCTAACCTAACATACACTAACCTACACATAAAAGTATTAAAATTAGTAAGTATAGGTACACAGTTAAAATAGGTAATTTTTCATCTTCATTGTATCGTGTTCAGTTTTTCTGTTGACTAACCTACTTTTGTACAACCTACTGTTAGTACGTAGGTACTAAGGTTCATTACTAACCCACTATCAGCAGTCACCATAGATTGGGGAGAAACACACACAGAGGTATGTATGACGGTTTCTTTTATTATTTTAGCCCTTCAAAGAAGTGAATGTTCGAAGGAAGCTAATAATAGAAGGATACCGTACTACTTATTTACTAAAGGTACCTACCCATATAATCTGATAATATAATAGGTAAGTAGGTACTTATATTAGGTAGGTATGTATGGGTATAGTAGGTACCTACTTAATTAAATATTATGTGTTCTTCTACCTACATAATTATTATGGTACTTATACTTATGTATTAACGTTCATTGGACATAATAATATACGAGTATTGTAAGTCGAAGTCAAATTACTACGTACGAAACTCATGAAGTAACTAGTGTCTAGGTATTCTGTGCTAGTAGTAATTATAATAGGTAGGTAGATACGTGCTACCATGTTTTTTTGTCTACCAACATCAAACTGTTATCAAATATAGGTAACTAAATCAAATATAACTCATAGTCAAAAGAAACTAGGTACCTATACTATGTATAATGAATAATCTGAGATCATAGACGTAGTATCAGAAATAGACTTGAACTTGACAAAAGCGTAGGTATACCTACCCGAAAGGGACACACCTATGCTGCAATTGATAAATAGGATAAATTTAATACCTACACGTTATTGAGGTGTAGCTCCAATCATTCGTGCGACATTCTAAACTGTCAAGATTGGTTTGCTTCCGCAGCCAATAAATTAGTGCATACGCCGACAAAGACATAACATCCTCGTACTATCCTACTTACTCCTTTGTCTATTTGTATACACATGGCTCTTTTCTTCCCCAGATCATGCGTTAAATGTCATATCCATTGGATGAATAATCTCAGTCTGAGATACAATACCTACCTAGATAAAATGTAAAAACCAGTTCTAGTCGTGGTAGTGTAAAATTAATTACAAACGAAACGGAAAATGTCACTGGCGAGGCGAGGGCCACAGGAGTATTCGGCAGTGCGCTGACCTGTGGATGTCAATGTCAATTGTCAATTATCATTTATTGTCATTTGTCTTGACAATCATCAGTCATCTGAAATCTGAATCTTTAAAACTCTAAATTCAAATGGGTGGAAGGTTGAAGTTGAAATCATAGCGTTTGTATTCTCTTTGGTTGAAATTGGATTGGGGGTTAGGCGGTACCTACCAATATTTATTTATTTTGGTTCTCTCCTTGCTTTCTACGAGCTGATACATAGTTGAAACTAATAGATCTATACCAAAACACGAAAAACGACAACAAGCTATCATGGAGATCACGAGGAAAAACTTCGCCGAACAACTTCCAAACATAACCAAAGATTTAAAACAGTCATGTTTCGTTGGTTTCGACGCTGAATTTACGGCTATGTTAACCGGTGAAAGTTTTAAACACAGGTATTTAAAAAAAAATTCAATGCAAATTATCAACAACTCCCTTCGCCCTTTCTTTCTTTTATTCCATAGACTATCATTAGATTCAGCAACTCATCCAAAATTATATCAATTACAGACTGTTCGATACAAACATGGAGAGATACAACCGGCTCAAAGCAGAAGTCAGCAAGATGATTATGACCCAAGTAGGCCTCACAATGTTCCAGTATAACCGGGACCATGACAGCTACATAGCCACCGGGTACACCTTTCATCTGTGCCCGCAAGTATTTGGAGATGTTGACCAGTCCTTTATATTTCAAGCGTCAACACTGAAGTTTTTATGTAGGCATAATTTTGACTTTAATAAGGCAAGTATTGTTACTAAATTGGACTAGTATAGGGTGATGATGATGATGATGTTACTAAATTGATTAGGCTGCCTTTTAGGTACTTATTTATATTTATATACTGGGTGGCGCAAAAGTAAAGACCCTATTTGGTTCAGCTATATTGGGCTCAAATGTGCATCAACTCTGGAGGTCACCATTTAAAACACATCATCTTTAAATCCTAATGGTATGAAATTTAATGGCACAAATATATATAGGTACTTATTTAAAAAACATAAATCTAGTTACTCTAATTTAGAAAAAATGTAATAGCTGAACCAAATAGGTTCTTTACTTTTGCGCCACCCAGTATTACAACTTACATGTCTGGAAATATATTACATTATTGGCGGACAGTACATCTTATCGACATTCAAAAACATCCCACTCTCAAATTTGTATTAATTATTTATAATTTGCATGTAATTATAGTTCATATATGAAGGACTGCCATATCTAAATAAAGCTGAGGAAGTGAAGGTGCGTGAAAACCTGAAGAACAAGACCTTATTCCAGAACTTGGTTCAAAACTTAGAAATGGATGAAGAGAGACTGCTGCAGACATATTGCTCAGAGGTTTCCAAGTTGGTACTCTTATTTTTGCCCCCTACACCTGTACATATAGAAGACTGAAATAAAACATGATTCATGTATAATACAATTATTATGTCACACAGCACAGTAGTATTTTTGACATTAAATGCATGACAAAAGAATTAATTTAGAACACATCCTACTAATTTTATAAACATGAAAGTTTGTAAGTATGGATGGATGTTTGTTACTCTTTCACATAAAAACTACTGAATGGATTTTAATGAAACTTTGCAATAATATATCTTATACATCAGAATAACACATAGGCTACAATTCATATTATACAAACGCGGGTGAAACCGCGGGGCGCAGCTAGTTAGCAATAAGTTCACCCATTGTACCAGTACAACCTTCTAGCAGTGGTGTTCAATAGAGAATTATTGTATTGTATTGTTCATACTAATCCAAAACATCCCAATATAGCTGTAACGTTTTGATATGCTTATTATACCTCTTCTATAAATGTGGAGGTAGGCTTAGTTAGTTATGAAAATACAGACAGTGTTACAGTGTCAGTATTTAGTAAGCCGCACAGAATACATGTAATAATATTTCTCAATAACTTTATCTCAATGATGATAATTCCAGATGGGTGAGAATAACTGACAGAAATGAAGGCACAATGTACCTGGATGTCACAGACCCTGTGCTTCGCTTCGTCGTCCACAATGAGCTACGGATGCGGTTTCCTGATATCCTCACCACTGATAGCTTAGGTAATAGCAATAAGGTAATTCCTATCAACTAGTAACTATAAAACGTGAAATTTTGTGGGTGTGTAATGGAAACTTAATTCCGCCATTATATGTCCCACATTAGACAACAAGGTGTGGAGAACCACAGCACCCATGACATGAATCCAATCCATGTAAAACGATTCGGTGTAAGCGTTGAATGCCTAGTGGGCGAATGACTGCCTGCCAATCAGGAGGTGGCGTGTTCAAATCCCAGTGCAGGCACATACCAATGTGTTCCTTGTTAAAACATATGTACATAGTAATCACTAGCATTTCGGTGAAGGAAAACATCGAAACCAACATGCTCGAGAATTATTTCAGAGGTGTGTATCCACCAATCCGGCCCGGCTCTCCATGATAGATTATGGCCTAATTCTCCTAACGAAAGTGAAGGGAGACCCATGCACAGCAATGGGGGGGATAGGGGTTGACCATGTAAAATGATTTGCGGCATCAGGTCCGATTTGAATAGCAAAGTAAAAGTGTTCCTTTACTTTTCCAGATTCTCATATACAGAGATAAAAATGTGGATGGAGCCAACAGCGCTCCGATGGACATTCTGGAAGAAAACCTCATGTCGAACCTCCTGGGGTTCTCGCTAATCATCGCTTTACTAGAATCTCACAGAAAGCCTATCTTTGGACACAACATATTCCTAGACACAATACTGTTGCACAATCAGTTCATCGGCCCATTGCCAAGTGATTATAACCAATTCAAGAAGAATATCAATAATATGTTTCCGTACATTTATGACACAAAGTACATATCACATGAAATGTCTAAGAAACTGGCGTATGATGAGAAGTGGAAGTCGAATGCACTGCAAGAGTAAGTTGAACACTATGAATAATATAGGTATACATTACATTACTCCCATACCCAGTAGTGATAATAACATAGTGATGAACCCAGTGTGGAGTTTGTTGACTAATTTATTATATGAAAAACAGACTTTCCTCGAGCTTAACTCCTAAATTTTACATGGCATGAATAATACTGTAAGGATTACGATGCAATTCACAAGTTGCTTAATACCATAATATTTATAAGACACTTGTTTCATGCTCATCCAAAAACCTTGTTAACTCTGAAGCTTCATATTTTAATCATATTTTATTTTAATAATAAATGTCTTGCAGCCTGTATGAATTCTTCGCGGAAGGTAAATGTCAGAAACTGCAACGTGGGATGAATGAAATAAAACTGAGCACACCATTTAATGTGAAACAGTCCTATCATGAGGCAGGGTGGGACTCGTACTGTTCAGGTAAAAACTTGCATTTATCATTACTTTTAAACATTCTATTATTTACTAATTACTTTGACATTAGTTTATGCGCGATTTAAGCCATTCATAACTAATTATCATCATCATTCACTTGCCTTTTGGGGTCGGCACAAGCATATTTCACTCTTCCACTCACTATTGACAGCTGTCAATTCTTTCTTTTCTTGCACTTCCTTTACACAATCCATCCATCTCTTTTTCGGTCTCCCGCGACTGTTACGTCCATTCACATAACCCACCATAACCCATAACTCAACCCCCATTAACCCATTCATAACTACTAAATAATAATATGATTTCAGGTAGGTATGTAAAATGTTATAATAATTTGTATAATTTTGTGATTCATTTTGTACTGTTAAATCTATCTATTGTAGATTTATCAATGATTCCCATAAAGTTTCTTGACTTAGACAAGAAAATTTAAATCAGATTTGCTTACAATCTAGTGCTGCCACTTTTATGTAGATGAACATGATGCTATATTTGTTTAAAATTTATTTTGTAATTTTTTAAAGTAGAGTTTATCAGAATTATGATAAGGGTTATTTTTACATGTCAGTCTTTTATTATTGAGAATGTCATAATAAAAGAAGTGGCATGTAAAAATAAACCTTATCACGATGGTTAAAAACTCTGTTTTAAATGTGAGCAAAATCTGCTTTCCTCCGAGCCGGTCTGTATGAAAGTTTCGCTGGAAACAGATCCCTTCAAACTGAAACAATACTGTTATTTGCGCCTTACTCGTGCCCGGTTTCTGAGCCCCTAATCAACTTTGACCAACCAATTTATGTCTATCCTTGTCACTATCTGACACTAAACAAATGACAAAGACAGCAATACTTATTGGTGTGCCAAAGTCAAATACGAATTCTGAAACTGGGCATTAACAGTTAAATTTCTGGCAAATGTGTAGTATGTATAAATGTAAATTGTAAATACACTACAATGTACTTTTACAACTGCGATTTTATTGCCTATTTACAATAATTGCTTTGACTTTGACTTTGACATTTGCCTACCAGTACAAATACAACGGATAATGCTGTGACTTTCTCAGAATGTCCCTTATCGCCTCAGGTTATTGCTTCATCCGGCTGGGTCACTGGGCGGCGTGCGAAAACATCGGCACCTACCGCGCGGTGGGACCCTCAGAAATACTGGCCGCTTTGCAGACCTACTGCAATAAGGTCAACGTGATCAGAGCTGCCATACCTTATATGGTAAGATATCAATTTGTTAATTAACGAGACAAGCAATTTGTTCACCTGACATTACCAGGATTATACAATGCAATAGTCTACGATAGTTATAGAGTATTGCATTGAAAAATCCTGCGCTTTTCTACTATCTCTAATCCTCATTACCCAGAGACATTGGTTAGAATTCCAAAGTCTAATCAAAGTTGATCTGATAAATGACGACGGTACGGATGCGTGATTAGAGTGAAGGTAAACAACGAAACCCCAGTGACTAGCAGTCAATTTATAGCATTTAAGCATAATTAGGAAAACAAAGAAGCGTGTCTCACAAAAAAAAATTCTTCAACCAATATTTTTATCTCACTCATCCTGCGTAAAAAACAGAAAAGTTCCTTATGGCACCGAACTCGGTAACTTTTCTATCCACATTACTATAAACCATCTGTAATAATATCCTAACAAAAGCTATAATAAATAAAAAGGTGCCGACAGAACAAGTCACTTGTCTTAATCCTCGTTTATTTTCACAGCTAGTTAAACAACATAGGTATTTAGTGTTCAATATTAGTTAAATATGGTTTCTCTCGCGTATATCAACGGAACGCGATGTTTGCAATCGCGGAAATTTATGGCAACCATACACGATGATGTGAGAATAAATGCTAATATCAAAAAAATATGCGTCTTGAGAATGTTTGTGTCGGAAACTATAGTAAACTTTCGGTTTATTCAAACTATTTAGAACCAATTAATTCGATAAATCAGTTTGTTCTTGCATAATTTGCCGTCACTACGTCAAATCCAAACCTATCCTGCTGTCTATCTTGTCCATTCAAATACTGTCTGGTAGAGATCGGTAAGCGGTAAGACCCCCCATTGTACCTGTTATTAAGTTTGTCTTTCTATACATTTTGGGGTCAATAAAGAGATATCTATCTAAGTATCTTAAGGACGCCTTGCCAAATCGGACATAGTTAGCTGTTGTTCATTCCGATTTTGAGACGAAATGTATCAAAATCAAGCAAAACAAACAATTTCCACAGATAGACTACTTCTTTATCATCAAATAGCCTCAAAAATATAATAAAAAAAAACGATTTTTAGTATTGTAAAAACGACGTTCCATCGCCTCTTCACACCACGCGAAAAACGGTTGCAAACCACACAGCTACAATGTATATTGTATAGTCTTGCAATTCACCACTTATGATTTTTACTTTTCAATTTCATTATTCTACGGTTTGACAAAGTTTTACACACTATTTTTCGAGCGTACATTTTAATTTTAAAATGATAAACGATCTCCCATTAAAACAAAGACTGTGTCGAGGCCGCTTCTTTTACATGGATCCCGAACAAGCATTTCCACAATTTCTGGCAAGCTCACCACACTAACCTGGCTACCCACAGGTAGTCGGGTGACGGTTTCTTATTGTACAGCCATATTAGATGCGCCCAGCGGTTTTACCCGCGTTCTGTTCTGTAGGGTGATCAGGAACCTCTATCGAGAAAGTATTCGATACGTTAACTGTCAAATTTAATTTAGATTTGATCAGCGCCTTGCAATATCTACAAGATGTGTACGCGAACGGCTACCTTGATCGATACGTTAACGATTCTAACCGGTAAAATGTTCGTGCTTGCCCTATTGTAGGAGTACCTACTCATCACATCGTATCGAATACTTTCTCGATAGAGGTTCCTGCTCACTCTACTGCTTTTATCCCACAGGAACTGTAAAGCACGACTTAAAAGTACCCTATAATATTGTAATATTATATTGTACCCTAATATTATAGTAATATTGTACCCTATAAAAAGTACCCTATACCCTCTCTGCTTCATTTCAACGTCTATGAGGAAATGCAATTATGAAACCATCTTTATTCGAGTCTAGGAGAAACGTATGTTGAGGCCGTCCCAATTTCTCACAAATCCCACATTTCCGTCGTCCCATTCTCACATGAACCCCTTGCGTCCGCAGAGTCTGACGGAGGCCGACCCCGCCAGCCACCGCCCCGGCCTGCTGCACGTGACGGCGCTCCGGGACCGCGTCATCGACCTCGGAAAGGTGACCGGTCTTTTTTTTTTATTTTGAAGTAAAACTTCTTTAGGCGCGACTAGGGAGTAACTCAGATTTTTTCTGACCGAAGTAACGCTTACTATAGTTCGTGTAGTTTTCGCTATTTAAAAAAGGTTACATTGACATGTCAAGTAAGCGTTACTTCCGTCAACGCCAAAGAAGTTTTACTTCAATCGCGCGTAAAGGTTACACGCACACACATTTTTTTTTTGTTTTACCAACATCATTATTATGGCCGCTGTCATTTCCTACTGTCAAAAAGCAAACAAAGAAATATGACAGTTTAAGTGGTTTTTTTTTGCTATATACAAACGAATGTGACACAGTTTCTCTTTTTCTGTAGTAGTGTAAATTAATTGTTGAGTCACAGTGAATACGGGCAGCTTGTAGGGCTTCTGTTAGCTATTCTGTCAAAGTTGCCTATTTCGACAGATTGTGTTGAGGAAACACAGTGTAGTTGGAACAGTGGGCTGACCCATAATAATAATGGTAATCGACTTCAAAATAATCATAATGGTAGGTAATCGTCTTCATTTGACGTTTATAGTATGGGTCAAATGTCAAATCGATTACGATACGCATCGGCGATGTGAGCTGAGATAAAAGTAAATGTTTACTCCATATATCACCTTGATTCTTACTTGGATTAGCTTCTAACTACCACTAAGGCTTTAACAGTTACGTGGCCGCTTAACTAAACGAAAGATGCAGTAACATTATCGGTCTTGCCACAAAATATTTAAACCAGAGTTCAACAGATGAGTCTAAATATTTTCTCCACAAATCGACGTCTAACCCTCGCTTTTTCTGACTCAATAACAAATTCACAAATAATATAATTAGGAATGCCAGGATTGAGTAAGAAAACGCGAGTGATAGACGTCTATTTTGTGGAACGATATATTAGAAACATTATCTGTTTAACTCTGGTCTAAACTTTGTGTTAAGAAAGGGTCGGTCAGACAAAAGATTTTTCATCGCAATAAAAGTGACAATTCCCTAGAGATAAAACTGCAAACAGAAACATTAAAAATGCTATAGATTGCTGATCGGAGTGTCTGTAGCATCGCCAAGTTGCATAAACTACCGAAGTTTTAAATTCACCCACCACTTACCCCATTAGCTTCGGTAAACGGCGCCGATAAAACCTAAGTGCAACGCGTCGAGTGCATAAAACGAGCGTTTAATTGTTGCATTACGGGAGAGTGCGGCTGTCGACACACATTTTGGGCATTACCCTTCTACCCACAGTTGCAGTATATCGCCAAGCGTTGCGTAACCGCCCGGGGTTTAACCTATTTTTGTTGGCATTTTAATCAGGTCTTACAGTAAATACTATAGAATAAAAGATTGCATTGACTATGTTTTTGTCAAATTCAGAATTACTGAGTTAACATAAATAGCCACTAGATGGTGCTCTGATGTAAATTTTCGAGACTACACGCCCGGTTTCTGAATGCCTAGTTTGATCGAGCGATAAGTGTATTGCCGTCTTTGTCATATGTTTAGTGTTAGATAGAGACAACTATAGACTTATTTATTGGTCAAAGTTGACTAGGGGTTCAGAAACCGGGCATCTCATATATAGAGTTTACGCGTGAACCGACCGTTGTAGAATGGTTGTAGAGTTTCGTCAATTACATCACGCCGTGCGCTGTACAAGTCGTTACTAATCCAAAATCTAAATACACACACATAAGCTCTAAAGATATGTCATTTAATAAATCCCGCTAAAGTACTAACAGTTCCAATGGACTGCGATCATTGGCCAATAATCGCCTTTATTTTATACAGAAGATTAAAGTTTATTAAATATATAATTTTACTATAAATTCCAAAAAAAAAGCTCCAAAGCAGCCGTTGCCTATAATCCCAGCGTAAGCCTAATGTATCGCACCTCGTCTATTCTCGCCGCGGTTGTACCGTACACATAGCGATATCTAGCGAGTGTCAAACAAGTAGTGAGAAGCGGACACTTGGCCGCGCGCCAGCGCACGCACACACGCTGCGCCTGCACACATCTCCCGTTGCTAGTTAGAACGGATTGATAACGCCCAAGTGCCCACAACCGGGTACCAACTTTATTTTTGCGCCGCCAAACTTTTGCCACCGCTCGGTGTTTGATTTCTGTAATGTACAAATTTACAGAGCCTCATTTATCATGCCACTGTCAAGGTTGATTTAAGGTTAGGTTATAAATAAAATTATCCCGGAGCGAGTGTCGTTCGTCGCTATATTTCAATGCGACGGCTGCGGAAGCTATAGATAGCATGTTACGTGGCGCTGTGACGCCGGCACCTACGTACCGTCACTTCACGTAACCGTCTGTTGTAGGTGGCGTCCTTGGTGGCGGCGTATGGGAACGTCGACATCAAACCTTACGGCGCTCGGTCTGCCCTTATAGCAGCCTATGCAAAGAATACGTAAGTGGTTTTTATACTATATATATGCGGGTTTTCTGAACCCCTATTAAACTTTGACCACAGAACACAGACAATAGTAGAAGTGACATAACTTGACATCTGTATCAGAACCGCTATCGCCAAAAAAATAATAGAAGTTACTTTGTCAATAAAACTTTCTGCCGTTTATTAGAAAACGTGCCTTGTGTGTAAGACTATAAATGCTTCATTTGAATGGGCTCTAAAACTGCACATAAGTCATTTTTAAATGTGTGTCAGACGTAGATCATGAGATAGTATGTAGGGCGAAACTGGCGTTGGTTTTGATCTACGAGTCATATGTATGGCACGCGTGCCTCGCTCACTTCACACTTCAACTTCTCTCTCTTTCGTGACTGTGGCCGACCGATAAGTGTATTGCTGTCTTTGTCATTTGTTTAGTGCCAGATAGTAACAACGATGGACCTATCTGTTGGTCAAGGTTAACCAGGGGCTCAGAAACCAGACATTATTCTAGCATTTTATGTCACCTGGTGTTAAATGATGTTGTGATCAAAGAATATAAAAACATTTTCTTTCGAGGTTTTTATTATGTAGCACAAGTCGTGTTAACGATAAGCGTGACCTTTATATTACCCATTGAATATAACAAAGATGGTGTTTTTCAGTGCGGACCGGATTGTGAAGAGTTTCAAGAACAACAAGGAATACAAGATATCGTACTACCAGAAACGTACGCTCACTGGTCGGGTCGCTCTGTGGTAATGATACATTACAGTTATTACCATGTTATAGTAACCATTCAAAAAATAACATCTAGTCATGGTCATGGCCCTGCAATATAATGAGCTCAATTTTTAATAAAAAATTTGTTATAATCAAACATTAATTATTATAATTTAATATTATGTTCGCCATTATTGGCAGAATTTTAAAAGGAAATAACTGCTGTGCCATCTTTGCACAACACTACCTACTATTCTTACAAATAAATCTATTATAATTTCAATATTTAATGGTAATGACTGGCCTGTCTCTGCTGCTGCTGTTAGGTGACGATGGGGTCGAAGGTGATAAGCTCCCTAAGTCTAGAATGTGACTGTTTCTTAAGGAATGTTTCCGGAACACTCCGAAAGAGGTTTTGCGACAGGCTCTCTGCCTGAGCTGGCGCGGCATCTGCTGTCCAATATTGGCACTAATATATTTGTAAAAGTCTTTTTTTTTATTTTTCAGGAGTGGAGCCCTAATCACCGGGAGTTTAGTGCTAATGCTATTTAATAAGAAGCTGAAAGCTTTCAACTGACTGATTCTGTAATTTTATATTTCTGTATTTTTATTGTTCCTGCCAATTTTGTGCCTGTATACCTGTATCGCAAGGTTTAACCAAGTAGTATGTTTTTTTTTTGTATTAGTTTAAGAATAGAAATGCTCAGATCACTTGAAACTAGCACAATTGTTGTGAATTAGTTCTTAAGATATTATAAAACTATTCTATTAAGTATCCTAGTTGTTTATTCCTCATTGTTTTTATATAAAACGGGATAATGTTGAAACATAATTTTACTCTATTATTTTAATTCTTTATAACGTCTCCTCTCTATAAGATTAGGATGTACTAACTTTAAAATTCGCCTACACTCATTGGCATAAGATCTCCTTACTTTAAAAATCGCCTGCATTCATACGAGTGAATTGCAAATTGTTCGAGTAGATCCCATTGCACAATATGCCAGTATTGAAATGTCCCATCGTCTGGGGCTGATACGGCGGCGGCCTTGTTCTGCGCTCGGCCCTTTGACTCATAAATTAGCCGCGGTAATAACCACGACTGATAGCCTCGCTACACGATCGCAAGGTGACGAGTTATTTCGAGTACAGTTATCTTGAATTTGAGAGACGGGTTTTAGTTTTTAAACAGTGTCACAACGATACATCACTAATTGCAAAATTACAACCATAACATTGCGACGATGTTATGTGAGTGTGATTGAAATTCAACAGCCTGTCGCAAGTCTTCCAATTGTATGAAACGGATTCCCAAATTGATGGTACTTATCATTGAACATGGAAATGCACAAATCTGCACTTTGCAGCTGTCCACTTTCAAATATTGGGTTATACATCACCACCAAGACGTATGGTATTCCGATTGAAATTTGAAAGTCATTCTAGTTCTTTGTAGGTAGGCAATGAAGATTGACCATGTTCTAGTTTTATCAGTTATTATTTAAAAAAAAACGCAGATAAGCTCTCAAATTGTAAGAGCATGAACGTAGATACTGAATTACACATACAAAAGTGTTAGGAACTACGATTAAATAAATTATATCTACTACCCAAATTAGCCCATCGCGTGTCTCAATGATGCGAAATTATTCGCTGTGTTTTGTTTAAACTGCAAGCGAAAGGGTAACGGGATACCTTGACAACGAATTAAATAGTAAAGACCATAATCGAAGGCCTAACCAGATGACCCTTAAATTATCAAGTCTAGACTTTTTAAACATAAACCACCGCTAGGCACTCAAAAGACGTTAATTAACGCTACTTAATTGATATTACTAAACAAGGTATGGTATATTTGACATCTCCAAGCATTGTACTTTGTAAGGGCTTGAGGATTAAGATCTAAGAACACCTTATCACCTTTACATCTATAGTAATTAGTAAGCAGTAACATCTTCATGTAGAGCACTTAATAGCGATACAGAGCGCAAGGGAATTAGCCACGATTAACCGCTTATTGCAACACTAATACGCTTCTCCTGGCCCAGTTATTGAGACGATACACATAGGAATGAAACTCACCATGCGTTAGGGAAATGTTCATTATTTCCGTAATATCAATTGACGAATAAAACCATTCCCTTTGATTTACTCGTCAAATATTGCCAAAATAGCGCCATCTATACGTATAAAACCAAGAGTTAGTTACACCATTTATAACTCAAGAAAGTCTGGACCTATTTTAATGATCTTTGGTTTGCTAGATTCGTCTCCACTCCGAATAACTGATAAAAACAGGGAAAGGAGAGAAAAGTTATAATTAACTAGCTGTGCCTGCGAATTCGTCCGCGTGGAATAGTGAACATTCCCTTATAAACATTCCCTGGACGTCCACAAACAATTTAAGAGCAAAATTAGCCAAACTGGTTCAGCCGTTCTGGAGTTTTAGCGCGACTAATAATTCCCTAAATTCGATTGCTATCAGTTTTACTAACTTTTGCATCGAGCACGGTCTATTCTAAGCAATAACGGCAGAGAAATATACAAAGTTACCAACACGCTGTATAAATCGGATAAAAACTCTGAAAGAATTTAGCTGCGGTGGGCAGGCGACCTAACTACACAGCGGCCGCGGGACCGGAATACCGCGCCCAAACATTATGACACGCCTGATTTATGTTGATTTACAGTTCACTAGCACACACCCCGACGAGTCGTGCAGATAAACTTCCTCGAAACGCGTTTATTATTGATAGACAACGTTTATTTTAGAGCCCCGGTCCCTGTCACGGTATAGTTTCTAACTGTCAATCTCTACAAAATAAAACATACCGATATTGACAGTTTCCCAACAAAGCCCGCTAGCTGTACCACGCACTACCTACCAACAGTTTTTTCTTTGTATAAATAGCATCAATAGCCCGTTTTCTACAATATAGTAGTCTATATTATAGTCCTAGCTTGCAGAGAGGTTTCGAAGTCATTGTGTTTCAAAATAAGAAATAAACAATAGCATCGCAAGTTTAGCAGAATAGTTGTAAAACAAACGTTGGATAGTTATGCATACAAACACGTAATTCCTCTCAATAACATAACCAATACCGAATGTTTGTTTAAATATATTTAACTGCCAATTTATTTACTTAAAAGTTATTGACTAATCCTATTAACGTTTTACAACATATTTAGAGCGGCGACTCCTTCATTTTACGACACATTTCCTCACTGCAGAATCATGTTGGTACCTACCCATAAACATATAATTCTGGTTAACCATACTAAATATTTACATACAATTCAATTGATCTGTCTGAACTCTGATGTCTGATAGTTCTGTTGGTCACAACAGAACTATCAGACATCACTTTTATATTGTATAAGTACTTGGGTATCTACGTTTGGCATTTCTCTTTGTGAACATTGCCCCGTCAACATTTTCATACACTTCCAGCGACTATTTAGATAAGTATATAAAGAAAAGACATAATATTATTATGCAATAGAAGCTATGGGAAAATGAGAGAACAAAATATTCGAATCGGCAAAATATCAGCCAAACAGACAAAGTCATGGCGTGCAGCTAGTTTATTTAAAGACAAAATTTAACGCTAAAACTATATAATAGAGCAATAACTCTCACAGAGACGTCGTTAAAATGTTGTACCTAATAATCCGTGACCGCGTAAAATGAATAACAATGGGCACTAATGTGCAGTTTATCTTTCGTGTAGGTACTTATTCGGATTATATTCAGAATGGTAAAAATATTCAGAGAATTTAAAATAAGTAGGTGCCTAAGTAGGTACAATACAAAATCTTGAAGAGTGGTTTCCTGGTTGGCTTGTAATGCGATAATTACAGGGTCCAAAGTGAGGTCTTCATAGTACCTGCAAGAGGTCTTATAATTTGGGGTCAGTATGAATATGAATAAGATCATAAGTTTTAAAAAGACATTAAATTGCCCAAAAACTCTCCAAGTGTCAACTCACGTTGAATGGTAGGTAGGTACGTATTGGAACATGAGCTCTCTGACTATGTTTGGCGAGTCTGAAAATGCGAAAAATTTTGATGGCTAACCCCCGGTTTCTAGAACGTCAGTCAACGTTGACAACAGATTAATTCTATTGCCATCCTTGTCATTTGTTTATAGTCAGATAGAGGCAACGATAGTTTTAATCTACTGTCAAAGCCAACAAACGTTCTAGAAACCGGGGGTTAGGTAGGTATACTTTTGAAAGTTATTTTTCAAATCAATTCGAAATAAACTTTCCATAAGACTGTGAGCGTAAAACTGATTCTTTTGCCTGTACTCTTAGGTACAATATCACTACGGCAGCAGCCGGCACCACCAGCAGGTAAATTGGCGTGTGCGCTTGCATCGTATCCAGTATATGGGTCAACTGCTCACGTCAGGCCGCGCGCAGATGTTTCCGCAAATATATTTTGAGCTAGTGCTCCTCATTAATTGTCGGACTGCTTCAGTCTATCAACTTCTTCGTGATACGCCTGCGGTAGGGGGCGGGATATCCAACATATATTTCCGTTAGGCCCTCTCACCGTCACAGCTCACGTTTGCTGTGGAAGGTAGCTTATCTTACTTGATGGACTTGTCTTGGGTTAGATAGTTGTTGATTTCTGGTCTCCGACCTCGACATAGTTGCCCGGTTAGGGAGTGGGCGGTAAAGGAGCTTGTATACATTGGGTTATTTTTTAGCTAGGACTAGAGCCTATTTCTTATTTACCATCAACATGTACGGGCAATACTCGCCTGTTCCAGTAAACGGTATAGAACCGAGGTTTATGTAGACCAGCTCTGTATCTATTGTATAGGACTAGGCAGCGCGCTAGAATCTGTAACTGTCCATCCTAAAGATTGTTGGGGAACCAGACATTATGTAATTAGGGCTATAATGAATTAGATGTCAGTCAAGGACTTTATTTCATGTCAGCTCATTCATTGAAAATAGGGAGGTATAGGTGACAAGAGAGCTGAGTTTAGATTGACCGAGCGAAGCATTTTAGAAACTGTATTTTTATGTTGTACCTACTTACTTAAATACTCAACAGCCAGTGAACGAAATAAATTACTCGTCTTTTATTCCGGCCACTCAGCGCCTTTAGCTAGATCTGTTTTATCGTCACTTGTTGATTTCTACGACACGACGTGACAAAGAATTTATAAAAACATTTCAAACCGTATAAATTTCGCTTTAATTAGAGGAAATGGCTTTTAGTCGAGTTGTTGATAGGCTCAAGAAAAGTGGCCGTTCAAAAATATCGCTAAATGGGTGCCTGATTGTGATTTGTTAGGACCAAGGGTGTCAGCTGCGGGTGGGAAGCCGAGACGGCCGACGCCCGGCGTCAGACGCGGCCTTCCCTTGTAGTCGGTGCGGCCATTGTTAACGTCCATCCCGCTGAAAAATCTACTCTATTTAATTTCTTTGGCAACTGGCGTCGTCAACTATATTTTCATTTGGAGCTGCGTGGGCAGATGCTCGAATATAGCAGGTGACTGACGCTCATTTTTTATTACATTTGCAATGCAGTACCGTATTGTTTTATTGACGTGTGAAATATGTAAATGTCGGCCTGCTGACGTATGCGTTACCCTATTTCCGTTTGTGTTTTAACGATCTATATAGATGGTGGCAATAAATGATATTTTTTCGTTCATAACTTCGGCCCGGGATCGCGGCTACCTATTAGAATGAATCACGCTCGACTATCAACGATCCGTGTTCTGTTTTGATCCATCAATGTCAATCGCTGAACTTTTTACCGTCTGACTGTTTAAACATTTTGAAATGACGCCAAGTGGATTGGGTTTTTGAGATTTCTGAAATGAGGAACTAAGCTAAGGCTATGTGGAGGACATACCTGCTGAGATATCCAGGTAGGTCACAGGGACCCAGATAGACTGGCGGTATTTGTATGGTTTTATTGCGGGCTAGGTTAGGTTAGTCGAGGAAGAAGATTATGTAGGTACCTACACATTTGTTTGGCAACCAATCTTCTCCATCTACGTACCTACTTGAAATTATGAGGTAGACGTGAGGTAGAGTGTTCTACCGATTGTATTACAATATTTCACATACCTAACCGAAGCTCATGCTTATTGTCCATGGTTCGAAATTCGAACCTATATGGTGCGTAATACAGAAGGTATATTTTCACTTTATGGATGATGTAGCAGTCCATTTGCAAGCTCCCTAATGACCGCTGCCACCCTGAATATTGCGTAGTAGATTTTCCTCGAGCCACAAAAAAAAACAAATGACTATGGTCAGTGATATTTCTTCACGCGACGTCGGTCATGGCGAGGCTGGCGGCCAGTGGCAACGCAAATGTGTGCGTTTATATTTATTTTGTTTTGATCACGCACTGGCTGGCTGACCACTAAATCTCATCTACGCACTTCCTATTTTACTCTCTGGCCGATGATTACACCTCAAGTGCTACGTGAAGTTATATTAGATACAATATTATGTCGGTTTCAATTTGCTCTTCAAGGCTTCTTTGTTTGAGTTCGCAAATCTTCGCTCTCTTTATTTTTGATAGTGAATCCTTACAAATATCAGGTACCTACTTACCATGCTACTTACCATACTACTTACGTATGAAATGGAGCACCTGAGCGCACACGTGGTTGTATTTCAACTCCGAAAATCTTCCATAACCAGCTTATCTAATTTTGGCAGGCGAAGCGAGCAATCACGACGATTCCTATCAATTTAAGATGTTGGCGTGGCCACTTTCCGCGTGTCGTCGGTGCCAAACAATGAGACCAGGCCGAGCCATCCTGGCATGTGCGATGGTGTCACCGCATCCCCTGATATAAACTGCGAACAGGTGCCATTTACGTGAACTTGTCGCGGCGTCTGACTCGAGATTTGAACGTAAATTTAAAATTAAATGTTTGGCATCTAATAATATGACGATCATATCTTTCCCTCTGTGAAATCAGTTTTATTATGATCCCCGTAGCTTTAGTGAGGTAAGCCGTTGCGATGATTGCCTGCGCGCCTCGTTTTCTGCTGAGATGCGTTATTTCGAGCTAGGAAATAAAAATCAATACACTATAGGTAAAAATATTTATATAAGTAAGTAGGTACAACCTTTTCCAACTACTGTTTTTAAAGTCGATTGTTCAATTATAAAGTAACATTATTACCTTAATTTAGAGTATATAATATAATAATACCTAATCTAGAGCTAAAAAAGATTTATGTAAGTAGCTATACCTAACTAAAAGTGAAATTGTGAGAGTATATATCAAACTTGGTCAAAATTTGGTATATAGAGAAAGACCTCATAGAGCAGCATTGCACTAGCTTCAGAGCCTATGACACCTACAATACGCACGCACCCTTGCTTACCTATAAAAATATAACGCCAGTTGAAGTGATTTCTTGAAACACACTGATAATCAACTACCTATAACAATTCTCCCAAAAAAACGGGAAAAGTCCGGTTGTAGCTGTACGACTCAGCTAGAGAGTAATATTTCGCAGCATTCCCCTGGTGACATCGGTCGGCGATAGCTAATGACATATTTCGAGCGAGCCGCCAGCCGCGCCGCGCGCCGCCGCAGCCCGTAGCTCCGAGCCGCCGCCAAGGACGCGTCACCGGCCGCGTTCGCTCTATTTCCGACACACGCTATTCCTGAAAGTTTACATTGTTTTATTTTAGTCTCGAACACTGTCCACTGACTCCAACTACCCTAATAAAGCTCTAATGAAGAGAAAAACCTTGATGTTCTGAAGTTCAAAACCGTTTAAAAATATCAACGCAGCTTTGTTCCGCTCGCGGTATTTGAACGCCTATCAATCTATGAGAATAAACGTGGGTAACTTTGATCGCGTTGCCAAAACATTGAGTAACAAGTCATATAGTGTATATCATTTGAAAAACACGGTACATTTTAAAAGGTGGCAGTTAGGTACGACCTACTCAAATATATATATACTTTAGTTAAGAATTAAAGTTCATCTCGTTCAACTATATTATGAACTTATATTATGTATAAATAAATAAATAATTTATTTATAAAATGTAGGTTTTGATGAAGTAAAATTATAAGAATTTAAACATTATCGTACTAACATGATTGTTACTAACAGAAAAGTCGAAAAATGTATCCCAGCATGATATACCAAACATTAACTTTTCCAATGAAAACTGTAGCAAATAAAAATTCGCAGAAGTTTACAATCAAAATACAAAGCCTTTGATCCGTCCGCACATTACTACAGTTTCTTCTTGCGTTGTTTATTCATGACGTAGCTAAAGACATCATTATTACACAATCTTCATAATGAGCAACATTAATAGATCTTCACATCATGTCCTTTGTAAAATAGGTATTAGTTAACTGCACCTCATCTTTCCTGGTAATTTCCCTTTGATTTTGTGAATCGCAATATGAAGATGTAAGTAACGTCCCCTAGATATAATAATTATATACCAAATCTTTCTGTTTAGTTAGATGGCCTATTGTTTAATTATTTATTTATTGATATTATTATTTACAATTAAATTAAAACCGTCATAATTGACGCAAGTAAAGTTCTTAATTGATTAGGTAGGTAGGTACTTACTCCGATAGCATTGTTAATTTTTATAAGTCGAGTTTGATGAGTAGGCCATGAAATGATTTGCTTCTCAAAACTGTCAACTCAAACATTTCTGAGGAAAGTAGGTAAAATAACTAAAAGCTTCAGGATACGTCTTCTACTTTAGGTAGGCATATTTTCGGGTTCATTTTCGATTATGTATACCAATGACGACCTTAATCGTAGCAGGTAGGTATATGATTATTTATAATTATAATTAATATAATTATAATTAATCATATTTTTAATTAATATCATTAAAAATATGATTATTTATACTTAATATATTTTATAAGTAGGTAGATTTAGCTAACGAAAGATGTTTTTTCAAACTCAAACCTTAATCAATGAATTATATTTCGTTTTCTTTGATAATGGGATTTAAGTGTTTTAACTTGTATAAGTGCGATTTTATTGTCTATTTTCAATAAATGATTTAACTTAGCAGTTATAGTCACCGTGGGAAATTAAACATGTTCGCTTTTTATGTGAAGTGTATAATTATAACGATTAAGGTCGTGTACTTATAAAAGAAATTTCTGCATACAATTATTATTATAGAAATACTACCTAAATGTATTTTTTCATTTTCATATTCAATCTACATTTCAACACCATATCTATTTCCTAGATATACCTAATCTTTCAGAATAAAACAAATAACTCAAAACGTTAGCAAAATTTCATTCGTTAGGTAAATGATCCATTTACTTCGCAGCGGAATATTGCAAACCCTGGCTTGAATATTAATCCTGGTTTAGCTTTGTATCAGTCATTGATTATTCAATCATATTGGTTAGTGAAAAAATAGAGTTTTCATTCTTGGTAGTAATGCGAGTAGGGTCTTGACGATGGTCAAATCATCTTGTGTCCAAACTCCGACGTACATAAAAACAACATTGCCTGCCATAAACAGTTTGGTAGGTACGGACTTTGCTCAAGTAGCAAACATAATAATTGAGAATTATATTATTAAATGTGGTCCTAGGTAACACTTTGTAACGAATATAACCAAATTAGGAATCGGCATTCTACCTATCTAAACTTACTTATATAAACTAATATTATAAAGAGGAAAACTTTGTTTGTTTGGTTGTAATGAATAGGCTCCGAAACTACTGAACCGATTTGAAAAATTCTTTCACTGTTGGGAAGCTATGCTATCCCCGCTACACATAGGCTACCTTTTATCCCGTAAAAATAATGGGTTCCCGCGGGATAGTAGTTAACGCGGGTGAAACCGCGAGGTGCTTCTAGTGTTTCATAGAGTGACTACCGTAGGTACTCATGTAAACACTAAACATATTTTACACGAGCAAATAGCGCAGGCTCACGTGTGAATCTATCTAATTTTACATCCAAGGTAATCTCACATAATGTAATATGTGCATAATATTCTGTATATTTTGGTCGGATACCAAGTTGCACATCCCCGGATTTATGGTGGAGCTATCTATAGATAGTTAATTTTAAGAATAGGTACGGAATACGGATATGTGTGCGAAAATTACACATTTAGCATTATCGTGGTCTGAAATACCTACCTACGCAGCAAGGTCTACGGGTGTATTATAAATGTACACAAATGCCACGTATAGGAATTGTATTATTGTAATTTCAACTTATCTACTTTAAAATGACGTTGGAAGACACCTTTAGCCTAATGTCCTTTTATGGCTTTGTTTTTGTCTAACTTTTATACCTATAATCTAAAATGTTGTTCGGCGGTTGGATTATCAAAAAAAATATATAGTATATATATAATAATTATTAGATATTCTCCACCAGTAGGTAGGTACCTACGGTTTCTGCATTTCGAGAATACGAGTACGTCGTTTGTTACCGTCTTTATAAAGTGGCGGGGGTTCTGAATTCCTTTGTTTAAAACGATGAACATTGTTGTAGTACCTACGTTATGTTTTTTATAACGCCTAGTTAGGACGATTCAGATGTACAAAACCTTTTTACTGACTAGACAATGTAAACCGAACATTGAGCAAAATATTTAATTATTTTCTGTCATAATTACCCAACTACATTATTATTGTCTCGTATATTTATTTATTAAATTACAACCATTAAATATGTACCTATGTATGACAATAATTAATTATGTATGCATATAACTCCCAAGAATTTACCTGTTAAAATTTGTAGGTACCTACCTAAGTGTTTGTTGGCGTAGCTTATCACGTAGTACAAAAACTAGCCTCATTTGTAAAAGACCACATTATATGACTTACATACAACACAATGAACCTAATACTCGGTTATAATATAGCATAAAACATAAAATTGCGTAATAGTTACGCCCCGGAATAAATCATGAATCATGTTAGAAAGCTGCGATTCCTTTATTTTTCTTCCGGATTTAATGGAACGTTGACGCACATGAAACTAAATTCACTTGCACTGTCTAACTCTGATTTATATGTGCTTACACTTTGTTCCTGTAAATCATTGGGGCATGCAGGGAACTTGAAATATTTGTTTGGATGGCTATTTTAATTGAAATCTTTAAATCCCCTTAAAATTATGTTAGAGCTATTATTTAGCTCGTTTTTTTCTGTTGCAGATTGATTTCTTATGAACTAGCGTTGAAATTTTTCTATTTACTTACTGCTTTAAGTTTTTATTTCTGAACTAATTTTATAATAATAGTGTACTTACTCGATCTTAGCTAGCTAGTGCCACGCCGTAGTGTGCTTACCACCTTTAACCACATAACTTCGTTTGACATTCGGTCAAACGTTAGTCTTTAACTAGCTCACTAACTAAATGCCTACTTCTTGGTTTCGACGAAATGAATAACATATGGACTTCTAAGCAAATTTATGCGTTATGTTAGCAAATTTCTAAATAAAAGCATTTGATCACAAGACACAGATAAACAATCGTAGACTCATAAAAACGAAGCTTTTTATATTCACTTTACAAGCTACAGTTTACATTAGATATACATCTAATAGTATGTATAGCTGCCAATCGATTTCAAAATAAAAATATAGCAGAAACTGATCTCAAGTTAAAATAATCTCCAGTTATCAAATATCGCAGCGCGGAAAACTAGGCAGCGGCGGAGGAGCGAGGCGACACCAACGAGGAATTTAAAATGGCCTCTTGCCAGCACTCCTCTTTTTAAATTAATTATTGTTATACCCGGCTCTAAAGCATTCTAATATAACAACACTCATATGCGCACGAGTGGGAGGCAAGAGCGCGCTCGCGAAAATTTACGATCGTTTGATTTGGCCTCTTAATCTTAGACAACTCCAATCAAAATTATATGTCAATCTCGATCGGTTTCTAAACAGTAACCGAGGAGAATTGCAAACACAATCGCAAATGCTTTCATAGACTAAACAAAGCACTTTACCGGCAGGTCGTTGTCATCGCCGATGCTATTTTAGGGCTCGCGACCTTCCGTATTTACCGGTTACCTAAGAAACATTTTTAGACCCGTCAATCATTAATGAAAGCTTATAAACAACCGGAGCCATCTTCCGCGGTTTTCATAATTACGCACATTTTAACAGTGGCGTATAAATAAACATCGTAATTTTATTAGACGTCAGCCAAGGTGCGGATTGATTTAAGCTTCCCATACATATTATGAAAGCAACTCAAATATACCTACATGTAATAAATTATAATAACGGATTGTTTGTGAATTTTTTTAGTTTAAAAACACAAATTTGTGTCTAGCAAGTAGGATGAGTTTGAATTAAATAACTGGGTACGAACTAAGGTCAACGGTGCTCTGAATCAATCTCGAAATGAACTGATGAGTGCTTAGAATCTGTGAGCATTTATCATGCCTTTACGTTCCTACTGTCTGAATCGACATGTGGCAGTTCAGTTTTCGCTCCTGTATAGCACAATGCTAAACGAAAAAAGATTATTGAAGGATATTTACTCGTAGTTTCAGCGCCCTCACTTCAATATTGCGTTATAACGAAGCTTTTGCATTAATTCTTGGAAGTCTTACCAAATATCTGCTCAACTAACTGGTCTCATTTAAATAAGTTTCAAATCAAACAGAGTTGCTGAACAATGGGTTAGTAATACAATTGACTTTTAAGGTGTTAGAAGTAGATTTACATTTTATTAGATCAAGCAAAAAAGTAAAAGCTAGATGAATATAAGCGTCTATGTAGATATTTTGGATATATATAATATACATAAATTTACCTACTATCGATCATTGATCTTGTTCTTCAACTGAAAGCGATTTGTAGAAATGTCATGTAAATGAATAAAATGCTGCTAAAGAAAATAAGATATTACCTCTACAGTTTTAGAAATGTACTGGACAATGTTTGTTATGACTTTATTTATTCGCTAACAGTTTATGTTGTGCTGTTCAAATTCGCCTACACAAGGATTATGCTGTTATAAAAATATTATATTATATTCTTAGATGCGGTTCATTCGGTTTCACATTCGGCAATACCAAAGATGAAGTCCGAAGTTAAGTCCCTATTAGAATACTGCGGCTAATTCTCGAAGGTATTCGTAGGATCATAGTAAATTGCTTGAGTTTCTGTCATTACACATCTTTAAATAAGTACCAGCTAGGTTGATATCCGCCTGGGGTGACCTCAATTACCTACTTTATGAGCCGCCCTGTCACAACTCCGCCTAATTATAACTTGTAGGCATTTTTATTGCTCCACTAATCTTGAGCGACGATACGGCTTCTGATGGGTTCGATTGGTACAAATAAGTGTCAATAGGACACCTGTCTCACGCCCGGCTAGCGAGACCGACGACTCCGCAACGTGACCCCACAAGCTGACACAAAACTGTAAACATTTTGCCGAAGAACAGAAATCTATTTCAACCACTGATATACCTAGTGTGGAAGGAAGCATAAACCGACAGCTCAAGAAACAGTATATTACCGATCTGTGAACAGAGTCATCTACGTTATTGAATCTATCTATCTTTCATAACACTCCCTTCAAAGCAATGTCAACACTTCTGCTCCGTGATTTATCGACGGGCATAGCTCACGCGATGGCCCTGCGGTAAACGCGATAAAATAAAAATACATAGCTCAAGGCAGATGCCACTAGAGATTTGGACATCAATTTCAAGATTTGTTACTTGCAATTAGAAATCGCGGCTTAGTTTCGACGGTATATACGGCTTAAATTCGAATGCGATAAAATTGCATAGTAGGCGAACGATGTGCGTGGGTTTTGGCTCCAGGCCAGAAATCACCTGCCGACCCTTGTATACCGATAAAGTCAAACATTATTTACAGCAGTAGTAACGCACTCATTGTTGTAGAAGATGCCATTATTACAGAACTATTTACTCCGGAAGTTTCCGAAGTAAATAGTTAGCCTCGACCGAATATAAATAAACATTGGTTAAATCATACACAACATGTTAATATAATATCAAAAATAGAGATACAAAACCAAATAAATTATACACACCCAGTAAGATTCCATCGATATACATTTACATATAATTAGTATTTTACACACCGACCGTAACAAATGGTTTGATATACCTACCTATTTAGCTGACATTAAGTGCGAGCTTATCAATATCTAGTCAAACAGGTACATTTCATGTCTAGACTAGCCGATTCTCATTAAAACAGTGCACTTAAAAATCTTGTAATCACACACTTAACTCATTACTAATGCTCTCAAAACAATGATCTTTTCGCACATAGTCTGACGAATCTTTCCAAGAATGCGAACAGCCAAACCTTGATGGATGTAAACTCCGTACGATATCCTACTTTCATAAATGTAGTTGCTGCGTACAAAAAAATATCTCGTAAGATTAATAGTGTTCGTGACAGACATTTGTGCGCAAGTGTCTGGTGGAGGCGCAGTGCTGCCAGCAATGCAAGCCGGCACCATGTGCCAACCGAAAGCTCAGATCTATGGTCTGATAGCAGTGCCAAGAATACGTACCTCACCACAAGGAGTTGGCTAGCGTAAGACACGGAAACAATTAGATTAGCAAAAGGCTTGTACTGTAGATAAATATGAAATAATTTGCACGTGTCATTAGTAGACAATAGGAAGGGCTGTTGGTTGGCGCAATTTTATTTATCAGTTGCGTAATCAAGGTCAGATTACTATACCTTATAATAATTATACTATACCTTCGATGTCATGATGGTTATACAAGATGTGGATTTTACGATAAAAAATTACCCATTCCGTCCGTATCGAGCAAAAATCACGTTACAATATGTGCTTTGACTTATCTATGAGAGAAGCATCCAGCCCCAGCAGGGAAACTGAAATGAGAAAGAGACTTCAAAGACGAACCAGGCACAATAATAAAAGTGTTTGAGTTATTCCCTTTCTCCCCACTAGCTTTGCCCCACTCATCACCATCTTCATCATCAGCCTGCAGACGTCCACTGTTGAACATAGACCTCCCCCTTACCCTTGCCCTACTAGTGGGGAGAAATTTGCTTCCTTCCTGCCAAGGCTCAATCGGATACTTCTAGTCGAAGCTCGACGTAAAAGCTAATAAAGTAACAACATCTGTTTAGCCATAAGTTGATGTAGGTAAATATCAAAGTCACAAAAAATAGATCAATTAAATGATTCATTTAACTTTTGCACAACATTATAGCGGCATTGCATATTTCTCATTTCCATTGTTTATTAGAATGTGATTCAGTCAGTTCATAACGGAACGCACTAATGTAGCTAAAATAATCAATAACAAATAAGTGTGCTTCACAGCTGTGCTACATTGCACATTTATCGATGGAATGCACATTTAATAATAATTTTACATTTATCAATGGAATAGGGCAATGAGAATAAAAAGCCCTCGACACTGGTCACCCCAAAACATTGGTGGTAATTTAACCAATACAAAGCTGCTATTCTCACACAACACAACTCCATAAGGTTGATGTTATCACAGGATAACAATATCACAACTTGTGCTATCACTCCCGATTGATAACTACACCAGCACAATTAGATAATGGAAATCTATAAAATTCTCATACCAAATTTTCCTACAGACATTAGAATTAAGTATATGCGTGTAGAAGGTTAATAATTAGTACAATCTATTAACGTCTATGTATATATTATTTCGTTAAATTTTTCATTTACTTGAACCAGGAAGAGGTTATCATGGTGTTTCTAAATAGACTATTTGGCTATATTTAAAATATACATACTGTAAATTGTGGCCATCCTATCAGATAATAGTGTAAAAAAAGTTATTCTTTCACTTTGCTTCAAACTATCATACTATATCATACAATTATTTTTTTTTGCAATTTTGCCTGTGATGCTGACGCCTAATGATTTGTTAGTCACCGATCGCTCGAGTAAACAGCTCTCCATAAAGGAAATACATACCTACTACGTAAGCTGCCGCGACTGAATTGTAGTTCGAGTTTTAAATATTATGTCTTTATTTTGGTTTTAGAGATAGAGGAACTTTGGACGAGAACTAAAGCTTTTGTTGAAATTGTATTATCCCTATTATTTATTTCCACTATGCTTGCCTTTCATTGTGACGTCACACAGCGATTTGGTGCCGTTTTGGATTTGCAAACTTACACTTGGATATGGATCTTTATTGTTAATACTGTATATTTTCTGGAAATATTAATGTATTGAGCTTATTATGTAATAAATAATCATTTTAAACTATATTCCAAAATTAGTCAAATAACCTATTGTGTTACATTTTTATTTTCCTCTATCTTTTGTAAGGACGTCGTAGCGTAGCTCGTAGAACAGCTACGCTCGTAGCACGTGTTACGGTCCTGCTACGCCGTAGGTCTAAGTAGCTATTTTGTAACATATCAAGCTACGAACATTTATTACTCCTTTTGTTTTGTCATATTATACGAAAGTTAGAAAATAGTCTTGAAGTAGGAATATTTTCTAGGAAATTTTGATATTTACTGTCAAAAACATGTGAGTATCTGTAATAGTAACGTACTCTTACCTCTCCCATGGTAAAATTTTGGAGTTGCGAACTTACGACTCACAAATAAACTGTTGTTTTTTTTTCTATCAAAGTTTGTTAAACAAAGTTAAGTTAAACATTATTATAAGTGCGAACCTGGCAACCCTTTCCTCAGAGAATATCAACATTAGAATTCAAACTTTGTGTGTATATACGATAGAGTATACATTGCATGTCATGAGTATTCGGAAAGAGCTTATGTTGGTATCTGGCAACTGGCCCGCTCAGGGCTGCAACTCAAAAGTTTTTTTAAATTATGACTTCAATAGTTAATCTTTGGCCAGTTAAGTAACTGTTACTTGAACACCTTAGTCTGGACACATTTTAAGGACGAGCGATGCATTTCATCTCCGATATAAATCTTATTGCGTTTAACGTTCGTTTGCGTAGTCAAACCCCAAAATCAAAGCATACATTTGGCTAGTGCTAAACCTATATGTACCTAGATAAGTTTTAATCAAGCGATTTTGTTATAAACTCAGGGACACGAAAAACTTTTCCATTCCATTCCAGTGTTCTCTGTGAGTCCATTCTAGGCTAAGCGTAATTACTACCTTCAACCAGATTTTAATTTATTACGCGACAGATAACAGTCAAAGGCTAGCATAATTACAATGTAAAAATAAAATAGAAGCTGTAAAACTTTACATTGGTGCCTCAAATCGCAAATTCTCAAATCGTTATCCCAGCACTTTAGAATGGGTAAACTAATGATTGTTTGCAGTCGCGTAGGTGCCCTTCTTGACGCTTGTACGATTATGTATTATGATGATAATATCCCGAGGGATATGATACGCAAAATACCAAAGATGTTTGCTGATGATCATGCATTGTTTACTGTAAAAGATGTTTGGCTACAACTAAATTACTAAAAACTAAAGTTCCATTTCATAAAAAGTATAAATGACAACTTTATAGAAAGAAGTATATTATTTTAACTGACCTCGTCGTTTTGAACAAATTACATCAACTATTTAGTCGTAGTGAAATAGAACTGTTGTCTTTAAAACGTGATTTCAATTGATAAAGGATTTAATTGTACCAACATCAAATGTGTAGCGGTAGCGTGGCAACCCTAACACGATGTTCCGAACGAAGCTTATAAAAGAGCTCGGCGATCTGTTGCCGTGCCCGGCGCGCCGCACTCCCGACGCACTCCTCATGGGGCGCGCTAACCTCACACGATAGTACCTATCTCATCTAACAAATTGTACCTATGTATATCAACTATTAACCAAGTTATTGGGACCAAGTGAATAAGTGATACGGTAAGTTGTCTCTAGTGTCGGTGCCAGCGGACTGTGTAGTGCAGTGATTTTTCAGTGCTTTTCAGCTACCTTTTGGACTTCTGGACACGGATTCAATGAAATGCGGACGTTTTAAGTGCGAATTACTTCGACATCGTGTGTTAAACCGCATGGAAAGTTAGATAGCGGTTGTCGTAAAAAGTGACAGATAGAAATCAGTGTTGCCACAAGAGAATAAAGTACAACTTGATTTTTGTACACAATAATATAAACATTTTGTACAATACAGTGAAATTACAGAGTAAATTAAAGTTTATTAATCACTTGCAATGTACGAGTTATTTGTTTCGGTGATACTGATTACTATTGTTACAAAAGTTTAAAATTAGTAACATAAATGTCTTGAGGAAAATCCTTCTTGTGACTATGCCAATCAGCCGCGCCATCTTTGAGTGTATCAAATTACGATCATAATTTATGAACAACAGAATGTGTTTCTTCAAAATGCATAAAATGGTCACAACTTTGACCTAAAAATAGCAAAGAAATCCGAATTGCAATTCACTAAAATCTAATTCATATTTCAGGAATTAAAGTATATTGTGTTAATTTAATTATAATGAAAAAAACACAACAAACCCATCTAAAACTTGGTTTGGTCATTACAATTATCAATAAATAGGTAGGTACTGATTTTTTCCGCCAAACATCTAAAACACCGTGGGTGAAATTGGCAGAGAGCATCACCATTTGACTTTGAGAATTTCAGTCCGCCGTTAGGTATGTGCCTAATTTAAATTTAGAACTTCAGTCGCCAACTCTTTAACTGTCACGGCCGTTTTAAATATCGAGCACCGGTTATCTACGTCAGCAAGGTAGGCGATGGAAGGAATTTCTCTGTCTACGGCAGGTAGGTACATGCTAGCGTCATTAGTGTGGCTGCATGGTCGACTCAAGGCCAAATAACTGCTGTATTATGTTCAGAACAATATTTAACAGAATTAAACCAGAAACGATAAATTATAAAGTTCATATTCGTATTCAAATAAAACTGTCCAAGTCTAGCGTTGCGCTGAAAAGATCGTGTTTACTTTATGCAGTTATTGCCAGCTGTGAAAATACTCTTCGTATTCAGGTTATAAAACCATGAATATGCGAACAAAGCAGTTAATATTCGTTGACGTCAATCCATGTCTTTACAAACACATATTATTACAGATGCATTTATTTTGTATTTACGTTTATCTTTTTCAAATTGTGTAATAAATTATCTGACGTCATAGAACAGCATTCTTCAAAATGTGCGAAAAATCATTCATACATTTATTAACAAATAGTAGTGCTACATTTTTAGAAATGTTTTAAATGTAGGCTTTGTTATTTATATTTCTTGAGCAGTTAAGACTAAAAGGTTCTCTAGTTATACGATTCCTATCAATATGTCTCGTTGAACTACTTTACTATCATCGCTCACGCCGAGACACTTTGGGGATGCGCAGAGGGTGGATAGATAGGCTGTGTAAATATGTATTATATTATAGTAGACCGTAGATGTACTATGTATTATCATGTCACGGTGTTGAGATAGCTAGATAGCTTTAAACAAAGAAGTAAAAATACAGGCCTTGTTCTACACACTTTGTTCGAACCGAAGGCTGTCTAGTTTAGGACAAAGTCTGTAAAATCATATAGCCTCGTTTGAGACGGCTTTCATAATTTAAACTATCAGTGAAAAAAAATCCATAACTCTTCCAATTGTTAATTGCAGACTAATCTTGGATAAAAGATTTCCCTAACAAGGGTTAAGATTTTGTCTACTGGCGAATATGTTATGGGAGAAATATTGATGATCTCCGGGATATTAAATGAATCAACATACAAAATCGACCTTGTTCTTAAAACTAGCAGGGATTTGTGGCCGTTTTGAGCAAATCCCAGCCAACGTCTGCCGCCGCTGGCAGCGATGATGGTTACGCCACTGGCAACACGATAATTCTATTTCGATTATTACCTTCGCATGTTTATTTGCAGATGACGAATAGCCTTACAAACATCGTGGGTACGTAGCGTACGTAGAACACATCTAGGGCTGTCAAAGTATCTCTTTTTTATGTTACTAGGCTGTAACTATAACGTCCCGCAACCGATATAAGATATTAGGCTAACCGCCGTAGACTCCCGTAGACTCTACGGCGTAGACGAAGAAGGCAACCGTATAATTTCCTCAATTACGAACCATTAATTTTTAGTTCATTGGAGAGAAGTGAAAGCTAAATGGGTCTCAACACTAGGAACGTGATAATGACGTGGAAAATGAATCGGAAACTTCTTGTGGCCCCTTACATTTCTATAATCTATTCAAATATCTATTTATTGCTTACCTGATAAATTATTGAGTTACGGAAACGAGTTTGCCGTCACCCAAACTAGCCAGCACTACCATCAACCACCGTGCTAGATGATGGTGCAGTCGTTATATCTGTTTTCCGCTTCATCAAAGGAAAATGTTGACTTTTTGCTCCAGTTTGCTTTTATTTACTTTTTGCCATCACTGCTAATGAAATAATGCTTAGGTACCTACCTAAAATCTGTCAGTTTATTTTCAAATGTTACCTATTTAAAGAAATTGGCCTAAGAGCTAGTGTTAATTTAATTTCCTGGGTTTGTAGGACTTTGCTCACTAGTTCTCCTTTTCTTTACATTAAGTAAGTAATGGCAACCCAAAATACATTCGTATTTCGACCAGTACTCGTTCGTTACATTATCTAGGAATTTTAAAAGCTTATTTCGGCACTCCGCACCTACAGTATTCGTAATTCAATGTAGTCCGATCGAATGTATTTATTTATTGCATCTTTGATCCGACTCTGTTGCCGTTTTCTTCGAAGTAATTCACGTAGAGCCATGACTGTAACATTTCTTGTAAGAAACCTAGTCATAATTAATCTTTCATCTTATAATTGGAATGAGCTTATGTTCTTTGTGTCCAGAGTTGAGCCACTTATTGATTTCAATTTTATATCTGTGTGCTTACTGCTTTTTTTATTTATGAATCCTAATTTTTCACCTCTATCGGCCCAATCAAAACACAACTTGTTATAATATAGATAGATATATATACTTGATAAAATAAAGAGCCTAGACTTGAAATACAAAAGCTTGGAGCCCATAAAAGTTTACCGATCACATCAGTCTCTGTGTTTACGAAAAGATCAAGCACTGTAATAAATACTTGCCATTTAGGTATAGTATTTATTTACTTATTATTTATTTATTTATCATTTATTACAACATATCTAAAGAAGCTTTATTATGCTAATATTAAGGTATATTATGTCTTATGAAGTCATCTAGTAAGCACCCGAATATGGGTTACGTTTATACCTTTAACGAATCATATTTAGTTTTCGAATAAACATCTAGGTACGCCAAATCTCAACAAACGTAAAAAAACTCCAGTTGTACACTATTAAAATCAATTACTGTAGATAATAGATCTAAACACATCTATCTAAACAGAAATACAAGCTAAAGGAAAATATGCGAATAACTACGTCAAAATATTAACCGAACACTCGGTACTCCGAAACGATTAGTGTAAGTATTATTGTTATTACCCATCGATGATGACCGTTCAATAATGATTGCCTAAACATATGACGTACAAGACCTGAAATATTGGTTCACGTATTAATTGATGAACCATAAAATATCGTAAATAGTACACTGGCTCGGCTAGAGTGATTTTTAATCGGCCGTTAAACGTATACGCCGGTTTATAGCTCATGTCGAAAGCTGCCAATTGAATCTTGATTCGGTTTATTGTACACCTTCCACCGAACACCGGAAATCGGGGCCGTAATTCTTAAGCTGCAGTTTGAACTGGTCCAATCATAGTAAACAACGTTTGCAGATGGAGTTTGTTATTTTTTGCGGCAAATTGGTCGTTAAGTTAGTGATAAAATGAGGTTATGACTTCTGAAAAATACTGGCAATTTTGATCGATGAGTAACTAACATTAATATACGAAGACGCGTATCACGCGATGCGAAAAACAGGTAGGTTCAATAAAATTTCAGCCTCGTTCTTTATTCTATTTTGCACATATTTAAACCTGGGTAAGCTCATAACAGTTATATTATGTACACCGTTAGCTTAGCAGCGTGCTAACATGGTACGTATAAGTATCGAAGTACATAATAAAAGAGGCATTATTATTTGTATAAAAAATTGTGAAAAATAATTATAAGTAAAACCAAACGTACTAATGATATCCAGACTACTATCAAAATTGGTCAGTTATATGAGCACGTTCGAAGTTACATAATTATTTGAAATGTTAAAACAGACTCCGTTGCACGAACAAATATTTTTAAATGTACGTGTTCTATTAAATAATCTGGTAACATGGATACAGGCGATATATCTTGCTAACGATCCTATTACAAGCTGACCAGATTAAAGGAACGTTTATACAGATACAAAGAATTTGCGTCGGCTATCACAACGTGCTGTAAAAATGTTCTGGAAGTTTATGTTTTACGATCGCAAGATTTTCCTAATCATAGTTCTTTAAGAGTATAAATGATGGTGGAATAGCTCGTTCAGATGATAGATGACATCAAATAGGTGTGATATGCAAAATTGGGATCCCGATATGAAACATTTAAAAAGGTATTACATTTAATCAACTAGTCATGTTTACGTACAATGAGTGCCGAAATTTAGTGTTAAATTATTTTATAATTATAAAACACAGCAGATTAACAAGTAATCGGACTATAATTTCCGTGAAGGACCTTAACAACGCAGCTGCTCTCGCCCTAGATATCACAGAATTCCAGGTAATTCTCAGGTGTTATAAAATAACAATTTTAACAGCCGGATAAAAATAGTAAATCCACAGACATCAAATCCAGTCATTTAATACAATCCAGCCGCCAAAATAGTTAACATTGGCATTCAGATGTTTCCCTCTGATTTTCTATTTTCACTCTCTAAATTTATACGCAGTGCTCAAAGGCGAGGTTGACATTTTTGCTAGTAGCTGGGAAGTGGAGGTCGTAAAACACTCGTTTTAAGACTAGTCACGTATATTTTTCTAAAGAATTAAACAGGTGCCGTCGATGAGCTTATTGTGAAAGTCTTTTTTCAATCTTGTGACTTTGTTGGCGATAAATCGTCGGAGTTAATTGGATTCTGAATTCTGATTGTGTGGTTTTACGCTATGTTGTTTGTACTGATGCAATAAAGAAGTTTTTGTTTTTGGGGTTTTTGGGAATTGTTTGTTTACGAGCTTTTATTTTGCTTCATTGTGAGCTTTTATTTGTCTTCACATGGATGAAAATTTGGACTAATTTTCCATTGGTTGTTAAATTAAATTGTATGTTATTTGGATATAAAGTTCAGATGAAATTACAATATCCACTGATAAAATAAGGAAGGTGCCGTAGTCTGATTATTTGATGATGTTTGGGTGCGTTTTCAGCAGTTCCCAGCGCTGAACATCTAACTAGGTACGCATTTTGTAGAAGCATGCCTACAAGAATATGTCTATACTTATCATGGATGGTACAAAATATCTGTGGTATTAGTATGTAGTAGTATGTAGACATATACAAGAGCTGAAATTGTATATATATATAATAACATTAAGAAAAGCCAAAAAATGTAAAAGTCGAGATTGTTAATTGAATTTAGAAAGGACACCGTCTGTCGAGTCAAGGTTCAAACTATTATAAACTGAGGGGTTTCCACGTTTTGGTAGAGTTTGATGTGGTTCGATAGCTGTAGGAGTCCTGCAAAAGCCAGCAGACGACTCCGCAAATACAAATACTACTAAAAGTATACAGGATCACTAGATAAAAGAATACCTACATCATAATTTTATTTATTTATTTATCACATCATTTTACTATAAAGTGTAAACACAATAAATTGTTATTGTTTGAACGTTAAAAAAAATGTACTAAATATTATACGGCGTCGCCTACCGGTACAAAGTATACCAACGCAAATAAGTATTGGTGATGAACTATTTCTAATTATACACGTAAATTCCATTTTATGTTGATTTCATAATTTCTTACCATACCTGTAACATTAAAAGCGCAATTTAATACCCATTCCTCACGATACCGGCTCAACCGTTACCCGAAAACCGAAAATGGTTATTTTTTTAGATAGGTAGTTATTTGTTTGATTTCTTGTAATGTTTAAAATCACTAAACCCCTAGGTTTTTGACAAAAATGACCTACGTGGTTTGACATAAATTGATAATACGTACCTACGTAGGTCTAAAATAAATTCTGAAAAGCAAACTATAACTTTCATAGTTGGTTTCATAGTCGTACCTGAAAAATGTACCGCCAAAATCCAGGATAACTCAATGATTAATATCCCACCAAATATTACACATAAAACTCGAAAAAGCATAAGTTTGAGTAAAAATACAATATTATCAACGTCTCACTTTAGGATTCCCGACAAAACACAAGCAAGAATATTCGAGAAATTTAAGAACAAGGTTTGAGCTGAGATGGTTAGCCTTAAGTTGCCAATCGCGTAGCAGATTTGCGGGAAATGCTAGTGAAACACTACCGGTGGGACACTACAGGGCCGCAGGGTTTGAATCAAATCGAGGATTTGCCAGTAGGTAACATGCGAAAACATTTCATTTTCATTTGTTATTGTTTGTTTTGGAATGCATTCGATTGTTATTAAAATCCAATATGCGATAACTTTTATAAATAATTTGTCAAAGTTTCGTCAATACAATACTTTATTTTCTGATAACTTTTGGGAAATGGTTAGAAAAACCGGGATCGTAGATTAAAACCTAATGTACCTACCTACCTACTGGAAAATCTCCTATAACCACAAACTGTCGGATATAATGTTTTACTATCCTAAAACTTTCCGTTTTATGGTTTCCGGTTTCATAACTTAGAATGCGGAAACGGAAAAGTTAATTTACACAGTTTTTAAACGTAAATGGGGGTAGATCTGAAAAGTTTCTAAAATGTTCAAGATATGCTGGGTATGTGCTACAAAAGTCAAGGTACAGAATCCGTAATAAATTCCACAAAATAATCATAAAACAATGTTTATGGTAATTATGTGAAAGGCAGGAATATGGTACTTATAATATTATGATAGGTATTATAGAAATACGCAAGGCACGATTTGTTACTCAATCTTCAGTGACAATACGGTATTATCTACAGAAATCAATTAAATTTGAACGACACTGCGGCGGACTGTTACTGACATTGTTACATACATGGTCCGTACGGACCATGTATGTAACAATGAAACGTCAATTGTGTCTGCCATTAGTTACTCAACGGGCACAAAAAATAAAGTTATTTAATGTGGGTTTCAACCCAAAAATCGGAAAATCCGTGGAAATACAGGTATCAGATAGGATATTATTTTCAACCGATTTTATGCACACAGGCGGAGATTAGATCTAACAACTCGATTAGGGTGATAAAACGGCATCGTTTGATCAATTCCCTTATCGGCATCCATAGATATAGCTAGGTAACGCTACTAAAATTCCGGATCCATGCAGTCACTATAATTACCTAAAAATAAACCCCCTATTTGATAATATACCTGTCGAAAAGACCATAAAAGCGGTAATTATTAAAAACAACCTTTTAAACAAAAATGACCGCAAATCAGCACCGGGAGCTCGAGCCGCGCAGCGCCCGCTATAAAAAGATCATCACAGGACGGCCGTCGGCGACTGCCGCCGCTGCGCGACATGCAACCCTGGAAAGCGACTCGGCTGTGCCATCGAGTACTGTTGCCAAAATAATTAAAGAAATCTCCGGCGGTGTCCCTCCACCGCGCCCGCGCCGCTCTAAAATCGTCGCTCTTCGCCCGGGAGTCGATACTCGGGGCGCGGCGGGAAAACATCTCCCGCGCCACTTTTATTTCTTCTTTCCTTCCCGACGCTGTCGAAAAACAATATTTCAGTAAGTTCAAAATTACCATAAACCGAAATAACTGTGCGTGTAGTATTATCAAGTGCAAATAAAGTGCCATACCGTCGTAAAAGGAAATTGTGCTTACACATTAAGTGATAAAGTGTTACATAACGCGGAGTAAAATTGAGAATTTTAAAAATACCGCATTTTGTAGGCGCCTTTGGCATCGAAATAGCTTTGTGTCACGTGGTACACTTTCAACCTATCGCATGGCTCCACATTTATCTTCAACTATAAATTGAAGAATGTTTTCTGAAAAATATAATCAAGATTCATACTCGTAATTAAGTAATTTTGTAGTGCTTTAGAAGGAAGGTACTATTTTTTAAATGCATTTACAAAGAAAGTCTCTGGAAAGATTTTGTTTTGATTAAAATTGTTCAAAACTAGAACAAAAGGTGGCGCTGTAATCGACCTCTCATTTTACGTCAGTTTCGGAAAAAATGACGGCTGGATTGGATACGTGTTCTTGTCGTTTATGATATTTACGAGAAAAGTATTAATTTAGTACAAAAATAGTTGATAAATTTAATATAAATAAGAACGATTGTTAACTTATGTGAAGGACTGTGTTTATCGGTTGTATCTCATGAATTGAATAAACTATTTCGGTGAGTGAGTGGTGCAGTGGGAACACGGTGCTTGCATTATATAGGATATCGCTCATTACCTGTAAACGCTGCTTGGCCTATTTATCTGAGATCATCTGGAAAGCATAAATTATATCTGTGAGCGAAGCCAAGACCAGTCTCGATCAGTTACAAAACATTCTAGATATTCATAAAATTGGGACACTTATATCGCGATATCATAGCAGAAATCAAAGGATAAGAGTTATAATATTGGCTGAACACAATCTATCTGCAAATAGATACCTATTCTTTTAGTCGAAATCTAACGTCGCATATTTTCTTTGAATCCGTGCTAGAAGAAACATAACCTCAAAGCGTGAAGTTGATAATGATGACTGTACATTTCTAACCTATATTCCGTTTTTACTTTTTAGAACTGACGGCAACGTAGTAATTCCACCATGGAGGACGCTCACTCGAAAACCGTGGAAGAAGTTATAGGATATTTTGGCACAGACCCAGACAAAGGCCTCAGTCCTGACCAAATAAAAAGAAACCAAGACAAATATGGGCCAAATGGTAAGTGTATTCTTTATCTATATAAACAAACCTAGTCTGCATTATATTTACTATAAATAGTTTGCTTTAAATCAATCACAACAGTTGTGTGTGAACGGCAAGGTCAATTCATACAAAATCTACATATTGGTGATACAAATTTATTACCATATACATACAAAGGAGCATTATCTAAAAAAAACAAACATTCTTACTGACATCTAAAGGTTATTGCATTGCTACTGTGACCTTGATTAAATGCTAAAATAACATATTTATGAATTGATAAATTATCAATCAGTTATTTTATTTATAATAATAATGCTTCCGTATGCTGAACAATTTCCTCTTAAAAGTGTAGTTCTATCACTTATTAACTCTACTTAAAGCTAAGATAAGCTTGTTCATAGACAAATAATTAATATACACCTTCATTATGGTTTATAATTCATTGGCGAAAATATCACGAATTCACAATATCAAATTCCTAACGGGCTGTCTTTGGATTATCCATTCTCAGATTACATGATATTTAATATAAACAAGAAAGTATAAATGTTTTATGATATTTTCTTACATTCATAAAAAAACTCCCTCAATTCCCCAATTTAGTTAGTATGGATGGATAGTTTTAAGGTCAAGTACCAATGACAATACAATATTATGGTGTGAGCATGCTGATCGGCCGAATGGCTGATGTAGTGATAGAGGCAGAAGGTAGACAATAGAACTCCTCAATGTCTCCGATTAATGTTGCTCGGGTTGATTTTGATCGGCCTGCAGTATCAAAATATACTTATATTATTATGATCCATAAAAGCTCATCTGTAAAAATATCTATTGTAATTTTATTCCGGTTTGCTTCTTAGGGGTTTTAGATTTGTCTATCAAAGAGTGATGACAAACCGATTGTGTCATTACTGTGGTACTTTTCCGACATTAATAGAATTGCCGGATTCTTTATTACCAGATGCATATACTTAATCCTGCATTTATAAGTTTATTCATACTATATTATTTCTAAAAACGCTTCCTGTCTTGACTAGACACTGGAAAGTTGATTGAAATAAATGAATTTCCACAGTTACATAATAACAAACCTACATAATGTGCGTTGAATCCCGCTCCCCGTCTGTCAGGGCTATTTGAAATGTTGCCAGATGATCAGACTTGACCATGAATCATTCATTGTTGACAAGGCGAATTAAAAATACGACACCTTGCCACAAATTGCTAATCGTCTTAAATTACTTAAAGGAAAAATTTTAAATAAAAAGTGAACTATTTAGTATTTACAAAGACTTTAGTACCATACAGTAGAGTCAATAGACTGTACCAAGTACCTGTCTATATGCTATAGTACTGAATTAAACTGAATAAAAACACATTTCATTTCATATTTATGTAGGGCCGCACTTACCATAATTAAATTCTCTGCTGTATATTGACACAATTTTTGTAATCAAACAATTTTATCACATTATAAGTAGCAAAATAAATAATTTGCTCTACAAATATAAGCACTAGAGATTATTCATACCTTACAGGCGTAGGTGTCTTTGTTTACGACCTTTAAACGCATAGTTGTTAGGAAGTAAAACCACAATGTTACTATTTACATTGTTATTATTTACCAAACCTACGTACAATATAATTTAATCCAGACGGCCTTACGCTAGGTCACTGACCGAACGACAATGAAAAGGTATTTTATTATACTACATTTTCATAGTCCCGGGATCCCTAACTGCCTTATATGTTGTCTTATTGTCACTTCTAGTCACACAAGTTAAATGTTTTCTTATTAAAACTTAATGACATTTAGATATAATCCAGCTTTATTTATTTATTTAGTTTAATTTGCTTTTTTTACCTGTCAATAGGTATCCCAAACAAAATTTGTTTCGACATATCCACCGAGTTCACCAGCAGGTTAAATCCGTACAACATTACGTACCACGTACGCGTATCTATAAAATTACACATTCCTTTCAAGTTGTAATAGTTTCTACGGGTGTAGGTGCACATTAATATCATTGAGATGTGTTTGATGTAAATGTACTGATATCGTTCACGCTCGCAGCCGCACGCATGCTGAGGTTGATTGACGATTAGCGTTGATACGGAGCCGGCAACGTGAACCAAGGCATTAGAACTGCACGACGCAAAGGACGTGAATTTCTTTAAAAAAACCCTTTATTCGAAATTGAAAATTCGCTTCTATATTCAGTTTTCATAAGGTCTTCTCTCTTTCTATTAACATATGGTTGTATGCGTCCGCTCCTGTTTATTTATAGTGAAAGAGGTGGTCATTCAAGGCACTGGTGCGTGTGCCTAAGCACAGGCCTGTAGATTGGCGCCGTCAGGCGTGACAGCGCGATGTGGCGTACTAGTCCTCGCCGACCCTAGTCTATCCTTGACGATAAACACTCGGTTAACCATAAATGTGGCATGGAAAATATAGATTCTACCTTCCAAGTACGCGGAGTCGCGGACCTATTGTTAATAATGATAATGACTTTACAGCAAACTTGACAAAGTCGGTTTTGTTACTCGCTCCTCTTCCCTATGAGTCATTCCATTCCAGATACAGGTACATTAAAAAGGCAGCTGGTCTGGTTGACTCAAGCATCGACAAAACAGATGCTCCTGCAACACGCCTACTTCTCCCAAATGTAATATCTGACTTCTCATTATTACCTTCATAACTCCATCGGTCCGATCCAGATATCACGTGAACAAAATGATTCAGTACGTAAAGATTTGTATTATTTTGATGCGTTTTACAAGCAGCGACTGCTTACGTTTTGTATCATTATTGCCGACACCGCACGCCACAGCGGGAACGTCGGCAACGCAGTAGATTAACAACATACGGCCGACACGAGGTCTTAACTTGTTTATTTTTTCGCGCATCGTACCACCGATGATTATTTTGCTTCAGAAAACCTCACATAAACTGCGCGTCACTTGAGAGTGACCAGTGGAAGCGCGGTCACAATACGGGAAATCTCAAACTAAAATAGATTCAGCGTAGAATATGCATTTTCACGAGCGATTTCAACGCTCATTGTGAACGTATTTACACGTTTCATTTCCAAGTCTATTATGAACCTGGTCAGGTTTGTTTGTTTATTATTGACGTGTTCGATATTACTCAATTAGCTGGAACGTTTTAGCCAGCCAGAATAACAGCTAAATCAACTTATGCTCCGATGTTATGAACTGAGAAAATTTGCATATGACTAGATGTCCTTGTTACGTTACATGAACATTTAACTTATCTGTGAATAAATGAAAAAATCTGTTAAAATGAAAAATGCCGCTAGTATGTATATCATATATATTTCTATAATATTTTCACAAAGGGGAAACAAGGTTTTATAATTTGCCGAATCATAGATATCCCTGCTAAAAATATGATCATTAAATTATCGACACTGAACTGGCGTTGTCGTGCTAATTATTGTTAGCTACGCTTCGATAAGGTTAGAAATCATTGATTATATTGCTTTCTATTATAATTAATGCGAAAATATAGATGTTTGTTAAGTAATTAGCCAATCATACCAAAATTAATCAAACTCTCGTTCTCTAGTACTGGTAGAACAAACTTAAAAGAGAATAACTAACCCAACCCATTAGCATCGTATGAGTCTACTATTGGACAGAGGCCTCCCAAAACACGAATGTGCGTACACAATACATATATAACCGTGTTAGTTTCCGCATAAGATAAGCATTAAGGCCGCTAAGGATATACGTTACCAAGCAGATGCAAATCTATGTAATTTTGGCATTATTATTTAGACAAAAGCCTAATAAGCCGATACATGTGACGATTGATCAATGAAATTAATATTTTAAATTGTTTTTAGATAGTTCTTAACGCTTGGTTTGGCTACATACGTGGCTATACCTCGGCTTCAGTGCCAAACAATAGCCTAGATACTAAGTCTTTATAAAAAGTCGTCTAGGAACATTGCGGTATGATAAAGATTAATGCAATAACAATTTGCCCTCGAAACACATAAACCTACTTCGTATGCTTAGTATTACGTATGTTTTCCTGATAATGGGGCGATATTTGCTCTGTATAAACTATAATACAAGCGAACCTATTCGACACCGCTAAAACGATAACTCGTTTAAGTTACGCTCATAATGAACTATAACGTGGAGTAATTCTGCCGGATGTGTGTCCTAACTCGAATTAAATGTATGAAGAGTTTGTGCGGGTTCGCTGTAGATTAGTGTCGAAGTGAATTTAAGTCAATTGGCAAAAGGGAGCGTCGAGTTAGCGTCCGCAGCCCCGGCGGGCTTGCGGCGGTGTCTAGTGGAATATTATAGGTAGCCAGGTTTATTTTGGATCGTCTACGTTAGCGAGTTACGTCTTCCAACGCTCCTGACGCGCTGGGATATACATGATCATTTCACGTACAAATCTGAAAAAGAAACCCGAAGTTTCTCCGGTTTACGTCTGGCGAGCGAATCTAAATTAACTCAATTAACTCAATCTTAACTACAAGTTGTGGCACTCGTTTTCCTACAATTGGACCGAGGAATCCATTCGCCTCGCATTTCCGTATGGCCCTATCTTAACATCGAGTTTATTAATCAATTCTTATTACCTATGTGTAACTAAGTCATTTTACTCCAATACTAGAATACAATGATAGACTATATTCGAAAATATAAATATAACTCGAGTAGATTCGTGGATGCTTTACTTTCTACCTGGTTTCTCTAGACTTTCTCTTTGCAACAGTAAAAAGACTAGTCACCGTTTTGCACAACCGAAACCTGGCTGCCGAAAGCATCGCTCATTCAATCCTTATCGTGCTTTCACCTCCGCCTCAATATCAGTGTAAAAGTGATTGCATAGATTTGCTGTTTGGTATTGACAAAGAGATTACAACTTTACAAGCGCTTATCGTAATGTCTAGCAGATTGCTCGTTTGTCTATCTATACCTACAAAATTATTAATATAATAACTGCCAGCAATGTACCCCGGTAAAGAACTGAAACAGTTATGAAGGCCGCTACGACTCACCTGTAGTATTCCATTATGCGGAGTATGCCACGAATGCTTTACTGCTTCAGATTTAACATTAAATTCCTTCTCGCGAATAGCTATAATAAATTCTAATTTTATTCAACCATCGAAGTCATAAAACAGATACCTTGACGGACCAAAATCGTAATCGAATAATATCGTCTATTGTGTTAGCAATTGACATTAATTGCAGCACGCGTTGTCGTCGCGTTGACTTAGACAGGCAGGCCCTCTAGAAGGTGACAAGTACCATGTCCGATCTTCTGCAATAAATTCTAATTTTACTTAACCGTCGAAGTCATAAAATAGATACATTGACGGGCCAATATATAATCGAAAATCGTCTATTGTGTTAGCAATTGGAATTCGCAGCACGCGTTGACGTCGCGGTGACGTAGGCCCTCTAGGAGGAAATGACACGAGGCTGCACGCGTATATTTTGTACGATGCCCGCTCGTTTGTCGATTCGTAGATCAGTCAAGAATGCACAGATGCTGACATCGCGCTATCGACGCGTTGACTAATTGCTTACATTAGTCTCAGCGCGCCTGGCAGCCGGACCGATTACGCAAATAGAGTCGATACAACGATTGACTTAGCACACGTTGCCCGATTACACTATTAAGACACAGGAAACTCTGACTTATCGCGCACGCTCCTTTACACCGCTCATTATCCTCGTCCATTACGAGAGCCAAACGCCGATGTTGCAAAGCAATGCTAAATAAATAGTAGCATTAATTGATTACCCTTTGTTCGTATAACATAGCTATTATAACAAGAACGTCATCGATCGTCAGCAAGGTTATACCTAGCTGCGTCGATACGCGTATTGCTGAGGTCAGCGGCAGGTCGCGCCACCTGTCTCGTGGCCCAATGGAACAGCTCCACGAGACACGACTTTAAGGAAACGTTTACATTGCACATCGTCGCAATCTCTTATCATCAAAATCCTCGATTTGTCCATACTGTTGTTGTGATGTCAGACAATGATTGATAATCTACATAAATTGTGAACGATAATAATAATATGACCGACTGAAATGTGTTCGACCGATTTACCTTTGCAAAACAGTAGATTGTAGCGAATCAAAAATTAACGTAAGCAAACGAGTACAGAATCTTTGAATAAACAAGAAAAGATCCACCCACTTAACTACCCGAAAGACCTATCGAAATCGACGGTCTAAAAATAACTTTGTTGCCGTTCAGATATTTTTGAATCATAATATTAATGTTCGAATAACTATCTAGACTAGATCGACATGTCATCACGTGCACTTATCAATGATCCACTTCTATTCATTAGCGTACAATAATTCGTTCCGAGACATTGATACTTATTCTAGGGGCACATCATTATGTCGCTTTTTGATTAAGCTGATATAAATTCGCAGCGCACGTGTGTTACTCAGGTTTTAGAATTGTTGACTAGTGCGTAGTTTCCGATTGGAAACCGGTTTAGGTGTTTATTGATAGTGTTGCGTTGATCAAGAACTGATTCTGTCTGTAGCCGCCAAGTTCCGGCGCCGACATTTGTGTATGACGTCATGCGTGATCTACGAAGACTCGCGTAGAGTTGGCGTCGGCGTCGCCGGCTCTTCGTTTTAGCCGCGATGCCAAGCGCCTGCCTACCGAGCCGCAATGTATTTATGTACGATCGTAACTGCCGAGATAGATCGCACGTCTGTTCTGACTAGTTTATCGCCTGCTAAATTAACTCCTTTGATGTTTTATTCAAAATTGTAATCGTGGGTCTTTTCTCTTTTCAGAACTGCCTACGGAGGAAGGTAAGAGCGTCGGACAACGCATCACCTGTATATTAAGTTGATAAAAATCCGTTGCCTCCTCGTAGACACCAGTAAGCCGCGGTATAGAAGGCTTAGCAAATTAAACAACCTCCTTCCTAAACTCAAATATAAATGGCGCCAAGGTCTTACGATACACTTTTTTGTTTACCTCGCAGTACTCGCTTTAACAGCCTTGAAATCTCTAAGCATACAGTGTAATATCCAGTTAGCAATATTAGAAGGAGAAGAAAACAAATACTATTGTATTAAAGCGAAAATACTTAAAAATGTAGACCAATATAGATATTATAGTAAACTGTAGATACACGCGGCGTAAACTGATTTTGTAATACATTGGTGTCTGTATTTTTTGAGTGTAAAACCAGTAGAAGACAAAAACTTAAAAGCTCGCTTTTCCCCTCATATGAGTCGACCTGGTTTACTTTCCTTTTTCGAACATCTTGCTCAATCTGAAGCCCACTCGAAAGCCTCTTTTGTTCGATAGACACATCGCGAGCGAGAGATAAGCTCTTATTCTGAATAGTTCGCTGTCACATTTTCTTTTCAAAAGAATGACACGGTTCTTTTACTTTTAGGCAAAAGTATATGGCAGTTAGTCCTGGAACAGTTTGATGACCTCTTAGTCAAGATTTTGCTATTAGCCGCTATTATATCATTCGTAAGTATCATTCGAAATATACTTCAATACTGTTACAAAAACAACTACACGAGATACTATAAAGGGTTCTTTTGTTTCTAGGTTTTAGCTTTATTTGAAGAACACGAAGATGCTTTCACAGCCTTCGTTGAACCCTTCGTTATTTTACTAATTCTTATCGCTAACGCCGTGGTAGGAGTATGGCAGGAAAGAAATGCAGAATCTGCCATCGAAGCTTTAAAAGAGTACGAACCCGAAATGGGTAAAGTAATAAGAGGAGACAAATCCGGCGTACAAAAAGTCAGAGCGAGAGAGATCGTCCCCGGCGACATCGTTGAGGTGTCGGTCGGTGACAAGATTCCCGCCGACATCCGCCTGATTAAGATCTTCTCTACAACCATCCGTATCGATCAGTCCATCCTCACCGGAGAGTCGATTTCCGTGATCAAACACACCGACGCCATCCCCGACCCTCGCGCCGTCAACCAGGACAAGAAGAACATCCTGTTCTCCGGCACCAATGTCGCCGCCGGCAAGGCGCGCGGCCTCGTCATCGGCACCGGCCTCAACACCGCCATCGGCAAAATCCGTACTGAGATGTCCGAGACTGAGGAGATCAAGACTCCCCTCCAGCAGAAACTTGACGAGTTCGGTGAGCAGCTCTCCAAAGTCATCTCCGTCATCTGCGTCGCCGTCTGGGCTATCAACATCGGTCACTTCAACGACCCCGCCCACGGAGGCAGCTGGATCAAGGGCGCCGTCTACTACTTCAAGATCGCCGTCGCTCTTGCCGTCGCTGCCATTCCCGAAGGTCTCCCCGCCGTCATCACCACTTGTCTCGCTCTGGGCACCAGGCGTATGGCCAAGAAGAACGCTATCGTGAGGTCGCTGCCCTCCGTGGAGACCCTCGGCTGCACGTCCGTCATCTGCTCCGACAAGACCGGCACCCTGACCACCAACCAGATGTCCGTGTCGCGCATGTTCGTGTTCGAGAAGGTCGAGGGCGGCGACAGCAGCTTCCTCGAGTTCGAGATCACCGGCTCCACCTACGAGCCCATCGGCGACGTCTACCTGAAGGGCCAGAAGGTCAAGGCCGCCGAGTTCGACGTACTCCACGAGCTGGGAACCATCTGCATCATGTGCAACGACTCCGCCATCGACTTCAACGAGTTCAAGCAGGCCTTCGAGAAGGTCGGCGAGGCCACCGAGACAGCCCTCATCGTGCTCTCCGAAAAGATGAACCCCTTCAACGTCCCCAAGACCGGCCTCGACCGCCGCTCGTCCGCTATCGTGGTCCGCCAGGAGATTGAGACCAAGTGGAAGAAGGAATTCACCCTGGAGTTCTCCCGTGACAGGAAATCCATGTCCAGCTACTGCGTACCCCTGAAGCCCTCCCGCCTCGGCACCGGCCCCAAGCTGTTCGTCAAGGGCGCGCCTGAAGGCGTGCTGGAGCGTTGCACCCACGCCCGCGTCGGCACCAGCAAGGTGCCTCTGACCACCACCCTCAAGAACCGCATCCTGGAGCTGACCCGCCAGTACGGTACCGGCCGCGACACGCTCCGCTGCCTGGCGCTCGCCACCTCCGACAACCCGATGAAGCCCGAGGAGATGGATCTCGGCGACTCCACCAAGTTCTTCACCTACGAGGTCAACCTCACCTTCGTCGGCGTCGTCGGCATGTTGGACCCTCCCCGCAAGGAAGTGTTCGACTCCATCGTCCGCTGCCGCGCCGCCGGCATCCGCGTCATCGTCATCACGGGTGACAACAAGGCCACCGCCGAAGCTATCTGCAGGTGACGACTCGTTCCATTTATTATTTCAAGGTTTCTAGCTGGTATATAGCAGTGCGTGATATGATTTCTTCTTTGCGCAGGCGTATCGGCGTGTTCACCGAGGATGAAGACACCACCGGCAAATCCTACTCTGGTCGCGAGTTTGACGACCTCCCCGTGTCGGAACAACGCGCCGCGTGCGCCCGCGCCCGCCTCTTCTCCCGCGTGGAACCCGCCCATAAGTCCAAGATCGTGGAGTACTTGCAGAGCATGAATGAAATCTCCGCCATGGTGAGTTCGCTTTAAGGTGAAGAATGCCTCGCTAGCAAAACTAACAAATTCAGCGATAGCTCGTAAGAACCGGCATCAACAGAGCGGACGTCGAATAATTTCGGAACGCCAGTCACTTTGCTTACAGCGGTTCAATCTACCCTCATTTCCAAGTGCTAACAGCTAGAATCAGCGTGTATGTATTCAGTATCATGTGAAAGGAACTGGCATAACTTTACCGGTATATAGGAAATGGCGGTTTATTACGCTCCAAACAATGTCTTAATAATTTTGGTCGAGCATTATTTAATGTTTACACTCGGCACTACATTATTGTGGCGCTGGTTGTTTACGTTAGGGCGGAGTTGTTTATAAACTGTAACGTGAAAGTTATCATTGGGCATAGCGATTATAAGACCTCATTCTAGTATGGGTAAATTGATGGATACGTTTACGCTGTATGTTGATTCAGAAGTATCAGATGGTGATTCAAAATATTATTGGGAAATGCTAGTGTAGCACAAAACAGATCGTGTTTTCAGATATCGAATAATAATATATGCTACCGAATTTTGAGACGATCACTGTGTAGGCTGAATTGTACTTGTATAATTTTATCACGCAATTAGTTTCTAGAAGTTAGATAGTAATAAGTATCCATATATGGTTAAGTCGAATGAATAGTTACTTCTATTTAGAAGTAACTATTCATTCGACTTAACCATATATGGAAGCGTGTACCATTATCGGTCATAGTATTCAAACGCAGGCCTGTTTAAACAAACAAGATTCTTCTCTCTATTGGACTAAGAACTAAATTAGAGCACGCCAGACATGAATCTTAAAAATAATATTATTTGCAGCATTATTGCTAATCAGCGACAATGTTACCTTTCATCTGCGAAACTAAACGGTTCGGATGATGCATTTTTTTTTCAATAGACCTCAATATTGGTCCAACTTAATTTGATGCAATATAGCTATATTTGTTAACATGTTTTTGTTTCATCGATTAGTTATGGATGTTAACAAACCACTTGTATTCCAGACTGGTGACGGTGTGAATGACGCCCCCGCGCTCAAGAAGGCCGAGATTGGTATCGCCATGGGATCCGGCACCGCCGTCGCCAAGTCCGCCGCCGAGATGGTGCTGGCTGATGACAACTTCTCTTCCATCGTCTCTGCTGTTGAGGAAGGTCAGTCACCTGTATCCTTGTCTTAGTGGAGTGGTAGCTTCTCCTTACAACCCGTGGTTCGATCCTCGGTTCCGCACTTATGTCTTCTCGTAAACTATGTGCGGATTCCATCGCTCCGTGTTTCAGAGAGCATGCTAGGCTCTAGGTCCCCGTTGTTATCGATCGGTAGCAATCGCTAGGCTACGTCAGAGGCCCTTGGGCGGCCTGGCAAACTAACACTGCCTAAATCTGCAAACAAAAAAAATACACCCACCCCGTTCCACCTTCCAGGTCGTGCCATCTACAACAACATGAAGCAGTTCATCCGCTACCTGATTTCTTCCAACATCGGCGAGGTCGTCTCCATCTTCCTCACCGCCGCCCTGGGTCTCCCCGAAGCCCTGATCCCCGTGCAGCTGCTGTGGGTCAACCTGGTGACGGACGGTCTGCCCGCCACCGCCCTCGGCTTCAACCCCCCCGACCTGGACATCATGGACAAGCCTCCCCGCAAGGCTGACGAGGGTCTCATCTCTGGATGGCTGTTCTTCAGGTAACACTTGGCTAGATGTTTGGTTATCATCAACAGTATGTTTTACACTTGGGCCCCTATCAAGGAGCATCACTGAGACCGATCTACGGCTTTTCTCATCCAATACCGACCAGATTGCGCAGATCCTCGCTCCGTGATGATGCGAATGTTTGGAGAATATTTTGCTGATAGCATTTTGTTGCACTTAGAAAAGATTATTCAGGTTTTTTTTGTATTATTCTATGAAAACATGCCATTTATGTAAATGGGTACTGAATTAAGCATTGGTATCATTGGGCCACACTTCGATGGGTAGAAATGGAAACCTTAAACCTTTTGATAAGAAAACTTCGTCTATCGTATATATTTAGAAAACATCTGGTATCATGGTAACTTTGTATCAATCCAGTAATTTTATATAATATCTGAATTGGTACATAAACATATTTCCTCGTATAAAGAAAACCGTATCCGACAATAGTCTGAATGATCTAGGTAGGCACCTACATAATAAGCTACCATGCAAGCGTGCATAATCGAGAATTGATAAGATGTCTTAAGTTGTGTATGTGTCGTCACTAAACATGTGATGTTATTGTTTTCGTACTGCTTCTATTACGGTTTCAAGGCTCGCGTCTCACGCTCTCTCACTACTAAACGGAAAAACTAAATCTTACAAATATTTTATCTGATCAAAGCAACATCGGCCATCTGGCTGCATGACTCCCATAAAATCGATTGAACTGAAGCGTTCATTCACCTTACGAAATTAGATTAGAATGTCACTTTTTAATGTGTGTACGATGTATACTGCTATCAGTTTATTTTAGGTTTAACGCCGGGAATTACAGTGGTTTGTTAGGATTAGAATTTTGTTTTAATGTATCGGGCACGCGGCCGCCTTGGTTTTATAATGAGGCAATACGTGTACCTACTACCTATATATCTTCTATTGAGGTAACTGGTTGTTTGACGTCAATGAAGGTTTAATGAAATCATTTTGCAATGTGTTTTGGAGCGACCTTTGAATTTAGATAATCAGGTTTGTATCTAAGCAATGTTCCATGGGTGGAGTGGCCATTATTTCGGAGGCGTGTTATTCATCAATCCGGACCGGGCCCCCGCGGCGGACTATAGCCTACGCCTAATCCTCATGAAAGTGAGGTAGACCCGTGCTGAGCAGTGGGAGGATGGCGGTTGATGATGATGAAGTGGCTATGTGGCCGACTTCGGTTTTCGTACCGGTTGCGATCATAACCATTTATTTTGTTCCATTGTTCCATGATAAAATAACATATTATTATCTTAGCCGTTTTGAGTTAAATATTTGTTCTTTTGTTCTGGTTTTTCTCCTACTACAAGGCTTTACCGTTGTGGCGGTGACCTCAATGATGATACTTTCTCCGCAGGTATCTTTTTTAGTTGCCATTTTTAGGCTCGTTTCGATGCTCAATTTAAAACGTGACTTGAGCGCAAATATGAGTAGAGTGTAGAGACCGCCATAGAAATCTACGTTCAAGTCGAAACTAAGCGTGGTCCTAGAATACCGCCCTTACTAGAGATTTTAATTTAATATCGTATAATTTGCTTAAGTACATAAATAATTTCAGCCGATAGAATCCCTGGCTCTATACTCTTCTATCTTTACGATGCTACAATTTTAAAAAACAAATACTTAGCGATTACTGAATAATTTTGTATAGTCGGTATTTCAAATTGAGTGCTTCGGATTGAGACACTATCTGAACTGAAATGGCTGTGACTCTCAGTCGGGTGTTGTTATTAACCTGTTCCGTCACCAATCTCCAGATACATGGCTATCGGTGGTTACGTCGGCGCTGCGACCGTCGGCGCCGCCTCCTGGTGGTTCATGTACTCTCCGTACGGACCTCAGATGACGTACTGGCAGCTCACCCACCACCTGCAGTGCCTCGGCGGCGGTGATGACTGGAAGGTACGTTGCTGATGACAGTACCTACCTAGACGAAAATAGCAATAGAAGTAGAACACATGTTACGATTAGTTTGGGGAACTATGGTTCAGTGTAAAGTGTTCCGGCTTGCATTATTTCAGCGGTGGAAACACTGGAATAATGTGATATTCGCAAATTGTTACGGCTTGTACTAGTAGGTACTGTGTACGCTGCTCTGAATGCATCTGAACAATACTAAGATCAAACTAGGATCAGGAAATATGATGCTGTTTGTTGAAATGAAAGTAACAGGAGATTTCGTTGCAGTGCCTGAACAAGGTCAGTTTAATAAGTCTGGTTTGTCTTCATCGAATTCACACACACACACACACTGCGCCCATCATTAGACCCTATTAGAGGTTTAAGTAATTGTATTTAATTTGCTATATTCCAGGGTGTCGACTGCAAGATCTTCACCGACCCTCACCCCATGACCATGGCTCTCTCCGTGCTGGTCACCATCGAGATGTTGAACGCCATGAACAGCTTGTCCGAGAACCAGTCCCTCATCGCCATGCCCCCGTGGTCCAACATGTGGCTGGTCGGCTCCATGGCCCTCTCCTTCACCCTCCACTTCGTCATCCTTCACATCGAGGTCCTCTCGGTGAGTGTGATGTTTATGTTTTTTGTGTTACTAGCTGTCGCCTATCTTTTTACCAGATTTCGTCAAAATCGACACAGCCATTTAGTCCTGAAGAGATAGAGTGACTTTCGCATTTATAAGATTAGTAAAGATTGCCTGTTACACGAAATCCGGTCTGTAGAGCAATGTGTCTAGACAAATGGGCAGGTGCTATCCAAGATGCAACCAGTCTAGAGGCACGTCCCGGTGGGACGAGCGAGCTGACCCTTGCTGTGTCCGTGTGTCCGCAGGCCGTATTCCAAGTGACGCCGCTGTCGGTGGACGAGTGGATCACGGTGATGAAGTTCTCCATCCCCGTGGTGTTGCTGGACGAGGTGCTCAAGTTCGTGGCGCGCAAGATCTCCGACGGTAATACGCGCACGGCGCTGGACTGGCTCCACGGCATGCAATGGATTGTGCTCATGTGGGCCGTGTTCTTCGGCCTCGTCATCTACGGCCCCCTATAAGCCGGCCGCCCCTCGCGCCGCCCCCTAACCCGCCCGCGTCCTGTGGAACCCCGGACCCTGAGCGCCGCTCACCACAGTACTAACCGTTTGATGCTAACGCATAACGCACCGTGTGGAGTGCGCACGCGCCGCGGTGATGGACGATAGTGCGCGAGCCGCGATATAACTCTCGATGTGTTCCCCGATGCTTAGGACTAGATCTTGACGCGGTGATTTATTCATAATATGCATTTTATATATGTTCCCTTTTGGTATCTCTCAGCTGTAATTCTCGTAACTTTATCGATTATCCATTCTACATTTACTATGTCAAACTCTATCGAGTTTATGGTAGCTTCCTCCCGGAAGCCGGCCATTATAGAAAATTCAGACGTTGCCTTTCAAGTTGTCGAAAAGATCGTAAGATCGAATTTGTCGGTTCCCGCTCCTGTGTGGAACAATTGTCGTTTTTCGTCCATTTTCTCGGTGCTTTCGGCACAAACTGTCGGGGGCGAAGCCCTATTTGCCGTATTCTACGTGTCTGAATAATAAGTGAGCGTCACTGTGCCTGCTCGTGACCGGTTCTTCATATTCGCCATCAAGGTAGCCAAAAGCTAAACTGAGGTAAGCGCGCAAACCAAGGTGAGGTGACAAGGTACCCATCGGCTTTCAATCCATCGCCGAGGATCAGCTGGTGAGTCGCCCAGTACTATCAATCGTCACGAATAACCTCCCCCCTTTTTCATCTTGTCGTATATACAGTCCACTCCTATCGAAGTAAAATAAAGAAAACAGTAAAATACCCTAACATTTTGGCCCTACGAGCCGGATTCTTGTAGTAGTGACCTTATATTTTGTATATTTTAGTGTTTTCAAATCGATTTTGTCGAATTTTATTGCATCATTGTCTAATCTCAAAATCCGAGGGTAGATATTTTCGTAAACTTTTATCAGTGTCCAAGTAAAAGTATTGAGGATTTGAGAGGTTGGTAGTAGCGGAGCGATCCGACCAAAGATATTTGAAAGTTCTTTATGTAGTTTGATTCGTTTGGTTGGCAAGTGTCAAAGTCAACAAGTGTGAAGTTGTCGAAAGTCGAATTATTCTAGTTGTCATACTTGTCATTTATTTGTCAAAACAAGTTTGTATATGTACCGGTGTTTGTTTGTAATTTGTTGTTTTGTTGAAATAATATTCAAAACAAGCGTATTTTCGTGAAGTATTCATCGTATTTTGTTGCCTTTGTCGAAGCACGGTGTAAGATACCTAGTAGCTGCGTAGTACTGTGTAAAAATGTCGGAAAAAGAAACTGTCGATACTATTCGCGTCGCGCGTGATTATGCTCTCATGCGGATTGAATTAATTGAAACAAACGATTTGCGTGGTTACACGGAGTCAGATTTAAATGAGATTGAGTCGGGATTCCATTCCGCGCAGCGTAAACTTTTGTCGCTCAGCACTCGCCATGAAAAGGAACATGAGTTACCCGTTACAACAACATTCGAACGCAAATTTCGAGAGATTAAAAAGTGTTTTCGTGAGCAGCTAGTGCCTGTTGTACCGAAACAGGAAACATCTAGTTCAATTAATTTGCCAAGGATTGCAATTAAAGTGTTTGATGGGAACGAAACCAATTGGATATCGTTCATACAGTTATTTGACTCCCTTGTTCACAAGAGAGACATTTCGAATGTCGAAAAGCTTCACTATTTGTTGTCGAGCTTGCAAGGTAAGGCATATGATTTAATTAAAAACTTTCCCTTGACAGATGATAGTTATTTAGCGGCTTATAATACATTGAGCAAGTATTATAATAGGAAGAGGCAGATTGCTTTCACTTATTATGAGAGAATTTTGAACTGTGAACCAATCAAGTCCAAATCTAGTTCTGAATTGGAGCGCGTGTATAGAACATTTGCAGAAAACCTAACAATTCTCGAAAACTACCAGCTGCCTGATAGGAACTTCATGTTATTCCATCTGTTATGGTCGAAGGTGGATAGGCAGACACGCGAAGCATTCCAGTTGGAGTTCAATTCAGATGAGATTCCAAAGTTCGAGGAGTTGCAAGGTTTCCTGGAAAAATATTATCATGCATTAGATATGTCGAATGTAAAGTCAGCGAGTGCAGCTGTCAATAATAGGAAGGTGAAGTCATCATCTTTTGTAGTGGCATTAGCCCATTGTGTTTATTGTTCGGGACAACATAAACTTCATTTGTGTGAGAAGTTTTTGAGGTTGTCAACTCAATCACGCTTTGATGTCATAAAGGAAAAGAAACTTTGTTTGGTGTGCTTTTCAAATTCGCACTTAGTAAAAGACTGTCGTTCGAACATTAAGTGTGACAAGTGTCAATACTCACATCACAAATTATTGCATTTCGAAAGGAAGCCCGTTAATGATTCCACGAGTGAAACAACAGTGTTGACGTCGACTAATAGTGTTGACAATGTGTTGTTTGCAACTGCAAAAGTCCTAGTAAAAGATTGTGGGGGCAATTTTAAGCCAGTTAGAGTACTACTTGATTGTGCAAGTGCTAGCAATTTCATGTCGGAATCTTGTGCTAAATATCTGGGTTTGCAAATAGGACCAAGTCAAAACTCAGTGAATGGAATTGGAAATATGGTTGCAAGCACATTGGGGACGTTGTCATGCCATGTTAAATCAATATGTAGAAATTTCAGTTTAGACTTAGAAGCTTTAGTGTTGCCATCGATTTGTCCTCAACTACCTGTGCAACAGGTAGAGCCATCATCGTGGTCTCACCTTATCGGATTGACACTTGCGGATCCTGAATTTAATTTTCCAGGTCCTGTTGATATGCTTCTGAACGCAGATGTATTTTCGTCGTCATTGCTTCCTGGTTTGAAGCGGGGTAGACCAGGACAGCCCAATGCTTTGAACACCAACTTTGGTTGGGTATTGATGGGAGGTTGTGATGCCAGTTATCACACTTCCAGTTCTCGCTGTCGTAACCCGCAAAATAATCTTTGCTTTTTCGTTTCCAATTTGTCGTTGGATAACTCTCTCAAGAGGTTTTGGGAGATAGAGGAAGTTGGACCTCAACCTAAAATAATGTCGAAAGAGGAACAACTTTGTGAGGAGTATTTTACTAAAAATCACTGTCGTACGGGTGAAGGAAGATTTGTTGCTCCTTTACCATTTGTCGATCCTTCGGATAAACCTAATTTTTTAAATTCTCGTGCCATAGCCGTGAAGAGATTTTCGTCAATTGAGAGGAAATTTCAATTAAACCAAGAATACAAGGAAGCATACACTTCCTTTATGAAGGACTATGAAGCCTGCCATCATATGGAAAGGGTAGAGGCCCCTGTTGTTGATAATGGTCCATTTTATTACATTCCGCATCACGGGATATTGCGTCCTGAGTCTATTAGTACTCCTCTGCGCGTGGTTTTTGACGCCGGAAGTAAAGATTCTAGATCTCGCTCTCTGAATGACACCTTGCTGCCTGGGCCAAAACTCCAAACAAATATTTTTGATTTGTTGGTCCGCTTTCGTTGGCATGCAATTGTGTTCACAGGGGATGTCAAACAAATGTATCGACAGATTTTAGTGCCGGAAGGTGATGCTGATTACCAGCGTGTCGTATGGAGGGCGTCAACTGACGAACCCCTTCGGGACTATAGGCTCCTTACTGTAACATATGGTGTGAAATCCGCACCGTACCAAGCTCTACGATCAATCGCTCAACTCGCTAGAGAAGCTCAAGCTGAATATCCTTTAGGCTCTGCGGTACTAAGTAGAGACATCTTCGTTGACGACGTTGTCAGTGGAGCAGAGTCTGTCAGTCAGGCTCTAGAATTGAGGTCACAACTTACCAATATTATGTCATCGGGTGGTTTTGAACTCAGGAAATGGACATCCAATCATAAAGACTTTTTCGTAGATCTCTCCCCTAAAGACTTGTATTCTGAAGAATTCAAACAGTTTGAAGACACGTCTGATGTGTCATGTAAAATTTTAGGATTATTGTGGCTTTCTCGTTCGGATTGTTTTCGGTTTAAAGTTGGTATTGAGAATCGTAGGTGTACGAAACGGACAATTTTGTCGGAGCTCTCTCGTATCTACGATCCACTCGGTTTTCTCGGACCAGCTACGTTCTATTTGAAGTACCTGGTGCAACTTCTATGGGTTTCAGGTGTGGCGTGGGATGATGACGCCCCTGAACCGATCGTGTCGGAATGGATGCGCTTTAAAGCGCAGCTCTCGTTGTTGTCGTCGATCTCCATCCCTCGTCGGATGGTAGCATCGTTTATTGGTTTGCAAGTACATGGATTTTGTGACGCCAGTGAACGCGGTTTTTGTGGCGTAATTTACGTACGCGTTGTCGATGCAGAAGGCTACTGTTCTGTAACCTTTTGTGCCGCACGTTGTCGACTTGCACCGCTTCGTAAACTTTCGATACCCAGACTGGAACTCCAGGCTGCGGTTTTGTTATCGGATCTGATGACGGCTGTTGTTGAAGCGCTCAGTCCCTTCCACACAGTCAAACATCGTTTCGCATGGTCTGACTCTACAGTCACATTGGCGTGGATCAAGTCTTGTCCATCGAAATGGAAAACTCATGTAGCAAATAGAGTCAGCCACATTCAAGAGCGAATCGCACCCGAATTTTGGAGGCATGTGAGAACCTCGGACAATCCAGCGGATTGTGGATCTCGCGGAACTCTACCTTCGGATTTGGTGGAGCAGACAGTTTGGTGGAATGGCCCAACCTGGCTCTCCAAACCTGAAGCGGAGTGGCCTGTGTCGCTTTCGTTATCAAGTGCAGATTCACATATTGCAGAGCAGGAGCAAAGGATTTTGACCCTCGTAACTTCAACTGTTGTCGATAATATATTTGATCAACTTTTGAACAAGTATTCGTCGCTTTCGAAGATCAAGCGCGTGTTAGCGTACATGTTCCGATTTCTGCACAACTCTAGACCCTGTAACCTCAATCTTAAAAATGTCGGTTCTTTGTCACTCTTTGAAAATCAAAGGTCGTTCAGATGTTTAGTAAAACATGTTCAACAGAGTGCATTTTCGAGTGAGATCGAGAAGCTTAAGGTTGGTTTGCCAAATTCTTTGCCTAAGGGTTTGAGGAAGCTCTCACCTTTCGTAGATACAGCGGGTCTTTTGAGGGTGGGCGGTCGGTTAGCCCGCTCAAACTTAAAGTTCGAAACAAAACACGTCTTGCTTTTACCTCGTGACAGTCGTCTTACCGCGTTAATTATTGAAGACTACCATCGGACCTTCATGCACCCTGGTGCACAAACGTTGCAAAATCTCCTCGCTCAAACCTTTTGGATTTTATCGCCTAAGCGAGCTATTCGAGCAGTCGTTTCAAAATGTATGAGATGCTTTCGTGTTGACCCTAAACCTGCGCCAGCTCCGCTTATGGGAAATTTACCTCCGTGTCGCATTAGTCAAATCAAACCCTTTTCGACCGTATGTATCGATTACGGTGGTCCTTTCGACATTGCTCTCGGTCGGGGACGAGGTGTTAAAACATTTAAAAGCTATATTTGCGTTTTCGTTTGCACTAGTACCAAGGCAATTCATTTGGAATTGGCCTCAGAATTGTCAACGGAGGCATTTCTTGCTGCATTGAAGAGATTCATTGCGCGCCGCGGTCGCTGTAGTAGAATCATTTCAGATCAAGGCCGAAACTTTGTAGGCGCGAGCAATTACCTAGGAAATTTAATGAAAACCGCTGCGGAATCTCAAGAAATTCTGTTCACCTTTAGTCCTCCGGGCAGTCCACATTTCAATGGTTTGGCTGAAGCCGGAATAAAATCGGTCAAAACTCATGTATCTAGAGTCATAGGAACTCAAAGACTTACTTTCGAGGAATTTTATACCGTGCTCTCACAAATAGAAGCTTTGTTAAACTCTCGACCACTGACGCCCCTCAGCTCTGATGCAAATGATTTTTCGGCCCTCACACCTGGACATTTTCTGACGCTAGAACCGTTGTCGATCCTTCCGGAAGAAAAGCTTGTCGATTTAAATATTAGTGCTCTACAACGCTGGAAGCTACTTCAGAAAATGCATCAGGATTTTTGGCGCAGATGGCATCAGGAATACATCCATACTCTCCAGTGTCGAATGCGTTGGAACAAAATTCCGGCCGAGAACGTTACTATCGGCACTCTCGTCTTGATTGTAAACGAACAATGCAGCCCGATGACGTGGAGTATGGGTCGTATAGTTGCCTTGCATCGAGGAGCGGACGGTATTTGTCGTGTCGCAACGGTGAAGACAGCTACAAGTCAATTCAAAAGACCAATTGTTAAACTTTGTCCATTGCCAATCTAAATTAAATTTTCATTTCCAAATACTTAAATTTCTAATTTTGTCGCTCTTTCAAATTCTATCGTTGATCTAACCTTTCGCTACCACATTTTCGTTTTCTCAATACTTGGACCTCAATACTTTTCGTTATATAATATTATACTTGACAATTTTCGAATATTGTGGCTTAAATGTACCATTTAGGTGGGCGGAATGTTCCCTTTTGGTATCTCTCAGCTGTAATTCTCGTAACTTTATCGATTATCCATTCTACATTTACTATGTCAAACTCTATCGAGTTTATGGTAGCTTCCTCCCGGAAGCCGGCCATTATAGAAAATTCAGACGTTGCCTTTCAAGTTGTCGAAAAGATCGTAAGATCGAATTTGTCGGTTCCCGCTCCTGTGTGGAACAATTGTCGTTTTTCGTCCATTTTCTCGGTGCTTTCGGCACAAACTGTCGGGGGCGAAGCCCTATTTGCCGTATTCTACGTGTCTGAATAATAAGTGAGCGTCACTGTGCCTGCTCGTGACCGGTTCTTCATATTCGCCATCAAGGTAGCCAAAAGCTAAACTGAGGTAAGCGCGCAAACCAAGGTGAGGTGACAAGGTACCCATCGGCTTTCAATCCATCGCCGAGGATCAGCTGGTGAGTCGCCCAGTACTATCAATCGTCACGAATAACCTCCCCCCTTTTTCATCTTGTCGTATATACAGTCCACTCCTATCGAAGTAAAATAAAGAAAACAGTAAAATACCCTAACAATATACATTATTACATGTGCGAGACAATAAATTGTTTGGAGCTCGACTTTACGGAGAGCCCGCTCTGTCCGACGATATACATCTTCTTTTTACCGATTAAGTATATACATTTATTGAACGATTTATTTCATGTGAAGTGGCTGTGAGGACCTTCATAACACGAAACACCAAAAATTGGTTTATTTAAAAGGTAATTTTTAAGTTAGGTTTATTGCAATCGATAATACATTGTGTATAAAATATTAATATATTCGCTCCTCGTTGCAATGATTTGCGAACTCGCACATAGCTCAGTACTGTCCGTGTGGACTGCAGACATGATAACTTACTATATATATAGTGATGTGCATTGTTAGCTTAGCGTAAGTTATCGTAAGTGTATCGTTAGGGCCGTGGTAAAATTTAATTCCCTCAATGTAGATATCTCGTCGGAAGATATATTATGATTATCTCTCTCTTGTCCTGTCACCTGTGAGCGCTTCCTAACATTCCCTAACGCGTTTCAGTTTTCTATATAACAATGTTTTCTTATCCCGATTGTAACAGCACTTGTGGATTGCCTGCTACCATATTTCTTCACCACCTAACAAACAATAACTCGTGAGTGAGCCCCTCCGCTATTAACTTACAGATAGCTTCAGTAATCGCAGTTATTAATGTTACTGAAGCTATATATTCTGCCTTGTTGTAAATATTAACTACAGTCCGTGTCGACAGAAACACGAAAAACATTATGCAGGTTAATATTAAAGCAAAGCATTAAAGCAAGTGTATGTATGTACGAACACGTGATTTTGTGATTTTATCAATGTTCACATTATTATTTCGGTATTTGGTGTTATGCATTATTTATTTTCTTATGTATATTAATTGGATGTAATTTTAAGTTTTTCGTCTCTATTTTTTGCGGAATGAGGATAAGACAACAAATATTTTATTAAATGAGACATAATATTACTTTAAGTTTACAAAATATCTGAATCGAAATTTGTCCATTTTTTATTATTATCTTGTAAATTGTACAACAGGTCCGTACGTACATAAGTTTTTGATTTTTATAGTGTAATGAATTCTGCATGTGTGCATCGCATGATTCTAATGATGAATATTTAAGAGTGCAGTTTGTTGTGATTTAATAACATTACTTCTGTTTTAACGTTTCAATCAATAACTTTGTTATTTGAGCACATTGAGCAAGTTGAGTCAAATGACGCTTATACGATTTGAGGTGCTATATAAAGCCAAAGTTATTGAATGAAATGTCATAATATATGATGTGTAAACTATGTTATTGTCGCCTTCAAACGGTAACGTAAGAGGCCGTCAGCCAGTCCGAACATCGGTTCGAATTCGTCCGAAGTTCGATACATCCCAACAGATACACTGCACAACTCAGGGCATGCTCAAAACATTTTTGTGATTTGACCCAACCAACATCCTACTGTTGAATATCAAATAACTTTATTTAAACTGTACAGTTTATACCTACTATTTTACATTTAAAATTAAAATAGTCAACAATTAACGTTTGCATTTATTTATCTTTAAATTTTCGTATAATTTTGGCCTTGCACTACCCACCCCATACTGCACCTGTCCCCTCGTTTGGTATCTCCGTATCCGCAAGTAATTCTATACAATTACCAATACCAATACCAATAATAAAATTCTACCTGTGCCAAATGCCAATACACAATGCAATGTTGTAAGAGTATGCACTAGATGTTTTGTGTTCCCTACTAATAGTATCCAATATGAATACGAAAGTTTTGCAAACTTCGAATACTGACATTGAGTAACAACAACAATGTCCTACCAGGATTAGGCGAAAATGTACATGCAGTGCTGCCATAACATGGATACTAAAATAATCCAGGCAGCACGCATAAAGATTTATGAAAACAAAACCAATTTAATATAAGTATGAAGTAGATTCGAATATTGCAAAACTGTCTGCACCGTTCGTTTCCGTCTACCCGTATGCGCCGCCATGGCAAGGAATGCCCTGTGGCGGCTCCCGCATGCACTAACGAGGTGTATTCTGCCCCCAGCCCAGCCGACGTGGAAGATATAAGCGCCGGACCCCGCCGCAGCGCCCTGCACGCACATATTCCATGAACACTCATTGTTTGTTGTGATCCCGCAGTGAAACTACACATTTAGTAACTATACGACACGGTTGTGATATCTGCATAAGACCCAGTAAGTTCGGACGGCAGCCTCCGCTCGAGCGACACGACTAACACTCTCGTTGTTTTACAGCGAACGAGACGGTCATTGACAAGTGGTAAACGCCACCGATACATAGTTCCTCACCCGCTTCTCTCTGCTACTCTACCGCTCTCGTCTCCCGATGTTGTAACCGAATGGCTTTAGATGTATGCAAGTCGATGGTCACGGCTAGGCTAGGCCGGCGGGATCGAGAGGGCGCGGCGACGAGGCCTGCTCCGGCATCTGCTCACCACCACTGCGCCATCTTCAGAGAGAACTAATGTTGTTCATAATGTGTATATACTACAGTATGCTTAGGAGGTTTAATCGATTTGTTATAATATTACGTTGTTCTAATAAAGACTACATGGTGCCCGTCGACATGACAGTGCGATAGACGATGTGTACTTAAGTTGAGAGCACTTTATTAATTTATTGTTATATTTTTATTCTCTTATAATCTAGTTTGCTTATCTAGAGCCGAGTCTGTTTCTATTAGTGCTGACGCCTCGACGAGCAATATGGTGTCTGTAAGGGAAGGATAATTACATGATTGTCCAGTGTTTGGGACCTGAGTCCAAAAAATTTAAACATACCTGTACATTTTAATGTATTATTGTTTTGTACAATAAATCGTTATAAAACGACGGGTGTTTCATTTTAAGCTAACCTTGTGTGTTGGTATTCCGGAAAATTTTAGCTGTTATCGGTGAGATTTCAAGCTGTTATCGTTTTTGTTGTACCTACCTACTTACTTATAAAAATAATGTGTCAGCCAACTAATTACAGGTTATACCTAACAGTAGGTACCTACCTACCTATTCCTGAAGAGTGCCTTTCATGGTAAATTTATTGTTATGCACAGTGAGTGAAAAAAATCTTAGGCTTAGGGGCCAATTTATAAGTAAATAAAAATAATTACATACATAACTATTTAGGTTTGTAACTAACCCTCTACTCCATTATTGGAAATGATCTTCTAAGGTACCTATGTACCTATACATTGCTATAATATTCTCGTGACCACGGTCGATGTAACTCGTCTGAAACGCCGAGGTATGTCAAAATTATATATTTTGATATTTATTTGTGGGCGAATTAGACCCGTTTTTAGCTAGTTAATATACTTGAGATTAGGTACCTACAGAAAAGTTAAATTTTTCTTTTCGCTTTACTTGACCATCGACGCCGGCAATTGCCTTCCTATTAAAAAAATACAAAGTTGGACTCATGGTACAAGATATTACGTGGTATCATGGTTGGACTAATGGCTTAGAAATTTATAAAATGGGTATTAAAGTATTACCTACGTACATAACCTACCTCCTTATTTATAAATGCACAAACTATGCGAAGGCGAGAATATGCCATTCTTCTTGGTTTTGTGTGTCACTGTCAGTCAGACAAGTCCGAATACGCTTGACATTTAATATCAAACGTCAATTGATTTTGACAGATCATATTGCCTTGTTGAAAAATGAAATCAGTTGATTTGATTTGAATCATGGCAGTGTATCTTAGAACAAAACTATTTTGTACCATAGACAAGACGGTAACTTAGAACTTGACATATTCCTCACCCTCTTCACCTTGTTTCATACCCCCCTGTGATGACGCCATTATTATATCTGGCTGTCAATTTCATTATGTTATTTGACAATGACGTTTTTCCGTTATTGTCAGCCAATTTCAAACTCCAAACGACATTGCAGTTTTGGATTTGATCGAGTGAAGTTACGTCGAGGTATTTATATCTCCGTGCTTATCCTCTCACGTCCAAAATTGTGATACGTGGCGGCTGCAGTGCGTACTCTTCGCCATGAAGAATACTTGTTGTGTTCCACATTCACAACCGGATCAGTGTTAGGTTACACCGTTTTCCGAAGACTGAGATAGGACTCAAGTGGGTGGAGAATATTAATTGTGCTAGATTTGAAGGAGCTCAGCTCAAAGGAGCTACTTAAGGGTAAGAACTCACGACGCGGTTTTCACCCGTGCCCGCCGCGGTGGCGGAATGGAGTTTTATTTTCAAAACTCACGAGACCGCAGTTTTGTGCGGTCACGCAGCCGTCGCGGTTGCGATTATCGCCCGCAAACTTGGCGGTTGGTAATCGCAAGACGGGCGGTTGCAAGACGGGCGGTTACGAACGCCCCCCGCTGTCCACGCGCGGTCGCCCGCCAACCGACCGCAGAACGCGCGGGTGCATCCCACCGCGGCTGCGGGACCGCGAGCCGCGCCCGCCGGTACAAGATGACCGCCGGTGCAGCGGGACCCGCAAACAATCGCACACGCCGCGGGCGTAAAACGCGTCGTGAAATGTGCTTTAATTTTTTACATAAATATCTGTATTCTACAAAGGCTGCGGGCCCGCAACCGCGGCGGGCACGGGTGAAAACCGCTTCGTGAGTCCTTAGCCTAAGTTGTATGTGTGTCACAAGCATTTTGAGAAGAGATTTGTAAGCGCTTCCTCTCGCCTTCGCATTATACGGTTAGTTAGTAAACAATTACCAAATATACAAGAAAGAGCATTAAAAAATATCAAAAAAAATTGAAAAATAAGACTGAATAAATAACACAGTTGTAGTTTTATTTTCCTACATATTGTACTTTAAAAGTCTATTAGGATATTCCCCCTAGGGCACATTGTGCAAACTGCAAAGTAGCCAAAAATTTAAAAAAAAACGACAATATTATAGTCTGTGCTAGTAGCCGTTGTCATAGACAGGTCGATAAAAAGATTGTAGAGTCTGTGTTGTAGAGTGATGATAATTTAAAAAAAAACGAAACGTCATACTCTAAGTTACCATGCCAGTGTCTCCAGATTGGGGGTTTTTTTCCCCATATTGGGGAAAAATAAAATTTTTGCGAAATTTTTGGGGAAACGAAAACTGTGGGGAAAATTTTGGGGAACGAATTTTATTTTGGCGAAAGTTTGGGGAGAAATGTGAACACATTTTTAATTCAGTTATGTACCTAATAAGTACATATTTTAGCGAATATTTGTTCTAATTGAAATTGCACGCGTAAAACAATACAATGCTGTCAGCATTATTCTTTCAATAACATGCCCGTAACCGCGCGTCGCACCGCTGCCAATGGCAAGTCAAACATGTCATTTCTTTAATATTATTTTAGCCATGGAATGAAATGTTTACAAAGTTCATTCTGACTGAAGCTTATTATTGATTATGATTGTAATGGGCATTTCTGTTTTTTTTAAGTTAGTAATTAAAAGTCCATGTTCATACCTTACCCATCAAAAAAAAGTTAAACCTGTGTCTGTATCTATAGATTAACCAATTATCAAAAAGATAAACAAACAACACAAAGTAAATCTCACAGATTAAAAATCTTTAGGTTTTTAATCACGCAGTGGCAACGGCGCTGTATGGTATTCTGCTAATAATGACGTCAGCATGCTAAATTTTAAAATAATTTTTAATAAAATAGCTATTCCATGGAAATCTAAAATATTCAAATTAGTTTGAAGTATTCTATATTTTAAGAAAATTATGTAAAATTATAGGCCAGAAAATTTAAACACTGCTCATTGTATGGGATACCATATTCAAGGAGCGAAGTCGAAAAACATAAATTTAAATTGTATACTTTTTGTTGAAACATGTCTAGAAATGTCAAACACTATCAACCTGCAATACTTACTTATTTGGAAATGTAGGAGAGTACAATATCTGATACCCATAGTAGAATTTTTTTTTTTAATTTTTGTCTATCTGACTTTTAGTTCTATCTAGGTAATCTCCGAAACGGCTGGACCGATTTTTACGGGACTTTAATTAATAGATAGATGAGACCACTGGGCGTATAATATGATACTTTTATTCTGATATTCCCACGGGAACATTGGGATAAAACGGAAAAACTCATTTACGCGGGTGAAACCGCAGGACGCAGCTAACTACAATAATAAAATACAAGGACAAATGATTTTGGGGAAATCTTTAGAAAAAGGTATCATTTTGGGGAAATTTTATACCTGATCTGGGGAAATTTCACATACTCAATCTGGAGACACTGTACCATGCTGTTATTGGTTGTATTGAGATTCCTGTCTGTTCCTAACTACTACTCTACTTGGTCTGTGATTTGAATAAAATTGAACTGAATTTAAAACCAATTAAAAATCAATGAATGGATTGGATGTGAAATCAAGTCAACGGCTTATATTGTAGTTTATTATTAATGTCACAAATAGTATCTTAAATAAACCATGGTAAAGTAATATTTAATTGATACTTTCTATAAAATGGAAGCCACCAGGTAAGCACTAAGCATGCAGTAGATATTATTATATTTTCAGCACTGAACCCGAAACGGTCAATAAAGAACAATATATATAAACAGCGCAAATTATTATTTACAGAGCTGACTCGGAATTGCCGAATAAAATGGCACGTTTGGATTTAATGACTGTGATGGAATTGGACGAAGCAGTTGCCGAAGCTTCCGAAGCAAAGGATGAAGTTCCCGAGCTTAATACTCGAATACTAAGAAAAAGGCGGTCATTGATGCCTGAAGTTAACAAACCATCAAACCGCAGAGTTTGCATGAAACCCCGCAAACGTGTCCTCACTGAAAACGCCAATCCGAAACAGATAGAGGCATTATACCTCAACAAAAAAGTTAATTCAACATCCCAAACATTAGAAACTATATTTGAAGAGCCTAAAACTATCAACACCACCGAAACACTTATTGGAGGAAGGAAGATAAAAAGACTGCTCACATTCCAGTTAGGTAAACAATATACTAAGGAGAAAATAAAGAGGCGCAGAGCTAAAATAAAGAAACTTCTGGGTAATCAGTCGTTTCTGAATAGAAAAAAGATACCAATGCAAGTATTCCTCAAGAACATAGAATGCCTAGAGCTCGATGAGCCTATACATACAGACGTGGCCCCACCGAGCATGGACAGGCCCCCCAATGATAGTTAAAATGTACCATTTCTGGTAATGTTCAATTCAATTCCAATGTGTGTATGTAAATGTAATGAAATAGGATAATAAAATGAAGCTATCCTAGTTCCATTTTATAAATCTAAAACTGATGTTTTATTATTCTAGAACTACATAACTATCAAAATATAATTGTTTACATAAACAGTTTTTACATACTATTTTATATATAAATTACTGTAATGAAATTTATACTTAATGATTCAGTATGAGTGTTTGAGCCTTCAGAGGGGTGAAATCATAAAAGGATGTTCAATATTGCTAAATGAAAAACATGTACACAATTTTCTACATTGGTAGCTATGATATTATATTGATCATAACATGATCAATTTATCAATCAATCATACCTGTAAGTGGGCCTTTTGCCACCATGATAAAATGACAGCAATTTTGTATTCTTGAAATCGAAGCACCAGTGATATTGTAATTGTGCTAATTTAGCCATAGCTACCAATGTAGAAAATTGTGTACATGTTTTTCTTTTAGCAATATTTAACATCCTTTTATGAAATAACAATTGGAATATGTTTGCTATTGCCTAATTACCTATTGACTCAGCTATCGAATGAAACCTACTTTGTTTCTAGATCTACATGAGTAGTTATGGCTAAACAAGCACAATCTCAGGTACTTTGATTCCAAAAAAGAATGGCTTTTTTTTATCATGGTGGCAGAAGCCCCACTTATGTCGATAAAATTTATTGCATTCCCCTATGAAGGTTCTAACACTTCATACTGAATCACTCTGTAGAATCGACATAGTAAGTTTCAAATATAATTAAATTTAAGAGCACTAAGTTTGGAGATGAGTGGGCTGACAGTACTGTGGCAGTACTTGATCATTCTTGGCTGAAAAACAATCCTGAGTTTATCACACCTAAGAATGATATAGAGGAGTAAACTGTAGCCCCATTGCCTCTGAAAGCCGTATAGATAGATAGGTAACTCTTTACTGGCACAAAAATTTAAAGAACAGGAAAAACAAATTAGACCCCTATAGTGAACAAAATCTAACACCAGTTGTGTTGGACTGCATGTGACCACGGTAGATACTCAAACTCTTTTAGCATCCTTATACAATGTCAAAGAAAACAAAGATATTATATTTTCTACATGATTTATTAAAAATGGAATGTTGAGATTTAGATTCAGACTACCTTACAATTGAATAAAAATGAATATTAATTAAAAGCTCATAAAAAACATATCACTAGATTATCACATTCTACAGTTTCATTTTAATTGATAGAAACATCTTGTATTTACTAGAATAAAGAGAAACTTAAATAACTACAATTTATTAAATAATACTTTAAGCAAAAATTACGACTGAAAGGTGCTTATCCAGAGTCTACAAAACACACATCAGATGTGTGCTCACAGTTATCATATTCTTTGAACATAGAAGTGTCCTGCTCGACTTGTGAGTTGAAGCAGACGCATTTGGGCTTCGATTCTCCAGGTGTGAAAAGCTGCCGTGGTACTCCAACCCAGTGTCTGTCCACACCTCCACTGTGCAAAGGAATACCATTAGTCATGAGCATCAATAAAATTATTGTTCTAAAACCTGTTTTATGTTATTTTTTTTTTAGTTTTTGTTAATATTTAATTTTTAATTTTGACACTGAAGAATATATTTATTGTGATAAGATTTACCAGCATGACTGATAAAACTAGCTCTATGCCAAATGTTAGAACTTTTGAAATATCTTTAAAACCAAACACTTAAAACAGTAAATTTTTATTATTCTACAAGGAACTTTTGAAATAGACGAATACCTACCTAGTCCTCGTACACCACACTTTAGTGCCCTCCGCCTCGCTCCAAGCAATATTGCACGGTGGATACTTCAGGTCCCGCTTCTTGGCAGACTCTTTCTCCTTAATACATCTATTAATTTTATCCTTCACCTCTAACAAGTATGCAGTGTCCTGGCCATCACCCTTGTAGAACCTCCCAGCAACAATACCTGAAGTAAGAAAAATATTGCATACACTGCCTCAATGAAAGAAATATTGCAGACAGGAAATTCTTAGTAGTTTGACTTAGTAGGAATAATACAGAAATGAGAAATAGATTCCAACTCACCGATTTTTTTATACTTCTTCTCTAGCGATTCTCTCCAATGCAGCAGTGAAAGGAAATCGGAACAGGACAGGTCCAAAACGTGATCTTTGTCTTCACTCTCATCTTTGAAATCTCCTGTGATCAGTGCTTTGCTACCGTCTTTACCTGAAATTTAATAAATTTGTTTGTACCCACTCACTTTTATATTGTATAAAACCTGAACCTATACATAGGTAACTGATGATTATATTTACCAACAAAGTAATGGTAAGGAGAATTCTTGGCGTAATGTTCGGGAGCTTCAGAAACATCATACACTACTCCAAGCACAGCCATGTATAACTTGTTTTCTGTGACGCCATTGAACCTGGCCAGATTTTCTGCTGTGTATGAAGCAACCCCAACATTTTGAGATTGATTGTCCTTCAGTTTATTATTACTGAAGTAATGCTGTAAAAAATCTTGAAAGAAAACCCCTGTGAATAGCATCAGCACAGGCACTATAACTGTGTGAGCATCAGTCATTTTGAGATGAGAATAACCTGGTATCCTTTAAAATCTGTGATAATAACTTTGTTATTTGTTGCTGTTCTATTTCCACGAACCACTTCCGAGTTCCGCAAGGGATTTGGATGGGAAATAAAATCAATAAATCCCACAATTTTATTATCTAGCGTAGCGTTTGTATTCTCTTTGACAATTATCTTACACTTCCGTTCGTCCCAAAGAGGATGTAATAGTACTTCCGTCCGGTTGTGGCTCGGCTATCCGGTCCAGTCCATCCAATAACCACACAAACTTCTTTCTATTTCCGTTACCTATTCAGTAAAAGTCTATCTCGTACGTAGGCTGTACCTATGTAGATGTACACTGAACTCAGTCATCGATCTACAGTCGGGTTATTGACCTCATGACAGTTTGACGTCATTTCTTTAGGTAGGTACCTACATACTTATAAATATCAACCAACATTAAAAAAAATATTTATATAAAGTTACATTTTTGTCATTTATTTTCACAATAGGAAAGTCATAGCAATAAAGCACTCCTTGTCACAGATCCTCGTGGTTCAGTAGTCCAGTCAATTATTTACAGTCAATGCACAGAAACTTCTTTTCCTGGGAGTTTTGGCGGGAATCCGATAGTGAGACGTTGTTGTTGTTGGTTTTGTATTGTTTTAGCAACTTGTTTCTTTGAATGTTAATGTGTAATATTGGTGGAATATTAATCATTAAGTGTTCGTTAACGTGCACGAGTGTAGGCGAATGATGTAAACTCAAAAAACGTGTCATTTCGCATTTTTTCCAAAACTCCCAGGAAGTTTCAGTATAGCATCCACTACTTTACTGAATCGTGACTTTGACGATGTAAACAATTGACTTGACTACTTGACCACGTTTGATATATTGCTGTAACTTTCTTAATGTGAAAAGAAATACTTAAAATAAAATACTTGACACTGGCTATATGCACAACCCGTGCGAAGCCATAACTAAAATTAAATATTAAAAATAATAATAAAAATAAGTTGGATGGAAGGAAGCAAGGAAGGAACAAAACAAACAGTTATAGGAAATAAATACTACGTAAGAAACACGTTGTAAATAGAAAGAAATTCTAAGAGAGAAAATGACTTCTAGAGTAATTATGCGTCTCCGAACCTACTCACAATATCCGCCCCGACGAAGAATAGTTGTTACAGGGTTAGGAGTGGTATCTCCTTTGGGAACAGGTTCCGAGGTTGTTTGGCAAAATCTGCTCAAAGGTCGATGTGGCATCGTACCCCTGAAGGACGAGGCATACTCTAAACTCCCTTGTAGAGTGGCCGGCATAGTTCCGTTAGACAAAGACGACAAAGTAGCAAAAGCGTTATCAAAAGCTAACTTGAGGACTATGGCACCAGCGACCTGTTTGGCTCTCGTAGCCACGTCGGAAGCTTTGTCCGACGCGAACTGGTTACCGGAATCGAGTGCCGACAAAGAACTCACAGGCGTAGCTATTGGCATGGGAATGATAGATCTGAAAGATGTCTGCGACACCAATGACGCGTTAAAAGTAGGATACAACAAAGTAAGCCCATTCTTTGTGCCGAGAATCCTGCCAAATATGGCCGCGGGCCAAATCAGCATCAAATATGGGTTTAGGGGACCAAATCACGCAGTATCCACAGCATGTGCAACAGGAGCACATTCCATCGGCGATGCTTTCAGATTTATCAGGAACGGTGATGCAGATGTGATGGTGTGTGGGGGTGCCGAATCCTGCATCAGTCCTCTTGCAATTGCTGGCTTCTGCCGGTTGAGAGCGCTCAGCACAGGTTTCAATGATGAACCTACAAAAGCCTCCAGACCTTTTGACAATCTAAGAGATGGATTTGTGATGGGAGAAGGGGCAGCTGTACTAGTTTTAGAAGAGTACGAGCATGCACTGAGACGTAATGCAAAGATATACGCTGAAATAATGGGCTATGGCCTGTCTGGCGACGCATCACACATAACTTCACCGAGAGAAGACGGCAGTGGTGCAGTATTATCAATGAGCAGAGCTCTAAAAGACAGTGGAATTGACAAAGAGGAAGTGACATACATCAATGCTCACGCCACATCTACACCTATAGGAGATGGAATTGAATCTACAGCTATAAAAAATCTCTTTAAGGACTACACACCAAACATTTCAATATCATCAACTAAAGGTGCTCATGGACATTTACTAGGCGCAGCGGGAAACTTAGAAGCCGTATTTGCTATCCTCTCTTGCTACCATGGCATTCTTCCCCCTACACTGAACTTAGACAATCCTGTTGATGCTTTAAATTATGTTGCTAATAAACCAAGGAAGTGGGAATGTAAAAGACGGATAGCATTAAAAAATTCTTTTGGTTTTGGTGGCACTAATGCTACACTCTGTATAGCTCAACTAATTAAACCTTGAAAATCAACAAATTTATTTGATTTGTGCTTTGTTCTACCGAGCTGAGCAATAGGATACAGGGTAAATGAATGCAGGGCCTATGATATGGCATGAGTAAATAAAACTTAAGCTCACTGTATTATAATAGTATATTTAAAACTGAGTTACAAATGTTTCTTGAATTTAACAACGGCAATATAGCCAAGGTAACTCCCAACCAATGCTTTTCAAAGCTTTTGATAACAAGCAATAATCCATCATGGTACCACATAATATTGAGTCACATAAGGCATTTAAATAAAATAATTTGATCAAAAAAGGCTACTATATTCCATACTAAGCTTTTCTAATATTTGAAATAGTAATTATTTTTAAATGCTGGGCTTTATCCAGTCAATGAAATGTTCACATAATATAATATACATATTATATGAATAAAATTGTTGGAATAATTATAGAAGTCATTCAATCTTGCACTTTGATTTAAAAAATATTGACTAATTGATTTCATAAAATATTAACAGATTTCACAGATGGACATTTAAAAACAAAGAGAGTATCAAACAGAGTGAATTAAATATATCAAAATCCACTTTTACAATAACCCTGATACACATGCAGTAAAAGTTTTACATGACAGCCTCTATTGATACGTTTGTTGGAGACCACAATTGTATAGTATTTCTACTTCAGTATCAGTATTGACTACAAACTGAAGCAGGTTTCACATAACCCCATAGGTATTCTGTGATAACACTTAGCTGACATGAGCTCTATTGTAGACTACTACTGGTGCTTGGTGTTATTGCAAATGAATCAATCGGACAACATTGGAGTTACTACTACAAGATTATTGCTTATAACACTGTCATCTATAGATTATTTTAACAAAGCTGTTATTTGTGCCATTCCTGGGGTTAAGCTTAACTGCTGTAACACCTGCTATAGAACTGCAGAGTGCAAATCTCTAGTTCTCTACCAATCTTCCACATTATTGTTACAAATAGCGGGGGATTGCTACTTGCAGTAGATGTGTAAGCTCTGCAGATAATTATAACATTCTATGTCTAAACAGATAATGATTAATGTTTATTGGGATGCTTTAGGAGAGTCTATGACAAATATAATGTTGTATGCTTTAAATAGGGACAATTAAAATTGCTACGGCATAGCGAAACTGAGAAGAGGGTGTTACAGCAGTTATGCTGCAAAATGATGTCGAGTAGCAGTGCAGTTGAATGATTCACGGCAGTCTAGGCGTGCTATTTGTCCGGCTGCGAGGCCGACTGCGGCTGCGGCGTGTTGACGCACAGCTGAGCAAACTTCTGCCGAAGGTTTTGCCGCAGCTCCTGTCTTTTTTCAGTTATGTTCCTACGCGATTTGAACTCGAGTACTTCCTCCATAGGAATATAATCCTGTTCTTCGTCTGATGAACATGTCTCCTAAAAATATACACAGACTTTAAGAATGATATCTCAAATTAATCCAAAATACCAATAGCTGGAATAGTATAGTACAAATTTATTGAATTATAGAACAGTTCCAGTCACTTTTAAATAATTTCGATTGCAACCAAAGACACGATATGCGTGGGATACATTGTTGTCTATTGAAAAAGCCAAATGTACTCACCATTAGCATTCTCTCCAGAGAAAGCGTGAAATCGGTGCTCACAGTCTTGTCGCTTTTCGTAGTGGTGTTGTCTAAACAGTCGCCTCTTTCGTGATTGCAGAAACCTTCAGAACACGCCACCTCCGACCCTTCCGGAGAGCTCATAAGCGAAGAAGAACCGGATATAGTTTCGCAGCAACCACCGTTGTTCCCCGAAGAGTAGCCGCAGTCTTGGGAGTGATCGTTGGGAGACAGGTTGCCGTTCTTGGACCGTTTGGTGGAGGACTTCGTGGGCGAGCGGCGCTTCGTGTCGCCGCCGTCGAGGCAGGACTCGCAGCCGTCGCCGCTCGCCTCGTAGCACTGGTTGTAGTCGCGCGGCGAGAGCAGGTCCGTGGGCGTATCTCTTTCTTCTAGTAGGCATTCTTCGCATTGGCATTTCTCGTCGGGTTCCTCTGAATCGGCCTCCTGTTGAATAATTACCATATTTTGGTCACATAATGACACCGCGTTGTTGACCATATGATTCAAATATGTAGAAAGATTTGTGAAGGGTTGGAAAACGAACTAGCAGGGACAGAAAATAATGCAGTTTGATCAGGCAACTCACAGATGACCAATATTCATACTACACCCTAACTAAAACTATGTCCGGTAATTACCTTGCATTTGCTCTCGACCGCTTGTCGCTCTTTCTTCTTGCGCCTTTTCAATTTCTTCTGTTCCTTCCTCTGTTGCCTCGTCTGTTCTTCTTGCGTGATTTCGTCGTACAACAACTGCAGTTTGGAGACTCCGCTTTTCTGTTCCACGGCCGTCTCGAACTTGCGGTATAGGGCTTCGACGGCTACTGCTGCGAGGGTCTGGCATGTACCTTCTTCTTCCCTAAGTCTCAGGGATATACGCTGTAGCCGCTCGTAGATGCAGATGCCGAGACATATCAGTACCTGAATACAACTTACGCTGTTATCAAATTTCTAAACACCAAATCACCCAAGCATGATTAATGTTTTCGCATTTCTAAACTAGGTTCTATTTTATACACTGCCCGATGCAGTTGTAGACAAAAATGAAACAGTCAAATTTATAAACATGCTAAATATTATTTAAAATAATGTTATTTTTCTATTAGACTATAATAATTACAAGCAATTGGATAAAAAAAAAGATTCTGACAAAACACCATGTTATAATAATCAAGAAAATTATTATCAACTTATAATTATCCTCAAAAATGTATGTGAAAAATAGAAAATATATAAAAATAAATCAGCACTATACTGTGCAGAACTCACTTCTTCCTGTGCTATTTCAAGTGTTTTGGCGTGCCTCTCCCTATGGTTACCAAGTAATTCCGGCTCTGCTCTCGCTATAAGATGCGCGATATAATCAGTCTTGGCCTGTAGATGCAAGTGTTTATCCAATAGACACCGCTTTATTCCACTGTACAACGCCCCGACGTAGCCTTTCTCTTTCTGCGGCTCCTTCTCTTCAACTAACAGCTGATATGCTCTTAAAACCTGTAAAATATCAAAAACACTTCACTAAAGAACTAGGAGTTTTGGTGCAAATACTTTGCCATGTGAACTATTAGATAGTGCTTGGCAATCTTATCAATATGATGTATCACCAGTTGCATCACCTATCTACACTACAACATAATTATAATGAAGTGTAGTTTATTTGTGAGTTTGTAAGAGATAATCCCCAGAACTACTGATCCAATTCAGAAAATTCTTTCATGTAAATGAAGCTTCCCTATCCCTGCGTGCTATGGGCTATGTTTAATCCCGGTAAAATGGAAATTACGCAGATGAAACCGCGGGGCGCTGCTAGTGTACTATACAAATATTATATACAAGCATATTATCATGATTTATTATTTGTTCTGACATATTGTATAAATATTGTATCTTGTTTAAAATTATGTCTAATAATTATTATTATTTACAATGCCCAGACTTAAATTTTACAATATATTGGATTTTTATAAAGAACCAATGTCTTTGCTGCAATAAACTCAAGCAAGAGCGTTATCAAAGGATAGATTAGCAGCGCACTTTTATAAGTGTTAACGACCCACATTTAGTGAGCTCAAGTTTGAGATAAAAAATATCATAGTCTCATGGCCCAAGCAAGTCTTAAAATAGATAATGATGCAGAGTAATACACATATTATAGTAATTTCTGGCTAATTGTATGTCCTGATACCAAGTGGTAAAGATCTTATACAATAATGCGACTCGCGACGAAACAACAGTCCAGTGGAAATCCCAAGGGTGGCGACCAAAAATTAGACTTATCCAAATGTCGCCACAGGGAAAATCTGATAGCGCAAGCATTTTACTTCTGAGGTGTTATTGTTTGATTTCAAACTTTATAGTTAGCAAATTTTTTGCAAGTCTTTTTTGACCCAATTTCTGATGTAATTTTGCATGCCTGACACGTTCTGTTTACACAGAGTTGATCTGACGGCATAGAATACCTATAATAATTGCCTATGGTAGAGATGACTATAGTGTAGACGGCTAGCTGCGCCCCGCGGTGTTGCTCGCTGTTTTCGGAATAAAAAGTAGCCTATGTATTAATGCACGGCCGTAGCTACCTCCATACCACATTTAATCAAAAATTGGTCCAGACGTTTGAGCGTGAAGAACAAAAATACAAACACACTCACAAACTTTCGCCTTTATAATATTAGTAGGAAGTAGGATGAAGCTTAGGAGTGATTATAATAGTTGATTTATGGTTTTTGACGTAAACAATAATATAAAGGATGATAAGATAATTTTGTTTCTTTAGTAAAATTATTTCACATCTTTCTAGTGGATCTGATAACTAAACTGTAAATCAATCCATCCAAATGAAGATAAAATAAATATGTAATATATACAAGGACCATTCTCTTTATATGCAAATTAACCATGACACTTTATAATAGTCTTGATGCATTGGATTAATAATAATTGGTCAAGTGTTGAATAGCTGAATGTACACTATCGGCCGAAATTAATAATTAATCCAATCCAAATTTTGCTATCTGGGATTGATATCACAATCCACTTTTAGGGTCAAACGTGCCAAAACCGATCCGTGGATTGGTTTATAAAGGCACGCAGATTGGAAATCGATCGAACGATAGGCAGCAATCCCAGATCGATTTCAATCTTGGATAGGAGATACAATATTAACTTCGGCTGTATGATAACAAAATCGCTATCCACACAGTAGTTGGTATTTTATACTAACCATTTACTTCCTTTCTGCATACCAAAAGGGACTATAGGAGTGACCACAATAACAATTACTTAATGTGATCATTACTGTAGTGGTAACAACTTTTATTGTGACTAGTCCAAGGTTTACATGTATAAATTAATAGATGGGCTATTCTATAAAGGTCGATGAGCTAGGATGGTTTCCTGTACAACATTAATCGGAGGACTAAATAATGATGACAGGTATAACATCCTACCTATAATTTCTTATGTATGTTTCATTAATTTTACTGATAATAACTACTACTTACTACCAAACACAGATTCTTACCTTAGTCTTACAGTCGGCGCAGAAGCGGTGTTTCCTCAAGTAGTTATGCAGTGTGTCGTGTAGCGTGTTGAAGTGGACGAGCGTGACATGTTCCCTGGCGGAGGCGCGCATGGCGTCCCAGGCGGTGCGCCACGCGGCGCGCCCGCCCCAGCCCCACGCCCACGCGCCCCAGCACACCGGAGGCGACGCCGCGGTCCCCGACGTGGCTCCCGGAGCGCCCCAGCCGCGAGCCGTACCCGCTTCCAGCGAGTGCAATGTACAGCGTTGAGACTTTTTCCAACGAGGCTGACTCAGTATTAGACAGTCTATACCAGTACTGGAATTGTATGTTGAATAACAAACATAAATAATTATATTTTGAACTTGAAAAGTCGGTTTGGTGATCTACAGTGGCATTCAATCATCATTAGTCATCTCTACTGTACAAGTTATACACCTCCTTACCTTGTCGTTATGCTTATCAATGTATGGGAAGAAATTTTCACAAATCATCAAATTTTATTTATTATACAACCTGTCTGGTTGGTGATAAGAATGATGTAAGCATGCTTAGTATATACCTTATAATTATTATCTAAAATGTTACCTGTGTCCATTGAGCAAGGTGGCGAGTGACTGTGGATGTATGATTTTGTCTTCTCTGATAGTCATGATTTCATCTGGCGTGATAACTAGTGGATCCAATGTAGGGTGTCCTAATTTACATAGTACGAAGAATAGGCGTTCCACACTGAAAAAGAAAAATCACTGGGTGAGATTTGTTATAAACATTGGCTCGTTGCATTTCACTGCGGGGAGTGAGAGTATGCTTTAGAAGTATGACGCCATTATAGAACCCGCTAGCTGTGTGCAACTAAGCATAGCATTCAATCTATAGCACTACGCCATGCCAACTACACTAAAATACATTCTGATATTGAGGTTATTGTTATCTGTAGATAGTTGAGTTATGCAATCTAGACATTGTTCAAGGACATAGTAAACAATTTCACATTTCATCCTTACCACTTTAGTACAAGGAAGTTGTAGATTTCATTCGACCTAGCAAACAAGGATATGGAATTGTGGATATGCCGTTATGGTATGCTTTTAAAATATCTCTATGATTTTAAAAGTAATTTATTTCAAATGGGCAATGTTTTTGACAGTATTGTCTGATTATGCTGAGGCACACTGGGGAGCCAGTATTTTATTTTTTATTATTGTGGTTAAAAAACAGAAACTGCTGTAACACAGGACAGGCAAATAGAGGGATAATATTTACCAAGGAATTACCAGAAAGTCAGTCATTAGCTCCTAACAATACTTTAAACTGGCCATACAATGTCGCCCTATGTTAAGTGGCCTAATATGCCAGCAAAGACCTTTTTTTTAATCAACGCAATGGGCCTTTTCGACTTACTAGAACATGCCGCCCTGATAAGGTTAATAATATTGTAGGTCAACAGCCTGTTAGTTATTTATTTACAACCAAAAATTAATGATTTTGATACTGTAGAACTATTCAAGAATTTTTTTTTAAATCTTGCTTGATAAATACCTTCTCCGACAGCCAACACACGGAATGCTTTGATTTAGAACATTAAAAACATCAGTTGCGTCCACTCTGAGCGCCGCTTTTAACTCGTCCGTAGTTAGGATTTTGTATTTGCGCATAAAGTCTTCGTAATCGCGCCCTTTCACTTGTGGATTGTCACAAATCAGGCCCATTGTGTTTAAATCCATAATCATCTGGAAACAAAAACAAAATGCGCAGCTATATAACAAAGAAAACATAAAAATTAAGGTCAATCTACAGATGACATTACTTCAAAAGAAATCAATGCCCTCTTGGACAAAATAAACCCAATTATTTTGCCTCTCAGGTCTGTAATGAGTGTCTAGCGAATGGAGAGTACCTTCAACCAGTGAAATGCTTATTGCAAAGATACTTCAAGATTTCCAAGTTCATAAAATCCACCCTGAAATTCTTAAATTAATTCTTACTACGCTTGTGGTAATGTCAAAGTAGGTATCGAGAACCACTTACGGTTAGATTTTCATAGATAGTTAACGGTAGTTGTCGCCTTTTTATCACAGGTTCTTTTTCGCTGTTATAAATATCAACCAATTTCGCCATTTTGATGATTAATCATATAAACTTGCCGACAAAATACACAAATTTATTAGCAAAATGACGACCAATTTCACAGACCAAATTCTTGAGAAATACACGTCGTGCGATGGATGCGTCAATGCGTCTGACATAGCCAGCAACAACCACAGATAACTAAAAAAAGTTTGTTTGTTTGTTTTAGTAATGGCTTCGCACGGTTTGTGCATATAGCCAGTGTCAAGTAGAATACCTACCTATTTTATTATTAAAGTATTTCCTAATTCCACATTAAGAAAGTCACAGCAATATAGCAATCGTGGTCAAGTAGTCAAGTCAATTATTTACATCGTCAAAGTCACGATTCAGTAAAGTAGTGGATGCTTTACTGAAACTTCCTGGGGGTTTTGGAAAAAATGTGACATGACACGTTTTTTGAGTTTATATCATTCGCCCACACTCGTGCACGTTAACGAATACTTAATGATTCATATTCCACCAATATTACACATTAACACTCGAAGAAACACAAGTTTAAGAAAATAATACAAAACCAACGTCTCACTATCGGATTCCCGCCAAAACTCAATTAAAAAAAGTTGTTTTCTTTGGTAACAGCTAGTAATGGATTAATACGCGTTCATAGTAATTTTCGTAACGATCTCATATTCAGCACTCTACGAATTATTAATATACGTAACGAAATTTTGCGAAGCGAATTCATCGCTCGCGTCATAGCCGTCACACTTAATTTTAATGCAGCGGCCGGCAGCTAGCGCGCGCTCTCTTCGTCCACCGCAATGTAACTAAGTCTGTTTCATTCGGGGGAACCTTTCGCAAATTCGTATGACGCTAAAAAAGTTGGTTAAGCAATTATTATCCTTGATAGGCTTGTACTTAGTACTACTTACGGTCGTATATCGAATGAATGCGTGTAACAGATGAATTCGTAGAAATCGTACGAACTACGAAAAAATTGGTTTATGCAACTTTTTCCTTGTTATCTTTGATTTGGTCGTATTTAATGTCGTATATTGAATGAATGCGTGTGATCGTTCAAATAGCTGGTTCGTGCGATCCGCGCAAAAAATTAGATTACACAATTATGTCTTTATTATCTTCAATTTGCTTGTATTTAGTGTCGTTTATTGAATGAATGTGCGTGATTGCTTAAATCATTTATATTCTTAGCTGGGTCGTGCGATCCGCGCAAAATTAAAGTACGCAATTATTTCTTTATTATCTTTGATTTGCCCGTATTTAGTGCCGTATATTGAATGAATGAGCGTGATTGTTTAATAATAATAGTGTGCCACGCGCTGGCGCGCGTCGTATAGTCAAAGTTCAAAGTTCAGTACGTTTTGGAAAATTATTGTGAGAGCTTAGAAAGTGAGAGTTTTTACGCATTTTCCCAAGAATCATACCTGTAAATAAAAGTAGGTACTGAGAGTTGGATGTGTATGACAATATTATTTAAAAAGGTGTAAAAAGTGTAAATAATAATTAGGTAGGTAGGTATAAGTTTTGTATTTAACGAAGTAGGTATATTAGCGTAAATAAACTGTAACTGTTGAATATACTGTAAGTATAATATAAAATTTGTATAAATTTGTAAACAGTGTACCTATATAATAACAAAAAAACAACAAAAATAGTATAAAATGTAAGTATTGTAAAATAAAAAACTAAATCATGTAAATACGATCAAATGAACTTATAAAAACACCAGTTTATAAATAACATTTTACCGCCAGTCCTAAGCCTGGATAAAGTATGAAGGAAAGTTCATAAACTGGGTTCTTAAATATTAAAAGGTTTTAAATTGGTAGCTACATTTAATCATAACAAAATCATTAATTTAATTACATAAAATATAGGCATGTACTAGCATAAATAAAACGTCATCAGCGAGTAAAAACGCACGCTAGGGAACGTATAATAGTGAGTAATTACCTTCTAACGCCATCTAGATTTTATTTAATAAACCTCTGAAAAATGGTACCTTCTAACGCCATGTAGGTTTTATTTAATAATCTCTGAACAATAGTGCCTTTTAACGCCATCTAGGTGTTTTGTGCGTTTTCTCGGTCTTTTTTGTTTTACTATGGTTAAAAGAACATGACGTGAAATTGATAAATTATCTTCCAGCTGTAGGTACTAAAGTTGATAATGGTATGCTTCGTTCAAACATTATATTATTCATTCAACAAATGAATATCTTACATGAAAATACCTGGAACATCAGATTAATTTCACTTTTTTTTCGACATTCAGCAACGGATTCATCAAAATGTCTGTGATATTCGTGTGAGCTTAGCAACGGCTGGTTTTGGTTGTCGTGGTAATATTTGTGTGGCAATTAATATTCGTGCTAATATTTGTTGAATACTTCGTCAGTATTAGTGAATACTTACTTAGGCTTAAGTATCAGTTCCACCACTAGAAACGCCCTACCTAAGGCGAACAAGCTCGTTAATGCGCGTGGCGCGTATTTACAGGAATCATAAACATATTTTAGTATCATCAATCTTATTTAGCAAATAGCATAGCAATAGCAATTAGCATGCTAAGACTCGTCAATTCGCATGTTTATGAAATTTAAATGAATTCGCATTAATTGCCATCACTAGTAACAGCTCTATGAACAGGGATCGGAGTTGATATTTTCAAAATACTGGCACTGTCTATGGAAATACCGATAATGGTATCGATACATTTCTAATTATTAACGATGTTAGTTTTTAATAATTACATTTTTGTATTTTACCGGTGGTAATGATACTTCTACTGATACTTTGACGCAATGCACCGATGTTTTCTAGTCAACGACGCGATGTTCTAGATGCCATCTAGTGTCATTTCATAACAACGTACACTAATACCGATAATAATATAAGATTCGACATAGTTTATAATACATAATATCGGTACTATTTAAGTTAGTATGGGTATCGGTACCAATAATGTGAAATACCGATTTTAAAAAACAATAAATTAACCAAATTTTTGAACGTTTAAAATGTTACGGAATTAAACTAGCTATGTGCTTGGAATGAAACTACATGGCTTCTGACAACATCGCATTGCTGTTTCTAAAATAACGGTATTTTACGAAAATTATTGCTAAAGGTATGACTTTATTTTAAAGACCTAACAACAGTAGGTAGGTACCTACTAACCGGTAAATAATAATTTTACCGATTTAAATATCTGTATTAAGATGAGTATCATATTTAGACAATACCAATATTTAAATAATATCGATATCCGTCCGGGCTTCGCGTAGACGCATCGGTAACCAAAGAGAATACAAACGCGACGCTTCTGCGTACTGCGTACTACTGCGTACTGCGTAGTGCGTAGGTAGGTAGGTAGGTAGGTACCTAGTTATTTTATTTTAGTTTTAGTCTATAGTCGTACGTAGACGTGCAAACAAATAAATACAAACGTTGTCAATGTAATTAATCTTACGTAGGTATACTATTTTTATTTGGTTTGCTTTGGTAAATAAAAGAGGATAAAACAGTAGCCAACCATGTCCAAAATATTTACTCCAACAAACCAAATCCGCCTCACAAATGTCGCAATAGTGAGACTAAAAAAAGGTGGGAAGAGATTCGAAATAGCCTGTTACAAAAATAAAGTTTTGTCTTGGAGAAATAAACTGTAAGTTTTCGCATTTATTTCGTTTGCACCTGCGCTGGTTGCCGAATTTTTATGGTGCAACAATAATCATAATTTCACTAAATAATTTCATTGATATTTTAGAGAAACTGACATTGATGAAGTACTACAGACACATACAGTGTTCACAAATGTGTCCAAAGGACAAGTTGCCAAGAAAGAGGAACTCACTAAAATATTTGGTAAAGATGATCAAACTGAGATATGCAAAGACATACTCCAAAAAGGTGAGTTGCAAGTCTCGGATAAGGAAAGGCATTCACAAATCGATTCTCTGGTCAAAGACATAGCCACAACAGTTGCAGACAAATGTGTCAACCCTGAAACTAAAAGGCCTTACCCTGTGTCCATCATTGAGAAAGCAATGAAGGACATCCACTTCTCTGTAAACGTCAACAAAAGCGCTAAACAGCAGGCGCTGGATGTAATTCAGCTGCTGAAAAATGAAATACCTTTGGAGCGGGCCCAGATGCGAGTAAGGATCTTATTGATGGGAAAGGAAGCTAGAAAAATAAAGGATAAAGTGGTGAAGCTTACTACAAGTGTTGAAGAGGAAAACTGGGAATCTGGCACAGCTAATATCATTTGCCTCATTGACCCTGGAAACTTCAGAACCCTGGATGAACTTGTCAGAACTGAAACCAAAGGAACGGGGCAATTTGAACTGCTAAATTTGAAAGAAATGGTGGAAGGAGAACAGACATTGTAAAAATAATATAACTTTATTATAGTTTACTGTTATTAAAGTTCTTTTTGTAAATCAGCTTTTTATTATTATTAATATCTTTAATATTATCTTTTACTTGCTATTTCTATTTAGGAAATGCCTGTTTTCGAGTAAACTTACTATAATCTTGGATTTATTATTCAGTCGCAATGATGAGCATTAAATTCAGTCTGTTATGGTAATAACATTATCTCAAGAGAGAAAATTGCCTACTACCACAGAATACCTACCTATTAAATACCCTAGTTATGCTACTACAACAAAACTGATAATATGTATACATCTTACTATGTATGTATAGGTAGTAGGTAGCTCTATATAAAATTGTCTAGAAATTAAACATATTAATTAGCAGTTCACCCTAATAAAGGTCGTTGCAAGGTAAATTGCGTAAAATGGAACGAGTAAAGAGGTTATTGGCCTCATGTTGCATGAGTTGCAAGTCTCCCCTCCAAATTGCAACTAAACCTCAAGGTTATCAAAGTAAGAATAATTATTGTGGTACTATAGCGCAGTTTCGTTCATTATCTCGAATGTGGTGTGTGTTTTGTTGAAATATTATTTTGGTGATTAACGTTTTAGTAAAACTAAAAAATAAATTCATAATAAAATGTTAGTAAAATCGGTAAACATAGTAACGTGAAACGGAACGTCAAAGTGAATGTACTGAAATGACAAATTAAAAAGTTTTTATTTTTCTCATATTGGTACGAGATTTTATTGATTGTTTTCTTTCATAAGATTTTCGGCCAGACGGCGACTGAAATTGCAAGTTACTGTGATATATTTATTTTCGTTAATTAACTATTCTTATCAACCAATTAAATGAGCAGGGATATCGAGTTATGTCTATAAGTAATGGAAGGTACAGAACTGGGTGGCGAGCAGCAATTTTGTTTGAGATGGAACAATTTTCAAGCGAATATCACTTCTCAATTCGAGGCGCTGCGCGATGATGAGGACTTCGTGGACGTCACACTGGCATGCGAGGGGCACAGGTTGGAGGCCCACAAAGTGGTGCTCTCGGCGTGTAGTCCCTATTTCAAGGAACTATTCAAAGTAAGTCCATCTTTCACTCCCCACACTTTGATGTGTCACCATTACAATGACTCTAGTGAAAGTTGTTATGTATAAAACACTTGATCTACTTACAAATGCCATGTCTCGCGTTCCGGTTAAGTACTCGTGATTTCATTTATTTGTACCTACTTTAAAATTCTGTTTCACAATTTCTAATGAACTCATTACCATTGGGGCTATAGATTACATTTTTGTGGAACCACATAATGGATTCCTTCTACACATTAATGCAACCATTTACAATGCATGCTAATAGCTGCATCTGCATGGTTTCATAATTTGTTAAAACATGGTTTTGCAATAGTGTTATAGTGGCTCTGTCTGGAGTAATTTCAAAATGCAGTCTGGGGTATTTGACATGAGTGTTTTATATGTCTGCCTTTATGAATATTTAATTGGATCACATTTACTCGAAATTACAATAAATTACAATTCTAAGTTAACTTTCATGAGATATATATAAAGTTCTTTTTTGTGTGACACGCAAATGTTCGAGGCAGTGAACAAGTATGAATATTGAATACATACTTAGTATGAATATCTCATCAGTTTTATGCTTTATGCTTGTACTATAACTGCATTTTACCTTGACATATTACCAATAACAATATTTAAATAAAACCTAATGCATGTTCTCATTCTAGTTATATGTATCTGTATACCAAATCTCACATCCATTGTAACTAGGTATGTCCATTCACTGAAGGTGATTAGTCTAATAGCTATGATAAATCAATCACATCAATAACAGTTTAAATATCTATGTGTTGTTTCTTGCATTGGTATGAATATTTATAGCTAAATTTATGATCTCTATCAAAGGAAAAATGGTCCAGCCCAATCTATGCCCTACAATATATATTTTTTTATTTTACGGAATAGTTAATATACAATTTAAACAAAAGAAAACAATGTTTTCTCAATGTAATGGGTTTATTGTAACTACTATTTGTCCCTGATTGTGTTTCACTGAGCCCTAGGACACTAAACTTATATTGTTAACCAAAATTTCAATGAAATTATTATTAAAAATAAAAAACTAATCACACCTTTCTACATGACTGTCCTATGTAATTCACTGTATGTAATTACAATTTATTTATTTTGTTCCTAAAGACATGGGTTAGTATTTATTTTTGTAAGAACAATTCACACTGAACTAGTGTTCTATATGCAGTTTATATCTTTTGAAAGAGCTTTAGATAAGCTGAATCTGGCAAATTAAAAATAGTAAAGTATAATATGATTATTTGAAGACACATGTCTCTATCTCAATTAATAAATTTTGGGACAGTGAACATACTACTGAACATTTCAATACCAATCTTCTGTTTAAAATCAGTAACTTTATGGTCTGCAAGGGCCATGAAGCACAGATGCAACAAAGCGATGTACTAGGCTTGTACATTTATGCATATTTATAACTTAAGTCAATGTAATGAGGTCCAAAATGCTATATTTGAATACAGTATTAAAGTTGAGTAGGTACCTCTTTTCTAACCTCTCTGTTGCTGCAATTCCAGAGACAATATTGCAAGTTTTACATTAAAATTAAACTTGTATTATGAAGCAGTGACAGTGCACAGCATCCCCTCATTACGATGCTGTGCATTGTCACCTGCCGATAATAGATTTTCAATTACGTCTCGGCAGGGCCCTTGACAAAGCACGGGAGAGATTAATCTATTGTTATAAGGTCTCCCCTAATTTCTTCTAGGCGTCTCGGGCCACTGCAATCTCCTGAGATGCAAGTTTCTTGTATTGCATAAAAAAAACACAGCTGTACAAAAGCTGTTGGATAACTATGTGAAATCTGTAGCTAATCTTTGAGCCAGTCTTTAAATGCTTGCTAGACGAACTTCCAATCTCATAATCAATTCCAACTCACATATTTTTATAATGAAACGGCCATTTCAAATCAACTGACCATGGATTTTTATTAACATTTGCAGATATCATGGTCACTCACTTCTCAACTGTATGCTAATTTATATTATTTTGTATGTTATGGCTATGATTATGAAAAGTTTAATTAAGTACCTACCCAATTAAAATATTTTGGTGTAGGTTGATTCATATTTTCTTAATATGCTTCATGCATGGTGACTTCATGCACACTCAAAATTAGCCATACTTATGCAAACATTAAGCTGTTTTGGTCATGGCATGGTATTAAACGGCTATTATTCTGTTTAATTCTGCATTATGTCTCAACATGGCAGTCCAGATAACAAGCAGAAATATGTAGATATTCATATAGAAATATGAAATGTGTGTCTGTTAAATAGGGTTATATGTGTTGATAGTTACACAAATGCTGCTCTATATGCAACTTTTTTTTTCCATTAGGCTGCTTCTTTGATAGCTAGTAAAAATAGACAGACACTTGTTACTGTGTTTTATAGTTAGTATGTACTGATGAAAAAGACACATAAAAAGGTACTCTCAACCCTACTGATTATTGACTCTTCATTTTTCTCGTGTCTTGTCTAGTCTTCATTTTTCGCTCCTATTTGCGTTCGTTTATGTGACAAAAAGTATGATAAGATGGTCTTTTCTATCCACTCCGATACCAATTTGTCACGCCTAAATATAAAAGAGTGGGCCATTGAATACCGAGAAACGTCCAAAATCAAGAACGACCTTGACGCTATGTGTTAAGTTTTTCATGAAACTGTGAATGCGAAACAGATTTTGCAACAAAGCGCGTTCTAAATTTGCCTAATATAAATGAAATGTCACAAAACGACTACTTACTTAAATACATCTTTCAGTAAAATATAATAATGTAGATGAAAAAACTATTTATCAATGATTACCTATTATTGTAAGTATGTTGATCACATCGAACGCCATTTTATGTACGTAATCGGATTTATTGTTATGTAGGTATGCACCTACATAACAGTTAGACTTATTTACATACAATTTCACATACCACTACGACTATAAAAGAATACGTTAACTGACCAATATTTCACTAACTAGTACCTACCTATTTGAATTAAATGTGCTTTACTCAAAGATAAGCCCGTGAAATCTCGCTGAGATAATGGTCTGTTATACATTCAATGCTTTATATCTCACATTGTGCCGTTTTTTTTATCTAAAACGTGAAGAAAAACATACTTATCAAATATATAAACGCACGTGTGAACTATGACGTCATGATTCCGTGTTGCAGTCACTTTCGTAACGTAATCTCGATGCTTTTCAAAGCTTTTCAAGAGAGTCCAAGCGTCCTTGCTTTCTTAGCAATCGAAAATATGTTAAGGACCATTGCATCTTCTCTATTATCACTCCAAAATCGAAGGTCAAAACTCCGTCATAGTTATGATATCGTTAAAAATTGTCAATTATAACTCGCCTTAGTCTGACTCTACTTTCATTATGGGAGCGTCTGGCGTGTAGATATTTCTAGCTTGTTTATCAGCCGAATGGGTTCTACAATATATCTCAAACAATTTATTGTTCAAGTATTTGTAACACACTTGTTTCGTCATTAGCCCGAGAGAATCGTGTTCTATATCTTGCGGTATTTTCTTAATGGAACGTGGAATTATTATGGGTTTCGTACTTTAAAAGGAAAATGGAACTCTGTTAATGGTAATGCGGTATAGAAGGTGTCATCGCGGTCATTTAGATGACCTCATTTGTATAGTCTTCCTTACTTTTGGACGACAGTAAACCCATTAATTTCCACTTGTATGCACGCTAAATAGTGGTTGCCAACCATAGATAGCGACGGCAAGTCCCGTCATGTTTTTACGGCTTTGGAGGGCTCGGAATAACAAGTGAAATGACCTGAAGGGCAATTCTGGTAATTTAATATGTTCAAAATCTAGTTCCGATCAACTTATAATCTCATTAAAGTCTAAAAATGGTATTCTCGTAACTTGAAAAGTGACATTTAACGTTCGCTTGATCGAAATGATATCGTAATGTAACCGAACGCTAAAATGGTATTCTAGTAACAAAAATGAGTTGAAGTTATATGTCATAGTCAATGGTTTGACTGAACTGTAACTAGATCGTAAGTTGATTATACCGAGATGAAGTTGTAAATTTATGGGAGCAGAATACCAATTCTCAGTCTAGTCATAATCCAATCACATTTCGGTCAAGTTTCGTTCAACTTTTTGTGTAATTACTAGAATTGACACCCTGAGTCATGAAACGCAATTTGTGTTGCAATGCACTTTGTACACATCTATGTACTTTATCTCTCTCTACCCATTATCTACACCCTTACTAAAATTTTCCGAAACCTTTCAATTTTCAGTTGAATAGTTAAGTCGTTCGTTCGTCTGATAGTAAGCGCCAGCTGAAACAATGACTAAATATTTTAGGCAAATTAAATTTAATGGTTTACGGTAACGCTAAGCACGTGCTAAAGCTATTATCAGAGTTAAGTAATAGTCTAAAGCATGTCAAGTATGCCATTGTTTTAGAACTGTTTTTGAACTTTCGCTGTTTCACTGCGTTCGTGTTCTCGAGTTAGACAGACTGAACTATCTCCATCATGGAATTCTCTCGTGTGATTGGCGCGTTGACATTCACATGCACTGATGAAACTACTTACTTTGTTCGCTGACTAAAGACACAGGGTGACCGATGGCGTAAGCTGATGATGATGATGACTCAATTGCGAAGCGCATAGATTTCGATTACCGCCCAAGGCAAATACTTGTATGGTAACCGGATGATTTGCTACCATCGGAATTGACCAGCAAGTCTCACAAGCGTGTTTTGTTTCAGAACAATCCATGCCCCCACCCGATAATATTCATGCGCGACTGCGAGGTGTCGCACGTGCGCGCGCTGCTGCAGTTCATGTACGTGGGGCAGGTGAACATTGCGCAGGCGCAGCTCAGCGCCTTCCTCCGCACCGCCGACGCTCTGCAGATACGCGGCCTCACCGACTGCTCACAGCACAACGACAAAGTGAGTGTTCCGTTGCAGCAGCGACGTGCGGCGATGCGTCACCGTAGTTTGATGGAATTACAGATTGCACGAAATGCTTCCGCTTCATGTCTATTTTTTCCCCGGTAGTAGCGATCTGGGATCCTTAGGACTTTTTCAGTTGTGTATTATCCGCGCGTACCAGCTTGTTTTTCACGTTCACGTGTGATATGCGTTTACATGCGCGCTTTGTTTTTTTTTTTGGTAACAATATAAGATGCGTGTCATTATGGTAGCTACTGATTCTTTAAAGTTTAACGGATAAAAATAAACTTAATGTTAATTGTTATACTGGAATTACAGTAATCCTGGTTGATTACTTGATACATAATATTGTACCTACAATATACAAAAATACAAATATTATATTATATCCTTTTCGCCTCTTCTCGCTTTTTCGTAACTTCCAAATGCGACGCTTCGCTTTATTCTTTTATTATCATGTTTTAATTTATGTTAAACTACAACGATATGTAAATAGAAACATTTTGATTAATAAACGTAGTGACGGCCAAAAGAAGGTCACAGAGATTAGGAAGACCGCCGATGGTCAGACTACATCATCTAACTGGCTAAGGCTGCAGTCGCGCAGACAGGAAATGGCGACTTGCATAAATGCAGCTTTCATAATTATATACATAATTAATAATTCAAATGAATGGTCGAACTGTCAGACGCTATTATGATGTAGATATCCAAAATATTTGTAACCTGCATTTATCGGTAGAACACTGAAGTTGCGGAACATTATCGTGGCCTATATTCCCTCAAATACACAATCTGGGTGTTCAAGTTCGAGTAATAAGGGTGTGCCGGTTAGTCACTGCGGTGTTCCGTTGTCTACCTGCCGTCTCTCTCATCAGATCAGCTCGCTGTCGCTTTTGTCATCGACACTTGACAGCATGCACAATTTGAAGTCAAGGGAAACAAAAACACACATCAGAAAAGTCTAAGCAACGAATTTCTGGTACTTTTCTGGTTCGCCGAGCTGTATGTGGACGCGCATTGTCATGCATTAACGTAAAACCGGAGCCAAAGGTTTGTGCAAATGGATGGACATAAGGTCTGAGAATATCCTCAACGTAATTTTCAGTGTTCATGTTTCCGTTTACAAAAACGAGCTCAGTTCGCCTGTTCTTCATAATACCCGCTCATACCATAACTGTTGAGCCGCTGTATGGATGAACTTCCTGAACGCACCTGAGCCTTTCAATATTTTTGGGCCGACGGTACACTCGCGCCCTTCTTGTATCAGGCCTAAACCCGAATCGCGACTCATCGGAAAACATAATTTTATCCCATTGTTCCTGGGTCCATGTTATGCATGCATGTTGCTTAGACTTTTTTGATGTGTATATACTAAGTTATCAAAACAAGACAAATTCCATCCGCGCGAATAGAGTTATGATGCTAAAATGTAATAGTGTGCTAAAGTGAAGTTCTCTTTCAGAAAGTGAACCGAAAATCGCCTCCTTCCCAGCTACGTAATTTGCTCAGCGCTAAGCCGTCACAGTCTACCTCCTCCTCCAAAGCCGCAAGCCAAACCCTGGAGGCGGAGCCTGCAGACGAGCAGGAGCCTCCCCTGGGCCGCCGCACCCCCAGAAATTCTCCCGATGTTGCCAGAAACAATCTCAACGAAGACGCTCCCTTCCAAACTTCTAGTCAAACGAGGCCTAATAACGATGATTTTAGCGAAATGCCCAGCTACCCCTCTCTCAGGGTGAAAACTGATCTCGAAGCGCCCGAGGTGAAAAACGAAGAGAGCGAAATACTAATGGACCCCGGCGACCCGGACCGGACGGACAAATGTCAGGACTTCAACGCGACCGATCTCCTTGAACCAAAAATGGAAATGATGGAGCAGGAAGCCAGCGACGAGGAGCGTTCTAGTTTTCCCCACATGTACTACACAGAAAATAATACGCTGGCCAATCCGTTCGCAGCGCTGCAAGGTAGGTATAATATAAGCTTTTACCGACCAACGAGTCTCTAGTCGGTATCTTCCATTCATCTTCTCTCTCTCTCCTCAGGTAACATGGATCTCATGGCCGGAATGAACACAGACCTACGGGACGAGAACGCCGATGGTGAGTGTCTCTCTCTGTCTCTTTCACATCATTTCACACGCACACGTCGACTCGGACAGCCGCGCCCCCGGCGAACCTCCTTCAAATTAGAGTTTATTGCGACGAACGGTCGGTCAGAGAGAGAGAGGAAGAGAGCGCGCGGGTGTCGGCCGACGCGACGCTCCCGCCGCACGTCGCCCGCTCCGCTCGCACCGCAGCCCCACCCTTAACACCCTCCACGATACACTTCTAGCTACGGTGGTCATTCTGTTGAAATGCTAATGGAACCGCCTCCACGATCGCCAGTCGACTCGAAGGAACCCCATCCCATCACCGACGTGGCTCCATTAGCATTGCGTGGGACACGGGGTGCGAGCGGAGCGCTCGGGCGCGGCGGAGCGGCGCAGTGCGAACGTGGTGTTGTTGGCAGCGATGGGCGCGGGCGGCGGCGCCGGCGGCGGCGGGGGCGGCGTGCAGTGCGCGGTGTGCGGGCGGCGGTACAGCAACGCCTCCAACCTGCGCCAGCACGTGCGGCTCATCCACGAGGCGCAGCCCGTGGTGTGCGCCACCTGCGGCCGCTCCTTCAAGACTCCGCTGTACCTGCGCCGCCACACGCTGGCGCAGCACGCGCCGCCGCGCCTGCACCTGAAGTCGTCGCCGCCGCCGCCGCTCGCGCCCTCCCAGTAGCCCGCGCGCTCGAGTCTCTGAAGCCGTCGCGCCCGCGCCCGCGCCCCAGGTCCCTAGGCGGCGGCGGCGGCCGGAGCGCGGAGCTCGGAGCTCGCAAACTCGCCTAGAAGACTGTCGATAGATGTATCTAGTCTGTGATCGGAGTGTCGCCGGGGGCCTACCACTAGCAGTCACACCTCTCCGCTTATTGTGTGCCTTTCTACGATATACCGATTGCCAGATGTGTAGCCGTCGACGAGCTCCCTTCGGCCCTGCCGGTTAGATAGGGCGTGTTGTTTTTCATTCTTGACCTATACGGGCCGTCGGACAGTGAGGACGGCGACGGACGCATTCGTTCGAGTTGAACGACACGATTGCCTATTTCTACGAAGCGGTCGTCGGGTCATGCCTCGCGTCAGACTTGCATGGGGAAAAACGATATGAAACGCTACAGTCTTGAGATGACACGATACGGCCGCCGCTGTGGTTGAATCGTCGACGGAGTCCCCGCGTGACTAATGGGGAGTTCGTCGAGGCGTCACATCGGCACCTTCCTTTCTGACAATAGACTGATTGTTGTTAAAGCATTTGTTGCGACCGGTGCTCGTTTTTTACATTAACATAACATAGGTTATTTACTGGTTACATATTTATACACAGTACAGTACATTTATACATACACGTTGACCATATCTGTCCTTTGCTCTCCCCCGTATACATGTAGAAGTAATATAAGGTGTATTTTCATAATAGAGTTAATATTTTGTACGGCGCGCGCGACGCGGGCGAGAGCGAAGGGCGTTCCGTTTTATTTATACAATACTGGTAGTCCTCTGTAACATGGGGTGCATAGGTTCTGTAAACAGCAATAGTCATATTTTTATACACAATAGTTTTTATCTTTACACAAATGTTATTGTTGAGTGATTATAATGGCTCCCGGTCAATAGTTGTACAAAATCTCAGATGTGTGAGGCGATGTAAGTCTTCGAATTCATATTATGTGTCAGATAAACTTTATTATTAGAGATGGAGCGTTTTGCGTTTGGAGTTTGATGAGCTGATTTACTGGGACTCTGATGAGATTTGATGCGTTTTATTGGAGTAGAGTTTCTTTGATGCCAGTGCGATCATACGGATATGACGTCGCGTCTTAGAGAACTGCGAAGGCAGCCAGGGTTTCGTAAAAAAAACTCACATGACGTAGACAATTAGCATATTAGAAACGGCTTGAATCAAATAGAACTCATATACTCATTAGTTACTAGCCAAGAACGTGTCTAATTCGCGTACATACTAATATAACAATAAGTATATTATTTGAGTACCTGCCGCTCCTGACGGTGTTACCAGCATTCTCACGTCTCGTGACCACGGTCGATGTAGCTGGATCGAAAAGTCGAGGTATGTCAGAATGATATATTTTTATATTACTCTGTGCGTGCGCGAATTAAATCCGTTCTCAGCTAGTAAATTTATAAGATTTTAGTTCGCGTAAGCTTAAGGACTTCCATATAAAACTCAATCGAATCATAGATCCTCAGTACTTCGGTTGATTGGTTTGCCTAACTTTTGTACAATGTTTTATAAAAGTCTTTGTTCTTTATGAAAACATAAAGGTGACTTCTTCGATTCCTCTTAATCAATATGGTGACAAAGAGTTTGATAAGAATGATGGTACGTATGCGTCGGTACAATACTACGTAATTGTCTTGCCATATTTAATCCCACGAGCCCAGTGTAAAAAAAATATCAGCATTATTTCTTTAATATTTAAGTGGAAGATGATGATTGAGTACGATATATTATACGGATTTCATTTGATCGGTTAATCTTTAATTTATTTTGTAGTTAGTTATACAGGATGTTTTTTTGGATCATCGACATTGAATGTAACCACGTGGTCAGTTCAATAAGTCTATTCAGTTAGGCGACCAACATGTTCAGTTATTATTATTTATTAAACACGTTATTTCATGAATGTCGTGGTTACATTGAACCCCAAATTGAAAAAGGTTTGCCATGAAAATAGAATGTCTAGTCATATTTTAACAAAAGCATTTATAAGGGACTAATTGAACGGTACGATTAGGGTTGTGAATTACAATATATTTGTCATTTGGAGAATTGTTGTAAAAATTATCGGAGAGTGACGAGTGATCTCAAGTGACTTTCTTCCCATGATCTCTAAATTTTCACTTTGCATTTATTTTAAAAGTGTTTAATCTTAAAATTATTACGAAAATTAATTGCAATAATAAAATTACTCTTAAAATAATTAATCGCTTGTACGTTAGTAATTGTAATTTTATAGGCACATTTCTTATAATAATTTTAATCCCAATAAATAAGTTAAGGCGCAGCTTGCATTATTGCCATGTTTAAAAGAAAAAATGTTTAGTAGAAATAAAAAGAATCTCTTCTCGACACAGCTGAAATCAATTAGAAAAAAATTAACGTTAGATCATTATGATAAAATACTTATGAATGTCATTTAATCGAAATTAAAATTATACAAACCTATCGAATATTATATTTATTTAAATGGCGATTTTGGACACAATTAATTTAAGTTATATCATTACATGAATAACATATAAATCAATAGAATAAAATACAATAGTAAATGTACAGGGTGTTCCAAAAGCCAACATCAATGTTGTGATTTTGAATCGGTCTTGAATTTGGGACACCCGTATAATTGAAATAGATTTATCTATATACAGATTGTTGAAGTTTACCTGCCAGATATACATTGTTAAATATTATGTTAAATAAATATACAGTTATCGGGTTTTTTTAATCACATTGCCTTGCGTTGGCCACTGTCTCGCTTGATGATAAGTGATGATGCGTTCGAGGTTGGTGCACGCTTGCATCAATTAAACCTAATAATTATAAGTTATTGGTTGTGTCTTTTACGCAATGTTCACAATAGTTTTCCGTTAAAAGTCTACCTTTTACATTTAAATGTCCATAAAATATATTATCGCGGTTGTAATCATGTACAGTACATCGCTTGTGCAATGATATTTTTTTTTTTTTGTAAATACATTGTATTTTTTTATTTAATCAGAAAATAAAGTATTACTACAGACATGTGATTTTCAATTGTATGTAATGTAGCAGGTAATAAGAAATATCGTGTTTCAGCGTCATGCAACGATGACTCCGAGAGTTCGTAGTGTATTTAAAAATTAGATTGACTCTCGCGCCATTGTAAGTTAAATTGATTATTTTAGAGTTGTTGTGTCCATGATAATGGTTTATTGTTTATTTTTATGTAAGGTTTTATCTCGCCGTGGCGTCGGTCACAGAGTGCTCATGTTTATCGTTTGACATTTAATTAATGTGACTTTCAATGGTATAATAACATAATATAGGAGCTCGTAACAACTTATTTACATTTTGATTTATTTATTTTTGCCTCTTTTACACAATAATTTTGTAATCAGACTTAACTTCCAAGTAAATTAACTTTTTTTTTGCTAAAAAAATATATTAAACATGTAGGTATTTAATTAAGAAAAAGGTACGTGTAATTTTTGTAGGAATGGTACACAATAATTTTCATCTAAAAGTTCATCCACACCACACATATTAAAACATAGGTACTTCTTGAATATGGATAGATTTTATATCAATGAAAATTGTACTTCTAAGTACTTAAATTATAATTCCGAAAGTTTGTATATGTATGTTTGTTGCCACAAAGCCGAGGGGCGCAGGTAGTACTTGATATGCTTACATAGTATCCTATTTTTATTATCGTTTGAGTTATAGTTTTGCACAGTTCATCTTTGGCAATCAGCGCTGTAAATATAAAAAGAAAATAATGTAAAGAAACATGTGGCATTAAGTTCATCATAATAGCTCAATGGGTTCATCACTTATTATTTTATAATTTTATAGGAGTATTAAATTACAGTTTAATAACCATTAGATGCCTGAGAATGATTAGGCCTGATTATATTATAATGATGCCTATTTGAAAATCAGAATTTTACTTTGCTATGTATCTGACGCCGATTTTGTTTGTACAATTGTACATTTGTTCATATTCAAGAAAAAGCTTATTCTTTATTATTGTTATGTTTGTCATTTCTTTATTTATTGTTTGGTTTTTATAATGTGTGTATCATCGTATCGTGCTACAACTTCTATTCAACTTAAACGGTCGCGACGTGCACATAGGACACTTTATATTGGACGCGTCACGAAAACATTCAAGCCTTCAATCTCTCAAAATTCTCTATCCCGGTCACGGGTCCCATTTTAAACTTTTAATTTCAAAAATCGATACGACGATACACATGTTTATAAGCGCCCTTGCACATGTGTAACCTGAGTTGTGTGTGTAGCGGTGGGCCGGTGGGACGGGCGGCGCAACCGCCCGGTGCCGGACGCCGTGTGGCTCGAGCAGCATCGGCGCGCGCTGCCGTTTGTGCTGAAGCGAGAGAACGAGCGGGGCGGAGCCGCAGCGCCTAGACTCGTGAGTGTTGGCTTTACATACCTTCTTCTACTTCTGGTTGGTCTACGGGACCCACCGGTGACCTATGTCGGCGATGACCCGTTGCGTTGTAAAATCTTGCGGGGCACCGCACTGCGCTCGTCGTCCTGAGACATAGACTCTTATATCATAGATCATACTCTGACATCATAGATGGTTGATATAGACTCGAATGCTCAGTAATTTACCTAGAAACTGCCCTTCTACTGCTAGGCTGATGAATGACTACAAGCGGGTTGGTCCGGCGTGGCTGCAAGAATTATTTCCAGGCCGGGCTATATTCCGGCCGGGTTTGGTGTGTAGACTCCCTTACAGGCAATTTAAGCAGTCTTTATTCTACGAAGGAAACTTTTTGTCACTTTACAGGTTAATAGAAAAATATATGTTTTATCAGTTATTACTAACCAGAATGAATACAAGCAAAAGATTATGTCAATACATTAGTGAATTATCCAATAAGCACAAAACAGTCTTTGTCAAAGCTTTGGCTGAAGATAGGAACGCGGGCGGTTACTCCACCGGCACGAGCTGCTATGCTCTTTCAATAAGAAGAAGAATGAGACAAAATAATAGAAAAGTACCTAATAAACATTTTTATCATGTCAGGTATTCGAGTAAACGGCGTTCCCTCTCAGCTTAACCCAGTAGGGATCGCTAATATTTAGATTAAAAGTAATTATCTGTTGGACCACCGACCACATAGATTATTTGTAACTAATACCCCCTCAACACGTTGTTTATCGTTGTTTTTGTACCTATCATTTATTTATCAGACCCTTATCAAATTAATAACTTAACCCATGGTACGAAATATCGTTAATGATGGCATTATTGGTAAACAAACAACAACCGTCACTGTTATCGCTTCCCTGCACTACGGTGGTCCGAAAACTGTATAATCATGTTAGAAGTAATTGTCTGCGGACAGTGAGGGGTTATCGTTATCATATACTTAAACATTTTATGTACTATAAACTGACTTTAATTGAATGGTGTCCTAAAAGTTTATCTTTTATCCGTGAAAAACTTTAACAAATTGGCCCGCGACAGATAGTTGACTAGCATTGGAAAACAGCGTGCTTGCGAGATGTTTTTCATGTTACGTTTGTGAAGTTAGTGTCATGAAACTAACACCCCCTTTCTGAGTGGGTTACCAACGAGTCACACCAGATCCGGTCTCAAGTGTGTGTTCAATGAGGCTTTTTGTCTAATAAGGTAGCGCCGGCCACCGGTGACAGAGTTTGTCAAACTGCCCAAGGGCCTCTGACATGGGCCTTACGACTGCTATCAGTCGATAACTATCGGCACTGACGGCTTAACGTGCTCTAAGCGACACAGAGCGGTTAAATTCGAAATTACTAAAAGTTATTGGTAACAAAATATGTTACATGAATTGAGGAAGATACTGTATGAGAGTGCTTCAAATGGGCGGAAGTCGCGCAAGATAAACATGTAGGGCGGGTTTTAGGGCAAAACTTTTCGTTCCTATGCGCTGGCGCCGTCTAGTTAGTGCAAACCATAGCCGGAGATTAATCCTTTAGAACCAATACAAAAATTTAAAACAATAACATTTGACACTGGACCTAATTATATCCTACAACAATCATGTAGACGGTAAAATATTGAACCAATAAGAACGGCGGGGCGTGGCGTATGAACGAACTTACTACAATACAATGATAAACTATGGACCTACCGCGAGTCTGCCACTTCAGCTATGTGGCGGTCGGTGAACTGCGTGCTCGGCTTGGTATTGTTTCAATACATGTGTTTATTATTATCAGTAATGGGGAATGAATGCGTCTTAAAAAATAACGCATAAATGTCGTAAATGCACTCGTGGAAAATCAGCAGCGAAACCGGGGATATGGAACATAACCGTTTTTAATTTAAAAAAAAAACGCGAAAATTTCAAATCTATGATAATTGTATTTATATTTTGTTGAAAACGGCGAGCAAACAGTAAACTTTTGTCATCGCATCATGTCGCCATTGGAATTAAGAAGTAGAGAAAAGAGAATACCGGATGTAATTAGCAAAAGTTCAGTTTGACTAGACAACCAGCAAGGCGGTCTAATATCTTTTCAGGCACAAGTTGAGTAGCAGTTTCGTGTTGATCTTTGCCTAGCTTATTTTTAGTGAAGCTAAAAAGTTTTTTTTTATTAAGTACTGAACGATCCTTTCACTTCAATCACGTCAGTTGAGAAACGACGAAATGGCCGAAGGTGTAGCACGCCACGACTTTAAAACAGATCGGAAAAGTTTATACTTACATAAAAATTCAAAAGCCTATAAAATCAAACGTTAGCTTTTTGTACTAATTGTCAAAATAACGTGTAAAGTAACCATTTATGCCGACGGCAAGCAGTCTTAAAACAGCAAAATGTGACTGCTCGACTAGATCTAGTATGTCTTAAAGAAAGACTGTAAATCGCTGCAGCACGGCGCTGTTGCAGCGGTCAGTCTCGCTTGACTGCTTGAAACTGTCCGTGTATGGTTTGCTTACCTAAATATAGACCTTTACGGGCTTCATAATGTGTAAACGGCGGCGATGCATCACGGTAATCATTTACATTGATTAAAATATAAATAGTTACTAAGGTGATGGTTGAAAGTTTCGCGTATCATCGTGATGAGACAAGAAAAACATGTTAATCATAATTTCGTCGTATCTGTGTCGTCCACAAAATGTATGATTAAAACGTCTCTACCTGTATCTACGCCATGCATTAGATTAAGCTAAAAGAGAAACTGAAATCCGACAAGATAATTAAATAAACAGGAACAAAGAGATGGAAGTAGTTGATGCGGGTTTTTCTATCAGAATCCCAACCTGAAATATTAGTTTTCCGATTCATTTATTTAATTTATTCTGAGCATTAATTTTGTGAATTGACCTAAAAAACAACATACCTACAGTCGACTTGAGAACCTCCTATTTGGGAGTCGCTTAAAATCTAACACGAAGCAATCATTCAGATATAATCATATTTATCAGATAATATGATTATTAAAAGATAAAAAGGATATGGATATTTTTATTTCGGACATCCGGCTATCGATATCCATATCACCCTTAAAATAATCAAGACGGTCCTCACTAAAATAAACCACTCTCCTTTTCTAGATAAAACTGGGCGAGGGCGTCGAAATACGCGAGGAGTTGCTCAGGGGGGTGAAATGGGGGGATTACAGGAAAGTGACGCGGGGGCTGGCGGCCGCGCTGTTCTCGCCCATCGAGCTCGCCACCTGCTCCGTGACCGGGCAGCGCTGGTCGCGCGCCGGCCAGGAGTCGCGGCCCACCAAGCCGCCGCTGGACCGCCGCCGCGTGCACGCGCTCATCTCCTACGTCAGCAAGCACTTCCCCGACGTCGAAGTGAGCCGGATCAAGCAAGTGCTGGCGTACAAGTGCAAGGAGAACTGCGCCGCGCTCCGCATGCGAACTGCCAGGTGACATTTTTTTGGGTTTAGAATTGTCTCTTGTAGTTTACTTAGAATAATAACGCAGAGAAGGATAGTTCCATGCGTAGTTTCACTCAAAAGTGAAGCCACTTTTTTATTTTGTCCAAGAGCAGGGAAAATGAATAAATATTTACCATAGAAGCTTGTGATTTCGAGCAATAGCGAGTCAAACTCCGAACTAGGCCAAAAAGTCTCCGTAGAAATGGCTACACGGCGGTAGTGACTACCTTGATGTCTGTGTTTTTATTCTAAGGTAGTTATTATGTCCAATTTGTCATTCGTCTTTTTTAATTTCATCCGCATTCCCCGCTAGTGTAGGAACTTTCGATCTTTCTATATCTATCCGGAATAATGTGGCGTTCTATATAATAGTAAAATATTACAAAATAATATAACGCTAACATTACAGTAGTAACTACCTACTATAAACAAATAGGAAACGAAGCAGTTGAGCAACCAATTGCCTTCACTCAGAGGCTTTTAGATATAAGTTTTAGTGGGGTATATTACAACTTTACATGTTGTATATTTATACACCCAATATAAACTAGTATCAATGTAATCATACCTATATTAGTATGTTGTGGGAGTGGCAAAGTATAGGGTCTGGTTTTTGAGAAATTCTAACCTGCAATAAGTAAACCAGAACATGATAAAGAAAGCGGTGATGTTATTTATATCACCGCTATTATTCATGTTAGTTATTTATATAACCCTCATGTTCAATATCTCAATAAAAAGTATCATAATTGTCTTGTGTATACATAGAGCCCTTCCCCTGGATGGTATACTAGTGGACTTGCTACACCACTTTACATTATTTTATGTATACTTAATTATTTTTTGTAAATAAAAAAAAACTAATTACTGTAATGCTTGCTTTATAAATACTATACAATACAAGTGAATGGTACAGGTCGGTCGGTCAGCACCTGGCTTAAGTAAGACATTGCACATACATTCATTACTAACTCTAGTACAAGTAAGTGTTGTTAACTTTTATCGCTTCCACATTTTAGTTTAATTAAAGTATTGCATTATTCGCGCACAATTGCAATCGTAACACTCGATTGATCAGCGTCACCGTAGATTTAAAAGATAACAAATCTTTATTATTATGTAAACGAAACTTTCATATATCAGTTTGATTTACGGTTATCGCTTGATAATGTTTGTAAGACAATCAATACAAGCTTATTAAAGCCGGGTCTCCTGCGCGTGTTTTTACGGAACATTTAACAAAAACAGCGCAACAAAACAAAAAAATATGTCTAATCAAAGAGGCGTGGCTATACACATTGATCTATGCAAACGGTAGAAGATTTCGTTTGTCTATGAGCAAACAATGTTTTATGTTTCCCGCGGTGCACGGTGAAGAGGGGGCTGGGTTTGTTTCATTTTCAACCGGCCGCAAATTGCAGGAGACAGCTTGTGTATGAAATCAAATGTATATGTGTAAGGTTTTTTGTGTAATGTTCCGTAAAAACAAACGCAGGAGACCCGTTTTAATGTACACAACAGGTGAGTCAATTAATCGGAGCAATATGCTCGAAGATCTGGTTACTTACTTACTTACGCACAATATGTTACGGGAACCTTAGGATAGGTCAGTCCGGTATTAACTGAGTCTATTGTCAGCTGTCAGACCACAGTTAGGTGAGTCGTCAGTATCAACTGGGTCGATTGTTGTCAGACAACTGGGTTAGATAAGTTAACCTAATATCCTCTGGGTCGGGTAGAAATAAAACAATTGCTTCTTCTTCGCACCCCATTTTGTGACAACAAACAAACATACATTGAAGTTATAGCTCCCACTGTCGTATGCCATACAATACTTATTAATACCCTAGAAGAAACGGCATTCTCGCTATTTTTAAATGAAAGCGAGATAGCACGATCATGTTTTTGTATGACATTTTGAGCGTGTTGGGTAACCTATTGAGTACCAATGCAGTATAAATGCGGGCGAGATGCTATTGCTTAGCATACAGTTGCGCTTGTCTGATTCAAGCGTTTGTATGGAGTGTCAACCCTTTGGTTATATGTACGTTTATAACTAATTTTCTTCGTAAGATTAGAAGTATATCTTTGCCATTGCCACCATTGCTAAGATACGATATCTCAGATCTACAGTAAAAACAGTCTGATTAAATATTAAGACTCAAGGATAAGATTATGTTATCGGCCACCTTTGAGTTGCCCCATAGAATAGTATTATGTAATAAGTAGATATTATTATTATGTGCCATAGCGTCGAATCTTGAGTGCTTGGCGTGGATATAGCATTCAACAACATCAGTCTTGATGGTCATCGATTTGGCCACCGTCGTATGTCCTCGTGGTCATAATTTTGACTAAACTGCGTTCTTGCAGTCACAAACAAGGATGACAGACATCATACTGTATCGTTACTATAATCATAGCAATATACAACTTCCACTTTTGGTAATATCCTAAGTTATTTTCCTGTTTATCTAATTATGTTTAATTATATTGTGAAATTGTAATATTACCAAGAAATTCGCACAAACGGGGTTTACCTCCAACTACAAAATAGTGAGAATCAGTAATTCTTGAAATATCTTTAGTTAAATTACCATCAAACCAATATTTTGCGGTATGGTAGCTATGTGTATATTTTAAATAACTCTTAGCTTCGTACTAACTCTATTTGAGTTAGTACGAAAAACTTCACTAAACTAAAACAATTTTACGTTGTTACATCATTAAGGCCATTTATGCTTATAATTTATTTATCACACTCATAACATGAATCAGGGGTTATCAGCATATAATACCCATGTGTTAGGGCTGCCAATGTTACTAAATTACCCAGAATCGTGGGGGTTTTCAACGATAACATTTCTAAGAAAATTTGGCAAATGCAATTTTTTAAATCATCGTCAACCCATGAGGTGTATTTTACAATATGTTGATGACGTCAACCCAGTTGATGCTGAGATTATACGTCATTTTATTATTCATTATGGTTATGCGTTTGCGGTTTACCATGGTTTGAGGAAAATGCAATTTTACTACAAATTTAGTGAAACACATCACTATTTATTATATTATTCCGATATATAATTGTATTTGCTATGACAATTTTACGATTCGATATATTGTCCAGTTATCAAACATCGACATGGAAATCCTTATGCCATGCCTATGACCATAAATATACCGTTTCGACATTGATACGAGTCAATGGCAGTTCAGGGAACGTTCAACGTAGCACACAAACAAACAGTGATAGCGGCTGATTCATGCCAGACTTGTTTATAAAGACCATGTTACATGGCTGTTGTTCAAAGATAAGCCGTAGTCTGGGGTTGAAATGACGTATTTATGTCAGGAGCTGATAGCAGTACCAGTCTACCAGTATATTTTTATGGCAAATAATACTTTCTTATCTGGTAAACTTGTACCATGTCCTGGTGACCACGAATTTGCCTTTATCGGTGTACAAGTGGCATAATGCTATAGAATAAGGTGTATCAATTCCGCTTTTAGCATGATTATGTCTATGTGTGAATGGGGTAACGTTTGATGATGTCTCACATGGTGGTAAGCGCAGTATGCGATCTAAGGTATATATGCCTATAAGTACGCTATAGACAAAGACAGAGAAGTACTGGAAAAGTTCCATTTAAAGATTGTGATGTCCATGTAAAGATGTTTTTATGTGCTGTATTTTGTCGCTAGAGGGCGCTGTAATAAAATTTTCTGTTTATTCACTGTGAATTTCCTAATTTTCTTTTAAGTTAACCAATTAGTTTTTTTACTAATTTAATTTATTACTTACTGCATGTCCACAGAAGCGGGGTAGAGAAACACCATGAGATGAACTGCGTATTTGATAAGTAATGAAATTTTTGAATAATAATTAATATAAGCCGTAGTATCCATGTGGACATGCAATTTTTTTGTGGTTAGAACGATATTTTGCGTATTTATCCTCATTGCTGATTATTTAGCATTACCAGTTCAAAATATATACAATTGGGAATACATTTTTGAAAAATCGCTATAATTACACGATATTTTTGCTTAAAATTATTTAAAGTTATCTGTATTTTTGCGCTGGTTACACTCCCTTCCGGTTTTGCTATTTAGGGCATACTTAAGCCTCATTATTTCCATTTCGTTCAACTACAATTATATTATTCGGATCTGTTACTACAAATTTATTATTGAAAGTATAATTTTTTCAAGCATTAGTCTGACTGTCGAAAATTTAGATAAAACAACGATTGGTAAAACGCCAGAGTAAGCATTAGGCTTACATTATCGGCGGGTTTCAGGAACGTTTGTTAACTTTGACAACGGATTAAGGTTATCGTTGTCTCTGTCTGGCACCAACGAAATGACAAGGACAGCAATAGCCTTAACCTATTGAAGTTAAGTAACGTTCATAAATCGGTCTAATATCTGTTCTTATGTCCGGTTTTTGAACCCCAGTTAACTTTGACCAACCGATGAGTCTATCGCTGTCTCTATCTGGCACTAAAAAATGACAAGGACAGCAATACACTTATCGGTTGGTCAAAGTTAACAAGGGATTCAGAAACCGGGCGTTAGTTAGGTGTCGCCTCGCCTCGTCCGTGGTTGGTGTAAGCGGACGTTTAATGTGTGACCCGAGACAGTAATACAATTTGAAGCAGGCTCTCAAACTGTTTCAGCGACTCTACCAACTACCTGCTGAGCGCCGCGGCGCGCCCCCCGCCCTGCGACCAGGGCGCGCCCAGCGGCAGCGACCGCCCGCCCTACGGCGCTACCAGCTAGTGAGTATTGTCATTGTCATCCTTCCCATAATTATCTAAATTACTGAAAAAAATATTATAATAGAAGTTCTTAAACTTTCGCGAACAGGAAACATATTAACTAGCTAAAAACGGGTCTAATTCGCGCACAAACAAATATCAAAATATATATAATTTTGACATACCTCGATGTTTCGACCGAGTTACATCGGCCGTGGTCACGAGAAGACTGGTGAATGCGGGGTATCATCGGGTCTTCTCGTGACCACGGCCGATGTAACTCGGTCGAAACGTCGAGGTATGTCAAAATTATATATTATGATATATGTTTGTGCGCGAATTAGACCCGTTTTCAGCTAGTTAATAAAAAATATTATAATGTCATCCATTTAACTATATTGATTTATTTATTCGAAAGATCTCTATATCTTTCTACAGATACAGAACATCTCTGGCAGAGAGTCATTTAGAAGTAGTCGCGTTTCTCTAGTGTTACTACCACCATCACTACACTACCCATATTAGATGACACCAGATGCGTGTAAGGGGCAGTGGCTTCTCGCAAGTTATCGGAGGCCCGGTCCCGGTTGTTCAGAGAACACTGGCTTGGCGATGACTGTGTGTACATTGTACATGAGGTGTGTTGTGGTCCGCAGCGATGCGTCGAAGGGCGGCGGCGGGGGCGGGAGCGGGGGCGGGGCTGGGGGCGGGGAGACGTCGCGCGGGGCGGGCGGAGACGACGGCGGCGAGGAGGCGCAGTGAGCCACCGTTGCATATCAACCACATATTAATCTGTTATTTTACCAAAAACGATGATATCTGCGCCAGCGCCGCGCCGACAGAGATATATTTTGCGCGGCGCCGCGGCGAAGGCCGCCCTGTGAAATATTCATATTTATTTAAGTGATATTTTTCTATTGGCTACTGATAAGATGGTTCTCGTCCGCGAACGATCGCCGGAGCTCTAGCGATAATTTGTCAGGTTCCTAAGACGTGTTTCGTAGTTAGATTTCTATTGCACGAATGTTTCGCGAACACTGCCGCTTTGTTTCTAAAATTTACTTTCACGGACGTCGGTCGTCAACGCTTCCTTTGTTTTAATGTGTTTAATGTGGATCGAGTCATTGTCGTGGTTACGTTAAAATTTGTATATGAGGCATTTAAGTGCTGAAAGAGGGACCGTTGCAATCGCAAAGTAAAATATATCAAAATGGCATAATTTTAGAGCTAAACTTAGATATATCGTAGTCATTTCGTTTTATAGGTGTAATGATAAAGAATTTATTTTGGAGCGTCAGGTTTGGATATTGTAAAGTCTTCGGAGAGCTGTGATCATGATGGATAAAGCAGTCATATTTTTAAAATATATATTTAAGAGTTATTACGTAATTATGAATAGTACAGACTATAATTACTGTATGGGGCGCGGAGACGTCGATAGCGCCGAGTGGCGGTCCTGCGATCACATCTGCGCACAGATGTATTATCATATCAAAACGAAGCAATAACTATTATTTGATAAATAACGATATTTCGTTTTTAAATAACTATTTTAACCGTGTTGTTATAAAATGTAGTTAGTAAAATTGGAATGGTCTTGAAAAGTCCACGGTCGTTTCTACGGTTCTTTTGAACGGTGGCGTGATCCTCGTAATTGTAAATTCTCACATTATACGTCATATCAATACGATACATAGGTTTTTCACGATCTACATTTTTGTACGTGGCGCGCGTGCGTCATGCGCGGTCGGACGCGCAGATCGAACGACCCGACCCGGTGTGTAGTCAAGAGGCTAAAGGAAGCTATTCGTAACTAGGATAAAGTTTAATGGAAATGCACTATATTCCCCGTTAGTTAGGACATGCCTCCGTCGCGGTCCGAGGATGCGCTCGAATGCACGTTAGAAGTCAACTGTGAGAGTGAGTACCTATATGCATAAGTTGCAGTTACCAGACGTAGGATATGTTTTGTAGTCACGCAGTGCTACGTAGTGAAATCTTACCGATTGTAATGTTTTACGATGCCAATTGAAAGTCTTTAATGCTCAATTTTGCCAAATTGTACTTGCCGAAAGCGCGTCTTGTCTGATTTATACATGTGGACATTCCCGACGTGCTCGCCTTGATATTGGAGAAGTAACGGGAATGGACAGATTGCTCAATATATAAAATAATGTGTATTTCCTTTTCGAGTCCACGAACTAAATTAATTGCAAATTGAGATAGTTTGAGTTATTCGGTCAAATTAATTAAACTAGTAAAAATGTCGTTATTAAAGTTAAACAAAATTAAATTATAATATTAGAATTGTTAAATTGAGAGTTAAAAATGAAATTGCAAGTATAAAAATACTGAAGAATGCTCGAGATGCAATATGTTAATTTAGTGCCAAATGATAAGTTAACTCGTAGCAATATATTGTATCCTAATGCTCTTGTGTAATTTCTCACGTAGTGTTAATGACCTATGAGGTTTCAAAATGTTTCTTTTACAAGACTCTAATATTATATTTATACAGGGAAAGTGTTAGGTATGTACTGTTGTTGGAATTAAGAGTGTCGTCGAGGTTAAATACTCATTGCGGCAGGGTGTAAAAATAAACGTTGCCGCGACTCCTTGAGAAGGCGCCGGCTGAGAGAGGATCCACCCTAGGGTAGTTTTGTATATCACTCCAGAGTTGCCAAATCGTAAATATCGCCACCAACAACAGGGTAAACGTTGGCTTTGAAGCACGCTTCCTATAATATTATGTGACACGCATTTATTTTTACACTCTGTTATGTAAAGCACTGAATGAGCAATGGAACAAGAGAATTTATTTACTCAAATAAGTTTTTTTTTAAATTAATTTACTTACTCTAATTTTTTTTACACTAAATTTTAAATGATATACATTATTTTGCATTTTATTATTGTAATGGCAGCTGTCCATAATGTAACTGTGAACGATAGGATCGCTCACTAGTTTTTTAGGGTTTCATAAATTAAATGAAAAACGATACATCGAACATGACACATTGGGCACAAATATGTATTACTTAATTGGTGTGGAGAAAATTATTATGCTTTCGTTTTTCTTTGCTTGCTGTTGTATTATAATGTCGAAGTAACATTGTTCCCGATGGCGGTGTCGGTGGGAGGCTTTGTGAAACCCTAACTCGTGGAGGGTATGTCGAGAGGCGCTCGCAATAGTGCACTCTTTGTTACCAATACTGCATCTGTCTTCCAAGCGTGGCCCGACGCGGCCTGCTCGACTCGCCCTTGCCCATTCACAGAGCAGTCAAATCTCTAAACTCGTGTATTTAATAAATAAAAAGAACAACATCGAAGCCCCTGTGCTCGGAGAGGACACAGCGTTGTGCCAAAATTACGTGCTAGTCTTTAAAAACAAACGTTGTTATCATTTTTCAGATTTTATTTAGTCCAGAATGTGTTTGTTCCTGTGCTGTGAAACGTTTCCTTACAAACCAACACTCGAATCGGTGGCGGGGGTAGGCACAATGTGGTGGTTACGTTTTATTATAATTTATCTCAGAGTTTAAAATAAATAAGTAGGTAATAAAGATGTAACATATCAAAATTAAAGTTGATCTTTCTTAGCCGTAGCTTTGTTTCACTTCGCCGCTGGGATGGTTCCTTGATAATGTTTAACGTAATTAAAATTAATTTTAAGCTTTATTGCAAATCCATAAGAGTTACCTACGTTCTAGCCAACCACATTGTGTTAATTGTAGATTGACAACTATAAGCTGGCCGGATCTCAATGTTACTAATGTTTAAATGGTTATCGCATAATTCAATTAAGATACATAGAATATTATGGAACAGTTTCTTTTTTAAAGATTTTTATATAATGGAGTGCTTATAGTTGTCCCTTTACCATAACATATTATACGTAAATAAATATCTATGTCATAAATTGAGTCATAATAGCTGTATGCTTTGCGTAAGGACTGTTGTGTTGGTTTGTGTTTTTTTTTTATATTTATAGAATTTTGTAATGAAAACATAAAATGCACTTTATTATTTTAGCTTTGAGCTTGTGCAATAATTATTCCAAATTGTTTGTAGGAAAGAAAACTGTTGATTATTAATTATTTCTAAATTGTTATAATAAAATATTTTTATAAACGTAAAAGACAAAGGCAACTTAAATTTATATTTTTGTTGTGCATTTATAATCAATTTTAAACAATGTTGAACCACAAACTCATTGTGTGCTGTAATGTCTGCGTCTGTGAACCACTAATTAGGTACAGTAGAGGTTTTTTTTTATATATTGCTAATATTGTGAGTCAATTCTAGTAATGTTAATGTTCCCTTTATTTAGAATAATTTACGATATGATAAACAAATTAATCTAAGATTGCTCAACTGAGATGCAATGCTAACTGCAATGTAGACATAATGAAGATAATTTTTTATATTTCGTCCTTTTGTATGGTTTATTTATCTGATTTATATTCAGTTTTTTTATTCATTTGTGAGTAATGGCAGCGCATGTTAGTCTTTACGTTTATTCTAAGAGAGGCCAAATGTTGACTTGCTTATGTGAGACTGTTTTGCCAAGAATCAGAAAGTATATTATTACCTACATTGTTTTAAAATAAATGCTTTTATATAACATCGTTATTTTCTTGTTATTTTTAATATATAATATTATACCTTACGCCTAGGTTAGGTACCTACAAGCAAATTAGTTACGAATAACGGAAAGCTAATAAAATATGCAGTGCATGTACACAGCTGCTGCAGGAACAAGAAAGCTGTGAAAGCGGCTGCACTTCACAAAATATGTGAAAGGAAACGAAGGATACAGGTCCCTCCTCTAAAGTCATTTGCCTCTGATTTAATAAAAACCTTGAATCTTGTGCTAAGAATAGAAGCGAACAAAGCAAAATACGTTTCAGCACGAGCTACTATTATCACATTTATTTAGTGCTGTTTATCGACGAGGATGTCGCTTGGTATCACAGTATTAGTAGCCAACATAACAACACAAAAATCGGTAATTATCGGTTTTGTACTTGCAACTGTACGACACTAGTGATCATTGACCTCATGTTACGTTCCATTTCATTCATCAAAAACCACGTATATTTTTGAAAGGTTGGTTTTTAATGTCTTGAATATATCTTTCTACTTGTCTGTTAAATGTCAGTTCATACGAAAGTATCCTACAAATAATCTGTGTTTTCGTCCTTTTCAATATGGGACTGTTGCTTTGCATCCCTTGATCAGAACGTCCTATTTAGGACGGTTTCTGGAACTCATCCATCACACGGACAGAAACCACTGAATTAACAGATTAATTAAGACATTGGGGATACAGGTGAAAACACAATATTGTAAACTGCCTGCTTCAAACTTTCCCAGAGATTAACAAAAAAAAAAGTGTGTGCGTGTAACCTTTACGTGCGATTGAAGTAAAACTTCTTTTCCGCTATTTTGTTCCGCTATATTGTTCCGCTAGGTATTTAAAAAAGGTTACATTGACATGTCAATGTAACCTTTTTTAAACAGCGGAAACTACACAGACTATAGTAAGAGCGTTTCCACATTATCCGATCCGATATCGGTGTCGGACGCCGATCCGATATCGGGGTAAGTAAAATGTATGAAATATGTACCTGTCTTTCATATTGTCCGGCCCGATATCGGATATCGGATATGCTGGCGGCACCATCGGACGCCCGTGAGCCGTCGGGCGATAATGTTTGTATGTGTGCTATACGTGTATCTAAATTGTCTCTTGTGTGCGTAGAGCCCGATGCGCGGCCGATGTCGGCCGATGCCGATGAATTAGCAAATAATTGAATGTGGATTCACTCATACGAAAGTAATTAAAAAACTTTCTAGGTGCGTTTTGTAGCTTGCTAAAAAGAGTATAAAATGCTCCCTCTGAATATCTAGCTTCCACAATGGGATGTACCCATATTGTCTGTGGACAGATCTTTTTTTGCGTCTCAAATATAATAGATACAGAAAATAAAGTTTTCTATTATAGTCTGCCATGATGACCTGCCTGCACTAAGCTATCGAGCAAATGGCCGTATCGGAACGATTTTGTCGGAAATATGTGAAAATAGCACCGGTGTCGGCTATCGGATGTCGGCTATCGTCTAGACGTGCGCAAATCATTACGCGAACGTGTGATACATTACACCATTTCATCACGCGGTCGCGTAATATTACCCTGTAATATCACGCGTGATGTTCGGTTGGTTGCTGATGTTCGGTTCACCTTCACTGTGATGATCGGTCGGGCCGTGGTTTTCGATTGAGAGAGACGAGCGAGACCATCGCGCGGCGACTACCACCATCCATCACCCATTATTTTGTTACCTTTGATCATGTCTAAAATTATGACGATCAACAAAAATGACGTCAGGCCAGTCTTTGTATTAGGTATTTTACAAATTACTTAAAAACGATTTCGCATGAAATTACGGAAGCGTTTCGAAAAATTCAATCAAAACATTGCATTTCACTATGGCGCCAACTGCCAGCCAAACGCGTAGCGGTTCCCATAGTGGAAATAAATACTAAACTTGCCAACCGAAGCGTGCGTGCACCGTATTCTATTCAGAATAAGGTTGACAATCAGGTAGGCACTTACCTATTGGATAAAAACAAATAGCTGAATAATAAATACTCATATCTCATCACGCGCTCGTCGCTTCGCACACGCGTTGCCGCAGATCGTGCTGTTTCTTTCGCTCGGTTATTCGACTTGTTCGAGCGCCGCCGGCGCCGTGCCGCGCCGCGCGTCGGTTCAGCGCGGGTGATGGGAGGTGATAGGTGATATTTGATTTTACCGCGTGATGGAAAGTAATTCATTACGCGGCTGGGTAATATTACATCTTATCATTACAAGCATTCCTTACACACGTCTACTATCGTCGTCCGACACCGATATCGGATCGGATAATGTGGAAACGCTCTAAGCGTTAAAAATAGATAGTTTTGGTAGGTTAAATAACGAGATATCGTTGTCATGTTGAATAGATAGTTGTTACAACTATCTATGCTAAAAACGGCCCATAACTACTGTCAATCTTTTATCAATTTATCAAACAAATCAAAGAACAAATCCCAAAAATTATTTATTGCTACAAGTTACGCTAGGAAATGCTTTACATTGTTAGTGAGGCGTAATTTATGTTGTTTTGTTCTGTAAATTCTACCACAGCGAGTATTTTATTAGATGGCGTTTCCTCAGCCCAATGCACAAAGAGGTTAGAAGACACAATTTAATATTAATACTTACCAATAATAAATTTATACATTGTTTTATTTTCTGCATATTAGCTTTAGTTAAATACCTATGCCGATTACTAGTGACACGAAGCTCTTACCAGATAGTATTACCACAGCCTAATAAATGCTCCATACTGTTACTGCCATAGTTCCTGCTACAGCTCAGAACGATAACCAAACTAGACAAATTTCTCTTACTCTTGCAGAGTTGACTAACAGAAAAATTCTAGAAGATCTCCAGTTGAAGAAGCAGATGTTGCTGAAGCAGGGTGCTGTCGCTCCTCTCACCGCTACCTCTATATCCTTGACTCAGCCCAACCCAGTCAGCCAATTGCCGATGTGCTCGATTCCTCCTGTATCTGCCACTGCTGTGAGTTGAAATGCATGCAAAAAATTAACATGACAACAACAATACTAACAATAGTAGTGACTGTGGGGTAAGTGGTTAATGAGTTGTCTCCAAAGGATAGGTTTCACTAACCAGGGCAAAGATTTATGTGAACTAAATGTACTTATTTGCCCTGAATCTGACATGGGGATTATGTTGTAGTTCAGATTTTCTAGATATCATTACTGGGAAACACCAAAAAAAGGAATAAATTATAGAGTTTTTTTGTTGTATTTCAGGGTTTCCCACAACTGCCCGAGGCTAATATAGTAAACACGAGCCATAGGGCTGCTCTGCAACACGCTAACTCTACCTCTTGTGGCTTCTTCGTCTCCCAGGACTCGTCATTTGGCAATCAAATATTACCAGTACTTCCTCGCTTTGATAGCAAATAAAACCACATAAAAGTAAACTTAGTATCTGCTAAATCAATGGACTAAACATTAGCGTAATTGACTTGAACTGAATGCATTTCAACCATTGAACTAAAGAGGAGAAAAGAAAGTGAAGTATTTATTTTAAACTCAAGTTAACTAAGAAGAATGGGTGCAGTTATGAAATTGAAGACGCTGCAAGGCCATTTGCAACAATTGAAGAGTTTCAATGAACCGAAGATTGCACTGGAACAGTATGAAACACCACCGCACATTGCTGCGCTCGCTTTATACACCATACAGGTAATTTAATATCATTCCTGTGACTAGTCACTGAATGTGCACCACCCATTTTACTTTAGATTTTAGCTGTGTGTTATATTTCTGAAAGTACCTTGAGTATTTTATACATTGATATTTCTGCTTAAATCCATCTATATTTGTATAGTGTGTATTTGATTAGAAGATAGAATTTAGTTTTTTATGCATTGATATTGTAATCTTAGAGCACTTTCCTACCAAGCCAAAATATTAATCTAATATAACAACAAATCAAATATTAAACAAATCAAATATGATATTAGTGGGTCTCAAAAACCTCACCAACTCAATGGTTTTTTTATTGCAAATAGGCAAGCAGTCTCACCTGATTGTAAGTGATGAAGCTGTCAATGTAATGGCATGGTTGCCTAAAAGATACCTATTTGTTCATTCTATTTTAAGACCCAATATGGAGACCTAGAAGGCAACCTGGTGCTGGACGCTGGCTGTGGTCCTGGAGCACTCAGCATCGGGGCAAGCCTCCTAGGAGCCAGCTCTGTTACAGCAGTGGATATAGACCGGGATTCGATGGACGTCTTACAAGAAAATATTGATGATATGGAGATCACTAACATAGATATGTTGCAATGTGATTTTCTGGAGGCCAAAGTGTGCAGGTATAGAATATTATAGATATTTTTTTGAAAAGCTACTTTACTCGTTTTAATCTAATTTTGGCGGACTGTCGCTAAAAAACCTGTAAGGCTTTATTGTTGGTGTCATTACTGTATAGTTTACTTTACAGAAAGTATAGTTTACTATAGTATTTTATACTGTTAGTATAGTAGTTTATACTGTATAGTTTACTTTACTTTACAAAAAAAGTTACGGTATTCAGAAAATAAGTCTGGAGTTGTTCTCTTGACCAGTGAGATTGTATTTCCTATAATTTTCCCGAATTACGTGAGTAATTGACTATAGTTATAATAAACTTGTTTATAGGTGGGAGAATTACTTCGACACAGTCCTGATGAACCCGCCTTTCGGCACAAAGAACAATGCTGGCACAGATATGAAGTTCTTGCGTCAGGGCACCTTGTTTAGCAGCAACACTGTTTATTCTCTACACAAGAGCACCACGAGGTCAGTAACGGTTATTAATTACAGTCAAAACTTGCTTTGACCAACACACATTCTTATTATTTCTTATAACTAGTTTTTGACTGCAACACATGTTGCTATTATGAAAATTCTTCATTAAAAATCCATAAAAAAAATACACAAAATACTTTGTTTCTATTCTAAACTACGAGTATCTAAACAGAATAAACCTCAAAATGCATTAGGGCTTTAGTCGATTACAAATCTTATGATAAAGGGACACTGATAAGACAATTGTAGTTTAGTTTATTGCTCCTAGAATTAACAGGTTCCATCAATAACTATGAGACACTACTCCAAAATTGCGGCACATTAATTAAGCATCTTCAATGGCGAGTGTTGCGTGTTGGTGGCGAGTTGGCGGCAGCAGAGCATTGACATGACTTGTTATTTATTTTACAGACCGCACATAAAGGCTAAAGTGAAGGACTGGGGGCTGAAAGGCAGCGTGATCGCCGAGCTGCGGTACAACTTGCCCGCGACGTACCGGTTCCACCGCCGGCCGTCGACGGACATAGCGGTGGACTTGTGGAGAGTGCAACATCACATGACGTGACGTATGGATAGAGGATTCATATGGTAAGAATGATTTGTCTATTCGATTTCACCTTCGATCAATAATGTTGGATTCGGCCTTAAAAACGGCCAGTGAAGTAAGTGCACGAACTTGTGGTCTTATTTGCATTAGTCGAAACTAAACCATAATTTAAAGATATAAGGTTGATTGTAATTTATACTTTTATAACGTTTTGTCATAACATTTTTCTTGGCTGTAGGTATTTGGAGGCATTCATCTAGTACATTATTGATCGAAGGTTTTCTCGATTAATTTTCGATTTTGGAAACGTTCTTGTGACTGCCTCCGTGATTTATTGTAATATATCGTGCTTATTGCATTCATTGTAAGTTAGAATCAACTTGTGGCAACGCATAGATAGATTTTATAAAGGAATGAAATAAAAGAAATATACAATAAGTACTGGTTAAAATTTATTTTATCAAATACTTCAGTCTTTATATTTAAATTACAATATGACATTAGCTTTTAGCGACGTTCACGAATAGACGTGTCTGCATTTTATATCTGAATAGGTAGGAAGAATGTCTTGTCTCCACTATCGCTCATGCCAGGCCCTAGTGGACCCTGGCAGATATTAGCCGCTCAACCACCGGTCAACTTTTGTAGCAAATTCTTCGGTACCCACGCCACTTAATAATATATAACGGAGTAGGCACGGGTCTAGATCGAATAGCTTCGCATTGGGTCAGTTTACTCGTCCCCGAACTTGATGTTCTGCGCCAGCTTGATAGTGCCCGAGTAGTTGATGGTGACGGTGGAGCGGCGCATGTAGTTCTTCCAGGAGTCGGAGCCGCACTCGCGGCCGCCGCCCGTGGCCTTCTCCCCGCCGAACGCGCCGCCCACCTCCGCGCCGTTGGTCGGGATGTTCACGTTCACGATGCCGCAGTCGGAGCCGTGGGGGCCGATCCACTGAGGGCATACATAGTGGGAACATATAGATACTCGTTCAGCGTGGATACCTGCGATACAATACTATGACGTCGTGATGACGTCAATGTAAGAAGAATGTCACAATTTGTATCACAGAATATATCCAGTGTGTTTAGCTACTTATGTAGCTGACCATGAAAAAACCGGCACGCGCTACGGGATACAAATACTGTAGCTCTGTCCAGTTCCGGCCCGAGTAATATTTAACTATTCTCCTACCTGTGAGAAAGAGATACCAGCCATCTATAGGTAGGTTTCTCCGTCTACGACTGCGAGTGAGAAACATGTGAGTTGCAAGTGTGAATGATCAGTTACGGCATTGGTGGCTGTGCCGGCGACATACGAGGGGAGGTCAAAAAGTCCGCGGAATGGCAGGGAAGAGAAGCTAAATTAAATGATTTTATTTTTCCTTTTCAATATATTCTCCCTTAAGCCTAATACATTTTTCAGATCTGTCAAAAAGTTTGCTTATCCCTTCGAAAAAAAAAGTTTTGTCAAGGCCTTCAAAATAGGCTGAAATTGTCGACTTAACTTCTTCATCGTCAGTAAACTTTTTTCCACGAAGTTCTTTTTTCAATTTTGGAAACAAATAATAATCAGAAGGAGCTAGATCTGGACTATAGGGAGGGTGGTTAATAGTTTCGTAGCCACATTTTTGCATGGCAGCCATCGCAACATGGCTCTTGTGAACGGGTGCGTTGTCGTGCAAAAGCAGCACGCCTCGAGTCCATTTTCCCCGTCGTTTTTCCTTGATGGCATCTTTTAATTTTTCCAGTAGAGTGGCATAGTATCCCCCTGTGATATTCAATCCTTTTTCTTTGTAGTCGATTAACAAAATCCCCTCTGAATCCCAAAAAACCGTTGCCATGATCTTTCCGGCCGATTGTGACACCTTGAATTTCTTAGGGGGTGCTGTGCCTTTTTTCTGCCACCGCATGGACTCCTGTTTTGATTCAAGCTCATAATGATGAACCCAAGTTTCATCTCCAGTAATAATCCGGTTCAAAATTTCGTCCTTGTTCTCACTACAGAGCTCCAAAAACTCGCGTGAACACTCGACACGCTGCTGTTTTTGAACCGCTGAGAGCATTTTCGGCACCCATCTTGCACTGACCTTAGACATGCCAAGATGGTCATGGAGGATATTCAAAATAGTTGTAGACGATACTCCAACCATTTCTGCAAGTTGTTTCTTCTTTAGTCGGGCATCTTCAAGTACAAGTTTTTCGACTTTTTCGATAATATCTGAGGAGGTGGCCTCGATTGGCAGGCCCGGGCGATGGTCTTCTTCAATTGACTCCCTGCCTTGCTTGAATAAACCATGCCACTTATAAATCATTGTTTTTCCAGGGCAAGAGTCCCCGTAAACAGATGACATTTCTTCCAAAATGATCTGAGGTGTCTTTCCTTGCTTAGTAAGGAACTTTATAACAGCACGAAACTCAATGTTGTCCATGTTTAACGATTTTAACCCGATTGAACTGCTAATGTTGTGATAACTAATTTGTTAATGACCCTATTTTTCTAAAATTTGTTATTTATACCTGTATTGAGTACTTGGAAAATACCTGGTAAAAAAAAAATGCCCCGCCCCTTCTTAACCCTTCCATTCCGCGGACTTTTTGACCTCGTAAGGTTATATAGTCGTTCTATATGGTTGTTACCGTTTAGATCCGTTGACGTGAAGGCTATACGGATTTTGGTGAGATTTGTTATATAGGTAAGTAGATATTTAGTAATCATTATCCACGCGTGAAAGCCACGGCCAGAACCAGTGAAATACTCGCCTATGTAGGGATAATTGAAATAGCGGCTATACCACCCTAACTACATACAACAAAAGTGAAACGTCTTGTTTGTTTTTAGGGTGCTCTATAGGCTGGTCCCAATATGATAAAATATTACCTATAGTCCTATATACTCATTGCTATATATACTCATTGCTAAATACTGTCAAGATTTTGCGGCGGAGTAACTATATTTAGTAATCTGTGGTTGCAGGCGCCATTCGCCTTACTGAAAACAAACCCACCTTGAACACATCTCCCAAGTTCTCAGTGAACAGACTAGACGAGAGCCCCTGCTCCACCTCGTTGTTGTACTGGATGCCGGCGCCGAGGTCCGGGATCTCCACGCAGTACACGATGGGGGCGAAGCACTCGGCCTTCACCAGCGGGGAGTCGTGCGCCAGCCCCGTGATAATGGTGGGCTCCACGAAATATCCCTCGCGTTCGATCACCTGTTGATGTATGTATGTACTTACTTTTTATAATACCTCTAAGATTATAAAGGCGAATGTTTGTGAGTGCGTTTGTATGTTTGTCACAACTTTGCGCTCACTGGACCAATTATATGAAATTTAGACGTTTGGATGGAGAGGAATGGAAGAAAACTTTTAGATTAATGGTGCGTAAGTTAATTACATAAAATACGATCATACGATCAATAAACATAAAGGTAAGGTGATAAGGCATATACTTATATCCATCTACGTACCTTTCCTCCGAACTCGACCTTCCCCCCCTGCCTGAGCGCCTCGGCCACCGCGGCCCGGTACCCCGCCACGGCGGCGGGCGTGTGCAGCGGCCCGACCAGGGTGTCGGGGGACAGCGGGTCGCCGATGCGGCTCACCACGCCCGCGAACGCCGAGGCAAGGCGCGACACTACTTCACTGTATACCTGTTGTTATAAGTATATAGTTAGCTACACTACGGCCTCTCAAGTTAGCTACACTACGGCCTGCGGAGTTAGCTACACTACGGCCTGCGGAGTTAGCTACACAGGCTACACTACAGCCTCTCAAGTTAGCTACACTACGGCCTGCGGAGTTAGCTACACAGGCTACACTACGGCCTCTCAAGTTAGCTACACTACGGCCTGCGGAGTTAGCTACACAGGCTACACTACGGCCTCTCAAGTTAGCTACACTACGGCCTCCCAAGTGACATAGTCACCTTCTTGTGTATCAGCAGCCGCCTGGTGGTGGTGCAGCGCTGGCCCGCGGTGCCGGCGCACGCGAACAGCGCCGCGTTCAGCAACAGGTCCAGGTTGGCGTCGGCGTTCACTATGATCGCGTTGTTGCCGCCCAGCTCTAACAGATGGCGGCCGAAGCGCTTCTGCACTTCCACGCCCACCTAACGAAAAAAACAGTATTTAATGTGACCGTAAAAACCGGCCGAGTGCAAGTCGGACTCGCGCACGAAGGGTTCCGTACCACTATCTATAAAACTGCAAAAAAATTAAGTCTTGTATGGGAGCCCCATAATATATTACATTTGTGGCGTACCTACTACACCACGCCTTATACGCTAGCCAAAATCGCTCCTCTAATGAGTTGGACCCACACCTTACATTTTCAATTAATCGCTTTCTCTTATGTTTATGGGCCAACTCCTTAGACGACTGGTTTTGGTTAGGCGCGCGTACTAACTGCTGCCGAGTCTGTGGCACGCTTGCACTGCCGCGTCGCGCGCGGCCTACTACACAGACCGCTACGGGCTACGCTACTCGCTTGTTGATATTCGCGCTTTCATTGCTACGTATTATTGTTTAGCTTCGTAGTTCTTATCCTTTCTTTCATTCTATGTACATACATAACTTCCGGAAATAAATAATTCATATAAATTCTAATCATAAATCTTCATTCATTCGGCCTTACTTTCTTCTTCACCTAAATTCTAAACATACTTCACCGTTTACCAACCCACATCAACCTTCTGATCTGGAGTCGGTGATACTGGATGGTACGAGATCCGGACTGCCAGGACCTCATCCACATTGGTGACCCTCAACTGTGAAGAATAGTGCACGCTGACTTTGGATTGACCTTCACGGAACGTTCGAGTGACTACGCACATAAAGGATTGCAAGTAAGGGTGTGGTGCAAGTGATAAGCGGTGAGCGATTAATTTTTTTTTTGATATGGCAAACAGTGAGTATAGAGATTTTGAGGATGCTCAGCCAATGGTTACCCCAGAAGTGCTAAGAGTAGGCGTCAGGGTTCCACCATTTTGGCCTGAGGAGCCAGCTTTGTGGTTTGCCCAAGTAGAGAGCCAATTTGTGTTATCGAAGATAACTACTGATGAGACGAAATTTTGCTACCTCGTTGCTCAACTGGACCATCAGTATGCTGCGGAGGTCAAGGACATCATCACGAACCCTCCTCCGACTGATAAATACGTCAAACTTAAATCCGAGCTAATCAAACGACTTTCAGCATCGCAGGAGAAGCGTGTGAAGCAACTGCTGATGCATGAGGAGCTTGGCGACAGGAAGCCGTCGCAGTTCCTTCGCCACCTTCAGAGCCTCGCAGGTCCAGCTGTACCGAGGGATTTCTTGACCACCATCTGGTCAAGCCGACTGCCTTCAAACATCCAAACGGTAATAGCTTCGCAGATAGATCTTCCCCTGGACAAGTTATCTGATATAGCAGACAAGGTGCACGAGATAGCCCCTTCAAGTCCGCAGGTCGCAAGCACGTCTAGAGCTCCTACCGCCGCTCCAGCACCATCACCGCCGTACGACGATCTGACCAGGCAAGTCTGCGAACTTACAAGGCAGGTGGCGAAGCTAGCTGATCAAGTGGCCAGCGGAGGACGTTCCCGTTTTCAGTACCGCAGTAGACGGGATAGCCGTTCTCGCTCACGCTCGCGACCAAGGCAACCACCACTGAACCACCCTCATTGTTTCTACCATTTCACCTACGGATCCAAAGCCCAGAAATGCAAGCAGCCCTGTAGTTTCACCTCGGAAAACTCCCAGGGCAGTCGCAAGTAGCGGCCAACGACTGCCCTTCGTCAACAGGCCGTCTTTTCGTCACAGATCGCGCATCGAAAATGCAGTTTTTAGTAGACACTGGTTCGGACTTGTGTGTTTTCCCGCGATCAGCTGTCAAGACGCCCTGCTCCAAGTCGAAGTTTGACCTCACAGCTGCAAACAATACGGTAATTCACACCTACGGTCTCAGTCAACTGCAGCTGGACTTAGGACTTCGACGTGTTTTCACCTGGAGTTTCACAATCGCTGATGTTTCTAGACCCATCATTGGAATAGACTTCCTCAGTCACTACGGCTTACTCGTCGACTGCAAGAACCAACGCCTGATCGATGGAATCACTTCACTCTCAGTGAACGCGTTCTGCGCAGGCTCGCCTGATGACATCGCGTCCATCAAAACTATCACAGGTGAGTCGGTGTTTCATGCATTACTGCGTGAGTTCCCTGAGATCACGAGACCGGCAGGGGTTCCTTCAAGCCCTAAGCACAATACGCTCCATCACATCAGGACAACTCCAGGACCTCCAGTTTCTAGCAAGCCTAGACGTCTCGACCCAGCACGTTTGCAAGCAGCGAAAAAGGAGTTCGAAGATATGCTCGCAAGTGGTATAGCAAAACGATCGGAGAGTCCATGGTCGTCCGCTCTACACTTGGTAAAGAAGAAGGATGATGGATGGAGACCCTGTGGCGACTATCGCGCACTCAACGCCCGGACTATTCCAGACAGGTACCCCATTCGTCATATTCAAGACTTCTCCCACCAGCTCTCTGGTTGTACTATCTTCTCGAGTGTTGACCTCATCAAAGCCTACAACCAGATTAAGGTAAATCCTGACGACGTACCTAAAACAGCTCTTACTACGCCATTTGGACTGTTTGAATTTGAGTACATGACTTTTGGACTAAGAAATGCAGCTCAAACCTTCCAAAGGTTCATCGACGAAGTTCTCTTAGGCCTTGACTTCTGCTATGGATACATCGATGACATCTTAATCTTCTCTTCTACGATAGAAGAGCATAAGAGACATCTGCGTCAGCTGTTCGACCGACTTAAGCAGTACGGTGTACTGATCAACACTTCAAAGTGTGTCCTGGGCAAGTCAGAAGTAGACTTCTTAGGATACCACGTCTCAGCTGCTGGTACTCAACCACTCTCTACGAAAGTCCAGGCTATCCAGGGTTATGCTGTTCCCAAGACTGTGAAAGAGCTCCGACGTTTCTTAGGTATGATGAATTTTTATCGTCGCTTCATTCCCAACGCAGCTCAGCTACAAGCGCCGTTAAACGCCATCTTGTCTGGACCTAAAGTTAAAAGTACTCACCCTGTCGAGATGACTCCTGACCTCCAGCGCGTCTTCGAAGAGTGTAAAACCTCGCTGTCACAGGCTACCTTGCTTGCTCATCCAGATCCTGCAGCTGAGTTAGCTATCGTGACGGACGCATCTAATTCAGCCATCGGTGCCGTTCTACAACAACGAAAGGGTACAAACTGGCAACCACTAGCCTTCTACTCGCACAAGCTCTCCAGTGCGCAGGTAAAGTACAGCCCTTACGATCGAGAACTGCTTGCCGTGTACGAAGCGATCAAATACTTCAGGCACATGGTGGAAGCCAGAACCTTTGTAATATATACGGACCATAAGCCTCTGACCTTCGCTTTTTCCCTGAATAAGGAAAAGTGTTCGCCACGACAATTTCGTCACTTAGACTATATCGCCCAATTTACAACAGACTTACGTTTCCTTCCTGGAAAAAGGAACATCGTTGCGGACGCTTTGTCGCGCGTGGAGGAGATAACTGCTGGTGTCGATTATCAAGCGCTTGCACATTTTCAGAAGACCGATTCCGAACTGCAAGACTTGCTTCTTCACGGTTCCAGCTTGAAGTTCAAGAAGATGGAATCAATCGACAGCCGATTACCAGTCTACTGTGACACTTCAATGGGACAACCACGTCCATTCATCACTCCACAGCTCCGCAGACAAGTCTTCGACTCAATACATGGGTTACACCACCCAGGATGTTCAGCTACAGTACGGCTGGTTACACAAAGATTTGTATGGCCGGGGATTCGTAAGGACTGTAGAGAGTGGGCTAGGCAATGCTTAAGTTGCCAACGATCCAAAGTTTCCCGACATACTAAATCCCCCCTTTCCTCCTTCCTTACCCCTTCCTCGAGGTTCTCCCATATCCACCTCGACTTAATTGGACCATTACCCCCCTCTTCTGATTACAGATATTGCCTCACTGTCATCGATAGATTCACGCGATGGCCTGAGGCGATTCCACTCAAAGACATCACTGCGGAAACCTGCGCTGCTGCCCTCGTATCTGGTTGGATTGCCAGATTTGGTTGTCCAGTTCGTGTGACAACTGACCGCGGACGCCAATTTATGAGCCACCTCTTCAAATCCCTTGCTGCTTTGGTTGGTGCGCGTCATTTCTACACTACTGCCTATCACCCAGCAGCAAATGGCATCATCGAGCGACTCCATCGTCAACTGAAGGCAGCAATCATGTGCCACTCTACATCGCAATGGACTGAAGCCCTTCCACTGGTACTACTTGGCATAAGAAGCGCGTGGAAGGAAGACCTGCAAACGTCAGCCGCTGAGTTGGTTTACGGTGAGCCCCTTCGCTTACCAGGACAGTTCCTGTCACCGAGTGACGACTTCAGCTCAGATGACATCACCCAATACGCAGCTCGTCTCCGCCATCACGTTCAGAAGCTGACACCTACACCAACATCATGGCACGCCTCTACGCCATTCTACTTCCCACGTGATTTGCAAGACTCATCTCACGTATTCCTGCGCCAGGATCACGTGCGCGGCTCACTCGAGCCACCCTACGCCGGCCCCTATTTGGTCATCCACCGGCAGCCGAAGTTCTTCACCATTGACGTAAAAGGCAAGAAGGTCAACGTCACTGTCGACAGGCTGAAACCGGCATATATGGCTAGAGAAGCTCCCACGTCACTCACGTCTACTGCCGAACAAAGTCCGCAGTCACGTCCATCGACGTCACCAACTTCCGAAGCACCCCCTGTTGAAAAGAAGACCCGGAGCGGCAGAAGAGTCCGGTTCCCTGATTTTTATCAACCGTAGTCACGGTCTGGCCGGGGGGAATCTGTGGCGTACCTACTACACCACGCCTTATACGCTAGCCAAAATCGCTCCTCTAATGAGTTGGACCCACACCTTACATTTTCAATTAATCGCTTTCTCTTATGTTTATGGGCCAACTCCTTAGACGACTGGTTTTGGTTAGGCGCGCGTACTAACTGCTGCCGAGTCTGTGGCACGCTTGCACTGCCGCGTCGCGCGCGGCCTACTACACAGACCGCTACGGGCTACGCTACTCGCTTGTTGATATTCGCGCTTTCATTGCTACGTATTATTGTTTAGCTTCGTAGTTCTTATCCTTTCTTTCATTCTATGTACATACATAACTTCCGGAAATAAATAATTCATATAAATTCTAATCATAAATCTTCATTCATTCGGCCTTACTTTCTTCTTCACCTAAATTCTAAACATACTTCACCGTTTACCAACCCACATCAACCTTCTGATCTGGAGTCGGTGATACTGGATGGTACGAGATCCGGACTGCCAGGACCTCATCCACACATTTATTCTATTCTTTAGTTTTGCATTATTTGTTGTTATAGCAGCAACCGAAATAAATCATCTGTGAAAATTTCAACTTACTATCACGGTTTCTGAGGAGATACAGCCATGTGACAGACGGACAGACAGACTATCGCAATGTATATAGTAGGTACATACCTATATCCGGATTCCTAATCTCATAAACTATACTGAGTAAAATTTACAATCGGATTGAGACATCGTGAGGTGAGGTGAGAGAGAGAAAGAAAGAAAGAGAGAGAGACATTTACTCCATCAGATTAGGAATCTGAGTATATTATATATTTTTTTGTTTAAGTATATATCAGCGCGGACGATTTTGCTGGTATACGTAATACAATACAATACCAGTGGGTAGGTAAGATTATGATAAATATAGTTGTTTTTGTCGTACGACATTGCTGTAGGCTTGAGCAGAGGTATCGGTACGTTATCACAATTTTGTGGCAATTTAAAGTGACAAGTCTATGACGCTGTTTCAGTAGTAGGCGATGTTATGTACCAAAGTTTTTTATTAGACGTTGAATTAGCAGAGTTATTATTGTCCCAGTATTCTTAGTCGTCTGATCGTCTGGAATAGAGTTCTCTCTCGATAAGACCGTCCTCAGTGTCACTACTACGGCCTTTTAGCGCCCACTATTTGATTTATGTCGTGTTTCAATAGGTAACCTTATCTATCTAAGAATGCAATTGATATCGGTGAGTTTGATATCTGATAATGACTATCTCACCTGCTGTCCAGCCGCAGTGCTGCCAGTGAAGGACACCAGCTTCACCCTGGCGTCCCGAGCGATGCTCTGGCCGAGGTCCTTGCCGCCCACGCACAGCGCCGCCACCGCGCCCGGGATGCTGTTCCTCTCCAGCACAGCCTCCACGATCTTGGTGACGGCCACGGCTATGAGCGGCGTGGTGTCGGATGGCTTCCACACGCTGACGTCTCCGCATACCTGGGCACGGAGCCTTGTTATTCGTTGTCGGCTGAAACTTCTATGCCTACGACTATCAAAGCAAAAGTGACTTCTGTTTCTACCATGGAGGGTTCTTTTTGGTCGGTATGCACAATTGCACATATCTAGAAAACTATTTTATTTCACGGCAAATCGGCTGAACGGATCTTGATCATACTTGGTATGGTTAGTTTGAAGTTTGAGGAAGAATGTAGAATATACTTTTTGTCGCTCAATTTGTTTTTTCCGAGACGTGGGTATAATAATAATGTTACGGGCGAAAGCCTCGAGAGCGGGACGGCACCAAAACAAACAGTCTGTCTCGCTCCCACATGTGTGAAGAGCACCGGGATATCGCGTTCTCAGTCACGCTTAATGATGTATAATTGTAGATTATCTCTTTGACTTAGTGGCAGTTGCCATAGCTAAAAGTTGTTTAAATATAGGAAGGTTTGGAAGATCTGGGTTCGGGTTCGATACAGCGCCGAGATCTTCCAGCCTCAAGAAAGAAAACATTGTAACTACTAAGAAGAAAGAAATACAGTCCACTACGAAAATTCATCGGTGTTTTTGTTTACAAACACATACCGACGATAGGAATCCCCCACAAATAAGGTCGTAGAACTTGGAGGTTCTTAGATATCCGTCAAGTTTGAGGAAAATCGTCACAATTACCATAGCGATAGCGCTGTTCCACCCAAACACAGCCACGGGGAAGTTGAAGGCCGTGATGATGCCGATCAGGCCCAGAGGGTTCCACTTCTCGATGAGCACGTGCCCGGGCCGCTCCGAGGGGAAGATGGTCCCGGGCAGCGTCCGGGACAGGCCTACAGCGAGGTCGCAGACGTGGATATACTCCACCACCTCGCCTATCGCTTCGGGTAGGATTTTACCTAAAAGAGAACAGCTTCGCTTAATAAAAAGTAACAAGCTGACCCGACAGTAGACGGTTTCCTGTCAAGCCGTTCCATATAAAACGTAGGAGATAGTAAATTATCTTTTTCTCTGGTGAATTTTTCCAATTCTCTTTAGTTATTCTGCTAGCGGAGACGAATCCAACAAAGCGAAGAGTATAAAAATCGGTCCAGCTGTTTAAGTACCTATAGAATGGTATTTCTGCTATTTCTCTGGGATGGGCTGTTTGTATTTTAACAATGAGTCAGCCAGACGGCTGATGCTGTTTAGCTGCCCAACCTGCAATGGACCCTTTCAGTTCCGTATTTCCTCTATGCCTTTTAGATTTCGAGCGCTACTCGGGGAAGCGTCTGTTGATCCTACCTAGGTAGGTCTGTACCAATCTAATCAATTCCTCATCAATTTCCTATTACGTAATCTTATCTACCTACCTGAACTTATAAGTAAGGTATATTCAATTGGATACTCTACAAGTCTACACAGTTGAGTGTCCAAACAACGCCCACAGGGCATAACCTCTATGCCAAAGTCTTGAACAGAGTCTTTAAACACTTACCTCATTAGAAACAGCTCAATAGAAACCTCATGGAACCTCATAGAAACCTCGGAGGTGCGACCTAAGTCGATCCCATTCTGTTCAAAGTGTCCCCACTCACCCATCTCCAAAGACACGAGCTGTCCCAGCGGCTGCAGCTTCTCCCTGAGGGCGTCCCCAATCTGCCTGACGATCTCCCCCCTCGCCGGCGCGGGGAGCTCCCCCCAGGTGTGCCACGCCTCCTGTGCGGCGACTGCGCACGCCTCGTAGTCGGCGGGGCTGGCCGCCTGCACTTCGGCTATGACTTTGCCGTTGGCTGGGCAGTAGGACTTGATTGTCTGGTGGACAACGGACAAATGTGTCATGATTTTTGAGGAGTTTACCGTAATGCAAGTATAAAAATGTATACGAGAAATTTGTATTGCTAGTACCTAGGTATTTCCATTCGGTTTCTGATATATTACTAGTAACTAAGCCTTTAGTGGTAAGCACTTTGGTGGGTTTACATCGTAGGTACCGCGTAGTTGGTACTTAATACTTATACGATAAACAGCTATCTGTTTGTGGAGACAAATGTTCAATTGTTCATGTTTAATATTTGCGAAATGAGATACAAATATGGGTTGGGTACATAATAGGTACATGTAGGTATAGGTACCTACTAAGTATTCGAACCTACAGTCCTTTATGGAAAGATAACAATGATGTTGTAACTCACCGGTATAATAATATGTACCTAGGTATAACCAACTGAACTCACTAATTGTTGAACACTTTACAAACAAAGTACCTACCTAACAAGTTAACAACATGCCTAATAATTATGTAGGCCTATACCTATCTTTATAGAACTTTTATTTTTTCGATAATCCTACTAATATTTTACAGGCGAAAGTTTGTGTTCTTATATTTGTTACTTCGTCACGTTTAAACGGCTCGACCAATTATGATGAAATTTGGTATGGAGGTACCTAACGCTCTGGATTAACACACAGACTACGTTTTATTCCGAAAACAGCGGGCAACACCGCGGGGCGCCGCTAGTGCGGGTATAAAAATGAACGAAATAAAAATAAGTAAGTATAATACTCACTTGTCCATTAGCTTCCCATCGTCCATTGAAGACTCCGACGTTCTTCTCTTTCAGACCCAACTCCTTCAAGAAGGAGTATTTGGGATCCTCAATGAGGAACGAAGATGCGTGTCGCGCCATCGGTAGCCGTACGAATCGCAGAGAAAGCACCTTACTGCTCAGTACACGACTCATCAGTGACACTAAATGCACGCCCAGTCCTTTGTTTAATTAATACGGAGAGTGTAGTGAACGCCTCGCGTGGTGAAATAAACAAGCTTTATCTTATTTGTGAACAATTAAAGGCGCTGGTAATGCTTATCGGAGAGATAAGTCGGTTGCCAGGTCAGGGTGGTGATATAAGTAGTGATTGGTTTGTAAGAATAACTGCCGATAAGGACGAATAAATTGTCAGACCCAACTGGTGATCAGCATGCAAAATTTAATAAGTGACTAGAATAGTGATAATTTAAATAGTGAAAAGACTGCGGATGATGATGATGATGATATTAACTAGCTAAAAACGGACCTAATTCGCGCACAAACAAATATCAAAATATATAATTTTGACATACCTCGACGTTTCGGCCGAGTTACATCGACCGTGGTCACGAGAAGACTGTACTGTACTGTGATGGATGATGATGATGATAATGATGAGTCTTAAAGACTATAGGTAGTATTCTAAAACTTAGGTGGGTAATATAGGTTTAAAACACTTCTATAAAAACGTTTACATAGGTAGTACAATTTATTTGCAATTTTAAAATACTAACCAGAAGTCAATCCATACCATTCATGTATATAAATTTATATCACATCATGTGGGATAGTTCTGATTCAATTGTAAATAGACTAGATTAAAAGATATTCATTCCTAAAACTAGACATTTTAACTGGGTACGTACATACATACCTACCTACTTTTGTTTTGACTTTTGGCTCTGTATGATTATAACTACCAAATAAATTATTTACAAGCTAGTTAGTAGCTATGTTAGGTAGCCCACAGTCCAATTATGACTCTGGGCTACCTAACAAGATCTTCTCCTGTCACATTATAGTACAGGAGCTTTTGTCTTCTTCCACAATTCCGTCTCTCATTTCCTTTGCCTTGGCTGCGAGGTATGTGTTCTCGTCTCTTTTGACCATCCACTCGGGCAGCGGTTTGTCCCAGTTCTCGGGCGGTGCCTCACGTTTCTTCCAAGTGTCGTTTCTGTAATGAGCTCGGAGGCGTGCTAGTCGACGCTCTTTTTCGCTCTTGATTACTGCTAACTGTGAAAGTTAATGTGCATATTAGGTAAGTCTTTTTCATGCTAATGAATCTTCTTGCAATGTGCTAGAAGTTACACGGAGTAGCCCATAGGGCTGTGTGCAGCCCGCGACTGTGTGCCGACATTTTTGTAAGAAACTCGCAATTCGATTTTTTATGAATGTTTGTCATAGCTAAATGTCAAAAACAGAACTCTTATAATGAAAAAGATAGATAATATGCTGTTGTCCATCCTTCTGTCCGTATATCAAAGAAAATGTATTTGGTAACTATAACTACATAATTTCAAATCACCAGTGTCTTCTAGAAACCTCCATAATATTGTATAGTTAAATTAAGAAAAATATTTTCATTGTGGCTCTGTATTATAATTATAAGAAATAGAGTAATGAAAAATAAATCAGTTTGTTTGTTGAATGGAGTGCCCTGGTCTCTCATATTTAGATTTTATATAGAGTTGGTCAGACCTCCCAAGAGCCTCTGATGTGGCTTAAAAAGGGGTAAAACATCTCTTACCCCTGCTTTGCAATCTTTGTTGCCCTCCCATTTTCTGCTGTTATCATAGTCCTTCTTCCACTGGTTGCAGTCCAGGGACTCGCCATATATGAAATACTGATGGAACCTGCCTCGAAAACTTGTGCACTCCTTGTATTCTTTGTAATAAAAATCACTTTCTCGTATCTGAAAATATTTTTGATAAAAGTATATGATGTATTTAGTTTTAATAATAGGTATTATACATAAAAGTATTAATATTTAGTACCTAATGACGAGTAGGTATTTTATGGTACCCGTTATCCTATGATGATACCTACAAACCATTTGTTTATTGATGCAATTAAAAATTGGTTTTGGTTAAAAGAGAAAACAATAATTCATCTTTGCTATCTTTAGGTGGTTTTATACAAATTCTAGCTTTGTAGTTTTAGTTTAATTTTAACTATTTATGCAGTTAGGTAGGTAGCACAGTAGCATAGAATAGGTAGTTACCAATATAAACAGTAGGTAGTCAAGAATAACAGAATGTTTTACATAGGTATGTAGTATTTATTTTCTTTAATGAGATTATGAGAAGGATAAAAGGCTAATCACGGAGTGGTTTTGATACCTTCCTTTTTGGGGTTGAGCACCATCGGAAGATTATGAAGAGACAGGGGGTTTACATAATAAGGTACTTTATTAATTGATGAATCTTCTACTTACCAACCATCTTTCCTCTTCTGGAACTACAAGATTGGTGTCTTCGGCTTCTTCTATCTGACGTTCGGTGATAGTTTGGCTTTCTGTAGTCATTTTGAGAAAATTATTCGATAGTAAACATGTGAATTGAGGTTACCCTCAAAAATATAACCTCTTTTCTGTTTAGTAACACTTAGCACAAAAGGACCTATGGAATGGAAGTAACATAATAATGCAATGCAATGAGACAGATGCACAAGAGCTCTAGTTGGTTCTATTTTAACTCTATTCGTTTCCTAGGATCTTTATTGTTTTGATTGGTTTCAGGATAATGACAATCAGCTCAGCTCATCAGCTGTTTTGTTTTTACTGAGGTTTTGAATTTTTGAATCAGCTGTTTGATTTTTGTCAAAAAAATCGAATGTCATTTTCATTCATGTCAGGTGGAGTTTTTTTTTGTTTTCGTTATGGTTTCGCACAGTTTTTGCATGTAGCCAGTGTCAAGATTTGTATTATTTAATTTCACAATAGGAAAGCCATTTATTATAAAGAAATCCTCGTGGTCAAGTAGGTACTTAAGTTAATTTTAAATACATAGTCAAAGTCACGATTCAGTAAAGTGGTGGGTGCTTTAAGTACTGAAACTTCCTTGGAGTTTTGGAAAAAATGTGATTTGGCACGCTTTTTGGGGTTATTTCATTTGCCCACCCTCCTCCACATTACCGAACATTTAATGTGTAGCAAAGAGTATATAATAAGTAATTGGTGATCAAACGAACTTACCTGTAAGTGATGTTCGATCATAATTATATGAAGACCTCATCCTTCCATGATTAACTATGTAGTATCGATCTCCATACGCGCCAATTACACGAATTTCAAAGCCAAAACAAAATGTATTAAAATTTTAGCCTATTTTGTCTATGTCATAGACAATACCCCAATGGCAGCCCTTCAATCATGTCATTTAGTTCAAAGCCCGCCAGTTCCGAATTTCTATATCTCTTTGGGCCAATGTGACTCTTATCTTATGAATGAGTATATGAGTTACCTGGGGAGAGAAACTCGGGTGGGACCGATCATGGAAGGATGAGGTCTTCATATAATTATGATCGAACATCACTTACAGGTAAGTTCGTTTGATCACCAATTATACTTCAGACCTCATCCTTCCATGATTAACTATGTAGGATGTTTAAAGCATAAAAGGTTGTAGGAGATATAGAAATTTAATTCTGACAATATCCCCTATGTCTATAAGATATACCTCTTATAGATGTCTTTACGACAATAATCATTTCTAAATTACTTCCATAAGTAATTGTTACTCTATCCAATTCAGTCCAATTTAATTCTCATTATTACACATCCTAGGTAGGTATTAAAAAGTGTGAACATAACCATACCATACCACTGTCATCTAGGTATTTACAAAACCTTAATGTAGTTAATATTAATCATATCAAAGGTAGGTTATAAGTACCTAATTATTTTAAGGTAATATACAGCCCCAACTGTTAAGCAGTGCTTTAACTATACATAACAATCTCATCATCATCATCATCAGCCTCGCCACACCGAACAACAATTTGCCACTTGCATCCACCTGTTGCCTGCGACTCTTTTGATGTTGTAGGCCTCCTACTAGAGGGCCCGATGACATCATAACAATCTAGTTTGTGATAAATAAGAGGAAAAGGTACAATTATTATACAACAATATTACCTATAATATTACAGGTCCATCTCACTGGGTCATACGAAAATTACAATAAACCTACCTACATAGGTAGGTACCTCCATATTCTTTGTAACCCTCCGGAACTTACTCCAGCAACTATCTCTTAAACTGCAGAAGAAGCATGCCTTGTACTATTTATGTGCCATAACATGACTGCGTTAATGCCACTTGCTTTGGTTCCCTTAACCCAACGGCCAAATGTCAAAACAGATGAAAGAGGGTTTTAGAAGCTAACATAAAAATAATAATGCACACTATGTACTTGCTGGACAGACATCAGGTTGATCTTGGAAGAAAGAAATCTCTACCACCGGTTGGTATGTCTACCTGGACCTGAAGATTTTATTATTTCAGGGATTTTTAATTTTACACTCAGACTATCTTTTTCCAAGTTAGATTGTCCTATTAAGTCTGGATGGTGTCCTGTTATTAATGCTATTAAAGGTACTTAGGTATATAATGGATTTTCTACTGAGCTCAAGTAAGTAACAAGGCCTTGTTTCCATATGCCTCTAACAATCGTTTGACAATAACATTAGAACAAATATGTCAACCTATATGTATATCTAGAGCTACAACAGCTGCTTTCGGGCTGAGGTCCTGTATGCTGCCCCTCTTTTATAATTTCTCATTAAGAACTGTAAGAGTACCTATAGCCAAAGCTCTTGTCTCAACATACCTAATCTCTATTGCGTAAGTTGCAAAAGGCAACCTGCAATTCAAAATATGTACCTTGATTTAATTAAGTATAATATATACTGCTTTAAAGTGTTACTTGAAAAGATGCCAGGCATATTTCTGATGTTTCATCCGACAATCCCTGTCTTGAACAAGTTTCCCAGACAATATATCTGCATTCAGGCATCTTCATCTCATCTTTGTGCAGTGGATGAGGTGCTCCAGAACCTGACAAAGGCAAAGTTTTATTAGGGGCCAGGATACTTGACATAAGTATATATGTATGGCTCACAACGGGAACCAAGGTTGGCCATCCCAGTAGGGAACAACCATTATGTCTGTTGCTTTTCCATTGATGATTTTCGTCAACCACTTCCATATCATACACTAAGCGGTAAAAAATAACTAGTAGGTAAGTATTTCATTCTTTACACATAACTAGTAAAAAGCTGCTTTACACTGTAAATAAATGCATCTATCTCCCAATATCTGTGCCAAGGTACGTACAGAACACATGAGTTGAACTAGTGTGAACAAACATAAGTATAGGTACCTTCCTATAACTAGGTACTTAATACACCTGGAATTCTGGATGCGAAAAGATTCTTGTATTAATATAATGTTATGGAGGATAATTCTCCCCTGACTCTACAGTAGTGAGCCTGAACTGAACATTAGCCTCAAAAGTTTATTTTGAAGAACCGTAGGATGCATAACACCATAGCTAATCTAAGCATATAACCATAGTTAACCACTTCCTTTACAAATGCTCTCTGCAATAGAGTGAAAGTGTGGAACCTGTACACAGGTATTGGTACCACCTGACCTATAAATCTAGGATATCAGAGTTCTATTCTCTATTCTTAGTAAGACCTCTGTATTCTTACTATTTCTCGCGAAACATTTCAATGCTAAGAAGCTGATGTTATGATAATAATAAAAAAACCTTTAACATTGCTAGGTTTAAAGTTGCCGTTCCTCCTTCCATGTCCCCTTGGCTATCTCGTGCCCCCAACATGCTCCTGAACCCACCTTTAAAGAGCCCGAGAAGATTCTAAGATAAACTTATTACCGAATACTATATCTTATTGGGTTAAGTATACGATTAATCTATACTTCAATAGGTACCTACCTAGGTACCTATTTATTTATTTAATATAAAGCTGTGTAAACAGTTAAAGTATGGTTTCTCCACCACCTCAAATCTCTTATGCTAGAGGGTGGAGTATCTATAATAATACTTCATACATAGGTAAGTACATTAATTATTGTTATAGGTAATAAGAAACACTGCTTTGTATAAAGAAATCCATACAATACTGTCGGACATGACGATGTCAGTATGCCTAAACCAGTGCCCTGAACATAATGCTGTAAGATTACAGTTTTAATAGACACAATACCTATCATTTAATTGAATTCTTCTTCTACTGAGAAAGTTTGAAGTTCCTCTTGGATGAATGAAGTATTGTATGTTCGATGTTATTAAACAACATTTTTCTCCCTTTATAACGAATTCTAATCTTTCGAACAGACTTCAAATGTGTTTTCTATAATAATATAGTTCATATAAAAAACCCTCTTCTCCTGAGCCATCACCTCTGGCTTCAAGATTTTTGCAAACATAAGGGGTGATGAAGCACGCCCCAAATGGTAAGAAATTAAATTGCTAGGTTTTCCTACAAACCAGACATTGCAACCATCTTTTAAGATGTTCAAATATAGGGGCCATTAGTATGCCTCTTTGAGGTCCATTTTGCTAGGAAACAATGCGTACAAGCTGTAACTTCTAGTTGAACATGTTGCATATATTATTATACTTATGAATTTATTCAACTGTTCTAAATGATAATATTAATGATAATTATAAATGATAATAATCCTAGAAGAGCCATTCGGATTTTTAATAAACCCCATTGGTACTGGAAATAATTGTTCTTCTTTACCTAGTTCAATCGCCCCTAAGACTGATGACACAATCACTTTGCTAATAAATGCCCAATTCCATTTTTGATGTTACCGCTTGAAGTTTCATCATACTGAAAGGGTTTTGTCTCAAAAGTATTTTGTAACTTTTAACCCCGAGAGAATAGGGGTATCCTTACTAGCTATATTAAGCAATGAATTGAAGAAATACCTTAGTGTAGCTTAAGCCCACCTGTGGTGGGTGTAGCTGTGATAATCCCAAGGAAGAGCATTCCCTCAGTTTATTTACATTCCGCCAGGGATATTGAGGTTGGGTGTGCGTCGGTACTTCTTGAAGGAGCCGCTCATTGTTGCACCGGTGTAGATGTTGTTGTACCAGTGTTCTTGATGGGATAAAGCAGCCTTGTTATAATAATATTAAGTTTAAGAGCCCATTTTTGGGTCTAAAAATCTTGACCGGCTATTGTCACTGCCTTAGCTGTTTTTATTGCCTCAGTCAAATTATTCTTAATAGGTACTGTCACTTAGAGTGAATGCGGCTTCTGGGTTTAAACTAGGAGTAACTATACATGACACATTTACATTTGGAGGATAATTCCCTACCAGTATCCTTTCTTTCATCTTTCTCCAACCCAACTGAAGGATGTTTTACCAACCTTCCCCAATTCTGAATTCTGAATGAACAAGATATTGTTGTCAATGTTGTCATATTCAAATCAATCAATATATCAATATTGTTGTTGTCATGTTTGTATGATTCTCTTTGTTAACGAGAATTAGCTGTTTGACTTGTAAAAGTTCGATTTAATTGCCTATTTACAATAAATGTTTCAACTTTTACTATTATATCGTTTTGTAAATCTGTATTACAAAAAATATCAGGGTTGGACCCTCAGTAGGTACTTGACATTGGTCAATATCCCAGCATAACTATAGCACAAGAAGAGCCGAGTAACCCAAGTGGTATTACTGTTCTGTGACAAAGTAGGTCACTGTCTACATACATCGTGACAACTTAACCAAATTTACTATATTATACTTCTCTGCTCCATCCTAAGCCACTTTTCAGCATAGTAGTCTAGGCACCTTTGACATGTCAGAACCCCACAGGAAAGTTCTAGTCAAGGAAGTAGGTCACTGTCTACATACAATATGGTGACAACACCAGATTAATATATACTTCTCTGCTCCATCCTAAGCCACTTTTCAGCATAGTAGTCTAGGCACCTTTGACATGTCAGTCCCCACAGGAAAGTTCTAGTCAAGGAAGTAGGTCACTGTCTACATACATCGTGACAACTTAACCAGATTTACTGTATACTTCTCCTCTCCCTAGTCAAGGAAGATTTATCCCTGGCTGACCCTATAGGAAAGCTCAAGGATTTAGTTTCTCAGCCTAGAAATCTAGGCACCTTTGACATGGCAGACCCTATAGGAAAGCTCTAGTCATGGAAGACCAATCACTGTCAGATCCCACAGGAAAGCTCAAGGATTCACTTTCTCAGCCTAGAAATCTAGGCACCTTTGACATGGCAGACCCCACAGGAAAGCTCTAGTCATGGAAGACCAATCACTGGCAGACCCCACAGGAAAGCTCTAGGATTGAGTAGCTGAATCGCGACGACCACATTGACATCCTTCTGCATCGTCGTCCATTCCCTTATTTTCTTCCATAATTCCGCAATATTCCCCAAAGAAATCTTCGTCTCCACCTATCATCTTCCCAATTTCCTGAAAATAAAATTATATTAGATTATGGTTTACAAAATTATTAAAAAACGCGACGTGCAATGGCGCGCACGAAAGAACGAATGACATGATTGAAGGGCTGCCATTGGGGTATTGTCTATGACATAGACAAAATAGGCTAAAATTTTAATAAATTTTGTTTTGGCTTTGAAATTCGTGTAATTGGCGCGTATGGAGATCGATACTACATAGTTAATCATGGAAGGATGAGGTCTGAAGTATAATTTATGTATACTTAGGTCTCGTCTATTTGAAGTTTGGTAGTCGTCGCCACAGATAAGGACACTTCATCAGAAGTGCGATGCTAAAATTCTCGAATGACGAGAAAGAAAAAAAAGACACCAGTATGTCTATGGATGTCGTCAATCGTCAATGTCGTCGCGTTTTTCCATTTTCCAGAAAAACTAAAACAAACACCGTCGTTCATTATACCAGATATACCATTCGAGCGTGAGAAAATCACGCAAAATCTTCGCTCCCTTGCTATTCGCTAGCGCGGTGCTAAACCATAATATCCGACTGGAATCTAGTAATTTTCTCGAGTTCAGTGATACAAGAACCCACTGCTTGCTATAGGTACTCGAATAATCAGTGACCTTTGATCGAATAAACTCTAGTTTTATTATCATTTTATCAATTAACTTTGTCTTGAAGTGATATTGGTGAGACCACTCCAAGATGTCGTTGAATAAACTCGTCGGCGGCGACTGCGGTGGCAACAATCCTCTAGTGCAGCTATCGAATATAGTACGAAGCGATGCGTCGCTGTCACAGCCCCTCTCACAGTCAGACAGGTTCGTCCAAGAGTTCATGGCGCAAACTTCTCAGGCACCACAAACCTTCAACATGAATACCTTGTTACACAACATGCCGGACACAGACTCAGCACTAAAGATAAGTCAGTCTATACAACAGCAATCCTCAAGTATGGTGCCACAAATTAGCAATCCATGGATGGCGGGACCTTCTGCATCTTTCATGCCTCCACAGATGCTAATGCGCAATATGTTCAGGCCACAGCCTTTAATCCATCCACAAAGTTCATCCAATGTTCAATTAAAATACATAAATGAGTCGGAGTTAGCTGCTAAAGATGATGTAAAAGCTAAAGCACAAGAATATGTTGAAACTGTCCAGAATGATGATGATCTTGCTTATAATCAGTTCATGTCTTTCATGAAAAGAATAAGTGCTGGGGAGTTAAACCTAGCAGAGACTTCTGAAAGCACTCAGAAACAAATGAGTAAGGATGAATTAATAGATGAAATGGCGGAGAAATACAAAGAAGAATGGGGGAAACTCAGTGACGTCTCAGACTATTGGAATTCAGAAAATGCTAATGGCATTTCAGAAGAATATGCATTCACTGAAGGCAATGTTATGTTAGAAAATAAGAGTGCTCTTGATATAGGAAAGGAGAAACTGAAAATGGGGGACATTCCTGGTGCTGTATTGTGTTTTGAAGCAGCGGCGCAGCAACAACCAGATTCTGCTGAAGCGTGGTTCTTGTTAGGAACCACACAAGCTGAAAATGAGCAAGATCCTGTAGCTATAACTGCACTCAAGAAGTCCCTCAGCATTGATCCCAGACAACTTGAAGCATACATCACTCTGGCAGCAGCCTATACAAATGAGAACATGCCAAAGTATGCATTCAATACTTTGCTAGACTGGTTGAGAGCCAGTCCCAAGTACAGTGACCTATTCCCACTAGATGTGGACACAAAGAGATTGGACTTGAAGGAGTTAGAGGCTCATGTGAAGTCACTGTATCTAAGGGCAGCGCAGTTGAAACCTTCCGAGATAGATGCAGACGTTCAAAACGCACTCGGAGTTGTGTTCAATATAAGCCAAGAATATGACAAAGCTGTAGACTGTTTCAAAACAGCACTTATGGTGGCCGATGACAATGCAAAGCTATGGAATAGACTAGGAGCTACCTTAGCCAACAGTGAGAGATCTGAGGAAGCAGTTGATGCTTATCACAAAGCTTTGAATTTGGAGCCAGGGTTTATTAGAGCCCGATATAATGTTGGAATAACATGCATGAACTTGGGAGCTCACAAGCAAGCAGCAGAACATTTCTTAGTGGCTTTGAACCAGCAGTACAAAGCTAAAAGCATGTATCCTGATGCTTCTTCAACTGACACCAGCTCTTCAACTATATGGACAACTTTAAGAATGGTTTGCTCATTTATGGGTGAGCATGATGTTGCTAAATTAGTTGATGAAAGAAATTTTACTGAGCTGAATAAGTTCTTTGATACTGAATAAATTCTTACTGATGAAATGTTTGTAAATGTCATATAGGTAAGAATCACATGTAATGGGCATTTTAACTATTTATTGGTTGGGAGTTCAATATTTTTATCTATATTTAAGTTGTAATAATAAGACTGGAACAGGTAGGCCCTATGGTAGATTAGATTATGACTGAATCCTTCTCACACAAGAGATCCATGCTCAGAAGTGTGTGGATATGGGTTATGATGGATTAAGACCATTGCATAATACAATTTTATCTTCTCTATATTATCATAATGATAAATGGGTATAATAAAATATTTTATATTTTGATAAAATCTATTTCATTTCATATGTCAACTTTTTACATGTAAAAAACTACATGTTGATTCTTGCAGAGGACAGCCTTGTGGATGGTTATTGTGAAACCAACAGGGTTTCTGTTTTATTTTGAAGCTTTCCACTTTACTATTATTGTTAACTTCGTCTACAGTTTTTGGATATCTCAATTGAACCTTGCCACTTTGCACCTTAAATATATTGTGATTGTTTTTAAGAAGTGTTTGGATGCCTCCACATTCTGACTTCAACTGTTTCAGCTGATCTTTAGGTATCAGTAGAATTAATTCACTGAGCTCAACGGATTTGCCAATGTACCAAGAAGAACTATCATCGGATCCTTCCAGCAAATATGTGGTGATTGATTTCACTATTGAGTCAATAAGGCTTTTATCAATTTGTGTACAATTTCTGACTCTTTCAACAGCTTCTCTGGGCTTGAAATCTTTCACCCACGAGGGATCTTTCTCATTCACTAAAGAACTTGAGTCTCTTTCAATTATATCTTGTATTTTGTTACAGTATTCAGCATAATTTTCCCTTGAATATGTTCGTCCTTTGCTAACAAGGCAAATTCTTTTAGTGCTTGGTATTTTCAGTCTATCCATGTCAACATTGAACCCACATTCTCTACTCAACCGTTTGATGTGTGTCAAGTAATCAATGTACTGACTTTTTGAAGAATCTTTTCGTTGGTATTTAGTTCCGTCGAAATTGTATGCACAGCATGGGAGTAGAAAAAAATTACATTCATAGGAACTTTTGGCAGCTATAACTGGTACCCATGGTGTCAGTTCGTCAGAGTGGTTTCCTATGATCCAGTCAGTGTCAGGGAATAGGGATGAATCAGATGGAACTATTGTTCTTTCCTGAAACAAATAAATTATGTTAGAATACTTTTATTTATGAGAAATCCTAGTCTTTGACTTTATGATGACTTGGATGAAACTTACTTCCAGTTTAACTTCACTAGAGTACATATCCCAGATGTTTCTTTTCCTGACATCAATGCCTACTCCAGTATATCCTTCTTTAGCCAGAATGTATACAAGCAATCCATTCCCACATCCTAAGTCAACAAAAGTTTGCTTTCTTATCTGGGCGCCTTCTTCATCTTCCCATAGAAGCAGCAAGTATGTGGCTATTGCTACATCTTCATAAACAAACTTAGATGGATCTGTACATTCGGGCCAAATCTGAAAATGTGTGTAAGTACAGAGATGTAAGCATAGTAGGTATATATGTGTGACTAATCCTAGTTTACACAAACTATAACAACATAGGTACTACAAGCAAATACAACAACTATTATGAAGAAGAATTTCAGTGCAAGTATTCACTGAAGTTATTACCTTCACCATTTCTTTCCCATACTTTTGTTTCAGCTCATTATATTTAGAATAGTATTTTTGCTGAGACACCAGTGCCAATGACTCATTACAAATAGTTTGGCTATAGGAACTGTTAGTTTCTTTCCTCCATTTATTTATCTGTGGCAGCAGTGTGTTTTTGAGCCATAGGTAGGAAGTTGAGTTTTCTTCTGAAAATGGAAAATAGTGGTCGAACAACGAGCAATGAAGTATCTTTGCTTATGTTGCTATTTGAAGCTTAGCTGATTTTTATGAATAAAATCTTAGTTTCACAGTACATTTTAATTTACAACAAGTTACATACCACTGTCAGCTTGCAGAAGAACTTCATTGTGAGACAACTGCAAAGTAAATCTGAAGTTGGGGAATAATTTTTGGTTGCAATCTGTGGTAGTGACATCATAGAAGGTAACTGATGATGTGTCGTGGTTAATGATGGTAAGCTGGAAAACCTGACTCTCACTGAAGCTCTTTGAAAATAATTCAGTGAGTATAACTTCTATGGGAGGGGTTTCTTCAGTATTACATGATTCTAACCCAGCGTCGTGTAGAACGCTACTGATAAACTTTTCAACATTTTCATTCGTTAAATCACACTCTAACCGATTGAAGCCCAAAGGTGATTCCCAGTTCTCAGTTTTCAAAGGCTTACAAGTCAGTCGGTTCCATATTTTGCAGCCCCAAAGCCTTTTGTTGGTAACATGAGGTTTCGTTATTAATATATTAATAGCACGCCAGAATGACTGGGATGCTGGTGTAGTACTTAGATTCCTTGACATTTTTGTGTATTTTCAACATGAATAAAAAGAGTTGATAACTTGAGCTAAAAGAAAGATGTGGTGCTGGTGAACCAACACAGTGGTGAACGAACAGCTGATTAAATGACAAGACAAGTATGAAGTATGACACACACTCACAGCTGTGCAATGTGTGACATTGACAATTTTATTGATTTTAAATTGTATTGACATTGACATTGATGACTGATTGTCACCACTGAAAGGTCCAATGATAACACAAGCATTTGGTAAACCTATGACGTCATAAGCATCATGCTAAAAATACTTCCAGTTTGCAGCATCGTGATATAAATAAATGTATCTCTTTCTCTGTCACTCGTATGAAATGTACGTATGTCTGTTTCGTATTTTAACTACTCAGGTAGGTACTACGGGTCGTGGAAGTGGGGTGTGGGTGGAAGTGGAACAGTGTGGACTGTAGAAGGAAGACTGACGGAAGAAAGAAAGTCGCACGACCTTGGCAAAAAAATATTTTTTATTTGATATTCTTTCGTTGTATTTTTGTACTTGCATGCGTAATTTCATAAAATCATTTAATACAAATTAGAGCCAATTTAACTTTAGTTGTATGTAGGTAATGTCATACACTGAGCTCGAACATGGTTATCAAGGGTTGCGACAAGCTACTCAGCCGCAATTTTACGTCGGTGATGATGGAAATCTTGTACCTATAAGATCATCCGTAAGTCCACTCCTTGTACTGCTGGCCTACTGCTTGATAAAATATCAACTTGGCTCAATTATCTAGGAACTAGGACAGTTACCTATAGAGTAACTTGCAGTTACCTAAGGTTCTCAACCACAATATTAGGTTCATCTAACGCTGGTTCAATATTTAGTTTTTCAACCATGTTACAATTGTCTCACTAATGTTCCATATAAAATGTACATAATCGGTAAATCTAAAGTAAACAAACGTTAAACACATATTTGCGCTGGTTATACCTCCATGGATTAAGTGTTAATGATAAGGCATAACACAATGTATTATCTAGTGGACAGGTGACCGTTCTAGCAGCACGCAACGCACTATTCTCTTATCACATAATTGTATTAGAATGTGGAATATTATTTATAGCAACACAAGCTTTGTTGACGATGTTTAGTGAGGTAATGTAGTACGGTAATTTATGTCAAGTTTATCTTAGTTATCAAGTGAGTGGGTGACCAATCAGTGACAAGGTTACCTTTGTGGCTTATCATAGATGCTTCTATGATAAAGTGGTAGTAGAGTAGTTAGATAGTGTGCCGTGATGGAGTGGCAGTGGCTCAAGGATTGGTGGCGTCTTAAAAGATGGAGGAAAGGAAAGAGAGAGCAAAACGATGATGATATTTGTTATTGTGATGACTGTTTACCTGATGTAAGATATTTTATAGAATACAATTATTTGTTGGAGTGGTTTGAACATGTTTCATAATAAATGAGATGTATTTGTGATAAATGTGATAAACTCAGTACTTTTACATTTATTTGGTGTTAATGAGTAACATGTTTTAAACTTGTACCTACTTTAGTATGTAAGGGCCTTTGAGGCCTTGTTTGGAATTTTCCTAATTCATTTCATACTGACAGTAAGTTCAAGCAGCCACTAATATGTTGAATTTAACTAAATTCATTCTCCGTACTTTGTGGCTTGATGCTTCCTTTCAATAATAGTTTCTGTTCTTCGATATACCTATACCTACTCTGATTTGAAACTGGGAAACAATATCCACTCAAACAGTACGTTTTCCTCAGTATAAATTAATAATATCTTGTTTATCCATATAACTTACTATCACTGATGCCTAGGGTTCTCTATATTGGTAACAAAGAACAGAGTTAACGCACTGACTCCGATAGACACGAAATAAAGTCTCAATAATGATGGAATGATTGAGAAGTGAGACTTGATTGAACTGGTGATGCTGCATCTTATAATCCCACCGGCCTAATTACACTGCAGAAACGTAGTGTTTTATTTAGAGTTGATATACCTAAAACAGGGGGAGTTGGACCTTTGTGAGTCCCTAGACTCGCACTGCGATGGCGGCGGCAAGAAGGTGGTGGTCGGCGTATGCGCCATGGCCAAGAAGTCGCAGTCCAAGCCCATGAAGGAGATACTGACCAGGCTGGATGAGTTCGAGTACATCAAGATGCTCGTCTTCCCCGAGGAGGTTATCCTTAAGGTTCTCGGCACTGTCTGTCTAACACTAATGGTGAAACAAAATAAACTGTTTCCTTATGAAAACTCCTCAGCATTACTCCATCCAGATGTCCAAATATCCAAATGTCTTGGTATAGGCATGTACCACAATCATATAGAGAGTCAAACACATAATGTCTATTTTGGTGAATCGCGTTAGGCAAACAACGAGAGGTTTTTGTTGTAAATTGCTTTGTGTGACTTATTTGTCTGGGAATGTAAATATTTTGTTTCACTTCTATTTGTCATTGCATAACTAACTGTCTTAGTAGTATCGAAATTGGTTCCATTTGCTTTCATTGTTGGTAATTCAATTACATGTATCCATGTTTATAGTACATGAGCTCTGCAAATGATTCCATTCAATGGCTTCTGTAGGTTTCCATGCTTCGTTGGAAGTGGAGGGCTTCAGGTTACAAATTCATTTGTATTTACAATGCTTTGTACTTGCAACATTTGCATGTTAACTTAACCATGTGCATTATATACAGCAGAGGGCTCAGTATCGCGCCTTGTGAAACACCTTTCCGGTTCCTTGTGATTTTAATAATTTCTTGTGTGGATTTTTCTTTGCTTACTGAGTTTCGGGATGAAGTGATGAATCTAAAAAAATACATTGCAGAAACCTGTTGAGGAATGGCCGATCTGTGATTGTTTGATCTCATTTCATTCCAAAGGCTTTCCCTTGGACAAAGCCATTCAATACGAGAAGTTGAGGAAGCCATATGTGATAAATAACCTTCATATGCAATATGATATCCAGGTACCTTTTGTTTCAATATTGCTTTGAGTGAAAATAATTTTCTCTTGTATTTTACATAATATCGAAATGTTTATTTTTCAGGATCGTAGGAGAGTCTATGCTATATTAGAAAGTGAAGGCATAGAAATACCGAGATATGCAGTTTTAGATAGAGATTCGCCAGATCCAAAACGTAAGTAAATAAATCTACTGCTTGCAAATTATTAAAAGATTTGTTTTTATTTTCCATCTTCAATTTATGTTGTTTGCTTTCAGACCATGAATTAGTAGAATCAGAAGATCACGTGGAAGTGAACGGAGTTGTGTTCAACAAGCCGTTTGTAGAGAAACCAGTGTCGGCGGAAGATCATAATATTTACATTTATTATCCGACCTCTGCAGGTGGAGGCAGCCAAAGACTTTTTAGAAAGGTGAGTTACATATTCCACACCCATATACCTTATCACGTAGGGGATAAAGATTATATTCAAATCGTATTTGAGACGGTACCTACTGTTTCCTATAGTTCCTAGTACAACCTCAAACAAAAAGGCAGTTTCGTTTTCCCCCGAATGAATAAATTAGACGCGAGATTGGCTAGTTTCCTGTAGCGACCCATTTGATCCACTTACAGAATAAAACCATACAGGAACTCCTCATTACTAGTCAAATCTGGAATAGAATGATTGCTAAGGTTAATATTTGGTCCATCTGTGTTCTACAGATAGGAAGCCGCAGCAGTATTTATTCACCAGAATCCAGAGTCAGGAAGACTGGATCGTTTATTTACGAAGACTTTATGCCTACAGATGGTAAGACTTTGGCCTATCAATTAACTCCTCCAGCTTAACAACCGGTAGGCGTCTTCTAATGTCAAGAGTGCGTCAGGCCAGGATCTTTCAGTACATCCGCCCACAGCAGTGCACAGGGGGCTTACTATGACGTCTTATTGCGATCCAATTGAGGACCTAACAGAATCATTTTACTTTTAATAATAGTAATACATGGCTTTCGGTATCATATGGGTCAATCCATTTAGATTTAAAATCAACCTAAATTGAGCTTCAAGATGTCACAACAAGACGTCATGGTACGAATAAGTAGTAAAACGATTCTGTGTAGGATTCAAAACAATTCAAAACGATTCAATTGAGGACAATTGGATCGCAATAAGACGTCATCGTAAGGCCCCTGGTTTCGCAACTAGCGTGAAATGGAAAAAGCCATATCACATACCTCCGTAACGATTCTCGGGTTCTCTAGTTTCCTCACGATGTGTGAAATGATGTTTTCCTTCCCCGAAAGTGATTAGGTACGTAAATTTGTTTACGAAAAACATTGGTACGTCCATACTGAGATTTGAGTGCAACCCTTTACTCGGAAGGTAGACTTTCTCCCTGCAGGCGATTTTAGCGCTTATTCAAACACAAAATTAACATGAATCTCCCGTCACCAGGCACAGACGTGAAAGTGTACACAGTGGGGCCGGACTACGCGCACGCGGAGGCCCGCAAGAGCCCCGCGCTCGACGGCAAGGTGGAGCGCGACTCCGAGGGCAAGGAGATCCGCTACCCCGTCATACTGTCCAACCAGGAGAAGCTCATATCCAGGAAGGTCTGTCTCGCCTTCAAGCAGACGGTGTGCGGGTTCGATCTGTTGAGGTGAGCCTTGATTACTCTCGTCTATGGAAGAGACCGACAAATCGAGGATTATTAAATCGGTCCGGCTCTCTCGAGTTATAAATGGTACCTATGACGTTTTGTTATATCGATACTAGTGAATCTATACTATATAATATAACTGTTACTGAGCGTTTATGTCTGTATATTGGAGAATATACTTTAGAAACACTAACTGGGATTGAATTTAAGACCCATGAACCCGAAAAATAGGTTTTTAGAATCTGTCTGTTTTTCGTTCGTTTGTTACTTACCATAAAACTCAAAATACTGAAGGGATTTCGACGGGAGTTACGGCGTTTGCTACCTTCGGTTTCGAGCAAGCGAAAGGTTCGACCCGCTAAGCGAAGCCGCCTCCGCAGAGCCAGCGGCAAGTCGTTCGTGTGCGACGTGAACGGCTTCTCGTTCGTGAAGAACTCCAACAAGTACTACGACGACTGCGCCAAGATCCTCGGCAACATGATCCTGCGCGAGCTGGCGCCCACGCTGCACATCCCCTGGTCCGTGCCCTTCCAGCTGGACGACCCGCCCATCGTGCCCACCACCTTCGGCAAGATGATGGAGCTGCGCTGCGTGGTGGCCGTGGTGCGGCACGGGGACCGCACGCCCAAGCAGAAGATGAAGGTGGAGGTGCGCCATCCGAGGTGACTTGCTGTTGCGTAATGCCACATCCGGAGCCCGAACGAAAACGTCACTGTTACACTTTTACAGTTTTTACTTTTTTGATCCATGTGTATTGGCAACCCTGAGTTCTATCGTTAGATGCATTAAAACATTAAAAAAAAATAGCATGCACGTAAAATTATTGATTTTTAGCTAATTTGATGGTAAAATCTTATGATAAAACAGCATATAAGAGCTACAAGGTTTTTTTTTACTGTAAAATTATTAAAAGTGGAAAAGTGACGTTTGGTGCGCCTACTCCTCACATGTGACCAACCGATCTGTGTATTAGAGTAAATCGTAGACTTATATCTACCTCTGTGCTGCGGCGTTCGTTCGAACGATGGAAAATGTGTAATGTCCCCCCGGTTTCTGAGCCCCTAGTCGACTTTGACCAATCCATAAGTGTATTGCTGTCTTTGTCGTTTGTTCAGTGGCAGATAGAGACATCAATAGACTAACGGCCGAAATTAATAATCAATCCAATCCCAATTTTGCTATCTGGGATTGATATCACAATCCATTTTTAGGGTCAAACATGCCAATAACCGTTCCATGGATTGGTTTATAAAGGCACGCAGATTGGAAATCGATCGAACGATAGGCAGCAATCAAAGATCGATTTCAATCTTGGATAGGATATTATAGAATATTAATTTTGGCTGTTATCGGTTGGTTAAAGTTAATAGGAATTCAGTAAATGGGCATTATAGATCCTTAATTACTGGTGTACTCTGAAGTATTTTCTATTCTACTCGAGAGCGGTGATGAGCGCTTTTCATAAGTTATGGGCGTTTTTCAGTGCTTCGAAGGACTCGATAAGTCATCAGTCCCATTTTTATCGGTTGATCGCAATTGTTAAAAGCCACGTCATTCGACAAACAAACAATTCATTGACTTAAAATAACTTTCTAATTGTATTCTGCAGTCTCTATATTTACTGCGCTACATAATAAGCCTCGTAGCCTTTACTACATTTATAGTTTCCACGTTCCTTACAAGGTTATCATAACAATGCATTGTGATTGTGTGGCGAACAAGTTATATCGCGCGATTATCTAAACTAAGGAAGATTAATTTTAGAAATTATCTACTTTTCCGTATTGTTCATAACTCCGGTAACAAGAAACATTTTAATAACTAGCTAACAACGGGTCTAATTCGGCAACAAACTAATATCAAAATATATAAGGGTCGTCGAGGTATGTCAAAATTATATTTTGATATTAATTTGTGCGTGAATTAGACGCGTTTTTAGCTAATAAATATCCGGGTACAAGGACGATGAGTTACACATAAAACCTGACACGTACCAGGATACGCTATATGTATGAAAACGGGAACTAATAAGACCTTGGGTCTGTGATCTATGGTATATGGTCCTTCGTAATAGCAAGTGCTAAGGAACTCCCTGCGTGGAGTTTGTTTCCCGTGTAATCTGGGAGTCTTCCAGGCACGAGTGAATAGGTCACTTCTAGGTTAGCGAGCACCATCGTCGACCGCATAGTCGCTTAACATCAGGTGAGATGGTCAAACGCGAACCTATTCAATAATAAAAAAAGTTTAGATCACTCTGCATACTTTGTAGATATTTCACGACTAGCGTCTCTACCATAGCAAACACCTGCATCGCCAACAATAGAAAAGCCCACAAAAGCACAGTTTTATTCCCCACAAAATTGGCACCCGCCGCAATCGACCAGTAGCGGAGCTAATAAATAATAAAAAGCAGTGTTTTGTTTTCCAGATTCTTCGAAATATTCGAAAAGTACGAGGGCTACAAGCGCGGCCACGTGAAGCTGAAGAAGCCGAAGCAGCTGCAGGAGATCCTGGACATCGCGCGCGCGCTGCTGGCCGACGTCCACTCGCGCCGCCCGCCCGAGCTGGAGGAGAAGCGCGGCAAGCTGGAGCAGCTCAAGAGCGTGCTGGAGATGTGAGCCTGTTCTACTAACTGACATATTATACAAATAAACCCTAAACACCCTCAAAATAAGTGTGTCTATTCGGGTCACGGAATCGATACATATTATAGCGGCAGGAAATCGGCTGGTGCTTCGTATCTAGCCGTTTGCTCTGCTAAGCGTTGTACCTGTGTATGACTATATACTAATACAGGACATTTGATCACTCATTTACTGAAATTCATCGATGAGTCCATGCTGTTTGCTTCAGCGCCATCTATCGAGCCACCCGGAACCATTTTAGTCGTGGAAATATGGTACAGATTATTCGTGTAGCTATATGTATACAGGTGTATCGGCAAGGTGTAGTAAGTAATATTGAAATGTGGGTATGTGTACCTGGTGATAATTCATTTGCTAGGGTACTAAAACCTGAAATCGATAATCGATTTTTTCACTCAAATTGACAAAATAACTAAATATTACAACCCTAACATGATACGGATGACGTCACGTTACGCGGGTCACTGGCATTGAATTATTTTTGTCGCAAAGCGCACCGCGGTCTTTGAATTTTGCCGGCAGTATTTTCTGGCATTGAATTATTTCTGCCGCAAAGTGCGCCGCGGTCTTTGAATTTGCCGACAATATTTTAGGGTTCAGTATTGTAACAAAGTTGAAAGGCTCTAAAATTCATTTCAGATACTTACCACCTTAGAATAGAATTTTGGTAGGTACATTACACGGAGCAGATATCACTTAGCCGCCAAGAAATACTTTTGTCAGGTTGCATCTGTCCGGGTTGGTACAAATTGGTAAAAAACATTATTTAAAACAAACGGAACCCTTAGTACATTTACGAATTCTTATTGACGGATTTGACGGCGGATCACATGTTAGTCTTTGCGTCAAGTTCACTGACATTGCCCAGCTGATAACTAGGGTTGAACGATGGTTAGTTTTGCAGTAAACTTTGACGTGTCTTAATTCATAAATACCTCCAGACTACTTCGAAATAAGTATGTGTATGCATAGTTTCAGTATTACTACACCTTGCTGTTACACCTTGTGTACATGTATAATACATGCATTGTTTTAGTACGTGTAAGCTCAGGACGGGGGACAATAATAATTATGATGACGATGATGATGCTGATGATGATGATGATGATGATGATGATGACGTTGATGTTGATGGCGTGTGTCGCAGGTACGGGCACTTCTCCGGCATCAACCGCAAGGTGCAGATGAAGTACCAGCCCCGCGGCCGGCCGCGCGGCTCCAGCTCCGACGACGGTAACGCGGCGCCCGCACACGGTCCGCACGACCACGCAATACGCTTTGTCTATACAATACAAAACTCTACTGTTCTCTCCTCTCTCTCTTATCTCTTCTCTCTCTCTCTCTCTCTCTCTCCTTTCTATACTGCAATATCAATATGTTTACTGTGAATTAAAAGAACGGTTTTACCCTGTATTGAAGCCAGACTATAAAGTAAGTATGTATTACTTTCGGCTTATGTATTGTAAATTACAATTGTATTTTGATCTTATAATATCAAACTGCTATTGAGCCGGCATAATATCTTAAATGTTTAAAACACATTGATATTGCACATATTAGAATAAGTTTAAATGAGGCAACTTTAAATTTTTATAAGAGAATAATAATAAATGTATGTAAGTAATACAAATCTCTATACAATGTTCACCATCACCGTCACTTTGCTTACAATAATCCAAGCTAAAACGATTGTATCTTTGGCAAAATAACTGGTATATACTCGCGGGTAGATTGAAATCTAACTTACTTTGACAGTTATGTCCAAAGAGTATAATGTGATAAGAGGGAAGTTAACTCTCTGATGCACCATTTTAGTTTTTCACACCAGTTGAGTAATTTGAAAATCAGTGTATAAATGTTTGCCGCAACAGCAGAGTATTGCAAGTACTGCAAATAATACAGATTCTATGTCCACACTTGAGACAAATGGATAATTATGCTTTTGCAATGTCTTGCTTTGGCTTCGTTTTTGTTTGTTGTCATGTATATTATAGATATGGTTAGAGTTATGAATGTATAGTCTATATCAGCTTTTGTTTTGTAGAATAGTAGTGAAGTTATTTTTAGAAATATTACACTAGTTTTAGGTCCTTTCTAAACACATACGGTTGCAGTATAAATAAACTGTACGGTAGTCTAAAGGAGCTTCACATGATGACGCGATTGTTTATTTATTCAGAAACCGTGTGTGTGTGAGAACCTTTATTGTCTGAACGTAGAAAATTATCAATGATGGCGATATATTGGTGTTCAGTTTGAAAGTGACAACGACTAAATCAAAGATAGAATACAAACCAGTGTACATTTATATTTCTAGTGATGTGGCTATAACTTGAAGTGACAAGTGTTGTGTTACAGTAGGGGGCGACGGCGACCCGTCCCTGGTGCTGATCCTGAAGTGGGGCGGAGAGCTGACGCCCGCGGGCCGCATCCAGGCCGAGGAGCTGGGCCGCATGTTCCGCTGCATGTACCCCGGCGGCCAGGGCCGGCACATAGCCGGTGAGGATCGCCCCGGGGGCTACAACGGCACATAGCAAATTCGGGTCCCAACATAAGCTAGAATGTTACTTTACTGAATCGTGTTTTCGTTATGATGTGTAGACGATGCGTGTTCTACGCGTCGACCACCATTTTTGGAAAATTATAAAAAAGTGCTGCGATTTGACATCACAATACTTTACTGTGAGTCGAGTAGGTGTCAGTTTAGCTAGCGCAGTGGCTATCGTTCGTAGACGCTTTTCTTTTAGTTTTCGTGGAGTGGCAACCGGTCTATATATCACTGCCAGTCTCGAAAGGTTAGGGCCGTGTTAATAAATCAATCTCAGCTCAGAGAGCTACTTTGAGTGTGCACTTGCTATTTCATTCTATTTAATAAATACATCTTAAGTTGTAGATTAGGAACCGAAACTTACACGATATCTGGCAAATTAATAAATGACACTCAGCGGTTAAGTGCGACATACAAGACAGTATCTAGTAGCCAGTGCTACATCTCAATATCCATTTATTAAATAGCAACGATTTCAAGATGTCGATTACATTTTGAGTGTGGATCAGCTGATAGCGCACTTGGTAGTGCTATTGAGGTTCATTTATTAATACGGCCCTTAGTCATTGATCACAGAGGTACAAATTGTTGCTCATTGGTATGTATCGTATGTACCTGGAAACAACGGCCTCACCAACCGCCCCGGCGGCCCTGGCAGCGGTGTACGCTAACACCCCTCGTCCCCAGGCGAGGGCGGCACGCAGGGCCTGGGGCTGCTGCGCCTGCACTCCACGTTCCGGCACGACCTGAAGATCTACGCGTCGGACGAGGGCCGCGTGCAGATGACGGCCGCCGCCTTCGCCAAGGGGCTGCTGGCGCTGGAGGGGGAGCTCACGCCCATCCTGGTGCAGATGGTGAAGTCCGCCAACACCAACGGGCTGCTCGACAACGACTGCGACTCCTCCAAGGTGCAGAACATGTGAGTAGCCAGTGGGTCACGAGGGAGAACACGTTACATAACTAAGGAACGGCGACTCGACGGCAGCAGAATAGACGGTTGTAGTAAATCGAGGAGGAAACATTGAGGAATCTAGCTCGACGAATGAACGTTTACGAAGTGAACTCGTTATTATCACGATTTTATACATGGGAAAGAAATTGAATAACTTCAGATACACTGCGACCGTTTATGAAGGAGATAATTAACGGTTTCAATAGTCTTATTCGCTTAGCATTACTGAGATAAAAATTGTTATGCCCGCTTTCTGAACCTCCAGTAAATTTGTCAAACCGATAAGTGTATCGGCGTCTCTGTCATTCGTGTAGTGGCAGATAGAGATAGCGATAGAGTTATCGGGCGGTCACTCGGCAGGGCTAAAGCGCGGCTGCACGAAGCCATGCAGACGGAGCGCGAGTTCACGGCGGCGGACGCGGCGCGCATCAACCCCTGCGGCTCGCTCAGCATCGCCGCCGCCATGGAGTTCGTGAAGCACCCGGCGCGGTGCTGCGCGCACGTGCTGGGGCTCATCCACAAGCTGGTGCTCATCGTGCTCGCCAAGAAGGACGACCCCAAGACGAAGGGTGAGCGGCTTGCGTGCACACGTTCAACGCCATGACGGTCAATGGTGGGCGACACTCGACTTTAGCACTGGGCCAACCGAAAAACATGGAAACGGCCAAAAAACGTCATTGTGTTTTATTGGTTTAATGAATAGATTATACGTAAAAATACAAGTTTAATTCAACACAGGCTACGTAGTATTGTTTTTTAAAGAGTTACTGACCGTCGCCCAACATTGTCCGTCATGGCCCCTGTGGAGAGAAAACCGAAAAAACGTTGCAGGAGGCCGCGCGGTCCCCGCGTCGCCCACCCGCCCGCGCCTCACTCGTGCGCAGGGACGATTTTGGTTAACTTTTTAACGGGTATTGATTAGGTTTATTTGAATGTTTTAATAAAAACCCACAACATATTGGTAACACTATTGAACGATAACCTATTTCAACAGGTAGCCCTTAAACCCACCAATTCGGGTTATGTATTGAAATGGTAACCATTATGATGTATTGTTTAGGGTATTAATCAAAAACCCAATCGGTTGGGTAGCCCCTTCAAATGGTATGACGGTAACCCATACCGGTTCGAAGCGGTGTAATTTGATCCCTCATGGCGTCGCATAAGTACAAATAGCATGTTGACTAGCAAGCAACTAAAACTTGAAAACTAAACTACGTTGCACCAGCTAGGGTGGTATAATCAAGTACCTGTGGTCGTTATAACAATCAACTTAGAAATTTTTGGTGATCAATTTTATTGAAGTACAATTCCTTTTGTTTTGCCATTTTCCCTCCGAGCATACTCCCGCTGAACAAACATGATGAATGTTTGTTCAAAATATAAAACTTACGCTCTAATCTAACCTATCTCAAGGCCTGTGCATTGTGCAATACCCGAAGAAACCAATTTGAAGGTGTCACCTTTTCAATTGAATACCAAAATGAAATGGTAACCCTTCAATGGGATCTTAATGAAAGGGTAGCCCATTTACTGGTTTTAAAGGCGAGGCTACTTGAAGAAGAGGTAACACTATATATTATTATGTGGCAGATAAATACTCCAAAATCCAGTCGAAAGGGTTTAGCCTATTATTTTTTCTATTTATATTTTTTTTTATCAAAATTGGTTCAGCCGGTATTATGTTGTAAAAAGTACCAAACAAATAAACCGTTTTAGATACTTAGGATTTATAATTTATGCTTTAATCTATCTAATATTTGGGTAATTATAGTAAAATCCATAACGTTTTTCTAAGAAAATGTAAGCAACAAGAAAACCAGCAAATTTTTCCTTAGCTGTGATTCGTTTGTAAAAACCAAGGCATATAGCTTAGACTGCAGGGCCGCGCGGGTCTCTCTTCATACAAATTAGTTAGATTTCTCTGTCCGCTGGCTCACCACAGAGGTTTAAAAACACGTCTGATGCGCGGTCACCAGTGGGCGACGCGGCCCGAACGGGAATGTTACCTGTCGCCCAACATTGACCGTCATGGCCTGAATGAAAATGTCTGCTTTTTTTCTTGGCAGTGAACGTGTTAACTCCACGTGCGAAGGTTCGCTTTCCCGTGGACATTGTCGCATCTGGATGTTTGTTGATCTGTGCTCCTCGTAGTTTTCCAGATCTAGGGAATTCTAGTTAGGGTTCAGTGAGTGGTGGAATCCGCGAATTTAAAGTATCCTGTATGTTATTTGAGAATGTAAATTATCTATCAAATGTTGTCAAATTCTTGTATTACAGCATAGTGTGGTAAAAACGACACAACGACGTACAAACTTTTGTATTCATAATACTATTGGGACTACCATAGAGATAATGTACAACAACAAAGCGAGAACAACTTATATTATTCCAAGAAAACAATGGAAAACTAACATACATTCCAGAACGACTGCTGACATCGGAAATATACATGAAGAACTCATTCTCAGTGATGATTTCCAGACACGATCCTGTACCACGGGGAGACGTGGGAGCTGATGGGCCGCCGCTGGGGCAAGATAGAGAAGGACTTCTGCACCAAGAACAAGTCGTACGACATCTCCAAGATCCCCGACATATACGACTGCATCAAGTACGACCTGCAGCACAACCAGCACACGCTGCAGTTCGAGCTGGCCGAGGAACTCTACATCTACGCCAAGTACCTGGCCGACATCGTCATACCGCAGGTGGGGCCCGAGCCGACTCTGTGCATCATCCTGTATATCCATGCTAGCTCTACATCTACGCCAAGTACCTGGCCGACATCGTCATACCGCAGGTGGGGCCCGAGCCGACTCTGTGTGCATCATCCTGTATATCCATGCTAGCTCTACATCTACGCCAAGTACCTGGCCGACATCGTCATACCGCAGGTGGGGCCCGAGCCGACTCTGTGCATCATACTGTATATCCATGTTAGCTCTACATCTACGCCAAGTACCTGGCAGACATCGTCATACCGCAGGTGGGTCCCGAGCCGAATCCGTGTGCATCACCCTGTATATCCATGCTAGCTCTACATCTACGCCAAGTACCTGGCCGACATCGTCATACCGCAGGTGGGGCCCGAGCCGACTCCGTGTGCATCATCCTGTATATCCATGCTAGCTCTACATCTACGCCAAGTACCTGGCCGACATCCGCTGACTATTCTTGCTTCTAGGTACAGTAAGCCACGAGGCCAGCTTGACATGTATTTCCGTACAAATGTATGGGGGAAAGTTTTTCGCGATTTCTGACATTTCTAGCACTCAAACGTCAGCCGGTCCAGTAGAGACTTTTGATCCTTATAAGAAACAGGATCGAACGGCATCAAAAAAAGTTTTTGTGTAAAATGACAATTTTCTTACTGACTGCCCATTTTTTCCAAAATGTGTAAATGCAGTTCATAATATCTTCAAAAATTACGGATTATCTCCTAAAACGTTTTCCTGTAACTATAACAGTTAAGGGACCTGCCTTTACTGTTCCGTCTCAAAAATTCACCCTGTATATTATAACATGAGACCGAACTCCACCAAATACCCATTCGGCATGTACCAATCAATTGTATTGTACTGAAATGATGATATCATTTCAGGAATACGGGTTGACAATGCAAGAGAAGCTGACAATAGGCCAGGGCATCTGCACGCCGCTGCTGAAGAAGATCCGCGCCGACCTGCAGAGGAACATCGAGGAGTCTGGAGAGGAGACAGTCAACCGACTGAATCCTAGGTAATAACAATACTTGAAAATTAACACTGTAGGTTTTTTCTGATGGCAAACAATTTAACTATCGTATTTATGTAACGATCTCTTTTGGGATAATACAAGAGACGATTTGGCTAACCTCTTTTGGGATAAAACAGGATACGATTTCGTTTGTACATAGTTTTAAGTGTCGATAGCGAGAGCGAAGTCACTACGAGGATGGAATTTAGATTTTACGGATAAGTCCTATCGAAGCTTTATCCTCGCAACGACCGAGCTCGCCTATCGACATTTAGCAGGTCCATGGTATAAGAAAACCAGGTATGGTACTCCGGACTAAATGATGACGTAGGTTGTCTCTTTCTGCGTCAACCGACATGCATCGGAGAGCTGTGAAACGGTGTCGCACGTACGTCGATGACGTAGCAAGAGACACCTACGTCATCACCTCGCCCGGAGTGCCGCGCCTGGCGTAGTGCCATGAGCAGTTCCAACATCAATATATCGCCTTCGAGTTAAAGCCAGTTCACGCTTTTCACTTAGTTGTAAAGTGTTCTCGCGCTCAGGTACAGTCACGGCGTGTCGAGCCCGGGCCGGCACGTGCGCACGCGCCTGTACTTCACCAGTGAGAGCCACGTGCACTCGCTGCTCACCGTGCTGCGGTTCGGGGGGCTGCTCGATGTGAGTAATAAGAAGATAAATAAAAAAAAAAAGAAATAAAAAAGTCTTTACAAAAATTCTTTTTTTTTTTATTTTTAGGCTAGTATTACCCACCATCTCACCTGGTCTTAAGTGGCGATGTGGTCGAAAGTGATAGACATGCTCACACAGGCGGTGCTCACTTTTGTTTTAGAATACTACCTCCCGTTGCAGTTTGAACTTTAACTCCGTCGTAATAAGATCTATTATCCAAGGTGTTGAAGGACGAGCAGTGGCGCCGCGCCATGGAGTACGTGTCGATGGTGTCGGAACTCAACTACATGTCGCAGATCGTCGTCATGCTCTACGAGGACCCCACCAAGGACCCGTGTTCCGAGGAGAGGTGAGGCAATCATGAGCAAAACAATGAACTAAAAATATATGTTGCTTTAATTCCGCCAAAAAATTGTCTGATCAATGTTTTGTTTGTTTTGAATTTGGATTTCCGCAAAGTAACGCCTGATCCTATCAGCAATCATGAGCTTTGGAGGCGTCATCAGATAGATAACAGTACCCCTAGTATGAGTTTTTACTAGCTCGACATAGTACGCGACAACTAGCGCTTTTGTATCAAGACCCTGTACAGCGCCTCTACCGGCGCGTTTATGAACGAAAAATCTTCATACAAAGAGCTAGTTGACGCGTACTATGTCGAGCTAGTTAAAACTCATACTCAGGGCACGATGCGTAATGAATAATCATGGTCCTAACGGAAGACAGGTGTTGGTTGCCAGTATCGTGCTGAGTTAGGACCTTTTTGCAGCAATATTTTATGCTTAGTAATTATTATGTTATGTTTATTGTCGCAAATAAATGTGTTTCTTCTTCATGAACTCTCTTTCGTTACAGTTTAGCCTTTCAAAGTTTGTTTGTTTATCGTTGTACAAGCCTCTACTGACAGGGTTTATTAGGCCGCCCGAAGGCTTCTCACGTGGCTTAACGAGTGCTACCAATAGATAACGATCGGGACTGACGGCTTAACGTGTCCTCTGAAGCATGGGGCGCTGGAAATCCAGCGGACTGAGAACCGAACGGGTATCGTTAGATTCTAAAGCCTCTCTCGGCCTTTGAGAGTGTCACGTGGTTCTTGTCCCAGGTTCCACGTGGAGCTGCACTTCAGCCCCGGCGTGAACTGCTGCGTGCAGAAGAACCTGCCGCCCGGGCCCGGCTTCCGCCCGCACAGCCGGAACCACTCCACCACCAACAATTCCGTGAGCACCTATACTTATGACACAGGACCCTATAATAAACTGTATTTACTATTCTTATTTAAACAGTATTATTTTTGTGTCCTCTTATTTCACTTCACCCCATACCTCTGAGATTTCTGAACCGATTTCCCATAATATAATATACATTTTATGAAAATTCTAGGTTGGAAATAATCGTATCATTTTAAAGGTTTTGTCGACAGACTCGCAGCGAACAAGTCTGTGTGAGAAATATAGTTTTCACTCCTAAAATATAGGGAATCCGAGATAGGAGTCACTGTTTATGTTTGTTTTAATTATTATGATATTGATTCTCTTCTTTTGATTATCTTTCCTAACTAAGATGTTATAATATTGTATGCATTCCAGAGTTCCCCCGAAGAAGTGAAATGCATAGAGGAAGAAGTGGAGGATGACAACACGGCCAGCCAAGAGACCTTGCAAGCTGTAAGTTGGTTTCACCTGACACACAGAAAGGCACATTTTAATACTTCTCTTTCTTTATACATCGAACGTTGATAGTGTAATCTCTATTTACACAGGTGGATTTTCAACTCTATCTACCCAATGTAACAGAGTTGAATTCGCCTCGAGTTATTTGAAGCGTATTGGTACTAGAATATGACAAAAAGAATTCAGATGCCGATTTATTGATAAAATTGGACTTTCTTGTTTTTTTTTGTTAATTATTATTATTTCAGTCCAATCGCCCATTCTATTTCAATTTGTAATTTTATATGCAACAAATTGATCTAGATATAAAGAATGACAACGTAAGTATAATTTTAAAAGAATGACAATTATCAGTGTGCCTTTCTATTGTCACTAGGTGATGGTTCACAATACGTTACAGGATGCTGATGAGTTGGACAGTACGTTTTCGCCCAAAAAGAGCACGAAACTGACCAGTATGAGGCCCTCGGACCCTATACCGATCTGGTGAGTCCGGAGGTAGAGGCTTCGCTAACAACACGACATGCTTTTCAGTGGTCACGGTTTCCAGATCATTTCAATATCGCAAATCATCGTCGTTGTGTTTGTAAGTCGCCTTTTGCGGTTTAACTGGCACATTCCGAAGTACATACGTGTGTAATGTGTCTTCTGAAACACCATAGCGCCACGAATATTAACATTTTGCTGTTTTATTTTCATACAAAAGGTCAACGAACAGCGAGGAAGGGTTAGGATTAAGAAAGAAGATACTTTCGTTTCGTATCGTTCGCAGACGACCTAAGTTGATGATTTAAAAAAAGTTATTTGTAGTTATACATATTTTTTAAATACGCGTCGACTCGTCGAAATCGGAGGAGGCATTCATGCCTCCGCCGTTTTTTCATCGGTTTAAAAGTGGTAACAGTTAGGCTGGACCTCGATGACTGCTGCCGGATTGAAAGAATTGATTAAGTACCTTCAAAGAAATATAGTTGTTCGTCAGTGTGAAATTATTCATTTGTTTTATTTTTGCACTTCATTGATGATAGAACACAGATATTCGGGTGCTATAGACTCGTGAGATCTCAGTGCAGATTTTAGTTCATCGCTTGCTTGCACTAATGTGTGTTTCCATATAAACCATTTTTCAATCTATCCAGTGCAATCAAAACTAATTCATTTAAAACAGTACTAATACGTAGGTAAGTCTAATCTTCCTCACTGGGAAATAACCACGCCTCTCTCGCTTCCATGAATACGTCTACAGTTTTATCTCTCACTCTCTCCCTCTCTCTCAAAAACGCTTCTTCTTTCTGTCATCCTTTATAGGCTGGAGTTTATCCACAAACCTATTCCCAATATTGCTACAAAATGAAAACTCACTCATAAGAAACATATTTATTGTAGGACATTTATTGCCATATAAGGAAATTAAAAATGATGAGCTAAATCGTCATTTAACTTGACGGTTTAAATGATAAGCTAAATGACGTAGCTCTCCTGAAGTAATTCAGCCGTAAGTTCCTGATTGACCCTGTTCATTCGCTAGAAGTAACGTGGTTGCGTCCCTGACGCCATGGTTCTAGCAATCTGCACTACACGGTGAGCGGCCACGAGGCTTCCACGCTCGCCGCGAGGCTCACCGCCGAGCTGCGGGCCCGGAGCCACGCCGAGGGGGAGATCTGTGATCATGCACAAGTAAGCGCTATCGCCTTAGCATAAGGCACAATGTCGGTCGATGACTTCACGTGACTTATGTGCTGATTTCCATCACGGATAATTGATAGCAATCGTTGCGACGCGCCAGAGGCCCTAGGGTGGCCTGGGAACTGACACTATTACCCCTAGTATGAGCTTTTACTAGCTCGACATAGTATGCGTCAACTAGCTCTTTGTTTGAAGATTTTATGTCCATAAACGCGCTGGTAGGGGCGCTGTACAGGATCTTCATACAAACGCGCTAGTTGACGAATACGATGTCGAGCTAGTAAAAACTCATACTAGCCCTCGACAAACAAACGTGAAAGTTTGTCTGGAAATATATTTCTCAACAAATAATTTCATAATGTTAGTCCGTAATCAGACATTGCTATCGTTTTAGGTCGATCAGAAAGAGCACAAAGTGGTCGAGGAGCAGGGGCGCGCCCGCAGCTACGACCAGCAGAACCAGAGCCACGACAACGGTAAGCGCGCACGTGGCCGCAGCTCCCGCATGACCGGTTGATATTTGATTTACGCCTTTCTAACCGCTCGGAGTGCGTAGCTAGAGGGCTAACTTGCTTTGGCATTACAATACAAATACTGTTTCACTATAGGGTCTGTATGAAACTGTATAGACTAACCCGAAAGTGAACGGTATATGAAAATGCCGTATAATGGACGGTAATAAAGCTAAAGAGGAGATCTCTTTCATTTTACTGAGATTTAAGCCATACGTAAAAATATTTATATGGCTCTTATACTATTGTCTGCCTCTAATCTAACACAGTATGAGAGCGGCAGCAAAATAAAAGATGTTGTTTTAGGATAATAAGATAACATACTGTAAATGGCGACACTGACCAATGTAATGGTTACGTCAAAGTATGTTAGCCCTCATTAGCTCGATATTTTAACCCCAAAATAGCATTTTAAATATTACAATGCAGAGATAGTGTTTATCAAAACATTTACTAGTGATTTAAACAAGACTAATAAATCGAAATAAATCGTAAAGACTTGAAAAATGGTAAAAAAACGCAGTAGGTATTTTTAAATCGTACTAATACATTTCAAAATAATTATAATAATTCCTGGAGCATTAGTGGGGTGTTCCATTAAAACCATCGCCACCTAGACATATAATTTTATTTTTGGTTTAACTTTAGTTTTGTTTCAATCACAATTTATTTGTATTATTAATAAGAAATTGTGATTTTGTTTATGCTCCATAACTTAGTTGCAGTAAAATACCTAGGTACATCGTAGGCTGCAATGATTTTGATCTGTATCGGCTCTGAGTTAGGATCTCGACTTTAGTTTGGGTAGCCATCAAATACGAATTCGTAAACGAATAATAATATACGTATAAAATATAGTTTTGACAAAATTGAGTGCTACTGATTTCAGTTAGAGACATTTTAAGAACTTCCATCAGATATTTATGTATAGATTTGAAGAGGTCTACACTCAAATCGACTCTGAAGTCGAGATTTTAACAAGAGCCACCTGAATGACGATTGTGAATGAAATCAGCCCTGTATTACCCTACTTACTAGGGTACCTAGACGTGCACACATACCTTTTGTAGATTACCATGCCAAAACATCGCAAGCAATAGAAACCAGAAAGGATTTAAATTCTATCACCAAAAAAGGCACAGTCGCCCGAGCCGATCCTAAGTTACACGAAGCTACCCGAAGTGACGTTCCACTACGTACACTCTAATTCGCTTAACTTCGGTCAACTTCGCGAGTAGTGTAGTGGTGTTTTGTTGTATTTTACTGCAACGTCGTGCTAATATGCGGAGCGCACTGAGTTTGTGGTGTGGTGTCAGTGCGCCAGGCCGAGAAGCTAACGGACGTCACTCTGCGCTGCACGAGCTTGCAAGCGGTGGACAAGCAAGGTCAGTGCCCGCACGCCCCGCGCGGACCTAGCTATAAGTATATCGTAGGACAGTGTTTATAGTGGAACTCTCGCCGGCTTATCACAAAAGTTTAAACCAGAGTTAAACAGTGGTTTTTAAAATTACGTTCTATAAAATTGACGTCTCTCTCATCGCTCGCGTTTTCTTACTCAATACCGGCATTCCTATTTATTTTACTTGTGAATTTGTTCTTGAGTTACAAAAAGCGAGGGGTAGGTTAGGTTAGACGTCGATTTGTAGAGAAAATATTTTTGACTCATCGGTAATGTTCTGGTTAAAATCTTTTGTGGTAAGATGTTCCTAAATGAATTAGAACTTGACGGTTCTAATTCATTTAGGAATACGGAAAGCGTGTATGTGTTTGTTAGGTACTAGTTGGCTCCAAAACGGCTGAAGAGATTTGAATGAAATATGGTACGATGATAAGATGCTTTAGGTCTTGGAAAAATCCATTGCTGAGAAAAGTCCCACAAAACTAGGAATAAAAAAGTCTTGGAAAAACAGATTAGTGTTCTTGTCCACGGGTATACTCATTTAGGGCACAGCAAGTGGTAATCTAATATGAAAATATCGAGGTGGATGATGTGTGAAACTGATAATATTGAATGGTGAAAATGTCTGAAATGAATTCGTTCAATAAGTACCTACTGATTTGTTAGGAAATAATGAAATCCAATACATCCACGAACATTGGATATAGTGCGACTATGATTGAAAAACAACTTTTTATAAGTAACTTATAGGTAAAGTGATGGAATTATAAAAATAGCAATAGCTACACTTATTATAACAAGTATTTGTTTATTATAATATTTTGATTTGACTATGTAATATGCGCGTTATTTAGGCTTTGTGACTTTGTGAAAAGTGAGAGATGTCTGTCTCCATAAAATACCTGTCATGCCGATGGTTGTCAATTTAGCATTGGCTATATTTTCATTCGAAATACTAAGTATAACTCAGGGGTCTTAATGATGTAAGAAATTAGACAGTTACTCTGTTACGGTTAGCCATAATACGCTTTATACATACATGGTTATTTGGATTCATCTCATCCCAATTGATGCGTGAAGTATCACTGTACGTGTATGTATGTCGTATTTCTAAATAGTATACATATATTATACGTATACATTACCTACTTTATAGTTTTTGGCATAGGTATATTTGTTTATTGTATTTTCTTGTGTGACGTCACTGGTTTGACATTTTACTTCCGAGTTCGTAGCGCAAGCGGGAGCGTGGGCGTCGACACCGGAACTGCGGTATAGCTCATTCTGGCCGGCGATATTGTGTGTGTTGTTGCAACCTCGCTCCTCACTGTGTGTCGTGTGTGTCACGCGTGCGTTTGACTACTGTTCTGCATGACCCGAGTTCTGTTAACACTAATAAGGTCAGGAAAATGTACAGTCGCGACGTCGCCTTCCGGTCGCCACTTTCTCCCCGGATCACATGCGCATGCGCATGTGAGGCGAGGGGGGAGCGGCCGCCGCCGAGGGTGTCGTCGCTGCAGTCCGGGGGGCACTGGTCAAACCGCCGCAGTTAGTCGCGGACCATCTAAAGTGTATATCCGAAGCCGATCGCGTCCAGCGGCACGCTTCGAGGCGCAGTCCTACTCTCTTTATTTATATTTTTTATCTATATCTTATTTATCTATACATTTTTATCTATGTATTTATTTTGACTATACGACTAATTTATTTTTCTCTCCATCACCGCCCCGTACATGACTAACTGTCGCACCTCACGTAACTCGCCCCGACACCCCACTAACGCCCGACCGCGCGGACAGCCGCCTGGCCGCGCGGGCCCCCCGCCCCCCCCGCGACGGCGCCGTCCGGCCGCCGCCTCAGCGACGCGCCCATAACGCCCCTCATTAACGTGGATGGCGTCGAGTCCTCCACTAACGAGCTGCCGCTGTCGGCGATCACGTTCGGGTCGCGCGAGGAGCTCCGCCCCCCGGGCGAGGAGGCCGCGGGCCGCGTGGCCTCGTGGCCGCGGCTGGCCGGCGCCGGCTGTAGCGTGTGGGCGGCAGGGCGGCGGCAGAGGCACAGCATCGCCGGCCAGATGAGCTACCTCAAGATGCTGGGGCTGGGCGCGCGCGGCAAGCTGTCGGCGGCCGCGGGCCTCTTCAGCACCGCCGTCATCTCGGGCTCCAGCTCGGCGCCCAACCTGCGGGTCATGATACCGGCCAGCTCGTCGAGCAACGGTGAGGGACGCTCCGATTATAATAAGCTTTAAAACACGCGCACATATATAGGATATAGATTGTACGTAAGCCGATCGCCGAAGCGACCGTCCTGTCGCTCGAGCGTCCGAACGCGGCATGCACTAACGAGTTTCGGAGTTCTCATAACATGCAACACGCCGCAAGCCACTAGACACCCTGCACCTCGGCCCGCAGCGGCGCTGGAGGGGTTCGGCGGCGTGCCCGCCATCCGGCCGCTGGAGACGCTGCACAACGCGCTGTCGCTGCGGCAGCTGGACGCGTTCCTGGAGCGCGTGGCGGCGGCGCCCGTGCTGCTGTGCGCGCCGCCCGGGCCGCCCGGGCCGCCCGAGCCGCCCGCGCCGCACAAGCCCGCCAAGCAGCCTTCGCCTACCAACAGTCAGTACCATATCCCGAATTTTGGCGGGAATCCGATAGTGAGACGTGGTTGGTTTTCAATTTTTTTTCTCAAACTTGTGTTTCTTCGAGTGTTATATCAGTGGAATATTACTCGTTAGCGTGCACGAGTCTGGGCAAATGATATAAACCCAAAACGCGTGTCACTTCGTATTTTTTTCATAACTCCCAAGAAGTTTCAGTAAAGCATCCGCCACTTTAATGGATCGTGACTTTGACTATGTAAATAATCGACTTGACTATTTGACCGCGACGATTGCTTTAATGCTATGAGTTTCCTATTGTGAAAATAAGAAATACTTAAATATTTGAATACTTGACAACTGGTTAAATGCATAAACCGTGCGAAGCCATAAATAAAACAAACAAAAAGTACCATATCCCTCGCGTAAACGCTTAGCGTGCACGCGAGATGTTCAGTCCCGACCTGCCTATACTTACTCTATGCCCCGTTTAAATTCTGCCACTGCCGATGCTCCTCTCGCAGCCGGCAATAACTCCCTCGAGAGACGTGTGTTCTACCACTCACTTCGCTTTCACTTTCGTCTGCAGCACGAGGAGCTGTGTCAGGGACCTGAGAATCGTTTTTACATTCCCGTCCTGCTCACTGAATGTAAACGCGGTGTCCCAAAGATCGTCTCGGAGAGAGCGGATTTTGATGGCGTAGAATCTACACTGTAGATAGAGCTTTACATTGTTGGATCAGAATTTGTTCAGGATCTTGACTATCCATTTGCAGGTGTAGGCTGGAGCGGGCCCTCCTCGCTGATGTCTTCGTCGGGGGAGCTGCCGAGCGGACTCTCCTCGGCCGGCCCTTCCTCGCCCAACTCTAACTACGCCTCCAACTCTGAACACAAGAACTCGGAAAGGTATAAAGAAAACCGATCCTACCGCACTAATAGACTATAGAAAGTGTGTGCCGAACTTTAGATTCTTCATTGCTGATCGTGGAAGATTGAAGTTTCACGCGTTCACTTGTACAAACACTCATTTGATGCTATGTTGCTTGTTACGGTTAGTTGTTCTGCACTCGAGAGTAGAACTTTCATTTTTATGGGAGTCTGTCGAATGTTGAAGTTTTGTCGTGTCTCAGAGACTTTCGATGTCTATCGTGTTTCTGAGGCTGTTAGTGATTGAGTGTTTTGAAACGGTTCGATAGCAGTTTTAAAAATATTGACTATACAGTCAAAAAAGAATAAGTATAAAACAAGTCTATTTAAAATATTTTATGTAGGTACATTGCATGCAATCAGAACCTTTTTAAAAGTCCTCACGATCTTGTTAGAAGAAACTAAATAATTAAGTTTCTGGGGTTGTATTTCGGAGGCACGCGTTATGGTATATTAAACTTCCATGAGGGTATATGCACTAATATGCAGTGCAGGGACTACTAAAATCGGCAATTTACTCCACATAAATGATAAAAACTAATCATTCTTATTTCCAAGCTAAACATAGCCGTGTTTTCTAGCCATATTTTCCGTGTATAATTGTTTCTTTTAATATATAAATATGGGTCACTAACAAACTAAAAATAAATAACAAATTAACCTCCTATCGTAACGTAACTATTAACCTCGAGGTGACTCTATATTTGTAGGAAGGTAGATCATTTCATTACTTACGGGAAGGTCGCAAGCTAAGTACTAAAGAGCCTCATCTCCTGCCTGCGCCCATGTAACCGTTGTGGATTCCAGTAGCAATTGGAGTAGAAACGCGTGCAAGCTCCCGCCCTGGGAGGGCGAGGCGGCGACGCTGTGCGACGCGGGGCTCCGCCCCCTGCCGCCGCACTCCAGCTTTGCAGGTACACGGCCACTATAGCTGTTCTGTGTACGAGCGGTAAGCGCCGTAGGTTACTCCGAATGCTTTATCTTTGAGGTGTATAAAGAGCTGAATTTTACCAACGTTTTCTTCTTTTGAGCTGAACCATCGGAGTTGTCCCACTGGGCACAGTAAGGGACGGTAAGCAGCTCGCCTGCGCACATAACAGTAGTACCAGGATATAGTGTTGCAAAATCTTGAGATACTGCGCTCGACACGCTGAGATTTGATCTTGAAAAATCTCGAATGGAATCCCATTCTTTTAAAACCGATTCAAATATGAATTCGGCACCGCAAGCTGATCAGGATCAGCTTGCTGTCACCATAATTTTGTTTATCAGCATTCAAATTCTATGATACCAATATACTTTGTTGCGCTTACAGCTTACCTCAAAGCAACAGGTTAATTAACCATGATAAAGTAAAAAACACAACAGTGCCATATCGCCACGCCATGCTATGAGATGACTCGTTGCACAATATCGTCGCTTATAGAAAAATGGATGACAACTCTCGCAGAAAAAACTATAAAACTAACTATATCATTTATGCACGACCACCACGCTGTATTAACTGTAACTTAATAATAATTATGATAATTCCTGAGGTGTGAACTTAAAATTAATAGTATATGCGTAATTGTACTATGTATTACAAAGTTGTACAAAGAAGTCTACAAAGGTGTATTACAAAGAAATGGAGTTACCTATAAGTATATGTTCCTCGGACTTCTTTGCTCTTTATTTAATTGCTACAAGCTACGTAGTTTCTATGCTAATTGTAATACTTTTATTTCCATGGGATAAAAGGGATCATTGGAATGAAACTATACATATTATAGGTTAATTTTTTTGCATGACAGGTGAAATGCATGGAAACATATTTTACGAATAATGTCTTGATTTCTGTACCTAACAAAGGCTTTGCATCTAGGAGTCTGTATTATCCATAAAATTACACAATTTTCCTTCTTTCGCTTATTGAATGAAGATTGCTACAGCCAAACATACTGCCTTCAATCATTATTTTATTGAATATAGATTTTACGTACCTATCGTAACGTTTTATGGCAAAAAAAAACTGCAGGTAATAATTATTATTATTGTGGTTGATGACAAGTTATAGAATCACAAGCATTTTTTGTAACAGAATCTGCATTCTCCAGTGCTAATTCTTGGTCTCAAGAAAAAATAGAGTCTGGTTTAGTTTGTGGATTAGGAGGTGAGGTGACCGGGATTCGACTATACATAGCTTCGAAATCTACTAACAATGAACTAGCCTACAGCTCGGTATCCCTGTTGAACTATGTAGAATGCAAATAGTCAATATGTAGTCTTGTGATCACACGATTTTTCCTAAGTCTTCTTACGATACTCTTTAAGACCTGGATTATTTTATGAAGTAGAAGTAGCCAGGAGTTTCTTACGGAATATGATATAACACCTACCTTGTATATTTTTTTATTTGGTGTCCAGCATTTCTTCGCTATATTCTATTGTAATGCATTCTGGGAAATGTTTTTGTAACTAATTAACAAGGTACACACTCAACCGTAACGCTGCAAACATACGTGAACTATGACTTTTTATCTAAAGCTGAATTTCAATAAACAACGGTACATTTCTGGTACCTACATCGTTACAACGTCGCGTACTTCCAGGTTCTTCTATTAGCGGCGACGTGACGCCGGTGTCGATAGCTTCGGAGCTGGAGTTCAACAGCAACGAGGCCACCGCCGGCTCAATCACGGACCACGATTTACTGGTGCGTTTTCAAATGGAATATAAAAACACTTTCATCACTTTTCAACATTTTTTTGGATTCCCTCTGCATTGATGTCTCGCTGCGAAACCTATGTGTTGCCGTCCAATACAGGCACTATTTTCTTAACTACTAAAATATGTTTTAAATGATTGGTTTATTATTTTCAGAGCGCGGAAGGAGAAGACGATGAAGAGACTCTATCTGTAGACCCTTGCTGCTCACCAATGAAAATCATTCGGAATGATCTCAGTCCGCAAACGCACTCCAGACTCGCCGCAATGAGACTCGACGACGACGTCCAGCCGTCCACCAGTGGCGCCTCCACAGAGTTCTACGGCCTCAACTTCCAACAAACCAAGGAACACTTCTACAAAGACATCCCCTCGAGTAGCAAAAACTTCAATTTAGATATAGAAGCCACGAAGTGTTCTAAAACGGACGTTTCGCCGCTCTACTCTGATTTAGAGTCGTTGAATCTTCAAAGCAAAGAAAGTGGTAAAGTTAAATACAAAAGACATGAGTTTCTCAACAACGGCAGTAGGAGATATAGTGAAAGTAGTGCACATAAAAGCAATCTTGTCTCGCAGGGTAGCACGGCCAGCAGTAGATTTAAAACCACATTAGTCACTGAAGAATTACTTAGGCCGAGCACATCTGGTGAGTTTAGGTCAATGAATACATCAAATGAACAAGAAGGCCCTTCTGTTACTAAAGCCAAAAATGTTAATGTCAAACCAGGATTTAATATTTCAGACACATAGGATGAGTTAGGGGATTGTTTTCGTGACATCATTTGGTGTAACCTTGTAATGGAATGGAACATACAAGAATCTAGTAGCTTGTTACAAAGCAAGTTATCAGATTGGTTAAACTGAAGGACTTGATATTGTTTCTAAAAATATTGATATTTGAAGTATCAACCAGATTCTTCATTTTAGACATTTTTTTTTATCGTTTTGTGTATATTATGCTGGTTTTTATTATTTAGCATAGGTGAATTTTGATAATATTACAATATACATATTGGATTTTATTGCATGAAATAATCTGATTTCATAGAAACTACACTCTTGGCTGTGTATTATAGGTAGGTATAAAGTAAGAGCCTAACTAAAAAAACTAAAACACTTGATTAAAATCAACTCTGTAGATTTACAACATACTTTTAACTGGAATAGACTTGGAGTATCAGTTATTTGTTAGTAAAAGTAAAAATAAAATGTTTATTGTATGTACTCTTTTCATAAAGCCATTATTTAATTTGACGATTGTTTACTTGATATATTCCCAATGGCCCCCTTAACCACCCTCTAGGCGTGAGTAAGGGGGCAGTTGAGAATTTTAATTCCCTAGCCCATGTATTTGGTGAAACATCTCATATAAAATGTGCTTTCTTGCCTTTCTCCTTTTGATGTTTACACATATTTTCCGTGCATATAATGTAGAAAGAATCTAGGTTTTTTAGATATGAAATATATACCTTTCATAATAACTCCACATTTTTTATATCTTCCCCCTTTAGCTATTGATTGGACCACTGGTTGGTAGCGTTTAGTAAAACTTACACAAATAGCATTAGCTCAAGGAGTCTTCTGATGCTACCTAGTGTTCCCATGCTATCCTAATATGCAAAGGATGTGATGCCCTTTTAGTGTTGATTGACAAAAGATTTCAACATGTGTAACATGCAAGTGTTGGGCTTGATGTAACTTACAAGAAAGTCAGGGTCCAAAATAAAGTCATGAAACAACCTTTAGCTTTGGATCTTTATTAATATCACACAAACAATAATTTAAAGCTCATAAAGCATAATTTACTAATATTAAAACTTAAAAGTTATGACCAGACCATCACAATAAAACCTTAATGTTGAGATTGAGTGTTCACTCGGACTTGAGGAAGGGGATTTTAGGGGCTAAGTTTACGACTGAGAGGAGGGAGTTGAACATCCCTGTACGCTGCAGTCCTGGCCAGAGGAGCATCACAGTAGTCAGAATGTAAAGCAGGAAGGTGTTGTTGATGGAGGAAGCGACCCATGACAGTGTGCACAACATGCTGATGGATATTATGTAGTACTGAAACAAACATACATTGTTAGATACAATCTGTTAACACTACAATAAGCACAAACAGTTTTGTTGTTCTCAATAACTTACCATCCAAGGACTAGATTCCCGCAACGAATAGAAGGTACGGATATTGTAAAAGGTTTTATTGTAGCTTACAACAATGCTCTTGCAAATATCCTCGAATGTTTTCTCATTTTGTCCAGTCCAAGCAGTTGGGCCATAGATTGAGTTGCAAACAACTGGCACCATAAAATCGATAAAGTTGAAAAATAACCCAATAAAAGCAAACGTCGCGAGGGAGTTTAGATCCATGAGCCAAATGAGAAAATAGAGAAAAGAAACAAAGCCAAATATGGCACAAGGGTACCACTGCTGTTCCCATAATATGATAGACTTCAGTGGCAGTAAAGCCATTCGCCACCCTTCCAATAACCTTTTCAGCTTCTTAATTTGTTGATCCTGGAAAATAATAAACGACATGTTTATCTACTATTGCTATTTCGATATTTTGTAGGTAGACAGTGAATTTTGTAGTGTGTATGTAGTAGATTTGAAGTCTGCATAGGAATTCTACTTGATCGATAGTTGAAACGCGTGCCTTTTACGTAATAAACTAAAACGTAAAACAGCGACAATTGGATAAGTACAAATGGGTGGTAAGAAAAAATCTTACTTGATCTTGAGGTGCGACGTAGTTTGCCATCTTTGTGTCTGAAAGCACTCTTACGAATCGAAACAAAAATATTAAGGTAATGAGAAAGGCTATGTTGGAAATTCAATAGCAAATTGCAAACTGCGAAAACAACGAAAATCGGAAGTTATCTCAATAGGTAATAATCTCTTCTTTCTCGCAAGAAAACTCCATATAAGTTCGATGACCGACTGACTGACTGAACTGACTGACAGTAAATTATTGATTTGATTGACTTGACATAACATGTAAATTTTGACAACCTGTATACTAATGTTGCCAGAGCAGAGCTCTTTACAATTTTCACAGGCCTTCTTTACACAATCAGTATTTTAAGCATGATTTGTACTGAAAAAGCTTCAATCCAATGGCCGTGGGCCCGGGGCCCAGGCCCTAACAAACACGCCACAAGACTGCTTCACAAACCCACAACGTTCAAAATGTGAAGGTCTAGACTATTTTTTTAAATAGGTATACCAAAACTTCTAGGTACTAGCAGTAATCTAAGGATTAGTAATATAATTTATAAACATTTTAAATATTAAATTACTGTGTGGTTAGGTCGTAGAAGTTACGGGAAAAGCAAAATAGGTGAATAAAACGAATAAAATGATCAAATATATTATTTTAGATCTCTATTTATAAAAATTAATTCAAATTTTCCTCGGTCACGGCATTTCACTAATAGCATTACACACAAATGTGGGTAGGTCGGCATTCCACCCGTAGAAAAAGTGACAATGCAATTTCCAACCCATATCACTTCTAGGTTTGGGTTATTGTATTTTCGGATGCATGTATATTATTACTTAAATAGTGTTCACTTGAAATAAAAGTCAACTACATAAAAATATAAGATAAGTATCGTTGCGTAGTGTTATCGTTATTGTCGCGCTTTCGTTTTGTAAACTTATCTATATTGTGAAGTGATTACTTGATGTACAATCTGTGATTTATCCGATTAATGCATAAATGTGCACACTGTCAGACTATAGCCATAGAATAGGTACCTACTAGAAGAAGGGGCGCTCTTTTAAATGAGAGCGAGATTGCAGATCGCGAGATAGTTTGATATTTTGAACGAGATTGAGTATCTTCTTTGTGTATAGGTACCTACACAGTAGGTAGGTACACACGCAGGACAACGCTAATGACGCTATTGTTTCGCGCTTGTCTTTTATTGTTCGATTGAGCCGTTTGTATGAATTGACCACCTTGTGCTATAGCATAGACATGGTGTATGTATAATAATTAAAGTGTGTGGTGTGTATTCAGTGAAAATAGTTCATAGGTAGGTAAAAAAAAATTAAACAACATAAATAGCACCATTTCTATAACAAATAAGTAAGTAGGATGCTTCCTACCTACCTACAATATTTATATAAAATCGGATAGATTTTTTTATAACAAAGTTACTGAGTGTACCTATATATATATACGGTTAATATCGCTAACGTACCATAGCGTTTTCACGGAATAAATAATGTTGTACGACCAAAACCAAAATGCAAACATGCAGAAATATGGCACCACAGGCAGGACATTGGTGTTTCAGTCGTAGGTAAGGTTAGGTACGGATAAAAGTATATTTTTTGTTTACTATGCATCTGTGAAATTAGTAGTTACAAGTCACACGGTGTTAACGTTGTAACTAGGTATAATAGTATCTATAATCATATATAAGATAGTATAATAGTATCGTAGTACCTATGTACATTGTGCAATAGCACAGAATACCTATTATGCCAATAGTATTAAGAATTATTGTCTCCGCAGGTAGTTGTTCTATCTTATTTTATTCTACGAAAATAGCGCTTCGCCGGTGTAGCCCCGTTTTCATGTGTCATTGTCTGAAAAATAAATAAGTAGCTATTATAAGCGTTTTAATAAATACAAACGACTATAATTCTGTAGTTTGTACGTTTCAGTCAGACATTATTATAAAGGTAAAACTTACTATGGCACACTCGTCTTCTGTAAAGAAATAACGGCGAGTATTCTTCAATCCATCATTAGGTGTAATAGAAACTGTTTCCATTTCGTGATCGTTGATGATAATAGTTTTACTCTGAAATCCATACATCAAATATAACGGCTGAATAGATTTTGATAAAGTTTGAAGCTGGTAAATATTGTATTCGATTTATGTTCATCCGAAAAACGCCGGTAGGAAATAACAACCAGCAACAAAGCCGTCCATTATATAACATTAATTTATTAAAATACCTACCTACCTACCTACAGTTTTATAGGTAGGTAGGTAGGTAGAATTATATTATAGAGTTCAATAAAGAAAATATTACATACCTACCTACTTTAACAATTAAGTAGGTAGGTAGGTTATATTATAGTATATAATACCACATAAGTTACTGTAACACATGGGGCCCAGATTGAAAAAATAATTTAATGCAATAAACTTATTACCTAATCATTATCTAATTATCTTGTAATGTTATTATTGCAAAAAAAATACCTTTAACGTTTGTTTGGGCATCTTCTCCTCATATTCCTCGCCAACTTTAAATGTACTTTCCAATTTAAATAGCATGGTGTGATTCCTGACGCTCATCGTGTCTCCATTTACCGTGATCTCTATTAGCGGTGACGACATGGCTATCATTTTGCGACCGATGTACGGGACTCCTGAAACATTATTTATACAAATGATCAAAATTCGGCACACGCATCACCATCAAGTCCAATTTGCCCATTTCTGAGTAGGTAGAGGTACGCGTCTCTCCTCACTTCCGTGAAGAGGATTAGGCCATAATCCACCAAGAGGTCCAGATTGGTCGATCTAATCCCATAAAAATAGGTAGGTAGGTATACAAAGAGTTAATAACAATATGTTTAAACAAAAGGTGTAGTACTTAGTAAAAATTAACATACCCACTGCTAGTAAGTAGTCATCAATATTTTCATTTTTGTAATGCTGATATTTTCCAGGAATCAGTGACATTTTCCTTTCCAACAAGTGTTTTTAGTTATAATATTCTATTTTTGGACGCTCAAACTGCTGCAATCATAGTAAACGAATAGGTACCGTTTACATATTTTATTGTTTATAATATTTAGGTGAGTAGGTACTTACCTATATTTTATCTTATCGAAAGTGTCAGTAGATATAGTACATCAAAATAAGTTTGACACCTTTTTATGCACTCAAAATAATCTGAAAATAATAACTACTTACACACGCGGAAACAAAGAATTATTTTTTTAAAGTGATCAAGTATGTTTGCATACAACTACCTACTACCAGTAATTATTATACACTGCACTGCACTGCACTACTTGAAAATGGAGCTCAATCTGCATGTCATCTTATAAACTGCGTGTTACGTTCCTATAAACTCATTGTAACGTTAATACATACCTACACTACGTCAAAAACTAAACGAGTGAAGGTTCATGGCCGCTCGCCAACCCACACACCAACTCCAATTTATTTTAGTGCCTTATATTTCACTGTAACTTTAAATGAAAACAGTACGAAAATACTTAAAATACATAGTAATACGACCTAGCTAGTTGTCTTTAAATGTAGTAGGACACAATGTGAAGTTGAGAACTAGTCGCTTCCACATACTTATAGTTGTGAATTGACCTTGTAGATAAGATTGTAAGCATGTGTTCACCCAAATATTACATCATTGAAATGATCACTAAACATGTAGGTACATAAATCTGCCAGCATTTGGCCAGCATGTACTACTTACTTACCAGCAATAATATAATAATAAAATCTGAACTACATTAAGTACATTATTATATTTCGTTCAAAATATAAGTACATAAAAGCACATCAAAAGTAAAGTATTCCAAAATTAGACTAGGAATAATCAATTAAATTGATATCGAGTATACAAAAACAGGAATGTAGGTACAGCCCACCACAACAATGAGTTACTTATATAAAATAATGTAGTACTTAGAGTATGTAGGTGCATAGGTGTTTTGTATTCATTGTACTCGGCGGAAGTAGCGTTTGCCGGGGGCCGCATTGTCGTGGGTCAGGGTCTGAAAATAAAATAGCAAAGAATCGCAAGGCTAAGAAGTAATAGTTGGGCAGTATCGCGACCTTTTTGAAATCTTATGGTGTAAGTTCGAAGAAAGGATTAAATTTAAGTTTTCGCCATAAATGGATAATTTTTATCGCATTTCATCGCTTTACAAGCTGTCGGTCCCAGTTGTAATAGAAAAGTAGCAGTTGTTAAACAGTACCGGAGGCCCTTATGCGGTGTGACAAATTTACATTAGAAGCTGGCACTCCCTCGATTGACCAATTATGCGACACTTGATGAAATTTTAAATTTTTCAGATACTCACAACAACACATTCTTCATCAGTGAATAAATAGTGCCTTCCACATTTGGCTCCATTGTCGGGGATCACAGACTTAGTTTCCAGCTCGTTGTCGCTTAACTTTGTTGTTACGCTCTGAAAAAACGCAAAAAAGTTTATATCTATAAAATTTTCACAAGAACTACAACAACGTAAAAAAACTAAAAGTAATCATTACACAGCAGTTACGAAAATAAGATGTTGTAAATCATTAAAAGAAAAATTGTTCCTTTTTTGCTCTAAAACCATACTAGGTACAAGTTTATCATTATGAGTGAAGACATACTTTAGCTTTGATAACCAATAGTACATCAAGCTATTTTTTTTATTTTATTACTTTTATCACAGTGTTTGGCATCTTCTCTTCATATTCCTCTCCGAATTTAAACTTGAACTCCACCGTTCTTAGCAGAGAGACATTTTTGATGGTCATGACATCCCCATCCATTGTGATTTCCATTAGCGGTGATGACATGGACATCATTTTACGCCCCATGAACGGTACACCTGGAATTGTTTTAATATAATATACCTACACATAAATATTTTATGTTTGACTGAAATGTGGAAAAAATCACCGGTTGAAACATAAGAATATACAAATCTCACACACTGTGCGGCACGCGATGGGTGAGCTGTTTTGCAGGTTTTTTTGAGTTTTAACAGCTGTAGTAAGGCAATATCAAAAATAAATAAAAAACTAGAGAAGTAAAAGTGGGCACTTACCGACTGCCGTGAAGTACTCCTCAACATTTTCATTTTTGTAATGCTGATATTTTCCTATGATGGATGGCATTTTCCTGTTTATAAGTCACCACACCTAAAAGACTCACACAAAAAAGTGCCTGCCACTGCGCTGGTGCTCGTTGGTGTACCTAACTACCTACCAAACTGCTAATCTTATCAAGAAATTATCAATCACGTATGTAGGTATATAGTACTTATTACCGATACCTGATGCAGACTAATTACTGTGCAATAACTGGAAAACAATGTAAACGCTGAATCACAGTTTAGTTTTACTAGTGACTATCATAGAATAAAAACGCCGTCACTATGCAATAGTTTTTGGATACCGTACTATCCAACCTTCCCCTAAAAGTGTACTTTTAAATATTACTTTATCTAGGAGTGTCTTTGAGAAATTGAAATAAATAATTACATGCACTATTTTTCAGGTAGAGTAGAGATTATAGGACCTAGTGGTTACTGGCTAGTATAAAAAGTTACTCTATGGAATGGACCTACTAATATACTCCTACTATACTTGGGTAGTAGGTAGGATAGGACTGACGTCCGAAACGAAAACAAACAAACAGACTGGGTCTAGCGTAGCGTTTGTATTCTCTTTGAGACTGGGAGATGGATCCTCCAGTATAAAACTATTCAATGATTATATAAAAAGTGACTCTTTAGGGAGAATAATGGATCGAATGATAGAAGAAAACGTCGGATGGATCATGAAATTTCCTCACCTTGAACCCAAAAGTGACACTATGTCAGAATGGGATCAAATTTGTCATTGTCACTGCCATTTTTAAGGTTGATGAAAATAGGCGTGTCGTACACTATCAAGCCAGAAATAAATGCTTGCTCGCACATTTTATTACTATAAGTAGGTCAAACAAAGTTTTCGTGGCAATGGCAACACCAAGTTATTGTGTAGTGGATAGTCGTGTGGAGTGATGTGATTTTTGTTTTGATTTTACAAAACTCGTCTACAAATGGTACAAATGTAAATACTGCTATATTACGTGATGTAATACGAATTAAAATTATTCAGTGCTTAACTTCTAGTGCTTAAATAGTGAATTTAGTGTAAGTAGTATCTCTGTGCTAGCTTTGCTTTGAGTCGCGTAGTCTTGATCGATTACACGCGAATTATTTAGTGAAAATGGGTGATAAAGAGGATTATTTGACTTCGTACCGGGTGTTCTTTGAGAACTTTGCCGCGACCGTGAACCCCGAGGACCAGCTGCCCGTGAACATCGCAGGCTACACCATCACCGAGTCGGAACTCACTGGCGAGGTTCTCTACTGGATCACTCAATACTTGACTGAAAAGTAAGTCTTCAAAACTCTTTGGTGGTCAACACTTATACTGCTACAGTATCCAACAATCGTGCTACAAACAAAGCCCATTCACACAGGTTGAATGATAAATGGAACTGATAAGACAAGCCCAAAGTTAATAGGAAAACAAAGCGCTTTGATAACAGGTAATATTGCTCTAGGTGTTACAAACGGCTTAAAAGTGCACAATCACATACTTGGTACTTATTTGTAGTGCCAGTCACTGTATCACACGATACTTTCAAATTTAAAATTTTACCGCTTACTTAATCCCGAACAGAACGTTTAAATAGTCAGTAGGTTCCTAATAAACAACCGCCATCCTCAATAATAGCAATGAGACTCTAAGGTAGACTCTTTACTTCTAATCGGCTAGAAGACTATAAAGTAATAATGAATAGATACTTAATTGCCGAATACTCAGTATAACTCCGGCTGAAGCAATGATCACTTTCCATTATTTATTTATTAAAAAGTACAACTTACACTAACAGTTACAACTAAACATGCAAGTTACAAGTAGGTATAGTGTGAAGGAAATGAATTCCAAAGAGCCATGCCATTGCACAAAGCTTAGGAATAATAATTCAAAAGAATACAGCTGTCAAGATTCAATTAATAAATGCTGTAAAATCTTTTACTTACTTGTAGAAAATAATATTACCTAAGTAAATAAAGTTTAAATATTTAAATGTGTTTTATCACTACCATAATAAAAATATCAAAAATAATATTTACGTGCATGTCTTGCAGAAAATAGTTTTTTGATTTAAGCGTCAGGAAGGCAAGACATAAGACTGGTTAATGCCAAGTAATCATTTTCAATATATTAAATAGGTATCTGCAAATTGATGCCCAAGTCTAAAGTGTAAAGAGATCATTAGTATAATACCTAAAACCTTGTCTAGCTTACTATAGTCTAATTATTATGAAGTTTGCTTCATACCATAGCATACCTTATATTTTAAATAACTTACTTTACCACATTAAATATTTGAGAAATTCAGGCAGCAAGCTCTTGAGACCAAACTCAACTAGGGTCAAGGTTAAAATACAGGTTTGGAGCGGCAAAGTCTGAACCTGTTACTGTTTAAAAACTTGCGACCGTTAAGAATACGGCCTTAGGCATTCGTGAAATAGATTTCCTTTCACACATTTGTGTTGTGTATGATTCGAAAGGGGTAATATTTTAAATTGTATGTAAGTATATATTTCTAATTGTGACATAACCTACATAGTTAATGAAGGAAGTTAATGTAGTTCTTTATCAACCAACTATATGTATAGTGCCTATCTAGTAAATAGGTAGTACCTACCTAGTAGCACCTACCTACTTACCTACTCGTTTTTACAAATGCACCATCCAAATTCTAACAGGCCATTGACCTTAAATAACAAGGGCTCCATCCAACCAGCTTTCCAAACAGCATGTTAAAAATGTGTACAGGTGTTTTAATTTTATTTTGATGGCGCGTGCCTATTGTTAAACAGTAATGCAGGGAGATGAGCTGATAAAACTATAATCATATGCATTCCAGCCGATTGTATTATGTGGTATATACCTATAGTACCTATAGTTTTGTAACAATCGCACGGACGGTGGAGTAGAGTGGCGCTCATCCCGCCGGACGAGGCGATTGTTGCCTAATCTGTGAATTGTCTCACAAATCGCATGTGAATAGACACAAGACTGGTAATTTTGTAATGCGGAAAATTGTACCACGTAATAAGTGGTCGCCTACATATCTAGCAGGTGACGCATCGTGGTGTACCCCGCGGCGGCATGCGGCAGGGCGCTGGCTGGCTGGTGTAGTGTATTTGTTTACGCGTATGTCATTATCGTAATCTAGTCACGTGGCGGGTTCCCTACAAATGAACCATAACTTTGTGATACGTAGGTTGTTTATGCTATGCCGAATGAGGTGTCAACTGCTGACAAACGAAACGATACTGGTAAGACGGTTGGCAGAATTTGGAATAGCAGAAATCAGGATCAGTGACCTGCATTAAGGGAACCCTAAGCAGGAGACTGACCCAGGCTGAAATGATGATGGTGAAGCTCCAGAACACTGATACCTAGACATTAGATTTGCGCTAGATGCTAATTATACCCTGCTATGCGTGTTAAAGTCACACAAAACTTTCTTCTTAGTCCTTACACGCGACACCCCTTATAAAGTCTGACGCCTTGTCTTCTATTAAACTAACGCGTTAGTAATTATGCCTAAACGCTCTACTTCTTAACATTTTATGCCGCAAGAGAGCGTAAATAGTGTGTTACCGACGCACACTTGATAACGTGTTGCATAATGACATAATGTAATAAGTTCTACATACATAAATACTTCGACGAAACGTAGATTTAATTTTGCGAAGAGACATGGCATGTTATAATGGGAACGAGGGCTTTATAACGCCCAGCTGTCATCATATGCGATTACGGAACCGGTCATGTGCGAAGTTGCAGTCAAGGCGTGGGAGTTTTGTATCACCATTCACCAAGTTTGAAGTTGATCAGACCAAGAAAGCACGTTTCTCTATACAAACTTTGCAACCCCTTTTCACCCCTTTAGCGGGCGAATTTTCAAAAAAATCCTCTTGTATTTCACGCCTACGTCACTTAAGGAATATTTGTGAAAAATTTCATGGTTCTAGACACAGCGGTTTCCGCTGGATCGATCAGTCAGTCAGTCCGTTTTTGCTTTTATATATACATATAGATATACGTATTAAATGAGATACAGTATCTGTGAAATTGCTGAAAGTCTAACTATGCCTCGGCTTCATCAATTGAACATGAAGCACATTTCCTTTTCCGGGAAACTATAGCTTCCACGAAAACCCTTCACCAACGCCACACTCTACTTCACATTCGTAATTTCGTAAAAGGTTCTCAGTAAGACACTTAAAGCCGGGTAATGCGCTAGCTGAATTAAGTATTGTCATTAGTTGACAAAACAATGTAAAATCCTTAGAAGTGTCTTCTAATTTTGCGTGAAAGCCAGACACTGCAATAATTTAACACCCAAAGAATAATTTAACCTAGGCGTGGGAAGCGTTGTTTGCGAGGCTTTCTCTTTCTCTCAGTAAATAGGTACGTATATAACAGTATGTTATCCAGTTATCCTTGCTTGATTATGATTTTCACTTATGACAAAAGCATGCAAAAATTGTCACAAATATTTCCGATTTACAAGCGAGCTCTTTAATGCTCATTTAGACCTAATTTATTTTAGCTAAGGAAATAAATATTCAAGATGTACGCGAGATACGCATTAGTGAGGACGGGATTAGAACAAACTAACTAACTGATGTTCTTTTATACCCAATGAAAACAAATAACTAGAAACGTTTTGAATTTCCCAGTTTCTCACGCAATCAACTGAATTCGAATTGCCTTGTCTGCATGAAACTCTTTCACCTTCTCCATCCAATGCCTTATCTCGCGCTTGTATTTGATCCATTCGTCATACAGCGACCCGAACACAAATAGGTCGGGTTACTCAGGTGTCAATGGTATTATAGCACTGTTCTATCTAATGTGTTTACTATCTGCACCTTCTGAAAATAGACGTGTGACACTTGCCAATTTACGTTGAGGTCATCATTTAGATTTACATGGATGCATTCACTTTACGCAGTGCTTGGTCACCTGTAAAAATATCCGTGAATTGTAGTTTGTGACGAAATTGGTACCAACGATACATTCGTTGCAATCTAGCCTAGAAGATCGAGATATTTTACTCGCATGCTACCGTGCGCTTGTGGCCCTAGGTCGGATTTATTTTTGGCAGTTAAAGATCTCTTTGTCTGGTCTTCTTCTAAAAATTTGATTACAACTAATTTCGTTAAATCCGATCGATTTTAGCTTAGATGTGAATGGAGATGGATGGGAATCGTCACTCTATTCATAGCGCCGATCTTGGAACACGAGCTACAATACTGTCTCTCTAGGACTATTTCTAGGATCAGTGCATTTCGACAAGTCCTCTAGCATCCTCTTCGCACTCTTCAGGGCCTGTGCGTTGAGGTCGTAGGCTGGTGCCCCCTGTGTAAATTGGCGCGAGAGACCGCGTGGGCAGATGCGGATGTTCTCGATAGTACGCGACCAGACCAGTGTCAATGCTCCGGCTAGTGGCGTCGAGTTAGCAACTTACGCGTAATCTGGCTGAGCTGTTGTACTGGGAAGCCATATTATGGGCAAGTCTGACTTCATCTAAGACTGAGGCAATCAATATCTATCTGAGAAAGTATCGTTAAAAGCTACCTAAAGTCAGATCAACAGATATGAGTAAAATTTACGTACCTACCTACCTGTTTATCAAGGGTACATTTTGGCAAGTTTTGCGAATGATTTTACTCACACAAGAATGTATTACCTCTGATATGGAAAAAAATAGTTTTTTGTACCTACCTTTGTCAATTTGAGCAGTAAATGATGATTCATTCGTCGTGGTAATTGTTATCTGATAAAAGCAAATGCATCCTCATAAAAGCATAGGCACTCATCCGATAAATGACAAATATTGGTTCCCAGTTGAATCAACTGTAGTGACAGATGATCGATAGTATCCAACTATCCATCCGTTAGAGGCCCAGATTTTAGCGCAAGAGATTTATTACTTCGGAGTTTTTACAAACCAGGTTCCAATTGAGATCATGTGATCCAATTGAGGACCTAAACAGAATCGTTTCACTTTAAATAATAGTAATAAAATAAAAAAAAAAATCAACCTAAATTGAGCGTCAAAATGTCACAACAAGACGTCACGGTACGAATAAGTAGTAAAAGGATTCTGTTTAGTTCCTCAATTGAATCGCAAAAGGCCCATGATCTGTAAAGTGAACCGTTCCACTGCAGATTGCTTGCCTCGACGACGGAGTTGCGTACCACTCTCAAGCTTTATATACCATGTTACCAACCATAAAAAGTTTCACGAACCTCTTGCATGTTTTACAAGGTACGTAAGTTTACTAGACCGGTCGAAAAATCCTAAATTCTTAACATGAACGGCGCTGAACCTCCATGACCCTCGGCTGTCATCCAGTGTTCGTTACGTAGTTATTTAGCGGTAGAAAGTTGCTCAAACACAGCTCATTCCATCAGCAATGAGAATTCAAAGTTCTACGAAAATCAACCGATTTGAATCGATTCTCTGGATCAAGCTAAACGCCAGTCTCCATTACAATGTCAATATTCCGGAGATGGGAAGGAACACTTTGAGGGGTGCGTTGAACTCGTAAGTGTTGTACGGACAGACGAACACGTCCGCATTTTATAACTACGACTAGTGAACCCGAGGGAATAGTGTTATGTTAGTAGGAACTGGGAATGTCCGTTCGGTCTGTTTATTCTATTAGCGATTGCCATTGGTCTGGTGTAAATGCCGTTGCTAAGGTGTTGGTGAAACCTTCGCTTCGAATACATGTCGGTGCAGCTGATTAAACCTATGCGTTAGGAGACGGTTTTACGCAGGTACAGTGGACTCCCCATTGTATTCCGATGTTAGACTTAAATTTATTGAATAAAAATAATAATCATGAATTACGATGAACATAGCAAACAGGGGACAAAGTTCAGAGACATACCAGGTATCTACGTAGCTTTACCGCTGATATAAAATACAGGATAGGTACGTAAAGTTGTAAAAATATACAGAGCCCACATTTTGGTAAGAAAGAATACAATAAACACGATACCACGAGTACTACCTGCTGCGATATGGTAGTAGTTGTATAATTTGATTAACTTATCATGCCCCGAATGAAAGAAACTACTTACTATTACCTACCTACAGCGAGGGGAAATCCATGGATAAAGGAAACAACCATTTCACGTTCTACCGTAGCGGTAACATATCATTAGTTCTCATAACATCATATTATTGATTCGTTCCCATTCCCTCTAGGAATTCCGAGAAATCTGACGGTTTTGAAACATGATAATATACTTTTGCGATAGCTGAAGGTATTCTATGGCTGAAGCTAAAATATTATGACAATAAATAGTAAGCAGTCTTTTGAGATACTCGAAGACAGCACTGCAGTGATCATTATCTTTATAAAGATAATGAGTTTTCCGATAACGATAATAGTTCGTTGCTCTAGCTGTAGGTGGTACCTATATTTTATTAATGGAAACTTATTTATTATATGGTGCAGATTTGGTTGGCTACATCAAGGTTTGCATCCCATTTGCTAAATCTCTCAGTATACGAGTACCTTCAAATATTGCCTTGCAATTTGTAACACGTCGTGTTGTTGTTTACAATACTTCGGACACCTAACACGAGAATTGTTTTCTCTGACTCGTTTTTAGTGTTTGTATCATTTGACTCAATGGTATTCCACCACTGTTACAGATTAACACGCAAAGAAAGAAAATATTGAGAGAAAATTACAAACTCTACAACCTCATATCTTCGGTTTTGTGCAGAAACACTACGACGAGTTTGTAAATTTCATAATTTTAGTAAAAGGAAGCGAAACCAAGCCTACTGTGATTTTAGCATTGACTAGTCAAAATAAGCAGTAGTATATAATGTATTTATTTGATACAAATAAACTTTAATATACTTAATGTATTATGCAGCAACCAAAAACCATATCTGTACCGTGGCGACCATAAAGGGCTCATTGCACAATAGAGTTTTTCCCACCATCACCTCATTGATCGAAGTTACGTTGAACCCGCTTGGGCGTCCACAATCTGTCGCCAAACATAATTATTTTTTATTGCTTGTTAGCACGATATTGTCAATATTGTTTCCTGTGCTTGCGACGCACCATAAACCATAAGGCGGTGCTTTTGGTTATTGCTAATCCAACTACATTTAAGTCCGACATAGAAAGGTAGAGGCCATGACGCCCATGACCCATATATTTGGGAATCGCACGCAAATCAGTTTCATGCGCATTAGACTTGTCTAATAATTTTTTGCCCATAATCTGCCCTTCTGCACTTTGGGTAGGGGCGCACATTCAGATCCAAACAAATACAAATGTAACCTCTAAAACACTGAAAATAAAAAACTGTAAGGGTCTGAACTGCAGCGACATCATCGGCAGCCTACTTTACTGGTGAATATCATGATTATCATTCATTGCTCTTATCTATCCACTGCTGGATAACGGCGTCTCTTCGCTTCCGTCACGCTACACGAATCTGTCTGTGCCCATTCTAATGTAAATTCTTCCCTTTTTGTTTTTTATCGATCTTCACTATGTCATAAACCAATTTCGTTGGCAAGTCTATTACCGTTTCGTCGATGCTTGCGACGATTGTTTTGCCGAGCCAAAACCTCAGTACTTACGTCTACTATCGCGTAATGAATATGCTAGTTATGAATGGAATTTTGTTTTCAGACAATGCCCGCTCACACTGATGACACCGCTGCGGCGGATAATACTGAACGAGGTGCATGTAGCATCGAAAAAATTCCCAAACGAGTTTGGATACAAATCTGACGATTCAGGTGAGTAAAACGCTAGACTTTTTGGTGTCCCACGAGACGAGTACAAGAAATAAGTATGTCGCCAAACTTTGAGAATCTACCCTCTAAGCCACATGCCAGTGACCTCAGGCAAGTTCTGCTTGAGGGCGGCACCAAAAAGTGTTTAGGACCTGAGTTCTATACCACAACTTCTTTCAATAGGGTAGAAGTAGGTACCCTTCGAACCTATAAAAACACTACTCGCATTTCGCAATGTCATATGTAAGTTTCTGTTACAGTCACGCTTATATACAGTAGGGTTTCTGCTTACAAAGATTTTAACATAACTGTTATGCTAAATGTTGATTTGATGACCGATTAGTGTCCTCAAACAGAATGGAAACCCCGTGTATTATCCTCATTTTGGAGAGAACGGTCTAGCCATACAATGATGACTGATGATTTAATAGTGACAATGACGCACGGCCTTTCCTATAATCTATTGTAATAAAATGCGGATGAGTCAAGAAAGTAAATATGGTGCGCTCCTTGCTGCTGCGTTTTATTCCCATTTTCACACAGCATCGTATATAGCAGACACTAAATATAAACGAAGTGAGGGTCAAACAAAAATGGTTAAAAGTTAAAACTGTATTTTGGCAGCTTTTATCTGAGATAGACTGTGGCAACAAACCATGAATGTAACTACTTACAAAAATGGTGTTTTGACATTGTATATTATATTTACAAGAGGAAGATTATATAGGTATACGTTACGTCTGCAGAGGCGCGGTATTTATAAAACTGGAAGACTTAAATGTTCAAAATTTGCAGCTATTTCTATTAAGGATGTAGAGGTGCATATTATTATATTGTGGCTGAAACTGTTCATGCAAGTCGTTTTGAATCAAATTGTGCACACAATGCCGTTTTGCTATGACATCCTTCAATAAAGTTTTATTGCTAAATTGACACACCACCGCACCGCTCCCAATTGAGGAACTTGACGCAAACGGTTTATTCATATGCACCTAGCTTCTTGAATGTATTGTGGACATCTCTCCTTTAGTGGATGGCACTGGAATAGACGTGAACCTGATTTTTGGAAACTAAATTGACAGGGTTAAGGATCATACACCTGATGCCTCGTCGTCAGGGTTAGATCGCCTGCGTTAGTGACCTTGAGACCGATGCTCACATACCGAGGATAAGGATCATCCAAATAGCATTTAATAGCATCGTGCATGCGATACGAATAAGACGTATTTTATCGACACAGTATCTTGCATAATGTATTTTATTTTGTTCTAAAACCATATGAAAACCCAGCTATAGATTTGGGGTCCAATTCTGTTACACCACTTTTTACGGCTTCGAAAATCTGATGGAGTTTAACAGAATAACGCAGCGGTTTATTCCAAAAGCAACAATCGATACATTCAAAATGATATTCCGAGAAGTCTAGCCGAATATTAGGATCCTAGACGAAAATTTATCACATGCTCTTAACAGTGTAGGATCTAGGACACAAACACAAAGGCAGCAGACACATGATATCATACGATCTCGGTCTGCTTGTTTTGTTGCATCATCGCCGGCCGACTGACCGTAACTAACATTTGCTTTGTCCAATCGTGTACGGTTATTAGAGAATCGATAGCCCGCTTATGCATTTTTGAAAGCATCTTCGTTTCGATCCAATCGACCCACGGGCGTCTCTGACCTACAAAATAGGAATAGATTACGAAATGTTTAACCTTTTCATATATGTTTTTGTGTATTTTGGTGCACGCAGATAGTCGATATAATTTTGTTACTATTGCCGATACGTATCTACTTACTTCGTGTTCCTTTTTTGAGTAGCCGATAGCTTCAGACACCGATATGAATATCCATGATATAAATATTATGTTATGTATCAAGTGATTAATTGGGGAGTACGTATGCATAATGCCCTTCTAATTACAATTGACTGTACCTTGTCTATCTAGGTATAGCCCGATTAGCAATTGATTCATTTTCGGCTGAAGAGTCTGATTTAACTCTTATCTAATTAATTGGAAATCCGAATCATTATTGAAGGTCGTAGAGTCTTAGCTAAGTCATATCCCAAGTGAACTCTTTCATTATTTCTAAAACCGTGCCTGTTTTTCTCATAGCGTGAGAGCGAAGTGCTATTCTGTTTAATGTATATTCATACTTCATTGTTTCCATTAACAAAGAATGGATCTCTGTTGAGCATCTTAGATTACGTCAGACCTGAACTGAGTGCGATAGTACCAACTACTTCACGTACGGGCACAACATTCGCTTGTCCTGTGAACAAAGCCATTTGAAACCTTATGAAAACCCATTGCAGAACAGCTTTTTCATAGCCATATATCGATCACAACTAAATAACTCTATTTTCTCCATTTCAGTGTATATAGCGCTTCGTTTGATGCAGGCGGTTACGGCGCGCGTCAACGACGTCTGCCTCCGGTACCTAGACAATTCGCGATTAGACTCGCTCCCGCCCCCGCCGCCGCTCGCGCAACGCGATCTCAAGACTGTGTCATGTGCCACGAAGAATTCCCGGAGAGTCATGGAGGATCGACATGTAGAGATCGGCAACTTGGAAGCGCTCTTTGGAATTGAAGTGAGTGTCCTCCAAGGGAATGCGACGCGTGTTAGTTGCATCAATGTTCTTTAGCAGCATCATCGTCCATAAAATAACTAAACCAGAATATTGTTGAACATTAATTTATCAATTCAGATCAAATTATAGCTAAAGTGTGCGGCAATATTATCTTGTACTAGTTTATCCTTCGATATTGTCGAACTTTGTTGAATTTTAGTACTAAGTACCGTACGACATAAAAACAACTTATAATCAGTATCGATATCCGATAGTAACGTTAAGATATCTATCTGAAATTATCAGTCTTTGTTAAATAAAAAAAATAGGTCGTGGCGTGACCTCTATTAATAATGTACGTTTGTGCCAATGTCTCAATGCCATAAGAACGTCTCATGAGTCATGACGCATCTCGTGTCTCTTGAGCTTACCCCTGAAGTTCTTGAGGGCACTTGGCCAGCAAGTGGAGTGGAGAGCCTCCTTTCAATATCAAAAGCGAAGGCATTTCGAGTCGCTGCGCTGAGTTAGCCGAGTCAAGGGTGCTTACAAAGTATAAAACATAGAAAACGAGGAAAATTAAGAATCGACGAAGGACACGTCAGATTGCCGGCACCCCTGACTCAAGGGTAATAAAAATTCATGAACTGCAATAATAAATCCTGTTAATAAATTACTAGAAAGAGTTACTTTACAATTCATTGGAACATTAATGAAAATCAGAACATTACGTACCGCTTGTCTTATCTTAACTTGAACCTTATAAGATCAACGATAGAGATTATTTATGAATATCATTAAAATGCTTCGGCGACTTTAGGTCTCGTCTAGACTGACTGGAATCACGATTCATGAGGGAATAATCTTATCATAAACAGTTTTACATGCATAATAGTCCAATAACAGATCTTGGCTTTTGAGTCGGTGCCAAATCGGCATAATGCAGTGACGACTGTTTCTCATTCAATTTACATGTTGTATTATCACCGTGTCATGTTTACCTGTTTACTTGGAATGATATGCAAACACACGAGTGCCATGAAAACAAGAAACAATTTATTGTCGATGGACGAGCAAGAGACTTCGTCAATGGCCAATAGATATGTCTTCACATAGATGTATCCGTCCGTCTGGATGAATCTATGTTTCGGCTAGTTCGTTTTGATGCTATAGTCTTATAATGTGACACGGGCGTTTGAAATCATAAATGTAAAATAAATATTACACATTGTCCTAGATTAATAAGAAAAATTATATACACCACAAAGTGCGAATACCATAAATTATAGCTCTATAAATACACGTAGTATAACCTACCATGCAACCTAACACTATATCGCGTAACACTTATCGCTCCCCTAGAACGCTAAAAGTGAGACTAACCTCTTATTTCGGAATCCTTTCAATAATATAAAATCCATATTTTTCCAGACGACGGAACCGACAAGTTTTTACGCCGTGTACGACGGGCACGCCGGCTCCGCCGCCGCCACGTACTGCGCCGCACATTTACACCAATACCTGGTGGAGAATCCGCACTTCACCGGCGACCTGAGGAAGGCCATGCGAGACGCCTACCTCCGGACGGATGCCGAGTTCATACGAAAATCTAACCAAGAGGTGAGTTAATTCGATAGTTTAACTCGTGAGTTCATACGAAACTAACCAAGAGGTGATTTCATTCAGTAGTTTAACCAAGAGGTTAGTTAAGTCGATAGTTTAACTCGGAAGTCAGTACTTACGAAACTAACGAAGAGGTGATTCCATTCAGTAGTTTAAACAAGAGGTGAGTTCATTCGGAAGCCTAACCAAGAAATAATGGCATTTGGAAATCTAGCCAGGCGGGCACTACTACGCTATAGTGTACCTTATTGTCAAGTATTTTAACGATATTTTCCTGCATTCAAAAAAAGAGACCAGCAACCAAGAGGAGCGCAACGTTTACTGGACAGACCACCAGCCTGATGATGGCTGTATGAGATTCGCACAGGACCGAAACAAGTGGCATGAGACCGAGGAGGCTATACCATAGATCAGACGCTAAGCTTTAACCAACTAGGGGATGATAGGATGCGGGCTGAATACAAAGATAGATAGACCATTCGGTTCTTTATTTTGGAGGCCACTTACTATAAAAATAAGTATAAATATAAGTTTTGGCGGGAAACCGATAATGAGACGTTGTTGGGCTTGTATATTTTTCTTAAATTTGTGTTTCTTCGTGTGTTAATGTGTAATATTGGTGGAGTATTTGTCATTGAGAGTTCGTTAACGTGCACGAGTATTGGCAAATGATACGAGGGGAGGTCAAAAAGTCCGCGGAATGGCAGGGAAGAGAAGCTAAATTAAATGATTTTTTATTTTACCTTTTCAATATATTCTCCCTTAAGCCTAATACATTTTTCAGATCTGTCAAAAAGTTTGCTTATCCCTTCGAAAAAAAAAGTTTTGTCAAGGCCTTCAAAATAGGCTGAAATTGTCGACTTAACTTCTTCATCGTCAGTAAACTTTTTTCCACGAAGTTCTTTTTTCAATTTTGGAAACAAATAATAATCAGAAGGAGCTAGATCTGGACTATAGGGAGGGTGGTTAATAGTTTCGTAGCCACATTTTTGCATGGCAGCCATCGCAACATGGCTCTTGTGAACGGGTGCGTTGTCGTGCAAAAGCAGCACGCCTCGAGTCCATTTTCCCCGTCGTTTTTCCTTGATGGCATCTTTTAATTTTTCCAGTAGAGTGGCATAGTATCCCCCTGTGATATTCAATCCTTTTTCTTTGTAGTCGATTAACAAAATCCCCTCTGAATCCCAAAAAACCGTTGCCATGATCTTTCCGGCCGATTGTGACACCTTGAATTTCTTAGGGGGTGCTGTGCCTTTTTTCTGCCACCGCATGGACTCCTGTTTTGATTCAGGCTCATAATGATGAACCCAAGTTTCATCTCCAGTAATAATCCGGTTTAAAATTTCGTCCTTGTTCTCACTACAGAGCTCCAAAAACTCGCGTGAACACTCGACACGCTGCTGTTTTTGAACCGCTGAGAGCATTTTCGGCACCCATCTTGCACTGACCTTAGACATGCCAAGATGGTCATGGAGGATATTCAAAATAGTTGTAGACGATACTCCAACCATTTCTGCAAGTTGTTCCTTCTTTAGTCGGGCATCTTCAAGTACAAGTTTTTCGACTTTTTCGATAATATCTGAGGAGGTGGCCTCGATTGGCCGGCCCGGGCGATGGTCTTCTTCAATTGACTCCCTGCCTTGCTTGAATAAACCATGCCACTTATAAATCACTAGCTGATACCCGCAACTTCGTTCGCATTTTTATATAAAAAGTAAACTGTTTAAAAAATCAATTGATGTCGCGGGTAACAGCTAGGTAAGAATATATCTGTCTCTTTCTCTCTCCCTTTTCCTCTATCTTTCTCCCTCCAGAGAGGGAGAAAGATAGAAAGAGAGCCAGAGCTCTCTTTCTATCTTTCTCCTTCTTTCGCTATTTCTATCTCCCTTCCTCTACCTCTATCTCTTTCACTCTCCTTATATCTCTATATCTTTCCCTATCTTTCTATCATTAATATCCCTCTCCACTCTCAATCTCTCGCCTTTATCTCCCTGTCCATCTCATCCATTATATTTATTTCCCTCACCCTCTCAGTCTATATCTCTCCCTTTCCCTCCTTCGCTCACTCCCTCTCCCTCTATTTCTATATATTTCGCACTCAATCTCTCTTTCTCCCCCCACTCTCCCCTATTTCTCCTCACTCTCCCCTCATTCTACCCCCACTCCCCCTCTTTCTCCCTCCACTCTCCCCTTTCTTTCTCCCCACTCTACTCTCTTTCTCACCCCACTCACCCCTATTTCTCCCCCCACTCTCACCTCTTTCTCCCCCACTCTCCCCCCCTCTTTCTCCCCACTCTCCTCTTTTTATCTCCCACTCTTCCTTCTTTCTCCCCACTCTCCCCTTTTTCTCCCCCCTCTCCGCTCTTTCTCCCCCCACTCTCCCCTCTGTCTCCCCCCACTCTCCCCTCTGTCTCCCCCACTCTCCTCTATTTCTCCCCCCACTCTCCTCTATTTCTCCCCCCACTCTCCTCTATTTCTCCCCCCTCTTTCTCACCCCACTCTCCCCCCACCCTCCCCTTTTTCTCACCCCACTCTCCCCTCTTTCTCATACCACTCTCTTCTCTTACTCTTCCCTCTTTCTCACCCCCCTCTCCCCTCTTTCACACCCCACTCTCCCCTCTTTCTCACCCCACTCTCCTCTTTTTCTCACCCCACTCGCCCCTCTTGCTCACCCCCCTCACCCCTCATTCTCACCCCACTCTCCCCTATTTCTCACCCCACTCTCCCCTATTTCTCACCCCACTCTCCTCTCTTTCTCCCCCCACTCTCCCCTCTTTCTCACCCCACTCTCCTCTCTTTCTCTCCCCACTCTCCCCTTTTTCTCCCCGCGCTCCCCTTTCTTTCCCCCCACTCTACCCTCTTTCCCTCCACTCTACCATCTACTCCCCTTTTCCCCTCACTCTCCACTTTTCCCCCCACTCTCCCCCTCCCCTCCCCCGCACTCTCCCCCTCTCCTCCCATCGCACTCTCCCCCTTTAAATTACGATCCGTTCAGCCGTTTATTATGGTCTGTTGGGGGTGCATCTAAAGAATACCTCATAATTTCAACCCCCTTGCTTTTCCCCCTTTAGGGATGGTTTAGCAAATAGATGGAAACCCGTATTTTTTATTTCTTACCAAAAGCCTAAATAAGAATTTTCAGATCCCTAACTTGAAGAATTATGGATTCCCCATACAAACTTACAACCCCTATTTCATCCCCTTCGAGATTGTTTTTTGAGACAAAAGAGAGCCTATGTCCGTCTCATAGGTCCAATCTACCCCTATACCAAATTTCATCGAAATCTGTTCAGCCGTTTAGCCGTGAAAAGGTAACAAACAAACAGACAAACAGATATACAGATAAACAGATAAACAGAGTTACTTTCAGATTTATAATACTAGCTGATACCCGCAACTTCGTTCGCATTTTTATATAAAATGTAAACTGTTTAGAAAATCAATTGATGTCGCGGGGAACAGTTATAGGTAAGAATATATCTGTCTCTTTCTCACTCCCTTTTCCTCTATCTTTCGCCCTCTCTAGCTCTTTTTCTATCTTTCTCCCTCTTTCGCTCTTTCTATCTCTCTTCCTCTACCTCCATCTCTTTCCCTCTCCCTATATCTCTATATCTTTCCCTATCTTGTCCATCTCATCCATTATATTTATTTCCCTCACCCTCTCCGTCTATATCTCTTCCATTCCCTCCTTCGCTCACTCCCTCTCCCTCTATTTCTATATATTTCGCACTCAATCTCTCTCACCTATTTCCCCCCACTCTCCCCTCTTTCTAGCCCCACTCTCCCCTCTTTCACTCCCACTCTCCACTCTATCTCCCCCCACTCTACTCTCTTTCTCCCCCACTCTCCCCTCTGTCTCCCCCCACTCTCCCCTTTTCTCCCCCCACTCTCTCCTTCCCCCCCCACTCTCCCCTCTTTCTCCCCCACTCTCTCCTCCCCCCCCACTCTCCCCTCTTTCTCCCCCCACTCTCCCCTTTTCTCCCCCCCACTCTCCCCTCTTTCTCCCCCCACTCTCCCCTCTTCCCCCCACTCTTCCCTCTTTCTCTCCCCACTCTCCCCTCTTTCTCCCCCCACTCTCCCCTCTTCCCCCCCCACTCTTCCCTCTTTCTCCCCCCACTCTCCCCTCTTTCTCCCCCCACTATACTCTTATTCTCCCCTCTGTATCTCCCCACTCTACCCTTTTTCTAACCCCACTCTCCCCTCTTTCTCCCCCCATTCTATCCTCATTCTCCCCTCTACCATCATACCCCACTCTCCCCTCTCTATCTCCCCACTCTACCTTTTTTCTCACCCCACTCTCCCCTCTTTCTCACCCCTCTTTATCCCCCACTCTCCCCTCTCTATCTCCCCACTCTACTCTCTTTCTCACCCCACTCTCCCCTCTTTCTCACCCCACTCTCCCCTTTTCCTCCCCCCCTCTAACCTTTTTCTTACCCCACTCTCCGTTCTTTCTCCCCCCACTCTCCCCTATTTTCCCCCCACTCTGTCCGCTTTCTCCCCCCACTCTCTCCTCTTTCTCCCCCCACTCTAACCTTTTTCTCACCCCACTCTCCCCTCTTTCTCCCCCCACTCTCCCCTCTTTTCCCCCCCACTCTGTCCGCTTTCTCCCCCCACTCTCCTCTCTTTCTCCCCACTCTACCTTCTTCTCCCCTCACTCTACCATCTACTCCCCCTTTCCCCCCACTGTCCCCTTTCCCCCACTTTACCCCTTTCTCCCCCTCCTCCTATCGCACTCTCCCCCCTTAATTACTTTCCAATTTAAATTACGATCCGTTTAGCCGTTTATTGTGGTCCGTAGGGGGTGCATCTAAAGAATACCTCATAATTTCAACCCCCTTGCTTTTCCCCCTTTAGGGATGATTTTGCAAAAAAGCTGAAAACCGTATTTATTTATTTCTTACCAAAAGCCTAAATAAGAATTTTCAGATCCTAACTTGAGGAATTATGGATTCCCCATACAAACTTTCAACCCCTATTTCATCCCCTTCGAGATTATTTTTTGAGACAAAAGATAGCCTATGTCCGTCTCATAGGTCCAATCTACCCCTATACCAAATTTCATCGAAATCGGTTCAGCCGTTTAGCCGTGAAAAGGTAACAAACAAACAGACAAACAGATATACAGATAAACAGATAAACAGATAAACAGATAAACAGAGTTACTTTCAGATTTATAATATTAGTATGGATTAGTATGGATTGTTTTTCCAGGGCAAGAGTCCCCGTAAACAGATGACATTTCTTCCAAAATTATCTGAGGTGTCTTTCCTTGCTTAGTAAGGAACTTTATAACAGCACGAAACTCAATGTTGTCCATGTTTAACGATTTTAACCCGATTGAACTGCTAATGTTGTGATAACTAATTTGTTAATGACCCTATTTTTCTAAAATTTGGTATTTATACCTGTATTGAGTACTTGGAAAATACCAGGTAAAAAAAAAATGCCCCGCCCCTTCTTAACCCTTCCATTCCGCGGACTTTTTGACCTCCCCTCGTATAAACCCAAAAATATTGAAACTTCGCATTTTTTCCAAAACTCCCAGGAAGTTTCAGGAAAGCATCCACCACTTTACTGAATCGTGACTTTGACTATTTAAATAATTGACTTGACTACTTGACCACGAGGATTGCTTTAATGCTATGACTTTCCTATTTTGAAAATAAGAAATACTTAAATATTATAATAAGTACTTACTTGACACTGGCTAAATGCACAAACAATGCGAAGCCATAACAAAAAAAAAAAAAAAATATGTTTTACTAATTGCAGCGCGCGTGCGGCGGCAGCACGGCGGTGACGGTGGCGGTGCGCGGGCGCAAGCTGGTGGCGGCGTGGGCGGGGGACTCGCTCGCCCTGCTGGCCAAGCGCATGCGGCTCATGCAGCTCGTGCGCCCGCACAAGCCCAGCCGGGAGGTGAGCCGCCGCCGCCGGCTGAGCAAGGGCCCGTGCCTCCGCGACGCGCAGCTAGCCGCCGCTGCACAGATCTTCATACAGCCGAAATTAATATTGTATCTCCTATCCAAGATTGAAATCGATCTTGGATTGCTGCCTATCGTTCGATCGATTTCCAATCTGCGTGCCTTTATAAACCAACCCACGGATCGGCTATTGGCACGTTTGACCCAAAAAATGGATTGTGATATCAATCCCAGATAGCACAATTTGGATTGCATTGATTATTAATTTCGGCCGATAGTGAATACTCAACAAGCGCGGCTGTCGTGTAAACGCGACTCAGTCGTAAACTCACACTCTACATACTAATGTTGCGATTGCCCATAGTTACCGGTGACTATAATAGTTTTTTGCTATCAGGTGGGACGCATAATCTTTACCAAGAATAAGAAAACACGTTGTCCTCCATAAAATATATTTCTCAATTTTGTAAAATTTATAGGTATGGAGCGTAGACTTTTCCAGATTTCAAGTGTACCTTTGTTTCAGGACGAAAGAGATCGAATAGAATCTTCCGGAGGCTCCGTCATGTACTGGGGCACGTGGCGGGTCAACGGACAGCTGGCGGTATCGAGAGCAATTGGTGAGTAACCGGCATATTCTATTGATATATGCCGCAATTACATAGCTGGGGCACCCTTCAGTTAGCGCGACGATGAAAATGTCACTGGAAGATCGATTTAGACAAGTTTTACAATGAAATTCATATACCTTATTTACACTCAGCAGCAGGGAGCAGGAAAGTGGGCAGGGCAGTGAGCAAGAGCAGAATGTAAACACGATACTTCTCATGGCCCTGCACTGCTCCTTGTGCTGCCGGTAAAAGTGAAAGCGAAGTGAGTGGTAGAGCAGAATGTCAATACAGACTTCTCTCGAGGGAATCAGAGCAAGCAGCGGGAAGAGCGGGAGCAGGGGCTGAGTCTAAACAGGGTGGTAGTGGAGAAACCAACACCAATAGTAACAGTAACAATAAATAATTATAGAAATATGTCATTGGTACTCTATAGTTACTATGTCAACGGCATATTACGCTTGGAGGTTGTTTACTTTGCGTCAATGAATGCCATTGTAAGACTTCGACGCTGTCATCGTTGCGGTGAAGTCTTCTCACACCTGTCACCTGCTTTTCTATCTTTCGTCTCCCATTCGCCTGATGATAACGGCAATGCAAACCGTTGCGCGGCTTTGCACTTTGCTCGTCACCTTTAGACGTTGTTACTAGATGCGCCCTGCGGTTTTGCACGCATCCGCTATCATACCACAGGGACCGGTAATTTTTGCGGGATTAAAAATATCCCATTTTTTATTCCAGAATCTATATAGTATCTGTATACAATTTCATCAAAATCCTTTCTCCGTTAAGGCGTGAGGAAAGGACAAACATACACACACAAGTTCTCGCATTTGTGATATTAGTAGGATTATGCCCAGTCATAGTGGTTCTGCAGTCTTTCAAAGTAGAAAACACAGTAATGTTTGCCCAGTACTTGACGGTTGAATTGACGAACAAAACGTTTTTTCTCACCAAATCGCAGAAGAGCCATATCTAATGGGAACGGCAATGAAACCTCGCTCTTGTTTAAATCTACATCACAAGGGCTGCTTTCGCTAATCAACCATCAGCAACCCCAGTGGGCGGAGGCGGGGAGTTAATCGACTGTTTTATTACTATTGCCTGATCTTCGCGGGCGCGGTCATATCTCACAATGATCAACCGTGCCTGGCGTGTGCCGACCATTAAACTTGTTGCCTGTCTACCTAATAAGAGGAATCAGATTAACTTTGGGGTTTGTTTTTTTTTATTTGGCTTCACAGCAGCCAGTGTCAATAATCCGAGGGTTGCATAAAAACAAAGCGTGGATTTCGTCCAAAATACTATTTAGATTTGAGTCAAGTCATTTTAGCTCAGGTGTTGTGCTATAGCTTTCAGAAATGTTACGGCTGGTCTTGTATTTTAAAAGCTTTTTTCGTGTTCAGTTTCGCGTTTGTTAAACAGGACCCTGCGAGATCAGGGGGGGATTTTTGAAAATTATCGATGCTTTGATGTCACCAATAGAGCCGATTTCCTTGATTTATATTTTTAAGTACTGCGTTTTAAGCACTGGAACACAATGATGCGTTTGTCTATGGCATATTTTTATGTTGGTAAGTATACTAAGTATGTATGAAATTCTGAATACAATTAATTTACGGTGTTAATATTATTATCATTGATAATATCGATAACACCGAGGACCTTTAAAAATCAACCCACAGAGCATAATACCAATGTGAAAAAATTGAACCGTTAACATATTGGAATACCTAATGGACTTTTCATGATTTTTATAATACTGCGTACTATAAATGAGTTTAGCTTAGAAGTTACCGAGCAAACTTGAACGATTGCTTTTTGCCATACGAACCCTCTGTTACCCAGTCTGTAATGATGGGGGATGCGTCGTCTTTCGGACTTTACGTACAAATTGCTGACTAATCTGTGGCGGCAGCGACGGGAGGACCACGTGATGTCTTGCTGTGCAATGAATTTGCACAAGTTGCCCTTATCCTAGATAATATGATTGATGAACTGTGCCTTCTTTAGCAAAACAAGGTTGAATGTTATTTTAGGTTTTCGTTGGTACATTGGCATTTGTGATACTTTCCCCCGGTTTCCAGAACGTTTGTTGGCGTTGACAGTAGATTAAAACTATCGTTGTCTCTATCTGACACTAAGCAAATGACAAGGATGGCAATAGAATTAATCTGTTGTCAACGCTGACTGACGTTTCAGAAACTGGGGGTTAGTAGCAGAGCTCGTAGCTGCCGCACTAATGAAATACTGTTAACTCTCAGTGCGGATGTTTGATAGTTTTAAAGGAGCTGTTTTAATTTTAATCTATCATCAGCAGCGAATGCAATAGTTACTCAGGAATAAATGTTCGTAAAGAATGAACTTAGAGATCACGAAGTTTCAAATTATCATGGGCCCTCGACATGATGATTATTTCATGGACTTATAAATCTAACTAGGTAAAACTCTAACAGGCAACAATCTATGTAATATTGACTTGCAGCGGAGTTTGCTACATGACAAAGTAAAGTTTGAACTCTAAAAGTTTGAATAAGGACACAATATGATATTAATCTTGATAAAGTCATAATAATATTATCATCACAAAGCCGCCACGGGGCAGTCTACAAAAACCATTTGTTATTATAATTAGAGCCAAACGATGACATTGTCTGACACATCGTCGCATCCCAACGGCCATTTGCATATCGGCGGTCGAATGAATACTAAAATCGGCGAGTGTGAAATATGTTGAAACAATGGAGGGAATGTGTTTAGGGCTCAATTGGGCTGCGCGCGCCGGGCGCCCGGCGCCCCCGCACAGAATAACTAGTAGTGGAGCCCTGGCGTCGTGGTGCCACCCCTCGGCCGCGGCTCCGGCGCCCCTTGCTGCACGCGGCTAGCTATCGATCAGTTTTGGACACGCGCTGTGCATTGTCGGTGCGTAGGGATGGGACGAGATGTCGATATCGATCTTTTAATGTATCTTAAAACCTATTGATACACCCTTATTATCGTTCGTATTCTATAGCAGGTTCCACTTTCAGCGTCTAGCTAGAATTATGTCATCTTTGGTTTTGTGGTAAAAAGCAACTGTAAATTTATATGCCACCGATTCGAATTAAAATTTTCGATTTTACATAAAATAAAAATTCTTTCACATGCCTCGGCAATTATTAAGACAATGACTTACTTATATTATTATCTAACTTTGATTAGTCAAAGTTACAAAATTAAAGGTAGATATTACTTTTCGATAAAATATTTCCCATCCCTAGCACTTCATTTCCGATAGTCCCATAATACAGATCGACCGGCCGAAGTAACAATGAACAAGACGGTCCAATGTTGACATTCTCACAGCTCCACGCACTGCACCCTGCAATATTGAAGCCGATATCACACAAGGAGGCCAAAACTCATCGATACCGCTTTCCACGGGAGATTAGGCTCGAGCGTTTACTTTGCCTCCCTTCGAGATACAAAGCTATCTGTAGATTTTCATGCGAGATTGCTTCGGTATAGATACCCTACTAAAAGCGAGTGTGGAGAGAGAAGGATACAATCTGAGCTTGATGATCAGGAAATTGCCACATTTTCTGATATAAAAGTGTTTTTAGCAATGTTTCGGCGTCGTACGTTTTGTGCGTTTACCAGACTCTGTGGCAATGAAGTGTTATATATTTTAAGTTTTTTTACAGCCTAAATATAGTCCCAATCAACGCACGGCAGTCCTAAGAATAAATGCGATGATAACGGTCACTTGTATCTGTTGCCAGGCGACGCACAATACAAGCCGTACGTGACGGCGCGGCCGGAGATAGCCACCGTGGACCTGGACGGAGACGAGGACTTCGTGGTGGTCGCCTGCGACGGGCTCTGGGACTTCGTCAGCGAGGACGACGTCGCGCTCGCGGTGTACCGCCAGCTCGCCGCCGACCCGGGTGAGTCCGACCCCCTAGCGACACGCTCGTCGCTCACACGCTAAAAGCGGCTGTGCGCACTCTGCGCACGCCCCAAAACTCCGGTGACGCTGTCAAGGTAGAGATCAACAGCATACATTCATTAAAAAAAAAAAACGTTCACACGCTGGTAAAACTGTAAAAGTAGAAGAAAATCTGTCCCGAACCCCTATCGGAGTGTTCCGGCAGCGGTCCTTGAGAATCATTGTAGGTTGAGCACGTTTATCACCTTCGACCGTATCGTCATTTAAGATCAGGTGAGATAGTGGACTGCAAGCCTAATAATGTATTAAGAAAAACGGTACCGTCCACGGTTTTCATGCCAGAGAGCTTTCACACGAATACGCCGACACTGCGCTCCGGACTGGCTCTTACGTCAACTAAGCCCGCTCCCAACTGTGTCCGCGGGATCAGTTGACCTAATCAATATTTGAATCGGTCAACTGATCCCATTAACAAAATTGACTTTAGTTCAGTTTTCAATACACGATCTATTCCAAACCAATACCACTGGAATTTCTTTTTAATCATATTTATTTTGTATTCCAATCTAATACCACTTTAAAAACATAATAAATTAATTAAAATAACTATTCCTAACCAATGCCAAAACATGACTTATAGGTACGGTCAGCTAGAAAACACCTTAACTAATTTTTAGAATTAAATGTTTTTAATTTCACTAGTTACCAAGTAACTTTTTAGTCATCTGTGTGATTAGTATGGTTCTGATTTCCGAGTGAAATCAAATCCGGTAAGAGGTTTCCAAACAGATTCCTAAACAAAAGACTGACTCAGCATAACGCTAACAAGTTTAACGACTTGATTCACACATAAAATCAGACGTTTATAACGAAACAACCATTCCGGACTACCAGCTTCACAATTAATTGCCATAATGTGCTGATACGCATATCAAAATCGAGTGTAAAATACTGTTTCTAGCGCCCGTAAATAATTCTCTCAAAAGATTCCGATCACGCAGTTTCTAAATTGAGTATAGATATTTTGAAAACGATTGCGAAGACGCTAATAAGCGTGAGAGACGCAAGTGCTAAAGAGTACTGCAAACACCTCATTTTAGAAAGCAAACTCTATGTAATATACGTGGTAATTCAATTGTATCAGATTGGGCGTAATAGAGCGCGATTTTTTGTTTTGAATGATGCAAAGTTAGGCTGTTTTCTGTAATGCTTTCTGTTTGCTATACGACCAGATTAACAGACTTCGCACGAGTTAAGTTGATTTCAAATAATGTCTCTACGAGTTTTAGTCCACGATAGAAAATAATCTTTAGTAAAATACCATCTATGGTAGAAATTATAGACTGAAATGCGTTCCAACGATTATGTAAGGAAGTTTGAAACCATCCCTATTATATTCCTATATAAGCGTCCGGTAATAACCATCGGTTCATGTTTACAAAACAACACTGCTATCATCGGCCCATACTGACCTTGACTTCAACACCCATACACCGACATGAGTCACCGCGCGCTGGTAGACGCAAAATTGCATTCCGGCGTCAAAACAAGGCAAGAATGTCGCAGACAACCCGCATTGCTAAATAGCCTTGACTAGCAAAAAAGCAATTAGCTGTAACAAGAAAACATTTCGCCAGTCGCGCATAAAGCCGATTGACATTGACACACGAGCCGCGATCTAGCCCCAAAATAATAACCGCCTTCAGCATTGTTGTCAGGTAAGCGCCCTTGACAACCGCTCAAGCGAGACCTTTGACACATTAACGACCCCATATTGTTACCCTCAAATGGGACCGCGCCGAACTCGGGGCGCTTTGTGTTTCGGTTAAAACGTGGGTTAAAACAGTAACTTTACAGCCCTCGAATCTCTACAGTGTCTAATGGAACTCGGTGCTCAAGCTGATAAGAGCTCTTATTACACTGTACAAGTTTTTTCCTCTTGTTTTGTAAATATTGGCCCTCTTTATTGTGCCCTCGACGGAATGAGGGCTCCAATGGCACATTTTAGCTTGCACACGAGATAACGGATTTTTCACAACAATTTTTTTGAGGTTCTCCATTTATATTGTAATTTAAAGTGGGGTAAAATGTAATTAAGTCGTAGAAATTGTAATCCGGCTTGTTGACACATCGCACGACAGAGGGATCGTTTCCCCTCAGTGGGGCCAGTTGGGAATCCATCATAGGACGCTATTGTTGCACTTTGACAGATGACGGATCAATTTTGGACGTAATGGACGGTGTTGTTCGTAATCAACCAATTAAACTGTCAAATGGGATTGGCAAGTTAATTGGTGTTATTATAGAATTTGTGTTACAATCACGTTGTATTCTCTGAAGCATAGAGGAAATAAATACTACGCAGTGGAGACGAGACAATGGAGGAGAAAATATACTGATCTTAAACAATTTATTACATAGGTACAACAAATACATCTTGCGACATTTGTGTTAACCTTATTACATCAACGTTACATCGATTGCGTTACGACGCATTGTGACCGCTAGCGTCGTGTCGCACAAATCACAATCTGGGTTTAGTTCGATCTGTTCCCATTCAATCGGAAACAAAACACCTGTAGAAACCCCCGGTACTTGAGTACCGAACACAGGTCTCTTTGTTCGACTATAGTTACGAAAAAACCTGACGAACAATAAGTACCACAGTTTATGTTCCGTAACGAGATTGGCGCTGGCTGCGGTGCCTAGATTTCAGTCTGGAGAGACTGTTACCTAATCTGCGCTGTGGTCAGACCTCCCCGCAGCACTGTCGTAATTGCCGAGGAAGTGGGGAAATAGAGAAATTGGATACTTTGTATCGGCCCCTCCCCCCCCCCCCCCCCCCCCAAAGCCGGTGCGAAGCCTTTCTAATTTATCACCATTGTGAACTCCACGTAAACAAAGTATTTTTTCATGATTTGTTTCGAAATGGGGTGGAATTCTGAGTAGCGCATTGTAAGGTGCGGAATTGGTATTGTGCATAATAGGCCGTTTATTTTGATCTGGTGGGGTAAAAACGGAGAAGGGAGATTGCAGTTGTGTTTAATATTCAGTTAAATTATAATCACTCGCAATTATATCTATTGATACTGACTAGCTGCGCCCTGCGGACCGTCGACATTTTACCATGATAAAACCCTCAGTTTCCAATTAGTCCAAGAATTTTCAGAATCGCATCAGTACTTCTGGGGTAATCTTCCTACAAACATACAAGCTCAAAAGCAAACACATCTTCATAATACACAGTGTAGTGTAGAATGAATCTAGTGACCTTTTGCATTACTTTTACAGTAACAAGAGGCAAAACCAAACTTAGATTCTTAGATATACCTAGGTGTTATTCAGAATCTGACGTTTTTGTGGTTTAACATATTCCTCGTTCCATTCGGACTGTATCAAAGTTTAATTTAATATTCATTTCGTCGCTAATCCTTTCGACGAATAAAGGCCCAAGCTCCGGCGGACGCTAGACCCCTTTCATTGGATTAAGCGATTTGGGTGTTTAAACTCGGCTTCCAAAGAGGGTGGCCAGTCGGCACTAATGCGCCCTTCGTACATTTTACACCACAGCTGTGGCCTTTACTTATTTTAACCCTTATAACGTAATCTATAAAGGTGTTATTCAATTAATCTCAGCCAATTCAGGTATATGCCGTTCGACATTTGTCAGGTACTTAAACCCGTCTCTCAAATAATATTTACTCCATTTGAATATAGGCCGTACTCGTTTGTTACAGCTTGTTTGATTTGTTGTTGACTTTTACTGTTAGCAACGCGGTGTGTCTATGGATTATATTTTGATACGTGAATAGTTTAATCAAATCATGTATTGATTGAAACACTTTAATTCCTCTATTGCACCATCGTCACACAAACGTTAGCTAAAAGAAGAAACTTAATTGCTCCGCATACGAATAGTAAGTTTTCATCACTTTATCTCAGAAAGGCCAGATTTTGTCATAAGTACCACACACATAAGAGCTTATGGCCGTATTAAAACGCTTATGGTAGATACTCACTCGTTGTATTACATCTTATTATTTTTTAATAGAAGCACCTCGCGGTTTCACCCGCGTTAACAACTATCCCGCGGGAACCATTAATTTTTACGGGATAAAAGGTAGCCTATGTCACCCGGGGATAGCATAGCTCCCCAACAGTGAAATAATTTTTCAAATCGGTTCAGTAGTTTCGGAGCCTATTCATTACAATCAAACAAACAAAGTATTCCTCTTTATAATATTAGTGTAGATGAGGCAAGTATAGGAACTAACCTTCACATCGAACGCATTCATCAATGCTGGCGGAATAAAAATAACACTGGCCAATAAAATAGTAATTCAGATCGACAGTGCCAAAACCCGTGGCGACTCGTGTTGATCGATCGTCGATAACATTGTGTATGGCGGTGATAGAGCGATAAAATTTATATTGGAAGGCTGGAGTGATACGCTTCGCTCCACGCATACGATTATAGGCCAACATCTGACTCACGACGCCATGTAAACAGGTGCATACTCGTAGATAATAGGGTTCATTTTCATGCAGGTTTCGGTTTGCAAACCGAATTAGTTTGGTTGTTTTTGGCTGTGTGAAAAAACCTCGAAATTCTACACGGGAGCTACGGCTGCACTCTATCCTTATTTTCCTGTGATACCTTGACACAGCGGTCGTGGGGTCATGTCGTAGTTTATATAGCTTGTTGAATGAAATTAATGTTCCGGACATTAGCGCGTTTTCAATAAATTAAAGCACCTCGCGTACAAAAGGAAAGTCGATCAAAGAATGCTAATAGATCCGTTAGCGTGGCCGGAGAACATTATCGAGACCGGTGGATTGACAATAAACCGAATTCATTTATCTTGTAAAGTTGTGATAAACTGCCAACAAGACGACAAGAAAAGTTACACGCGTTACAATAGGGTTCCGTAGAATTTGCAATAATCTTGAATGTAATTCCGAAATGAATTTGAGAAGCGTTCCCTCGCGTACGGGCATTCTTCCGGTATTACTGAAACACAAACAGTGAAATAAAAAACAAAGTAGGTACTTACTCTATCTAATTGGACTGAATAAATGTTCCATTTTCATCGTACGAAGAGAGGGTGTCAAATTTAATGGTTTTTTTTCTAACCATTGCTTGGTTTACGGTTGTTGTAACTTTTGAGCATACATAATTTTAATTTCAGTAGGTGCAACTCCAACATTGGAAATAATCAAGGTTGTATGCGAAGAACAGTCGGACATGAAGAAAATATAAGGTTCCAATTTCTGAAACGATGTCTTATTATAAGATTGCTAACGATAATGTGATAACATTATAATATTAATTTGTCGCATCAGTTGGCAGAGTCTGCTGCGACACGCGAGGGGCCTTGACACTTGGATGTCACCGGTTTATGCCAACTCTCATTCATTCGTTATCCAATAGACACTAGTGGGAGTAGTGGGTTACTTATTTGAATATTTACTACGATACAACTACTACATCACTCGTTTCGAGGTTGTTATTTTTTTTATCACAGAGCTGTAAAGCAGCTGGCCTAATACATATTTTATTTTATGTCTTTATAAGAACAACCCGTCGCTTGCTCATAAAAAAAAACTATTTTGCGTGACACTGGTCTGCAGCCTGCCTATGATACCCGATGACTTAACAACATACAAACATTTTAGAAGATTTTTCACGAACAGATTATCTACTAGTTTTCGTATACACAGACAGTTGTACGAAGATGTAGAATTAAAGGCTGAAGTAGCGGTGCCATTACATAACACTTATAAGGTACTTACATAAAAGGTAGGTACTTAAAAAGAAGATAAGCTGTCACAATTCGTATTATGCTGGCTGCTCCGAATAATTGCAAAAATGGCGGCCATTATCTACAAAACATAAGAGGCCTGTTTAAAAAGAGAATGTGGCTAATACTGATAAATGAGAGTGGGCCCTCGTTGCTAAACAAGCCGTGGACTCCGGGCTCATTAGCATGCGAGGAGAATGTAGCCCTTTCATCTATAACAACCGTGGCAGAAGTGGAAAATTAAGTTTCTTCTGAATTACATGAAAGATTATTGTTCAAAACTATTTTTTTTATATTTCATAATACCCGGAAATAATTTAGAAGTCCTGTGCCACTGAACGTCACGACGCTTTGCAATATACATCTGAAATATTAAAAGCATTAACTTTAACATACGTTTAGGAAAACGGATGAAAGGCACTATTATTTTTAGCCAGCACAAGGAATATTTCTAGAAATAGGACAAAGCTCAGCATGAATGCACCACGAAAATAGCGCTTTGAAATTTTACTATAGCTCTACTTGAGCCGCGGGTTGTGGTTTAATTGTTCTTGCTTTTGGGGCTTCTGTTTCCGACTCGTTTGTTAGGAAAGAGGCTGCGACACACAATGCATCTTGGAACGTGTTTTTTTTCACAATTAGGATTATGGCCCTTTCTGCGATTAGAACATCACAGCGTTGATTGTCATAATTGTGTCATAAAAATTCATGACACATGTGTTAGCTATGGAGGGCTAGAAATTGCAATTGAAATTGCCTGCCTTCCTGTTAGCTATTAGATTATGTTATTAATCGGAGTACTGCGTGAGTTATTCATAGCCACTCTGTACGCGAATAACTGTAACCGGTGCAGATGGACTGATCTGATAGTCTTATATGCCTATTAATCTCGCAGTTTCTTCAAATTATAGTTTTGTTCCGAATTGCTGGAGCTTTACGGCCTTTTTAATTAACATTTGCTAACTTCGTAGCTTTTGCTGGGGGATCATTTGCATTAGTAAAAAGTTCGTGGTAGGTACTTGAAATCAACGGTATTAAGAGCTTACTTGATACCTCTTCGTTAGCTTTTGAATCTTTTGAATTCAGTAATATTTCCGAAGTGACTGTTTGCGATAAATGTAAACCTTGCAAGTTTTGTAACTCGACTTCTGGCAGTAATGGTATCTCCTGTCCTGTAACAAGACAGCTAATTCACATTGATTTTCCGGAAAAGCTGTAATTGGACTTGCACCTCAGCCTTATTTTCAGGAAATGTTTACGTGTCGTGAATTCAGTATACCGGATCCCAAACAGGGTACTTCTCTGAATATTGCAGAAATGATAGGAGTTCGTCCAAAGAATCCACACCGACAAAGCCGATTATGATCTGTCGAACCGAAAATATGTAATTGAGAGTTTTGATTTAGGTACCTAAGCAAATTAGCCTTGATTAATATTGAAGGGTCTCCCTCTGTTGCCCCCTGCCTAAACTTAAAAGCATTCTCAGATTAGAAAGCACTCCGACTGACACTCTCCGATTAGTTAGACACAGTTACGTGTTTAAAAGCAAATAAAACGTTCATTCGTCGAAAGTGCTGAGATTCCCTACGAAAGTACAGTCGGTCTCGCTCCACATGACATGTCGGTCGATTCCGCGACGTGCTAGATGAATTTGCATTGTAAACATGCTGCGAGCGACGACGACGCCTGCGCGCGTGCATCGCTTCACCGCGTTCCCTATTACGAGGTGCTATGCCAAGCTTTTTATTTGCAACCTAAGCAGCCCTAATCCCAAGTTGCTGAAGTATTTAGAGGTTGTGTACCAATTATAAGACGTGTGATTGGTTTATGCTGAATAATCCGAAGCTACCATATATGTTTATGCTGAATAATACGAAGCTAATATCTTATAAGATAGTACGCTTTCAGCTTACGCTTTTCAACTATGAATGCATACCTAAGATTATAAGTCCGTCAACCTTACAATTCTTTATACCCCAGTCACTTGCCTAATGTTGTGACATTGTGTATTCATGGCTTATGCCGTATCTTACGCTACATGTGCAATATGTGCATTATTTTCCTTGCCACGTACTAATGCTCATTTCCATTTCCCTGAACGTCGTTTGCTTGAAATCTATAAATAGCTGTCTATTTTAAATTAAAGTCTGTTTGTTTTCCTTTGTGTAGTCTACCGCATCTGAAGCTTCTAAGAACTTTGTCTTGTTTGAATTAAATTCAGACTTTTCCTTTAACTTCTTGTGCAATGTGAACCAGATTTTTGGTATATCAAGTTACTTCTTATCCGTTGTGAATTATGTTTAGTCAAACAAAAGAACATTCATGTTCTATTCTCTCGGGTCAATATAGTCTTTGACGGTCAGTGTGAATTTCAACCATTGTGGTAAAAAATGGGTTTGTGAATACATCCCAGATGCAGTTGTCTACCGAATATTGTAGTCGACAAGTCGGTGTGTTCATAAAACGATCCCCCATACAGATAGATAGTCGTGTAGTGATTATGCATTTTGCAGTCGAGTGGTCTCTGCAGTCGCGAGGGCCGAGGGGGTGCGTTCGCAATAAAAATGTAGCTGGGGTGTAAGAGGGATGCTCGTTACCGCACCCGTCCTCCGTCGCTTTGACATCGTTACATTTATTGCGCCACCCCTGTCTCCTTTACCCGTGAAACCCCCTGAACTTGTGATCTTACAATTTATTTCGTAACCAAACTTTCCTCAACTGAAGTTTCCACAGACCCTGCTTAGTTCGCTCCGGCTCTTTGTAAAAGTTGCAAGGGCTCGGTAAACTTACAGGCAGACTTTAATACAATTGTTACATCGGGAAAGTTACTGTTATGATAAATGAATTATGGCTGTTGTAGCCAATGCCAATGAAGTTTACAGATTTATTTACTGATCAGTAAATAGTATTGAATGTATGTGATTTATGTTCGCGTGAGTTGGTGACGGTGTAAGTATACAATCCAGTGACGAGTGTTAGGCACAGTCATATTACTACGCCGAAGTATTTTTAACTAAGGAAGCAAACGTATTTCTTCGTACTCTGATGACTCGGCCAATCAACATTAGATTTAATTTATTTCGGTAATTGGTCATGGAAATAATACTCTTATCACGTTCATCGATAAAATTTAGATCCTATATTACAAACCGTTGTCCAATTTGTAACACCACCGCAAGGATTCGCAATTTGTATCTGTAGGTCCCCTCCTGAGGCGGACTGCGAACAACGTAATCCTTTCAATCGAATAACGGGGATTACAATAGTAGGTATCTTAATTTATGCGGGCTTTTTCGCATCCGGTGTAAGGAATTCTGACGCCAATGCGAAAGATAGCCAATTTAAAATTCCGCTTAACTATCTACATTGCTCGCACAAACAAAAGTAAACAGAGGAGAAGTGCCAAACAACCGATGGCAAGATATAAAATAGAAACGCGTCATGGTAATGGAGTCGTTGCCTGATGAACGGAGCTAATCACACATACGACATACAAACTCGTAATACCAATATGAAAACATAAAACCGGCACTCTTTTTGCGTCCTCTGTTAAAAATATGAATGCAGAATCAACGCGCTCGATCATCGATGATGGCGCGACGGCAATGCGTATTTTAATTTTATCTCTTCGTAAATTGTGTATTGGGTGCCGTCCAGATGTTCCGTCTATCTCACCGCTCGGTTCCGGGACCACGTGGGAGGGCAGTAGTGGGCAAGCTCTCAGGGTTGCCAGATTTAAGAAACATTGAAGAAATATTTTCTACTGTTTGAATAAGATCTAGAGAGGTTTGATTCATGTTTTGAGATGCAACACCAAACTGCCCTTATTTTTCCAAAAAGAGAGTTTCCCAGTTACAGATATTTTTATTTTGGATGCTTTTGCTTTTTTGAGAGATAAATAGGTGCCACAAATCGCACATCTGTGGGATTGAGCAACTTGAAATCCCTTGCATGGGTTGTTTGTTTTGCAATTCTCTTCAACTAAGGTTTCTTTCTTTATTTTTATCAGGATAAAGAAATCTCATACAACCCTACTTACCATCACAATGACAATGGCAACAAGATTGTACATTATGATAGGCGTATATGAAACTGTTGCCCCACGGGAGAGTCGTTTTCATGAATGTAGGAGTACTACATGTCAACAATGTAGTAGCAGATCCGGCTTGCTATCTGCAAGATTGAGTGCTCGTTTAATCTGCTTTAATAATTAATCAGACGCAACTGTTTTGCCAGCCCCTTGAAAAACACCATTATAACAAAGCCATCGAAATAAGGATTATCTTTCAATATTGGCAGTCCACTCTATATTATTCTGTTACTTGTGGCGAGTGGTCGACGCGCACCGGAATATTTATAGCGACCGGTGTCATGGAAAATCCTTTGAGCATAAATAATGCAAAGTGTATCAGATACAGCACGTGTACCGCGACCCGAGCCGGTTCCGGTTATCCGGTAATGCGACCGTTTTATCCGGCTAGCGGCAGATGTCAGGTGCTTTGACCCCAATGTGTTCAATTTAGATCACACGATACCTGGCCGCTAGTGATTTCGTTCGACGTGCTGTCAGTTTCATAACGTGGCAGTTTAATGCTTGGGACGAAGGATTTGTCTGTTGTCGTCCATGTTTACCTAACACAGGATAAGGGTCATCGATCAGTTCCATGCTTGGTGACAGCATTTGCATTTTAATCCTTGCAGTGTCATTTCTTGCCAACAATTCGAACTTATATTGTTTTAGTCAAGTAGTACCTGTCGTAAATATTTTTCTATGTTCGTGATCGTGTTAGAATAAAATATCCAGTGAAAGTTTTGAGTAAGAAATGTTCATACGTGTACCTACGTATAAGGCGTGCGTGCACTGTTTATCGTTAATTAGCACTCGATCTTACACATTTTATACAGGTAACTAATGTAAACTCATTTCTATAAAGGTTAACGACACGAAGCTTACAGCTTGAAGTACATATATGTGCATCTCTGTTTCACGGGAGAAAGTGTGTGGTAGCTACCGGGTTCGGCTTACGTCTGACTAAGTTCTCGTTATCGCGATGCTCGTCAGCTCTTGGCCAATTAATCCTATCGACGCGAGCACCGGGTACAAATTGCGGACAGGCTGGCGTCAGTCACGACACCGGCGAAACTATCTAATTGAGTTCACACATGAACATTGATGCAGAATGCATCGCGCCCATCGCCGCCGCCGCGCCGCACGCTCACACAGCATAACATACACAAGCCCGCAGTTGCTTGCTCATGTTACAGAGACAATACGAGATTTCTTCGACGAGACTATGAATTTTGTTGCTGTTATTATGAATGCAAACAGTGCTGCATTTGACAGGGCAAAGAATTAGTAATAGTTATCATAGAACGAAGTAAAGACTTTACGTTCACTGCCACACTCAACGTTGTTTCTCATGGCAATTAACCATTGATTAATTGCTCTCGATAAATGATGCTTGTAGACGCGTTGATTACCTCAAAGAATTTAACACAATTTGTTTTTTCGACTAATTAGTAACAACACATCATACGTCGTAATGAACATACAATAAGTCATTATGTTACTGTTAATATAACTTCAAGCACAACACTACAACGTTTAGCAAGAAACAGGTCTATTTAATGCCTTTTTTTGTTGACGTTTAAATGACATTTTCATATACTTACCTAATTTGTTGGTTGCTGTTCTAGATTGATGGCTCTTTAAGATTGTTTGAAGAGCTTTATTTCTTAGAAGCCGTCTGGGAATCTATAAACTCAATATCTAGGCAAGTACTTGACTTTATTTGGACACTCGCTTCATCACGTTCTACCAAATTCTACGCGCCATTATGCCACTATACAGGTTGATAATATTAGATACAATCTTTTATTTTGCATATTATTATTCCGATTCTACATAAAAAAAGTATTTGAACAGAACCCAAATTGAATTAATGTTATTAATTCATTAATTCATTACTTTTTGTGTGAAACTTGAATAGATAATGTCGGTGTTCACCGATTATAAAAAAAAGTATGATGAAAGGAAAGATGAAGTGGTTGCATGTTCTTCAACAAAATAAAAAAATACCATCGAATTTTGAAGTCACTACACAGAACAACCTGTATAATATTGAATTCTTTACAATTTCCCTATCGTCAGTCACGTCTATTCCATGATTTACAAGTCAATTGATTATGAACAAGCCAAGGGCAATTGCCGAATTTTTTCGCACGCCACGAATTTCATCCTAACAACTTGTGCATACCACTTCTTTGCAACTGTATCCATGTCCATACAAATTGATTAAGAATAAGTCCGGCAAGAAGCATTACCATATCGGGCGACCAATTTTGGTTTTCAAATCTGGCTTGCAATACGTTTTTTGTTGAATAAATTTGCGTGGCGGCATTGAGGCTTCGAAGCCGGTTGGTATTTGTCGAGCAGTGTTTGGTTTAATCCATGTTTGCTCACTGTCTCCATTGTCTTGTCCTGCCAAAACGCCGAGACGTGAGTCTGACTGGTCTACTACGAAGAGAGATAGGTTTCTGCGTTGTTTGAAGTGTCGAGTAACTGTCAACACTAGTTCCAGATCCCTATTGTCAATACGCATTATCCATTGTGGCTTTAAATTTTCCGGGTGAGCCAAATAAATGCATTTCCAATCCCAGACTGTTGAGCATCGTCTTTGCAAATATTGACCTTTCAACTGGCTCTGCAATCCATATCAACATTTTAGCCTTGATGCGACTCGCTATAGTCGTAGTATAGGTAGAGGCACGTGTGGATGCAAGTGTGTGCGTAGCCGGCGTCCGTCTTGATTCATGCGACGCATTACCACAATAGACTGTTGTTGTGTGTGCTGTTGTTTTTTGCCACCGCGCCTTTGGTTCAATGGCCGGGCAATTTTCGTACACCCGGCCTCCAAATTATTAAGACGAAACAGTAATTATTTACTGACATAACGTCTACGTGAGCAATCTTATCTCAACGTTTAATAATTATTATTTTGTCTTAAACTGTTAAGGCTGTCATAACGTCGTCGTGTTTAATATGGTATAACATCTTCTATGTTTTTTTCAAACATTGTTGTACCCATAGATAGAATAATGGTTGCACGTATCTACTTCAACTTTTGAAATCCGTAAAATATTAAAGTCTCATTTAAAGTTGGCTCTAGGTTCGACTGACTCTCTGCTTACAAATTCAATTTATTTGGAAGTTAAATGACTAGTACTGGTTCGCTATAATTAGTTAACTAGTTGAGATGGAAACCAGTGGATAAACGGATCATGTAACGATGTTCATCCCTATAGGCGACGGATGGCTCTATATTTTTATGGAGCGTTGTAAAGTTACTTTTAGCTATCACGCAGATCGCCGAAGCCACGAACTAGATCGACAAATGTTTATACTAAGTTATTAATAAATATCACACGCATGAGTAATGACCCGTAATTGGCCACAGAGGCTATCGCCATTAAATTATGAAGGCATCGTGACATCCGCTGGCTAACTGTATATGTTATCAGTGCAACCTTATGTGGTGGAATTCCAACTAAGGCAAAGTAAATAACTGCTTAAAACTTTAAAAAGCAAGAAGAACTTATCCTAGGCCGGTGCTACTTTCTGAAATCTTTTGTGTAACGAAAATCATGACGAGGCAACCGACGTAGCTTGATTTTATAGGCCCATCGTGGTGTTGCGAAAAGCGTCGACATTTTGCTCCATGAGTCATAAACTCACAATTGCTCACTAGACATGTATGATCCGCAAGCGATTCTACCTCATTGGGATTCAGCACGACACCGCGTGGACCAAACTTCTCCTTATCCGGCAACTTTGTAATGTCTCCATTGTTCATCCATTGGTTATAGTCCACTAATATTTAGCAGCATGCAACATTATTCATAGAAGCATAAACTTTTCAGTACTTCCTATCTGTACTGTGTAATTTGGACCAGAAATGTGATGTCTGCTAATCACCCGTATCAAAACGAGATTTTCTGCTTATGTAATAAACTATCCCCATTAACGTTTCTACATTTGGCGAAAGCAAGGCTGCGCATGAATGGATAATTGCTCAACGAGAGTTGTCTACATGTTAATGTGGAGTAAACACGACATAATATTATTGTCTTTTGCAACGTTGTCTTTAGATAAACCTGAGCAGAACTTAAACCGTCTTACCACAAAAGTTTGAACCAGAATTAAACAGATGTCGACGTCTATCACACGCGTTTTCTTACTCAATCCTGGAATTGCTAATTGTTTTACTTGTGAATTTGTTATTGAGTTAGAAAAAGTGAAAGTTAGACGTCGATTAGTGGACAAAAAAATTTAGACACATCTGTTCAACTCTGATTTAAATCATTTGTAGTTAGACCGAAAATGTTGCGGCACAAGAAAGTGAATGAATCATAATCGTCGTCTCGAAACCTTGTTACTAGTTGTTACAGAGTAAGTAGGTACACGAAATATTGGAGATCCTCTCGAAGTAAGCTATTGAAAGCTACGTATAAGCTTCACATAACCCACGCTCTCCCTCTCCTGAATACCCTATCCGAGGAACATCACAAAGGATTTGTTTTATCTACATTTGTAGGATCAACGAGATTCAGTGTTAGGACAATTTAATGTTGAATTAGTATTGGTTGTTTTGGGTGTTACGTCAGTTTTGCGGTGATTTCACGGCTCGCGCGTTTTGAACTGTTCCTAGTGGAAAAGTGAAGTGCGAAGTTTCAGCGAGGCGGCAGCGCACCGCGCGCGGCGGAGCGTGGCGGCGCGGGGTCGTCGGCTCCGCCGCGGCGGTGGCGGCAGCCCGCCGTGTTGCCGCTGCCGCATTGCCACTACTATTTATTCATTATAAAGCGAATGAAGGATGCGTAACGTGACGAAAAATTAAATTTAATCTCAAATAATACAGAAAATCAACTTGCAAATAAGAAGCATCTCGTGAGCCTAAAAGAATACCCCTAACTTTAATCTCTTCAATTGTAAAATTATTGAATCCGTACTTAACTAAATCAAGTAGCGCAAAATAAGCCCATTCTGGAGGTTTCTGCGGTAGGCGACAGGCGGCAACATCTGGAGGGCGCAATGCGCGGGCGTCGGAGGGGCGCGCGGCCCGCGGGGTGCGTCGGGCGCTGCACCGGGCTCGCGCGCCGCTCGCCAGTCCCCGAGACACCGGCCGCGCGAACGGCCACCGCGATACCGCGTCCGTGATACCGTATACCGAACTAGTGATCCAGCCCGCCCGGCGCCCGGCACCGCTCGCACCCCTGCGCTCTGAACACATGTGAGTCCACGCCGCAGCACGCACGTCCGCCGCGCCGACGGTCGCCGCACCGGCACCGGCCGGCACCTGCCCGAAGCCGGCCGGCCGAGCAAACCCAGCTGTCTGTGTTGTATAAAATATGCTGATGGAAATATAGTGGTTGCTGATTGGTGTGAATGTGAAAGAATGTTTGTTAGAGTGAATTTGGTGATTGTAATATACGAGTGAGCTATTTTATCCCACTTTCAAGAAATAACGCCGGCCTTACGGTGTTATTATAATAATATTTATGAAAAACCTCGAACAATAGTTAGGTACATAGGTGTTGAAATAGTCCAATTTCTCTGCGTAAATGGTGCTCCTCGGTTTTCAATTTAATTAATTAAAGTGGTTCTCAGTTGGGCGGCGTGACCGCGCTAGCATGGCGAGCCGGCCGGCGGCTGACCGGTGCCGGCTGGCGGACGGTCCGACGGAGGTCTTCGAACCGAACCGTGGAAATGGGATTATTGCACGAGTCTCTTAAATGCTGTTATGCGCTCTTTCTATCTCTTGTAATAAATAAATCTACGTGCCCATAGCGACGGCGAATAATCCAGTTATAGGTTGAGGTTCTTGAACAGACAATTTATTATACGCTCTCCGTTTGACTCGGACAAGAGATCGAGGAAAGTAGTCAGATGTAGCTTTGGATGACACCATAATTATAGCTGGGCTCACAGTGCGAGATAGAATGGGCATTTCGACAGTCTTAAAGAATTTTGTCATGATTTCATAAATATCGGTCATCATAAACCAGTTAACCCTGCAATAGGGTTAAGTTTCCAAGCTATTCAGTGGTAGCACCTGCATCCGTTCTCGAAATATGATTATGGGATTTAGTTGTCATCAAATTTACTCGTGTAAAATGTGAATATTTAATTGTATTCTGTACTTACCTTTGCAAATGAAATCCATGGAACTGACACTCGAGTAAAACGTAGTTCTTTAGTGACTTGCATCTAAACAATTGAGACGGTCAATGTTGGTTTACCAGTTTCCCTACCGAAAAGGGTTTTAGTAGGAAATCTAATAGAACATTCTTTATCCCTTATAGAGTTAATTGAATCAGCTCTCTCTATGATATAGAGGCCGGCCGGTGGAGGCAATCGGCCTGATTCTGCGACAGACAGATGTATGCCCCATTGAAATGTCGAGAACTGGTGCCACCTGATACTGGCTTGTTAATTTCGTAGTTGAGCAAAATTTAAAAAAGCCTTTTCATGGGATAGATGCCTGTAAATCGGAGTCGCATGAATGAATCTAATTTCTTCCTAATTCAATGAATAATTCAAGTCAATTTGAAGGATATTTTGCGGTCACTCTAAACACCTTTCTCAAGTTTTAAAGTCTAAACCACTATAAAACCGACACAGAAGCACTGACGTTTTCTATGATCATTTTGACATTAGATTCCCTTAAAGAGATCCTCCAGAAAGTCATAGTAATTATGTTTTAGTTAGGTAGTTATCACTGTCATCTATTGATGAACTGGTCCCTCTCACTATATTGGACTAAACAGACATACGAGTGTCTTTGCGACAGGTGAACAACGCAGATGTATGTTCTATTGAAATGTGAGCACAAAAGCCCATCTGATCTGAACCTTGAAACTTCTTTGAACTCGTTCTTATTGATCCTTTTAAAGGGTAGAATTTAGTTCCAAACTTACTACCTTTTGCTAGTGACTTCTTACTCGTGTATCGTCATTTAACGTCACAGTTATGGCTTCCCCATGGATATCAGGTTGGTCAAGTTTTAGGCCGTCTCATTTAAAAGCGAATTAATCAGATTGACCCACTTCAGTGAAATTCCATGACAGGACCATAAAAGATTTTTAATAAAGAAATGAATCGGCATTTAATTACCAATATCATACTTAGACGTGGTGGGCAAGAATTTAGATACTTACCTATAATGTTACTAGTGTTTTTGATTTAAAAGTATCAACACTGCTCCCAAACCACTTTTGTCAATTTTAAGACAATAATAACAACAATTTGTAATATTAATCAATTCGTATTTGTAGAAAACGAAATTAATCTGCCAGTCGATGGTGTTGTTACAGCAATAATTGGTAATCAACTTTTTGTTTCTTTGAAGTGTGATGTAGCCCAGATATGTCGATTATATACTTCCTACCAACAGATTTTTTGTCATGATTAAGATCGCCGCATTTGTACGGCTTAAAATATTGCTCATCGTACAAAGTAGTTACCGATTACAAAAACAGAATCTTAGTCATCCATGAATACCACCGACTTGGAGGTTTATTTACTAGAGGGGATACCGAGAACGTCCATAAAAACAAAGTCATGCGAACGATCCTCGGAGCGCAGGGCTTTTGCAATATCTTCGCTCTATTTGCATATTAGCATCGCTGCATCCATTGTTCGGACAATCTCCCCGTTCTAATCTTGTACCTGCATGTATATTCCCAGATTATTACCGTTGGGTACCGTCATTAAATACAGTTGCACGTGAAAATATTCTTGCGCTATTCGAGAGCACAATTTGGTGTGTTACCGGCCGCGTCGGTGGCGGAGGCGGCGGCTGCCATGATGAGAAATCACGGCAATCCCGCTACTCACCGCTACGGTACTTTCTATGGTCTTCAGCTTCTCTTGATGCGTTTTGTCTTACCAATGCGGTCGATTAATCATTCGCTCGGCTTTTCTTATTGTGCCATTTACTTTGCTCTGACAGACAGCCGAAAGGCTATAAATCGTTGACTGCTTTGTGTGCCCGTAAAAGCTTATTGTTTTGCCATTGCACCATCGCTTCCCACTCTATGGTTCTACACTTTACTAACATTAGACTTTAATGTACTTCCTTCGTCTCCTTTCCTACAATGTGTACCTATACTCGTTGAATTTTATGCCTTTAGGAAATCGTTTCTGCGTTCATCACTCATTCATTACTGACCTGACCACTGAACACCGTCTAGACTAGCTCCAATTATGTTGTTTCACATGGTTTGGACAAACTATTCCAAAACTGCCAAATGAGATGTGTTTTGTCAGTTGTCGGAAATTATCCCAGCCGAGTTCTCATCAGGGCATAAGTGTTCATTTACGTCAAATGGCAATCAAACCGCACGATATCAAATATGACTATCATATACGAGACGAGGACATGTGGTGACCACATTCGGGAGGTCGTGTTGAGATTGAGTCTTAAGTTATTGGATTAGGGCTCGCTTTGTTTCGGGGGTGAGGAGGTGACGTCATGGCCAGCTGTAGGGCGGGTGACGTCACGTCTGGCGCGGTCGTCGACCCCCTTCAACCCTCGCTCGCCTCGGCCGCGCCTACACAGCGCCAGCAATCATGAATAACTTATTGTATTATACGACCTGCACGCTGCCTGACCTGGGGCAACCTGCCACTGAAACTGAAATACTAGAGAATAATACTTTTGCATTTCTCTAGCCCGAGAGGACTACAGCGCAAGCTTTATGCGTGTGCATTCGAATAAACCACACTGAATTTGCCTATACAAAAAACATTTGCAGCGGGTCTAATTCGCGCACAAACTACGTCGAGACACCTAAGTCAAAATTATATATTTTGATAAATTAGACCCGTTTTTTAACTTGTTAAAATTATTTAAAAACTTTTATTTATTTATTAGCTTATTTTATATACAAAGAGAATTTATGACATTACAGATTCATACAAATATTAAAATTCTCAATAGTCATCGCATTGTTTATTTCCTCGTTTGATTTATCTTTCATTCATTATTTGTTTTATAAAATTCGTACCTTAAAATGACTCTTACGTCAACTGAGCCCGCTCCAAACTGTGTCCGCGGGATCAGTTGACCTAATGAATATTTGAATCAGTCAACTACAGTTTTAGAAAAAAAAAAGATATTATATTTAGATATCTTGGAGAAAATATAATTGCACACCCATGTAAAATTCTCGGCGCAGTTCATAATGTGCAATAGTACCTAAATGAGCCAGTCCTTTCCTGTGAGGTACGGCTAATTCTCAAATTGACCCGTAAGCAATCTATTTGTACGTAATAAGTCCCTGTAAATGGGCACTCCCTAAACAAGTTAGTGCCCTCCTGTGACACAAATTGCTCATTATGCAGAGGTCAACCTCATAGTGGAGACATGATTTAACGAAATGACTATACCCGGCTCTCAACAGCAAACAGTTAACTGCACAATCATGAGATACTTACTTACAGCTTATACCGAGCTTGTCTGCCATGATATGGGCATATCAATTGGTTGCTTTAATTTGGCTGAGGATTTCAGGCACATAATATAAAGTATTCAGACATAACGGCGGGAAACATATTATTTCGCTTTTAGTTCGTATATGCAAGATCAAAATGAGCTAGCACCACCACTGTACCGTTAGTTACTGAGAAGTTATGTGCTGCACCTTCCGTCACTATCCAGATCAGCTTACGGTCACCGTAAAAATTGTGTGGTCATCGAAACATGACAGACAGGAAAAGTTGTAACTCGATGGAACAACAGAAACTGTGTCAAGATTAACTTGCGAGATTTGAACTAATCCAACGAACATACTAACACTGCAAGTTAAATAAAAAGTGTTAAATATGTCTCTGAAGTTTCATGAAGTTGTAACATTATGCGCCGTGCAGGCTAACACCCCTCACAGTTCTATAGACATGATTTAAGTAAATGTACTCTACCCCTACTTTTTACGACAATTTATGAAATCGAGTACCTTTTTGTGTTGGCGGTGTAATATCACAACCCCTGCGTGCGGCCACCCCACCTGATTTCCAAATTTCTCGTGGGAGTTGTACACTACAGTTAATACGTGTGAAAAACATAACCCTCTTCGGCAGCGTAAATATCGTCTTGTTTATTCGGCTGACTTCGAACGTGCGTAGGTGATGTGCGGTTTTTGCTGATATCTTCAAAATAGTGAGTGTTACTTGAACGTAAAGTAGTTAATTGTTTGTGATTCATAGAGCGCGTGCCCGCGATGTAAAACGTAGACAGGAAGTCTTTTATGCGTGTTAAATTAGTCACAGAAACTTTTAAATATAAGTTTTTTATCGGTGCTGTTTAGTGGCAACGAAAGAAGGTCTGGTTTATACACTTCAATCATTTTCTTATTCTTACCACAAAAGTTTAAACCAGAGTTAAACAGATGTTTGTAAAATTTCGTTCCACAAAATCGACATGTATCACTCGCGTTTTCTTACTAAATCCTGGCATTCCTAATGATTCTACTTGCAAATTTATTATTGAGCTATAAAAAGCGAGGATTAGACGTCGATTTGTGGAGAAACTATTTAGACTCATCTGTTCAACTCTGGTTTAAATATTTTGTGGTAAGACCGTTGAAGTTCATAAGTGGCATGCTCCAATAGGCGATTGCCAAGTTAAGTTTCTTACTTAGGTTGTATTCCGGCAGCTTCACATTTTGTGCCTCTAGCTTACACTAAGCACTACATAAGTATGTAACTGAAAGTGTAACGCACTCATTATAGTGCAACTCACGGCTTACGAGTATAATCTCAATAAGGTTTGTTACGCGTTTGGTGAAAGGTATCAATTTTCTCAACATAAAACTTAATTTCTCAGCACTTAGGTGTGTAAATCGTTATTATTTGAAAGCAATCAATGTTGCCAATAATTAGATATTTAGAATTCTTCGCTAGCGTTAAGATTATCGCGTTTATCTCAATTTCTCTATTGCTTACACGAGAGCTGAGGCGATATAGATAATCATTGACCGGTTCACTCACGCCATTATTTATTTTAATACTACATTAAATAAAGTGTATTACCATTTGTGTTATAACTTACTATTAGTACATTTTAAACTTTATAATATGCTTTCTTATAAAAGGAAGCGGCACGCGAAGTTGCCAGCCGGCTGTTTTCCATTTTTATCTAAGTTTAAAGTACATTATGCTTACCATAATCGTATAGAGCATTTACTACATACTCTAATTAAGTACTTTCATATTTCTAATTCTTACATCTTAGCATAATGCTAAACTTTCCCCCGTCAGTCATCATAACACGTAAACTGCGAAAATTAAGGCATCACACATAATTAAATCATAGCATGCACAAATGCACAACGCCAGACGAAATTATTTAATAACGCCAGAAACTGTGTGAAATATCTGATAAGATTTTACAATGGCATTTTGTTGTATATTAACGAAACGAAGTCGGTAAGTACATTCGTATTCCGCTCATTTTCGGCTCCATTAATCGTTATCCAGAACTCTAATTAGTTCCTTCAGCACGCCTCCGTTGTCGGTGCATAAAATTGAGAATGCTCTTTCGCCAATGATAATAAAGTCCAAACGTTACTTCCGCGCATCGATTTTATAGCAGCATTAGAATCTAAGTTGTTCATTGATTGAGCTTTGTGCATTTCGTGCACGTAGCCGGCCCTCGGTGAGGGCTGCGTACCTCGGTGCGTGAGGCAATGTCCCTCCGCCTGCGGCGCAACACCCATTTCTATCGATCAGCCCAAACCGAGTGACATTCCGTTCACCTTTATTTTTAGTATCTTACTCAAATTCAAAGCGGTACGTAACAGTATTCCTTTGTGTTTACGTTTCATAAACATTTGCGCAAACATACTTTGCATCAAAATAAGCATAGTATTCGATAAAATCGCTACGGTATTGTAAAGTAACACTTGTCCAAGCACATAACTGCATAATTATTTTGTTTAAACTATTTAGTAACGGACCGCTATACATTTATTTTATTTCTATATTTCTTCGCGCCTGCCTCTGTTCTGCAGTAACTTGCAAAACGGATGCAGTTCTCGATTTAATTGGTTTTGTATTTTAATAAATTCTCGAGCTTTGTGATCTGCGAAGGAGTCCGACCGAGCGACTCATTAGTGTATTGAAGTGGACCGCAGAAATTTTAATTGCTGCAGGAAATTCGTATTCGTGCATCAACTAAATGGGTGGACTTACGTCCGCCGTGCACTGATATTCCCCAGTAAAGGGTTTTAGCGGTCTCTTTATAAAATAAACATTAGTTCTGTCCATTAATAAAATTACCGGTTGGCGCGCCGTGACAAGATCCCAGATAGCCAACTGAGCGAAGTCAATTCTGTGGAAATGAAGTCTCTATAGCGGGCGCTTAGCGGAATAGGTTAGTCCATCATTGTCAAATGAGGTGTCGCACTATTAAAATTCTTACTTTTTATGTCCATTTAGAGACCAGTGGTTGCGTATCTGAGTAATGGATCTCTGGAGTCAGCTCGTGACCGCCGCGTGTCCAGAATAGAGATTAGCGAACACTTTACGAGCTTTGACTTACTTACTGTGTTCGAAAATGAAATGCTCGCTTTCTTTTCGACCAGGATGATAGGTATACCTACTTCTCTTAAAGCAGAATGTTGAAGTTAAATTATCTAGTTACAATTTGAGATACAATGTAGCTTTAATGACTTCCGAAGTTTTTATTAAGTTTCATTTTACAAGAATGTAGCCAATCTAGCCTATAACATTTCCATCAGAAAGTTAACAGCTTCCATACGATCGTAAGGTGTAGTTACATGGGAGTGGCAGGTGAGTGGAGTTTCGTAAAAATAGTCTATGGCTCTGTAAGTGGCTGCTCGTAGAGATGACGGCCCTACGAAGCACGCGTTCACATTTACCAACATTAATGGATGTTAGAAATATGTAAGATTTCTAACGTGTATGTTCACCAAAATCGTGTTTTCTGACAATCGACTCTAGTGAGGTTCAAGATTTATGAGACATCATCGTGTCGAAATATCAAAGGCAAGTCTTTGTTAATCATTATTTATTATAAGAGAGAATAAGAAGAGTATACTTTCCATTTATACTTATAAATAAAATATTACTGGCCTCAGCGACATTCATAATAATAGTAAGTATATTACTGAAAAGCACAAACGTCTGAAATTGGACGCTTCGGACAACCCACAGTCTCTAACTTAATGCATATTCTCCAACTGTAATTAGATTTAATAAGCCTCACTATAACGTTTAGCTATAAAATGTCTATTTCTCATTTTCTCCGGCAGTTTTATTGTTTGATATTAACCCCCGTTTATATGGAACTCGTAAATATAAATGAAAGTTTACGTGACGCTAATAGTTGTAATTATTCTGGTTTATGTTCTTTTAGGTTTAGAATTTCCTCTTATTAAGATCATGTATAATCTCACAATCGTATGCTTTGGCACTTCAGCATGTGCCCAGGTGCATCGCCTTCCTCGACCATCATAATAAGAACAGAGCGATGATAAAGCCCTGATGTATCTATGTAACAAAAATTCATCGAATTCCGTTCAGCTGTTTCCGCTCTGTGCGGTAACAAAATATTCGCACATATATTTAGAAGCGTGATAATACAAAATTAATATTTTAACTACCCCGGGATGTGAGCGGCACAGCGCGATGCAAAAACTAATGTTTTTGCTCTTCATATTTTTTCAGACGGCGATAACGTGACAGAGAATTATGAATATTAATATTCATGTACGTAGTTTATTAACGCCATCAGAGGTGGCCGCGCATGTTGGGCGTGCGCGTTCATACCGTATTTACATTTCGTGCACGGGAGCGGCGAGATTTACGGCGCGCGACTTTAGGTGCGGGGTTTAAATTAGTGCTCTGTCATATGTCACACGATATTTTATTTTGTTTCTCTCCACGCGGCCCGGCGCGGAGCTTATTTCGTTCGATATACCCATTCTTACGCCGTCACGGGTTATTTATAAGCGCGCCTTATTTAGATCGCTTTTTAGTCTGCCTCGGGGTGGCTCGACGTGTTGCGTGCCGTAAATGGACATGAAACATTCACGACGCCGTCTGATATTAAAAGAACGTTGGTTAACGTCAAAAGCGGCCCGATTTGATTTCGCTTGACACCCGAGAAGCTCCGGGAGAGGAGCAGTGACAAGATTGATAGTAGTAGGTGTTTCGGTCAATGCTGGCGTGGGGCGCATCAAAAGACGAGGGTGATTGATGCTGCGTCCCCAGACGAAACCCAGAGCTCGGCCGGTCGCGCTCAACGGAACCAATGAAACCAATTTGTGTGGTTGGATGAGATTGACATTGTCGTTGACTAATTGTCTTACATCTGTTTGGCTAATTATTTGTTGTTGCTCATATCGAATTCCATCCGACTATGAATAGGCGGTCAGACCCATCAGAAATAAAGAAAAATAAAAACAAATATATACCTACTTCGTGTGTCGCACATGTGCAACATATTAATGTTCTCGGACACATCATAGCCGCTAAAACATTGTCTACAACTTGGTTCACAAAACAAACTAAAAGTGGTCGCTGAAGAGATCTCGTATTTTGCAATTATACAATTATTCTAACAAGAGACATCAACGCGCTGCTTCACCACATTGTATCAAAGAGGTTATCCGCTCATCACAACATCCTCGTATTAATTATATGTGAAATCATTTCATTGCTTACTAAATTAAGTGCAGATGTTCGGAATGTGTTAGGTCCAATATGTATGTCCACACAATAATTTGTAAGGACACTTCTTTACTTCTTTATTTACTACGCTTATACATTTCGAAGTTGACATAAATGAAGATGAATATGGACCTGATAAATATATCGACGACAAAAGCACGACGCATCGTGTGCACTTTCACATGGTGGCCTTTTAAAAGCTATTTACAGTGTCATAATCTTCAGGAATCAACCACATGAATCGTATCCTTCGAGGGGCTTAAAGCTTCAGGTAGAGCGCTTTGTTACGCGATGTTTGCAAAGACCGCGCTTAGTTGGGATAGACAATAGATAACGGCGCGTCCCGTCGGATATGAAGATGATGTAAGCGGCGATTTCCTGCGGGCTCGCGGTGCGCTAGCGTACCTGCTGCCTGCTAATTAGCCGCGCTGACGTCACCGTGGGGAGCCGCGCCGGCCGCGGCCGCCATTACCGGGGGCCCTCGCGCGGAAACGACAACGACCGACGCTTTCTCTGCCTTGCAGCATGGATGGACGACACAACACCACACCGAACCGCGAGCCGTCAGGCTTTTCAAGGTCATCAGTGAACATCGTTGAGAAAAGAACTAAATCCATCCACGGCGCCTGGAGTGTGATATTTTGTAAGCACTTACAAAATGTGTGGTCGTTCTGTAGTATGAATCATAAGCTGTTGTAACATCGATAACGCCAGACCTGTGTACTGTGTAGGTGTGGTAAAAGAGCACGAAGGAGGCGTCTATCCAGCGATCGCGATTGATACGGCAGGCGGAGCCCCGGCGCGTCGCTGAGCGTGACTCATCTTAATGGCAGCAATTACCGCAGCGAACGCTGCACCACTGCCGTCTCCGAGGAGACGCGCCACGTGCCACATATTGGGTCTTTTTAAAAACAGCCGGATAAACCCACAGGGCACGCAAGGAGCGATCTGCAAGGTTATTATGTTGCGTTGCTTTTATTGAATGGTCAAATCCCTGCAGGTTTCGAGAACGTTCGAAGCGGAAGTACCGCCGCCAAGCGCCGTTGTTGTGGTCACCGTCGCCGCGCGACCGGCACCACTCGCAAATCTTTCTTTTACAACAGCTGAAGGTCGTCCCTCGATTGTTATTTAGTCTCAGTTCCACGTCTAGACCGCGGCCGGTGGAAAACAGTGATTTTCCGATGTAATGAGGTCGGTCAGTATCGTAAGAAGTGAGACAAAAACCATTATCGGCTCTACTGACTAACCGCTAATTGCGTGAAAATACTGGCAGGCTAGGTTTCTGTTTTTCCAACAGATAATGATAATGGTTTCGCGGTGTGTGTGCAAGGTCGACGATGCAAGTTTCTATGCACTCCGGTGTTTCGCAAAACATCTCGAGCTTGCCCAATTGGTTTAGCTATTAGTGACGCGATGGCGGAATGATTCATTCGCCGTTTCAGCGGGTCATACATAACATGAGTAACTGAGTACAGAACCAGCTTTGGAATTTTTATTTCACGCGGCATGGAGAGATCGGCACGAGAACATTCAGACAGATATTTAAACTAAAAGATGGTAAGAGGAATCGTGAATCTAGTTACGATACAAGAACTTTTAAATGTCACACTGCTGGCTCCGTGAAAGGGAAGAACTACGCTTCGTGATGTAAATGCCATCACGATCTCGTTTAGAATTGATGTAAAAACAGACTGTTTCTAAGTGTTCATATTTGTTTGAAACTGAATTCGTTTACTTGTGAAATCACCTCGCAATCGAATTCTGTTAGAGTGAGTAACGCAAAAGTTTAAAAGTTTTTAAGGAGTTGGTCACATTTGTTCTTTTGTAAAAAAAATTGTAGACGTTATTCGAGTGGATCGCATAAAGAGGCATAGAATCTGAATTCAGAGGTATCAGCTTCTTAGTCTTATGAGTTTATAGATCTCCCAGTTTGCTACAAAGTATGATAGGTACATGCTATAAACCGCACTGCAGTTTCTATGTTTCTCTATAGTCCTGACATTTAGCAAGTTCCCAGTACTGGTTCACGCAGGTCGGATGAGTCAGCGCGCTATGTCGGACGACAGCTTGGTAATGTTCGCGTCAGCCCTTCTGCCCTTCTTTGCTCTTTCCACTGCATGCTCTGCATCGCTACCTGACTGAGGACTTCGCCAAAAGTATTTAGTAACATAATTATATTTCTACTGCCATTGATTTTAAATATTCATAAATCAGACTAAAGAGTTATGGTGAGACAAGACAAATTCTTATTTCGAAAAGACTATAAAATTTGTCTTATCCACCGCAGAACTGTAATTGTTCCTAAAGCTATAAAACTTGTAAAATATTTTGGTTATACTAGCACAGTAAGAGAATGTGAATAGTGAAAGTGTTTGTTTCCGCACAACGTAAGGGATTCTGGTAACAATAAACGTTATTTCCAGGCTTGAATAGTTGCATGCAAAAGTAAATGTCTACATATTTTATCGCAAATATTCGCACATTACCAGCAGACGATCGTAACGACACGGCCAAGGAATGTTCGTTACGAATACCTACATTACATAGTTACACACATCACTAGAATCCAGTGCGTTTCTGTTGGTATTTCTTGTTCTAAAAACGGATCCTAGAAATGGATCGCGTTTGTAGGAATGTGGATAGTTCACGTCTGCGAGCGATTATATCTATTGTTGCAACTATTTTTTCTCTACATTACTCTGTGTTTACGTTGTCCTTTTTAGGCGATACATCGCTTTCTTATCTAACCAATCGCGACGCCTTTATGGCGCCCTGCCCTCTATATCCAGTCCGTGAAAGCGCTAATTTTACGGCTCGTTCTTGACACTAATTAAATAATACAATGTGGATATTTGCAATCACGCCCTCAATCGATACCCTCTCGATTACCGCCCCGATAAAAACAATGAAGCTTTTACAGAAAACAATGGACCACTTAACAGCGCTCTTTGTTCCACGTAACGGAACCAGATTTCAGAAGGTATCTGTACTCCTACATGTGCGCCCACATGGCAACTCTCATTAAACTGTCTAGACTGCATTGAAGGCTTGTGAAACTGCTTCTTGTTAAATTGCGATGCGCCATAAATATCGGGTTAATTGTAATAGATACGTGCACATAATATAGTACTCATAATCTTGTCTTGTAACTCGCAACTCAGAAGATAGCAACACGCTGTAAAGCAGCCATGTAGTCTCGTAACGGGACTAATCTCCGATTGAAATTCTCTGCAATTTATCCGATAAATGTATAATATGCAAAGTGGTGGGTTGCGAAATGCCCTTCATGAATAGCCAGTTAATTGCAATGTATCTGTACAGTTCGGTGTTGTCTTGTTCGAAACGATACAGCAGCAGGATAACTCACGGCTTCCGCCCACGGGGCTGAGTTGCAAACTGGTCCTGTAGGCTGCGATTGCCTTTATTGCTCTAACTTTATTTATAACTCGATATGTAATTAAAATACTTTCAATTACTAGCAAAACATACATTTGGTGGATGGGTTGATTCAATCTAACATTCAAATAATTTGACTCGCCGTTATTTAGCAGTTAGCTCAACAGTTTATGCTAAAGCATTGGACACTTACACATTATGACTTCCTCGGCAGTCGCTGAACACAATGCAAAAGGTAAATTGTCTATAAATAGGCGAAGGCCGTGGCAAGTTTATGCGCCTATGCTTGTGTTTGGGCCATTGCAGGATTTAAATAGAATCGCGTGAGTTGCACGACCTAAACAGGTTCCTGTTGCGAGCCGGAGCAGGTTTCTCGCCCACGCCACGCGCAGTATCCTCTGGCTCCAACAGGAACCATGCCTGACTGATTTTCAATGCTGTAGCACTCAAATGTCATAGTCTACACTCTTGCATCTGCACTGGTTTCGAAAACATTCTTAGCCTTTCAACGGCCAGTGCTTATGTATCCTTTTTGAATCACCATCTAATCCTAGAGGGTCGCGTTTAGAAAGCACATGTAAATAAACAATAGCGATTTATATTCCTCACCGTGTACACTAATGGTGTAACAACATTGATTTTTATTTCATGCCGTTACTCACCCGAAACAACAAATGGGGTTTTATCCGCCATAATTTATCGAGAACAATGCATCATTCAGAGGCGCTGAATCAACAAATAGAGTCGTCTGGTGACTGATTCATGCTTGGGTCACTTGTATTAATTGTGTGAAGAGGAGTTTATTTTAGTTATTTGACAGTCACAAACGAATTGTGCTGGCCATCTTGTGAGTTTTTATATAATGTTGGTTAATTAAAGCTGTATTGTAATTTATTCTCACGCTCTCGCCGCAGCCTGCTCGGGATTGGACTCGTGTGACAGCAACAAGCAGTGTTTGCGACTTGCAAGTAGTTATAATTATGCGTGCACTCCCCTCTGCAGGTAGGTACAGTTAACGAAAACAGTCGATGACACTGTCCTGTCCTTAATTCCAATTTTGTTTTACGCTCGCAACGGAGTGTGGCGACAGGCGCTATGTTTCTCTCCCACTGAAATTCCTTATTAATCCAATGACATCACCCCGCAAGGATTAAATACTTCGTTGATGTGTGCGCTATTCAATGGTCCCAGCGAAACCGTACATTGCCTTTTGACACGATAAAACTCTAACGAATTATATATAAAAAAAAGTTGTAAATATTACACGTAAGTATGCGAAGACGGCAATAGGTTCAGGCGTCGAGACATTCTTCCGTGATTCTTGCGGTCTTTTTGCATTCTGCGTATTTATTTATACTCGAGTGGAGGCGAGCATCGAGGCACGCTCCATTTACTTCGCCCCTCTCGACTGTAACATACGTACATTAAAGTAAACAGAGACAGTCTGCGACGATGCCATATAATATTTCAACTTCACCGTACACTTTCTCGCTCGTGCGTTGTCCACTCGTGGACTTATGCTTCTGGTTTCCCAAGAAGGCGTTGATTTCCCAGATTAAGCATTACCAGTTCGGCAGCTTTCGGCAGAAAGCCAGAAACTTTTTGTGTCTGGGACTATTCAGGTTTCGCAACATGTACTGCCATAAGTGTAGTGCATCGTCTGAGCCTCTTTTGTAATTGCAGTATGTTATAGTGATTTATGTAACGACGATGACAAAATTATCGGGGCGGCAACGTGTAAGTTGATAAAGTTGGAAGAAAAAACAACAATACTGGTTAGTGGTTCTGGTTACGGTACGGATCGCTTAAGCGAGCTTGCTTCATTTACTGTTTGCCTTGCTGAAACTGTTTGATCTCACTGGGAAAGTATATCAGCACTTGGCCGTAAAACTGCATAGCAAGTACATGAAAACAAAAAGTCTAAGTCGTCAAACGTTTATGACGTCTTTACTAAACGCTTAAAGTGAGCTATAAAGCTTGTGTTTGATCTGTTCGCTGCTGGTGCTTGTCATTTCAAAGCATTTGTTATTTTGCCTAATATAGACTGTAGTGTACACCCAACAGAACTCTCTTTATACCGTTTTTCTGCTCTAGTTTTTTTATGAGCGTATTAAAATGCGACTTTTCTTTCCTGCATTACAATTATGATAGCATAATAATGTGCTTATACACGACATTATTTGGTTACTGTAAATTTAGATGGCGATGTAACTTACACGGCTGCCATTTGGATTGACGGCATGTCCGGCGCGAGCGCACGGCCGATGTTCAGCAAGTAATGCCGCCGTAATATCTCGGTAGTTAACGACGTTTCTCGCGAAATGCACAGGAATAACCATCTCCCCGCACGGCGCGGGCGTTCCAGTCGATAATCCTGTCACTGCGTTACCAATGCACTTCGCTGCTGGAGTCGCTCATGCTATTTTGTTCACGACCATCCTTTCGAATGATTCTACAATAAGCATTATTTCTGTCTCCGTATTGGTTGTAACGAGAGAAAACTTTCCTTTTGTAATTTAATCTCTACTACCCGTGTTAGCTTACGTTTCTCGTCATGTTTCTATTTTACTTTCGTTGCTAATTTCACCGAACTAGCTCAGTTTAATAGGTTGGAAAAAAAAAATAATTGGTAATTTTGTAATCACCTTTGAAATAAATTTTATTTCACCTATCTTTTTAATCTGTAAATTCAATATTTCGGTGTTTTCCCATTTCACTATATGTATTTATAAATAAATCAAAGACTCGTTCACGGAGACAGACGACAAGCGCCCGACTCCTTCCGTCACTAATTTATTCACATTCAAAGCCAAGTTTCTATGATAACATTGTTAAAAGTTATATTTCTCTGTCCAGAAGAAATAAGTAGTAGTTAGTATTTCTACTCGAAAATACCAAAGCTACTTGGAACCTAATTTCATTCATCTCGTTTGGTGATATTACCTACTGATAATGATATTAAATATCGTCATTCATCTCAACACGCTCTTACAAAATGTTATCACATATTTTCTGTTGTAATTGAAATTGTCTCTTCTTGTTTATTGAGCTATACGATTTTATCATCGCAGTAATAATACTTCCATTATCTTGTCTCCCCTCTAGCAGCGGTGAACGGTAACTTTTATCTTTTGTCCGAGTTGCGGTAAATTAATTGCTAATCGATACACTGATGTGATGGTATTGTTATTGGACAAAGACTCATTATTGATGTAATTTTTTCTTTAATTCTTCTCAACGTGACCAGGTTTGGTGTTACCATTAAAATAACAGGTTCGTGTCTCTAGTGTTGTAGTTCACTTACAATATTTCCACGTAATTCACTACTGCAGTGGGCTAATAAAGTTCTAGTTCGTATAAGTTATGTATTGTTTGTTTCGATTTCTCTCAGCCGCGGCCTCTAACGTGGAACACGCACATGCCTTCGTGCTACACGCCTGTACTCGTACTTTATCTATTTTCTGGCTTCTCGTTAGTTACCGGTCCACCATCTCCTGCAGCGACTCCAACATTTCAGCGACTCGATATAAATTTCAATCTAGAAACTAAACTACAGTCTAAAGCCTTTCTAAGATCTTGTCTAGAGTATCGCTATGTGAAACGTATTTTCCCTACCTAATAGATGTTTAAACCTACTTAGCAAAGTTTCGAAGATATTGGCCATTTAATCGTGATCGTCTAGATTTAAATTCATGTCTACGTTGTGATCGTTTTAGATTGAGTAACCCTTACGTTGTGATTGTCGAAGATAGAGTACCTATATCGTGTACTTAAACTAAGGAATTAAAATAATAATACGACATAAATCAATGCAAAGTATTTATTATATGGAACCTGTAAGAGGGACCATTAAAACCAAATGACTCTACCGCCTCGTTCGGAAAATTAACCGCTATCCGAGAAGAAGGGCAAGAAACTCGTGCGGGTATTATCTTTTGTCTTTCTTTAGTATTTTTTTCTTAACGTCTAGTACAATAATGTTGTTTGAATTTAGAACTATGGTAATCAGCCTGGAGGCTTCAAAACAATTACCCTAACACATACCATAGTAATGAAGTTAACTACATAAAACTGATAATAATAACAAAGTAGAAACAGAATACCTCAACGTATAATAAGTGACGAAATTATAACAATATTGAAAGCATAACCTTGTGAATCGTAGTTTGTATGAAGTATGAAATAATGGAACCAGGCGACGTGTAGATGATCGGGCCTTGTGAACGATGACGTCACCATCTCGCCACCTCAGGAAGACTCGATCGAATATGAAATCGGAGATAGAAAGAACATAAATAAATGGTAAAGATGATTATACCCTGAAAGTGTAATGTAGTGTAATTATGCTCATGCGATAATATAGATTACGTACATATTGATGATATTCATAATAATATATATTTGGTATTACGGGAAGTTGGGGCGCCCCTCTACATCTTACATACTTTTCCTACCCCAGATATACCTTTCCCTGCTAACGACTTTCCCTAGATAGTTAATCTAGCTACTTTCCGGAATCTATTGATAGTCCTGTTCTGAATCTACCTGAGTCCTTCGTATCACCTGTTCTAGTTACATGTGCTCTAAAGTGCAATGTAGTTGATGATGGTAATTTGTAAAATAATGTACTTCTTTGTGTGGATAGAACTTAAATTGTACGAGGATCCTTCGCACGAGATAACGCATCAAGTGTTGTGAAGGTACTCTCTTTGTTTGTGTGTATTGTGAGCATAGGCACTACTGCCCCCGCATAATTATTAGACATATCGCTCATCGTATCGTTGTACATTTATTAAGACTCTCCACAGAAGCACACACCTTACTTTCCCAACATCAAGTTCCATTAAACACTAGTGAATACCTACGGTCATTATTCTGCAAACAGAGACCATGTCAAGCCAGTTATATGATTATCATTGTTCTCTTACTTGGACACTGATATATCACTTGGTTCATAATTTATTAACACATCATCTGAGTGTTCATGTGTGGTGTGTATTTAAACCAAACAGGCAAAGGTTAAAACATGAGTCAAATCCCTAAACTCCATAACATATCAGCCATGAACAATAATCACTTTTACAGGCAAATCCAAGCTAGTAGTGAGCGCAAGGTTGTGAGGCTTGCTAGCGATAGCCGCAAATATGTTCGAACGTCTTAGCCGTCATCCATTACTTATTATGTATATGTTTCCGGCGTAAGTCTATTATATCCCTCTGCCAACCTGGATCTACTTTAGAGCTCAAATGATAATCCTCCAACTGACCTCAACATCTCGTTTAGAACTTTCCCTCAATGATAATAACTTCCATCTGTTTGGAGAGTGTGTAGTGTGGGGAAATTCGTTTCTTCATTGCGTGTATAGTGATGATTTTGCTACCAGGTACAGATGCAGTTTAATACTGATCTCATCATTAACCTAACTCCTAGTACCTCTATTGTAACAAACTCATTTGTGTAGTGTGTGTGTTCGGAATCAATGTCAATAAATTATATTGTTCTCGTTAATACGGTAATTGGGACATTTAATAACGCCGAAGGACGAGCGTTGTAATTCAAATACATTAACTAACATCAACACTAAGCTCAAACCCTCACACATTCATCATCATGACATTTTACGAACAGAGGACACAATGATATAATAATAAATCAATAATAAATACACAGGCAACATTATAGTTAAACATGTCATGCAAACTCCTCCAGCATCCCTCGTCCTTGCTATAATATAATCAAATTATCTTATCAGATAACACTCCTTCTCTGCTCCAGCGATCACCTGTATTAAATAATGCAATGTACATACCCCTGTGACGCCATCGTGCACACAAACACTTCCTAACCAATACAAACCTAATCACCACGCATATTAAACAACCTACATAATATTATATCCAGTGATAGGATCCTAATCACAACTTGTTGCCCATTTTCTAAGCTATTAATTAACGATCCTTAATTCGTAAGACGACGCCCCTAATATCAATAACACCTCTGACTATCAACTATTTTATCTAATGAGCATCATCACTTTTATTAGGAATCCTTACTACGGCCACCCTCTCACCATCTCCTGACTAACCACACGACCTAGCACCCCGTAACCGTCACCCCGACTGTCCACACGACCTAGCACCTCGCAACCGTCTTCCCGACTGTCTCCACACGACCTATCACCCCGTAACCATCTCCCCGACTGTCTCCACACGACCTATCACCCCGTAACCATCTCCCCGACTGTCCTGCTTTCTTCCTGCGCTGGCGCCTCCACAGATCACGCCTTACGTCCCCTCTCTACTCTTCACCCCCGCTAACCTCTCTTAACATGTTTCAACCATTTCATAGCCTCCTTTGTTCACGTCTTTTCTAAGTGTCAGCATTAGTTTTTTCTCAAGACAATAACTTAACTATTTTATGGCAAACACATGCGTAGTGGATAGTTCTAAGAGCAGCTCAAGCGTTTATTTGTTTTGGTATTAGCTTGAATGCAAAATGGACCGTACGGCTTTGGCACATGACTTCAATTTCATTATTATTTGGTCATATAGTTTTATCCTGTAATAAATATTTCTGTCAACCTTAGAAATACGAATAGTAAAATATTACCCTTAACTAATTGAGATGCGAAGTGCCTTTTTATATCTCGTGAGAACCAGACCCGCCTTAATCACTAATTATAAACGAATCGCAAAATTAAAGTTAGGCTAGGAATAAGATTCGTTACAGCTATCCGGTAAGTATCTTGCGGTACGCCGTTCATGACTTGTACGTACACCTGCACTAAATGTTATTAAAACATTCCGCAGATTCTCATGGGACATTTTGCTCATTATAACACGAGTTAATGTGCATTCTGTGAAATCCATGCAGTATGTAGCCTGTGATAAAATACGGAAAACTCCATGCGACTAGAAAGAGGCCATAAATTATTTAAGGATTTAGGTAGTGGGCGTTAATGGTGCGTCCAGGAAACAATAAGGAGGAATGGTGGCCCCTAAGCAACAGTTATAACGGAAGTCTCTATTTGTAGACTACTCTGTGGATGTTATATGATAGCTGTAACGAGATAGCATCCCTACACGAGCTAAGAACGTAATAGAAGGACACGCAATGAATATCACAAGTAGCTTGAACGCAGGATATAACAAAAACCCGTAGGTACATGCAATTGCATTACACCCGTTGGCTGGACTAGAATCGATCCCAGTAGAATTGCGACAAGTACCATTTTAATATCCAACTTGATTTACAGATAGAGAAACTACGGCCAATCCAGTACAAATTAACACGGATTAAATCCGCACAGATTTTTTGTAAACTTTCAGTATAATATGGATGATCAAAAATTAAACGTTTCACGTTTATTATATAATTAAACGTTGCGCATGTCGATAAGGGCTGGTTAAATATAACATGTGGTTGAGTAACTTCACAGTATACACACATACCAAATAGGGCTTCTACTTGAGTCGATGCGGCTCATTTGATGCAAATGCGTGCTTCAATGAGCCGTGAAGAAGTGTTCGTGGTTAAAATTGAGACATTGATTTAGTTAGATGAATGGGTCGCTTCAGATAATGCTATATAGAGGAGTCGAAGCATATTAAACAGGCGGACGAGTTGTTAAATGAAGGAAATAAATATCTTGTCATGCTTCAAAGTTTCAACATGACTCGCGCCACGGATCACGGTTCCAGATAAATATTTGCGATAAGTGCAGGTCGTTGTGTTCTAAGTGTCATTGTCGCAAGCCTCAGCAGTAGCGAGTATCTTGTAATTGTACTTAATCAGTTAGCCGGCAAGTTTGGCAAGTGTAATTTATCGCACGGAGTGTAAACAAGCCCATATGCCGGTGCCGGCGCCGGTGACTCAGACAATTGCGATGTGGGCCGCCGTAAGGCATTGTGCGTATCCAGCTAGGCTCCACTGCATTGTATGTAAAGAAGGCTCGGGTGCGCGGGCGGGCGCCCACCATTCCCGAGTTCCCGACGCCTGCACACCCCCGAGAAAGCGCCTCCACCATTGTGACCGATTCCATATCTAAACGGCTGCACTCAATTTGTCAAATCCATTTTCCTCCATGCCCCATTTGTTAGTACTGCGATCAATCTACATCTTCTTCCGTAGAGCTTCCTGGTCGTGTGTTCTAATCACCACGAGCTGCGCTGTTTGTTTATCTAATGGCTTGTGTCTCTCTCTCACTATTCATGTCGTGATGAGGGCTCGAGCAGATTCACGAAATGATAAATTTCCTCATTCGTGAGCTGATGTTCAATCCGGTCTGGGACAGGAACAAATATATTTTATTGATTTTCTCTTGCTCTATTTGTGATACCCGATATACGATATCACGTGATATCCGATACAATAGGACCACGATTTATTTTGAAAGCCCAAACAGTTTTATACAAATATAATATAGGTACTTATCTACTCATATTTATTTACGTGCTACCTGAATTGTGTATTCAAGAATAGTTTTTGTGGATATAGCACTCAAACCATCTCGAAAGTACTTAACCGGCTTGCATGAATTACCCGTAAGTAGTGCCAAAGTTTGAATCACAAAAACCTAACAGTTATTTGAAGAACATTAGTCTGTAAACAGCAAACAGTGTTTTTTGCCGTAATGTCGGGCCACAATTATGATTCAAGTTTCGCAAGTCGTGACAGTTGATTCGGTCCATCGCCATAACGCGGTTAATATTTGACGGGTTAAGTTTGCGACTGGCCAGGTCATGACTCGTCGCTTCACTCGGCCATTTGAACTCCAGAAATCGGCAATTAGCCAGAACGAACGTTCTGTGCGAAAACTGTGTCGGCGAATCTGACCATTCTCGGTCACGCTGTTTCCAGTCAATAACTTAGATTACAATAATATTGTAGATTCAAAGGTACGCGAATAATAGCATAGATAGTAGAAAGCTAGAAAAAAAGCTATTATAATGTCCTACGGATTAATTTTTTTTTAATTGTTTATGGGTTGCAAAGCAATTTTGGTTAGATGCGGGAATAGAAGGAACAACTTTGTATATTTGCCTATTGCCAATAACATAATCGTTTCATAGACATTAGGCAAATCGTCAGGCTGTCGCTCGGCTTTACAGTGTACTGTACACAGCTTGAATCATGCACCATAAAATAGCATAAATACCCTTGACCCGGCGTGGGGGGGAGACGAGGATTATTTTTAACTCGGCGGGTTATCGACCGACAGCGCGATGATTCTTGCAAGAATGCATGTGGACTCGCGTTTTATTGCCAGAATTTGTGTTAGCATATTTATTTACCTTCGCCGGAGATTTTTGCCTTATCCGGATGTAGCTTTCGTTTTGTTGTCATTGAAAGCTACAGTACAGAGTTTAAAATAAATTATAAAACGTTGTACTTTCTCGTTTCACAAATAAAAGTGTCCAGTTCAGTAACAATGACACTTTCATAAAGTTCCAAATGCAGAACTTTGTAACAGTTGCAATGTGTTTATATTACTGTAATGATATAATATTTAGCTTTCGCATTGCTTTCATCTTTCATTACGAATTTCTTCGTATAAATTAAAAACATTTTAATGTAATTCTGTAACAGATGTTCGCAATTACTTACAATGTTTCTTCAGCTCTAATCCAATACCTTAGAGTTCAATTTGTAAAGGATTAAAGTGCCCATCAAATCAAATGATATACAATTCAAATCGGATATTGACACAGCTGCCTCTACCATCGCCAGTTCCATTTGTGTGCTAATGCCTGAATACTTCGGCGCCAGCTGAGATTAACTCAATTCTGCAAATATATTGTACAGCCCAGTATGGTAATCGACAACATTTACACCTTCGAAATGAACTTGCCCAGCCGAAAGGCCTATAAAGCCAGTCACGTTAAAACTCGCAAGTTTCTCGCACAATTTTCAAGTCCACTGCTGATATGCCCTGTCTTTATAGTTGTTGAGCTATCTAGAACAAACTGTTTTATTCTTATCGTTTTGGGCTCTATCATAACTATTGCCTTTTCAGTACAAATAACTTTTTATAATAATACTTAACATTATTCTGGTAACAGCAGTCGCCCCTCCATTCAACACGGTGTCTTCATAAAGATTTACAAAAATATCCGAGACGTCTAACGGTATCACGTTTCGATGTTGCACATCCGTTTATTTCAAGCCGTGTTTACCTTTTGGGAGTGTTTTTTATACATCACCAAAGTAATATCGTTTACAGTTTACAATAATTTCATCCCACCTCTACTTGCTTGATGTTCTGATGTACACTTCTTGAAATCCAAAGCTATTTGTAATACCGACAATGTTTTTTTAGTCCAATAAAAAATTTTTGGAATCATAGTGTTGTCAAGTTTCCAATCAAACTTGGCAGCGCAGCTTGGAACACGTGTACTTAAATCCTCAAGTTATCAAACTAACTCAATTTATCAAGTTACTAGTATATATGGTTGGTGCAGTAAACCTGTCTATACGTCCTACGCTGAAACTCTACCATTAATCTTTACAAGATCAGCGATAAATTGATTGGCCGTTCGATTGCAGTTCTAATGGGATAATCCAATAACGGTATCGCAAGTGCCATTCGGAAATTGCAAATAATTGCGTCGCAGGTCGGCGGAGCAGCGGGCAGGGTAGGCAGATGAGTTCCGCGCATGCTCCCCGTATCGGATATATGCAATTTGCGAGCGCATGGCTGCCTGCTTGACAATTATTATTTATCACGCACAATATATTGCCTACCATTTATTCCACCTTTCCAAATAAGATTTCAATCTTGCCAATTTCGTTTCTTCGAAAGAACTCAAGTTTCCTTACTTGGCAGTTTTGCGATCTGCTCTGTCACAATTTTGCATAATCATGGTAAATATTTGCATTTCTTTTGTGAAAGTGCATGTTAACTTGCAATTTTATGGGTGCCGTAATCGCAATAGACGTTTATAATGTTTAATCCTGGAATAATGCTGTCAAATTGTCAACCGGCGTGATTGTGATCTCCCCCTTCACGTCGCCCCCACCCCTCGGTGGTCACCGCCCTCACAAATATTTGCTGCGATATACAAGGATTTTGCATTAGCACCCACCGCCCGGACTGACCACTTCTGACGTTTATTGAACTGTAAGCCAGTACCTATATCATTATTCTAAATAATACCTGGAATTCGTTTCAAGCCGCCTACGTACTCGCGCTAATATCAATAAAATTAAATTAGGATCGTTAAATCTAATCGGGTTTTACCGAAGAATAATATGCATCTAAATATTAGTTCGATATTTTACTCGAATTGCACCTTTTGAGATATTATATTATACCGTGATGCCCTAGACAAAATGCACTATTACAAATTCACGGCATGAATCATTCGCGATGACCAGAGATTGCCTCGTAAATACAATTGACGGCAAATTGTCTTGTACCTTCTTGTAAGTTACCGTACCTATTGCTTCTAGGTATGATCACGTCTTAATTTTAATTAGATTCACTGATGCTTTACCAATTTATATGACCCCAGGTATGATATAGCTCATATGCATCAACTTCTAAAAGTTTCTTAATTGTATCGATTTGTGCATGATGCTTCTATTTAGCTAGGCAGCCTAGGCATAATATGTTGATTGGTAGGATCTTGCTTTCAACTTTCAACGTTTAAAAATACCTTGTGGTTCAGTAGAAATTCGTATTTATCTTGAAGTGGGAGGTCGGTGGCCTGCGTGCCACGCTCGTGATTAGATACTCGTGCAATTTTCACCAAGTCGTCGCTGTGCGTGATCTCGTTGAATTTATTCACGATTTCATCGCTATAGCCGTCTGTCGATAACGTCGTGCGATAACGTTTCCTGTGAATCAGAAGTGTGCACTAAACTTACTCGATCATAAATCGGCCGGATCGGGAAATCGACTTTGTAAAATGCGGTCCTCCAATCGTCCTCACTATGTCATTGTTTGAGAACGTGTAAGACTCTGTGTGTACTCTTAGATAAGTCCTTTCCAATGCCAACGTTCACTATAATGTGATAGATTTTCTGCCGATGTTTAATAGATTCGTGAATCGGGACGTAAATCTCTCGACGCGACCCATCGGGAATTCCTTCCAAATATTTTGGTTTCTGGAACTTTTCCTCGTTGTATTTGTTCACCGCTGTGCATGTTGAGTACCAAATTCGCACAAAAGTCATAAGACTCGCTATGGCAGGTACGTTTTGGGTTGTGTCAGCCGGTGTCGCATACGAAATGCCTCACATCCGTTGCGGGAGCATTGACACCGTATAGTCATCTAGCTCACGGCAGTCTACTCCAAGCTCTCCTATTATTTTACCTGGTTAATAACCTGTAATGAACATAAAACTGGCTTACAAGCCGTCTTATCAGATATCTAAAACGTTTTTTACATTATTAATGGGCACGTTTACTGCAAATGCGCATATACGTTTTTGCTTCCTAGGCAATTAGTACTAGGCAATAACTTTAAAATGTATAAGGTTTTTTACACTCTGTATTTGTTCATTCTCCAAAGAAAAGAGGCGACCTTGTATGCCGCCACAATTTAGTTTTTTTGAGTAGGTATATTATCGCGTTATTGGACGGTGCAACTTTTTCACCTAGTTTGTATCGGTTGTGCGCATATAATTTAGCTGATAGCGTTCGCGTGTTCAGGTACAAAGTTATTTTCCCTTGCACTCCAATGCTATCTCGGCTTATCGTAGATATTGTATTTTTGGGGGCATTGTTTTATCGGAATCGAATATTATCATGACGAATTAGAGGTTATCTATAGAGGTTAAGTTGAAATGCATCGGCATGGAACTGCAATAAATATTATATTATAAAACTAATGTCCCTAAATAAAAAATATATCTTGTTACATATTACTATGTAGAGTATGATTGGATAATTGAATCTTCTGCAACATGAGGCCTATCTGGATGACCCATTGGCATAATAGTTATATCAGAAGAGCCTGCTGCTTGATGCATTTTTTATCCACATTGAGGATAGTCATCGATCGCTATTGTACAAACTTCTAGTTTCCTAAATCCCATTAGTCTACGAGCATTTTCCTGTCTATGACATCCCAGAGCAATAATAGCCCTAATCTAAAAATAAATAAAGACTAATTAGGAGAATTCTAGAGCTCAGGGATATGCCCCGCTAGTTATTCGTAACCGACCGAGTTACATCGGCCGTGGTCACGAGAAGAAGACATACACACAGTCTTCTCGTGACCACGGCCGATGTAACTCGGTCGAAACGTCGAAGTATGTCAAAATTATATATTTTGATATTTGTTTGTGCGCGAATTAGACCCGTTTTTAGCTAGTTAATAGTTATTTGTCATTACACATTTGCATTAGCACATTTGCTAGCGCCGCCCAGGGCAGGGTTATCGAGTGCTGTCAAGTGGCACTTGTTGCGTGGGATCGAAGTCTTGCATATAAATGAGAGTCGCAGGCGTGATTTGTCGCAAAACAACTCGCCTGCGCCTAATGCTAAATGGAATAAGTCGCCAGTAATGGCCAACCCTACGCAACGACTATTCGATATTGCCTACGAGTTATGCGTTAATGAATTCAATGGCACAGTTGGTTCGGTCATTCACTTTAGGTCTGTTAAGTCTAAGGTCAATTAGCGAAACAGTTCCGTCCTCGTAAGTTGTCAATCTTCAAATATTAACTTCGCGCATGCACACATGTTTATTGTTCAGTTTTAGGAGCATTCGTGTGAGCGTTTTGGGCAATAATTATTTAATTAAAGTTTTTGGTATACTGAAACAATAGAGCTCTTGTGCAATACAACATATTGCGTCACTTCCCGGAACATTGCATACAACAATTGTAATGATTCTCATCTTTCACAGTGCGCTTTACACTCATAATATGGTCGATTCGAAATTTAGGTCGCTTTGTGAAAGAGTGGATGCGGCCCGTAAAGTCCGTTTATCCTCATTTCCTTTTTGTGTTAGCGGTGAAATTGCACCACCCGCAGCGAGTTGTGCCAAAAACTGCTGCAATATATATATGGGGTGTCCTTGGTTTTTTATCTCTCGCTGTTGTTATCGAGTAAATCACCATTGCTGCTTTGTTTGCGATGTTATCATAATGACATGCTCATACATTTTGAAGTACCGGGCAGTCTCGATCCTTCTCGCTCAGTAAGCACCTACAAACTAAACTACTTCACAATAAGTTAACACAACTTAAGATTAAGAGGTTTTAGAGCAGTATGATATCATGTCATAATAGGGATGCATGGCATAATTTGCAGTTAAGGTATCTCAATTGTTGCTATCATGAAAGGATGTCGTGTTAAACGTGGCGTCCCTCAGAAGCTCTACTCGCATTGTGCTTCGCACATAAACGACACTAATTGGGAAAAAAGTTGTGAAAGTAGGGCTTGGAACACGACGGGAGGCTAAAGCAGTCTAAACTACAGGACAGCCCATCGGGCAGACTCTCAATTACTCGTAGTAGGGCTGACTGCTGGGAGCGTTAATTAGAAGGATTCCCGGTAGCGCACGACTACCAGCTACATACGAGTACGTACCGCCATGCCGCTCGTAAACCAATTACCGGCCAACTGATGAACGCCGAGCGTGCACGAAAGTTCCCACTCAATTTCATTACGCTTCGTTGTGCGCGCTAACAATTAGAGAGGTTTCTATAGAGCCGCGATTAAATTCATCGATTATACGAGGATGTTGCTTCTATTGGTTGGTACGGGCTCTCGTGCCGTCGACATTAACTAATCCGAACTTTGATATGATAGCGTCCAAAGACACGGGATGGCTCACGGTTGCGTTCAAGTCTAATCGAGTAAGCCTTTGAAAGCATTCATTAGGAGAACTAGAAGCGAGAAAGCGGTACACGAGTAGACCTTGTCAGCCGTATTTCGTTTCGTATCGATATAAATGTAGTTTTATCCGAAGGAAAGCTTTTAAGAGCTTTCTTAGTTCGGGTGATGTTTGTCGTCTGTCGCGTCTGTGCGAACAGGAGCCGTTCGCTGCGCGGCTGAGTAGTCCTGTCGAGTTTGTTTTCCTACGATAATGCGTCTGTAAATACCAGCCTCCCCTCGCAGCTTCACGCTCCAAGAGATTATTTACGTATACGTTTAATTAACACTTCAACGTCTGAGTGGGACCGTACAGCGCATATTGAAGTAGTCGGCAGATACAGCTGTTGATAGCTGCACCGGACCTTATCTAAAGTGGTTTGCAATGAATGCACTATAAATTAGTTGTGATGCAATGGCGTAGTTGCCGGCGCGGCGTCTCGAGGTACTGTTAGACCGCAGACGTGGCGGTGGGTTCGATTCCCGGTTACACAATGCTCTGTGTATTGTGTTGAGCATTCCTCACGCGTCAGTGGCATTCCTCGCCGCAATTGGATCCGATGGAATGCTATAATTTGATCGATAGATCTATTCACACTGGATATTATAGAAAGTGTATACCATTTCACTTGAGCAACGGCACTATCGTTGTCTGGTGTTTTTTTTTAAATACTGGCTGGAATTTAAGTAGTTTTTATGTAAACTTGACATTGTCTGCTTCGGTTTTAGTAAAGCGTAGGGTTCTTCCACTTACGCAGTAATTGTATACTCTCTTGCGAATCTTTGTATTGTAATTTACTTGCTTCATAGTAAAACATTGTCTCGACATCAAAATATATTAAATCTCAGTTGCTTCAGATTCCTGTTCAACGTCGCGGTTCTCTATTTTCTCGTACAAGTACGGCTGGAGCTAACCAAATTGAAAATAAATTACCCATGCCTTGTATTGAGGCTTATTCCTTTCACTGCTAGGCTGATATTAGGTTGCGGAGTCGTCTAGGTCCTTATTATAGTGCCTAGGTATATATTGACTATGTACACATCTAATGGCGACGGGGAGGCTGTCTGCATCCCTCTGACATCCCAAGTTTGGAATTATAGACGCCGTGGTGGACGGCCGGACGGGGGAGAGGGGAGGGGGTAGGGGGGGGGGGACTTTAGGTTTTAGGCTTGCCATATTATGTTCGTCTATTGTCTGCTCGTGTTACCGTATCCACACTGGAAAGTAGGCTAGTTAAATATTACCTAAGGCAACCAGATCTTTTATTATAATTATTGTCTCCAGTAGCTGTACTGTCGTTAATTTTAAATGGAGAAAGGAAAGCGGGCATAACTAAATAAATAGCTCATGGATTAAAGATAACTACGGAATTATTATCATTGCTATCAATACAAATCCATATTATGATAATCTAATCATTTTGCACCTTTATCTTTATTACTGTATGCATTTGCAGACACAAACCTTTATTGGTTGTGGCTATGAATTCCAATTTAATACATTTTGATTAGGTTTGCAATTGCTTAGTGGAGTAAGAATAGGAAGGAAGTGATTCCTCCCACTCTAAAGTTGACAAATCCATAAATTGCTTTTCGTTGGGCACAAACAGGAGCAGTAGTTATAGAGCGGACATGGAAATAATATTTTACCGTCGTGTGCTCGTTGGCTGTCGACGGCGGCGGGCTGGCCGGCCCGCAGGAAAATTGCACTTGATCCTCCCGCCTCCCTCACCACCCTGTCTGCCACGCCACTTCACTATATCCGACTCCCGATCTACCACAACTATCTATCTACCACTAACATGGCACTAACGCGAATCAGACAGCCGTGCTGCATTTCTACTTCTAGCAACGTGTCATTATGCCACCAATCCACATTACCCGTCGAGTTTGCGCTGCATTTACACGGATCACGGACGCTATCATCTCGTAGACTCGAGTGGTGGCGCGCGCTCGGAATTCCTCAAGTACCTTAGAGTAAGTAGTAGTTATTGACAGCGGCAGGTGTTTCGCGGTCACCGCGGCTTAGTATGCGTTGCCGGGCCGTGATCCGTTTTTGCTCCGGCACGGCAGTGGGGAACAATGGCCGGCGTGCATTCCACTCGTCACCGTTAGCCGGTAATCGCGACGATGATCGCCCGCTCGCTGCCACCAGCCACCACCACCGCCGACGCCGCCGGCCACTAGACGTGATCAGCGCACGCACATCAATCATATTTGCGCTCGGTGGTATAAAAACTTTGCTACCGCCAGCACGACTTAAAGAGTCATTGATATCCGGCGTCAAATCAACTATCCGAATTACTATCTGTAGTGCTTATGTTAGATAAATCAGATGTTTAGCCTACATCTACATTACGTTTCGTAATTTTGCTTCCGATTGGCGTAGGTACCTAATAAATATTCTTCAATCTCCGAATAAGTGAAGATAATCTAACATTTTATGATCGGTGAAGCTGCATCGTAAAGTAACGATAATGTTCCGCGACTAATTAAAATACATAAGCAAGATTAAAGATCGCTATCCGTCATTCTGTTCTTTCTTTTTTCCTCAGCTATAATCTCACTTTCTAAAACGTAGTGGCTATGTGGCTATGATTTATTCTCTAAAATAAATGATAATACCTATCTACTGTATACTTGTAACGTTGTTTTGAGATAGTCCATCTTTACGATTCGTGGTAGTAAATCAAATTAATAACTTTCCCGTTGGATATAAGAGTAGACAGGGCGCGGTTGGCTCGGAGCCAGTCCAAACAGGGTAAAAAGCAAGGGCGGCGACGACCGCGCCTCGAAATAGCGAGCAAAGTCAAGGCGTGTACTTAGACGAGCCCGAACGATCGCTTTAAAGTTTATACACTGTTGAAATGCCGGTTAGCACGCTCTCTGCCGACCGGCGCGGCGGCGGCGGCGGCTCGGGACACACCCTACACGGCAGGGTGTGCCAGCTAGCTCCACTATCCTCACTCCTAAACTAATTTCATTAAACTACCATGATAACGCGCCACACACACTATTTGACAACTCCCCATCCGCCAATATTGAGTAAACCCAAAACCCAGTGAGCCGTCGGCCGCTCCCCGATGGCCTTAATTAATTTTCCATGCGTCCGAAAAGGTCGACATGATCACATGCGATTCGTATTGTTCACGGTGGCGTTATAATTATAAGGGTTGATAACGCGATTCGGTCAGTCAAGGTCGGCCTCATTGTTTTGTGGCGTGTGTACAATTTCAATGTGAAATTGTATCTAGGTGTCTTTGTTTATTGGCACATCACGTAGACGCGTATTGCGGGCACAATAGTGGCGCGGTGCGTGCGATGTAGGCCTGGGGGCAGTGACTCACGCGGCCTGAGACAGCACAAGGACATCATACACCCGCCGCTGAGGCAAGCTGAAACATAAACATCGTTACTCCATATCCGTCGGCGCTATTCACCATTGTGCCGCAACAAATTGCAGACATAATAGACTTCGCAACACCAACACGGTGCTAGATGACACACTGATATTTTGAAGATAATAACAGGCTTGACAAAGGATATTCCCACAGCTCGTTGGGCTGATAAATCTGATAAGTTCATTGCTTAAATGTCTGGAGGTGGATCAAAAATGGGCAAACATAATTAAGACCAAATTAATCGATAGGAGGCTATACTCAAGAGTAGAGTAAAAAAATAACAAATATAATTTAACCTGTGAAATGGTATGTATGATGAGCAATATTGATGAAGTTTCATTCCCCTAAAATATGCCATGATATTATTTTATAGGCACGTATAATACAATAGATGTTTTGTTTGTTTCGTGCAGATGACTTGAAGGCGGTGACCAAGCGTCTGATCGTGCAGGCCAAGCGGCAGGGCTCCGCTGACAACATCTCTATTATCGTGGTGTTCCTCAAGGACCCGCGTGACATCGCCGCTGATAACCGCCCGCCCATGGACCTTGGGTAAGCATTTAGCCTTAGTACTTACTACATACAGACTGCAACACGAGACCGCTTCGACAACACTCTTCTATTCCTTGGCTCTGCGAGACACAAAGAATCAGTTACAAAAAATGCGTTTCGTTGCGAGCTAGCGGGAGTCATTTAGAGTTGCAACTCTAAAAGACATGTGAAATTGTATTTTCTGAGCATTTTCTTCAATGCAAAAAAACATAATTGGCGTTCTGAATGTATCATCCATCCTACCTGCTTAAGATTGATATTTCAGAAGCCTTGGAGTTTTTTGGCATACAAATAAACATGATTCTTGTGAGAAATATTATGTATACCTGTATTATGTACTTCTACTTCTCATAGAATTATTAATATTTCAACGGAATCAGTTGAGCTCTATCTGCCAGAATTAGCGATAAAGTGTAATATTCCCGGTGATGACGATTCCTCATTAAAATACCTATTAATAGGAACTGCTATCGCCTTATTGCGTGTACATGATGTCATCCTAACTGAAAGCTGCACACGTGCGTTACTCGTGTCTATGTATAATAACCGCAGTGGATAATGAATATAAAACATGATGTTTAAGCTTCATATTCTTCGTTAATTAAACCTTACAGTAACATTACTTCAAAGTGTTATTAAACTCATTGTGTTATTATGATCAGCTGATAACTTTAACCACACGTTCTTTGCTTTCTTACTACTACTGCGTCAATAAGGTACACATCGAAGAAGAACACGGAGCAATTTTCATGCAACTTTTGCCAGAATAGACGAAGTCTATATTATAACCGGTTTGAGTATTTATTTATTTATTTATTTTTAGGAAAACTAACAGCACATAAAACATACTACATAGTGAGTTCTTAGAAACATATGGCTAATGACAAGTTTTCACAGATAGAAACAGAATGAACAAGTAATTGAGCACAATAAAGGTACAAGCTAGATAGAAGCTAGATAGTATGAATAAAAATATACATAACCTCACGAACGTGACATTATCTTATACCCGACGACCTTGGAGCCGGCTGCTATCTCCTAAATCGTATATCTGAAAATGAAAGTCCTATACTTGTAATAGTCATGGTAACTTTCATTGATTTGACCCTTTAACTTTGTCTGGGAATTTGGAGACTGCCTAAATAGAGCTTCTAGAACAATTTGGCGGTTGCTCTACGATAAGATGCCTCGAGTAGCTTTTTGCACCTTTTGCAGTAATCGTGATGTATTTTCTTCTGACGAGTGGTTCTTTGATGAAAATGAAGTGCCTTCATTACTTTTCCTTCTAGGCGATGTTTCGCGTGAGATTTACTGTTTTAGTTGCAGCGTCGAAGTGACAGGATTAGCCAGTGAGATGTTCTAGCTGCCCAGCGTGAAAACGCGCCTCGCCGAGGCTCCTCATTTGAACCCCAGTTCAAGACTAGATTTGAAGTGTTCGTTTGTATCTCAGGCTGGACAACGCGCTGGCGAACGCGCCCCCGTTCGCCGGCGAGACGGAGGCGTGCAAGCGGCAGGCGGAGGCCGCGGCGCTCACTGCCGCCGCGGGCGCCGACGCCGACGCGGAGGCGGCCGACAACGGCGTCGACAACTCCGACAGTGACAGTGAAGATCTCGGCCCCGAGACCGCAGTCGATGCAGACGATGTAGACGCAGAGAGGAATCATGAACCAGCGCCGCCCACGCCACCTGCACATACGGGTAAGCATTGCTTACCTCTTATTGGTGGTTCGAATTACGTTCCGTTTCATTTAGTTAATAATTAAGTTTTGGAACGAAGCACCTAGATAATGCATTACAATTAACTATTGGATGTTCTACTCGTACTCTAAAATTAGATTTTTGAAAATAATAACATGCAAGTTGCCTATTATAGTCAGAACAATGCCGAAATTGACAGGAACCGCATTGATTTCTCGAGAAGTCATGCATGTCAAAGCTATGCATTAGGACAGTTTCAGCAAAGGGCGAACAGGAACTGTGTTATATAGTGAAGATAAAAATCTAGAAAAATAATAGGTAGGATGCCTATCATTAGTCTCACGAACTGTACTTATGTGTTTCCGGCGATTAAACTTTGACATGGTTCTTAATCGTAGTAAGTAATAGGCATATCGAATAAATTAGTGTAGGGATTATTAAGAGCAAAGAAAATTATGAAGATAAATAAATAAATTATTAAACGTAGTAAAATTTAGCATTCCTATTTCAAAAGATTCCGAGTCCACAATGAAACGTGTAGGCAGTTAAATCTTCTAGCGATTTCTAGATAGTCATTTGAATATCAAAACAAACAAATCAGATAACCGCAATCGAACAATATCCAATACATCGAAACGAGATTATGAGAGCAAAAGAAAAAGTACGCGAGGTGTGACGGACTGCCGCCGCCCGGCTAGCGGCTTATCGATTGTTACATTCACCCACATCCGTGTTACTACCGCCTGTGCTCGGATCGGAGAGGCCGAGACGTGGTGATTGCGTTTCCAGAAGCCATTGTATGCAGATCAGATGGGCCAAGCTCGGCCCCTATTATAATACTGATTATAGCTAATTGGAAACTGTTCAAGTGGGTGAAATTAATCACATCCAATTTTAAGACCGCGCGTCTTGCGTTTTAAGAAGGTGGGCCTGCTATCGTGGAGACAAATTTAGTCAAAGGAAGTTAAATGGCAATCTACGTAATTCGGCGATATCCTGTAGTAGTAGGTATCCGTGATTATTGCGGTTGATGATAGCAACTTGTGCAATAAAAATATTACTCGTATGCGAATCTTATATTATTATAACGACCCAAAGGATACAATAGTTTGTCCCAAAGAAAATTTAGGCATGCTCTTAAACTGAGAATGGACAGAGGTGGGCGAATTGCCAAAATTGGACGGCTATTGATCCCCTCCATTCATTCACTCCATTTGTCGCAAAGGCCGTGCTTGCAGAAAATTCTCTGCAGCTGATGTCGTGCGATGATGTTGGGCACTTCGAAAGTATTTTTATGGCAATAGAGGATGATTGTCTTCGTAATCACAATCAGTTACTGAATATAATTTTTAAGAATGAATGTAGCTAAACAACGGTAATATTATTATTTTTTCCTTGTTTGTGAAGTAGAGGCAGTCTCTCAGGCAGAAGAAATATACAATATCTACATCTGTGTCAACACTTTAATGCCCCCTGACGAGACACCGTTCCTCCCTTACTTACGAAAGTTATGATCCAAGAAAAGTTTAATTAAAGTGTATTAAGATGATGGTAGGTATTTCTATTAGTATTTCTTTCATAGTTTATAAACCTACGTAGGTTTGGATACTGCTAAGATCTGTGTGGATAACACATGGAGAGTACCTAAGTACATGATGCAGGAATAGCATTATTAAATTACTTAGAATGAATAAGGTTCCAGTGAATCGGGACATAACATAATAATGAAGGAAAACAGAGCATGCGACCGGGCCGGGGCGGGCGCGGCAGGGCAGGTGCGCGACGCAACCATCTGTCTAGCTGTCAGATGGCTTTTCGAAACCCATTTGACATCTCAAAGTTGTATGTAGGTACCTACCTCGCACGTGTCATAAATTAAGTGGACACTTCAACATATTACATATTATTATTCTGTTGAATTTAACGATAACCAAACCGGCTAAGTGAGTGTGTGATATGGGACACGCAGGGACACGTAGTTAGGCTTACCTAAAGACACCACGAATAATTAAAATGTCGTGCAGTAGGTAAGTACCTACATAATTCAGTAAGCACTAGGTACCTACTTATTCTGTGATAGGTGTTAAGGATCAACGTTCCTCTACCTACCCTGTTGCTGTGGTTGGTTTCAGACTCTCACTTATAAAATTCGCATTTTTTTGACATGCTAGCTAGAGTGCTACCTACCTGTTTACAATAATATGGTCATTGTTATTACCTTTGTTGATATCCGAGCACAGCTAAAACTGCGGGCAAAATTGGCAGTAGGTAGGTAGGTATAATATACACACATATTATATTGATTTGCCAACACTTATTTAATAACATAAATTAAAAGTCGGAGGGTTAAGACTATGTTGCTAGTAATAAATTAAAAGTGTTAATAATATGTAATGTAGACTATTCATGCAATGATTACGGATTATAATAAAAAAAATAACACGCATCCCTATCAGGGCACAGGGGGTGTGCCGCCCTGCGCGGCGGGCGCGGCCGTCCCGCTCGCGCGGCGCGCGCCGTCCCACTCGCAGTCGCTCATTGAACGTCCGTCGGATCTGTGCTACTCTCCGCGACACTCCGCTGCTATTGTGATCTCGCCTTTTGTCTACATATTTACGGCTCCAATATTAGGCCGGTGAAAAGATAGCTATCTGTGCAGTGAAATTACCGTTCACGGTATGTGATTCTTGGCCAATGTTGTTGATTATTTTCACATACCGAACGGATTGTGAAAGGTTATTTCTGTGTTGATTCATGCGGAGCGGTGTTCTGGAAATAGATCGGTATGTACGCCCGAAGGCGCATCCCTCCGTCACCGGAGAGCGCAGGATTCCCGTAAGATCACACATTTCTCGAGATCTCGATGTGTCGAAGTCGGGCGTGTCTCCGTAGACCGACCGTCGTGCTCGAAATGGCGTCCGACTTCCGAGACATTCTCGTTTCTCGCGCGTTTGAATTCACGACCGGTAAAATATCGTTACCCCGAAACGCCGGCCGCGATATACCGGCTTCGTGGCATTTGTTTCACATAGGTAGGTAATAACGTGTAGATCCGGATGTCAAATATCGGAAAATCGTTAGAGAATAGGCTTCAGCTGGGAGGGTGTGTAACCTGTTGATATCGATGATTGTTCGCGCGAGGGAGTGACTGACTGTGACTGCGAGATGGCCTGGTCGCGTGCTCGCCAGGTGTTCAGTGTTGTTTGTGTACTAACCGCAGTGTTTTCTGTGTGATTGTGCAGTGGAAGCGGGCCACGTAGACGGAGCGCTGGTGGATAATGTAGCTGAGAGCGGCGACGAGTCGGAAGACGAGTGGAACTACTTCAAGGGAGAAGGCGAACGCGACGAGCACAACCCGACCGAGGAGCCGGACGAGCCGCCCCGCTCCGACACACCTGGCCAGGATAATGTGAGACCCTAAGAATTCTGTTTTTACACACACACACACTTCAAATACTTCTGGTGATTACTGTTGTGCACTGCTAGGCTAGGAATATCATTAGAATTAGAAGCATGCTTGCAAGTTACATTTTCTATCCCTTTGTTCCTGAACACCCATTACACTTGGCATTTATAAGCCATCTCACGTATTGCCGTTGTTATTACGCCGAACATACATACCATACGGTGCAGTTCAAGGACGTTCATAGAATGCGTGATAAGCCAAAAGTAACCAAACTGCCAACAGTTTGCGCTTGTTTTGAATGTTTATCTGAGTACCTATCCAACAACTCTGCACTGTATAAGTTAAACCACTTCATTTGTTATATGAGTTTCTGGTATTCTACTAAAACAAATGAAGAGCTTACCAGGCATGACTGCAGGAAGCTGTATAATAAATAACCATATGAATATACCTAATATAAAACTTGCAAAGGTACAATGATTCTAAAGCAACTAGAGGAAAATTGAAATGGTTTATTTGTAATGGTTGCCTGGTTGGTGAGTAGGTACTTAGCAAAATGTGTGTTCTGGACTTTTCTGAATGCACTTATTTTGTATTAGTGAGGTAACATAAAATTGCAGTGAAAAATCTATGTGTTCACGTACTTACCTACCTACAGAGTTATTTTCCTTGCATTGCAATTAAGAATTTTTATGGTCATTGTAGTATTATGAATAACCTTTCTGCATGTTCGAAACATTTCATAGGTAGACAGATTATTTTGCACATGAGAATAAGGAAAAGATATGCTAAATGACTATTGTTTATTACCGTTATGGGATACATTCCACATTTATTTATTTCTGTACACCTTACTGCACCTATATAGCTAGACAGATTGGGGTTTCAATGCCAATCATTGCATTCAGACTATTTCAAACTGATGAATTTTGTACAAAATATAATTATATGCTTAATTAATTTACCTTGATTTTAATCATCCATCATTAACTCTTACAATGTACAGGTAGGTAGGTAGGCATTAATTCCAAGTCTTTTGTTACATTCTAGCTAGGTTACAAAACTGGTGACTAGTTTTAACTACAAAAAATTGCAAAAAAATGTAAGTCTGCCTATAACCAGTTGTCAGACACACCCAATACATGAGTCAGCTTGTATATTGGGTTATAAATCATGTCTTTAAAATGTCGGCCGGCCAGTAATGGTGTAGTTTCCTTAATCCCACTTGTTTTCGAGACACCGGTCAACTCATAAGTCTTGGGTTAGAAATGTAGCCAATTTACTGCAGATAACATAATAAGTAATTATGTTATTCACGAGCATTGACAATATATATTTATTTTAACTTCCAGTCGGCTTGGGAAACAAGCTCTGTAGACATGAACAGCTCTCCCCTGAACCCGGACGCGCCGGTGTTCATCCCCGGCAGCGTCGGGGGCTCGGACGTACTCCTGGCGGAGTCTCCTCGCAAGCCCGTGCCGATGGACGACATTGAGCTGCCCGACGTGGCTCAGTTTGAGACTGAAGCGGTCGTCAGACCCGCTGAACTGTTAGACTTGGATAACTGTGATCAACTCAATGGCCATCATGTGAGTAGCTTGTCTTTTGTTTCTTACTTTTTTGTGAAGTATTTTATACCTCGATTCCCGGTTAGTAGACCAGGAACAAATTATGCTCAAATGCCATAGAAATTAAAAGTTAAAAAATCATGTTAAACAACAAAATTTTGTGAAAAAAATAGGTCAGTATAGTATGTTATGTGTAGTTTTTTATTAATGAGACTAAATTTAAAATATTTCCCTCCATGGCTACTTAATAATATTATCAGCTTATCATGCAGATATCATATTTTTGTAATTCTTTCAATTACAGATGTGAATTTTTGCAAGCTATATAGAGAACAAAAGGTTTTTCAGAAGGCTTCATAACCTTATCAGTTGCATTTGTAAACATAGTAAAGTCATAATTAATTCATTATAAATTCAATGCACCTATTATTGAAATGAAAATAGATTGATTAGTAATGTATAGATACAGTTGAGATGTATTGTATGTGTTTGAAAATGTTAAAATAGAATGTAATGGTAGCTGAAATAATTTGTACACAAAAATTTTGTAGACAAATTTTCATACCACCTTTATAGTGAAGACCTTTGAGAAGCCTCAATGTATGTAAATAATAATGTGTTATTTAAGTAGCTTTATAAGTATTTCTGCAAATGCTTCATTGTTATTTGTTGAATGAAGGTAATGCGGCCTCTGGTATCAGAGTTCGTCAGGCCGTCTTAGGGCTTCTAACTTACTTAGCCTATCATAGTTTTCATCAAAATCAATGTACAGATCTAATATTACCTCTAATTCCATCTTAAAGGTTCTTGTTGGTTAAGCCAGAAACACATACCAAAGTAGTTTATACAATTTCTATAATTCACATTGTTATATTTAAGCTTATAAGACTATTGTTCGTGTTTCAGAATGTATCAATAGATGATGCGGTGAAGGAACACCTAAACGGCAATGATAAGTGTGCGATGGATAGTTTGGGCTTCGGATTCAATGTGGGCATTGAACCTGATAAAGTCAAGGACAGTGGCCTCATACAAGACTTTGAAAGAATACAGAAGGACACAACAGACTTCTGTAACATTCAGGTAAATGCCACTGTTGTTTTTGGGGTTCCATACCGAAAGGATAAAACGGGACCCTATTACTAAGACTTCACAGTCTGTCTGTCTGTCAATAGGCTGTATTTCATGAACAGTGATATATTAACATAACTATAACAAGGAATACTAAAACACAATAAAATAAAAATTTAAGGGGGCTACTATTAAAGGCTACTTTTTATGCCGAAAACAGCGGGTAACACCGTGGGGGACAGCTACTAATCATTAAAGTGATTGAATGTACACTATTTCTCTATTTTTTTATGAATTATCGTAAATTTTTTGTACATTACTACATTTATTGCCATTATTCATTGTCTTTTTTAAATTATTAGTTTGTAATACTGAGTACCCCTAACACAAGCCACAAGTTCATTCCGGAATTGATACATTCAATCACTAAATACGCTAAACACATCATTACATTTATCTCATTTTAATTTTCCATGTCAAAATGGACACCTACATCGCTTGATATCCTACTTAATATTATAAACGTGAAAGTTTGTAAGTATGGATGGATGGATGGATGTTTGTTACTCTTTCACGTAAAAACTATTGAATGGATTTTGATGAAACTTCACAATAATATAGCTTACATATCAGAATAACACATAGGCTACAATTCATAAATATATATCGTATATTATCCAAACACGGGTGAAACCGCAGGGCGCAGCTAGTAATTAATACAAAAATAATCGGTTTCAGGTATTCCAAACACATAGTGAAACAAATCCATTTGCCGTCGAAGGCAACGATGAGCTATTTGAAAGACTCAAAAACAAGGAGAGAGATCCGATGAGCATGAGTTTTTACCAAGAGAAAGATGATGACACATGCGAGAGGCTCGCCAAGAACGACTCGCATGTGGACCTGAACGCCGTCCAGCCGCTGCCAGACAGCGACGACGAGGATCTGCAGCCGAACGGCATCTGTGATAACGACAAAGAAAACATTTCCCCGGGGGACGAGCACACCGACCCCTTCGGCACCACGGACGCCCTCGAACCGAACAACGACATCATAAGGTTCGATGAAAGAACGGACAATCTATCACACAACATGGCGAGCTTCGGCCGAGACGAGAACTGCATGGAGTACATGGTCTCCGGCTCCAACATGTCGTATCCGAATATCGAATTAGAACCTGCCAACATTCCTCAGGACACTGTCCAGCAGACGGACACGCCCGAATCTCACAAGTTATTGTTCGAACAAATACCCGAAATACCGGACGGCAAGAGCTCCGAGCTAGGTTTTACGAATGACGACAACCGGGACGCGTCGGAGAGCGAGAGGGACCTCAGGGCCAGCACACCTCAAGACGAAACGTCTCAAGATATCGAAATGGAAAGCAAACTGGACGATTCGCCCTTGGAGGAGCTTCAACCGGAAATACAAACCGAGCGCGCCGAATCCGAACGAGTGATCTCTCCCGAATCCATTCACCTCGACGAGACCGAGGACACGTCGGTCCCCGAGACGGCCCCCGCTCTAGAGATCCAACAGGCCTCGACCCTCGAGAAGCCAGCGTCGCCGGCGCCCGCGGACGTGCACTCGGAGGAAGCGATCACGCCCGAGCCGCCGCACGGTCTAACGAACGTCTCGGTCGACGTTCACTGCAACGACATCGACGAAATACAGCGAAGTCTCGAAGATATGCTGCGCGGGGAAATGGAGCGCGGCGACATCGCTCTCGATGCGCCGGAGATCGTGCTCGAGGCCGCACACGCGGAGGCCGAGCTCGCGCTCGCCGCTTCCCCGCTCCCCGGGCACTCCCCCCTCCCCGGTGACGCGGCCACCTCGCCACTCCCTGCGCACTCCCCCCTTCCCAGTGACGCCGCCGCCTCGCCGCTCCCCGCGCACTCCCCCCTCCCCAGTGATGCGCTCGCCGCTTCCCCGCTCCCCGCGCTCTCCCCCGTGCCCAGTGACGCGGCCGCCGCATCTCCGCTTCCATCGCAGTCCCCGCTGCCCACGGACGCCGTCGCATCGCCTCTCCCCAGCGAGTCGCCCGCGCCGCAAGAGGCATTCGCGCATACAATTTCGCCTGCGCCCAGTGCGTCTCCTGCGCCCCAGGAGACCCCGGTACCTGTGGAGTCCCCTGCACCGTGCCAGCCGAGCGAGTCACCGCTCCCCGCCTTATCCCCCGCGCCGAGAGAACCGTCCCCACCGACGGAGTCGCCTCTTCCGGTGGATATTCAGAGAGATTCTCCTCTGCCGACCGACTCGTCGCTCCCGCGAGACTCGCCGCTCCCGAGCGAATCCCCGCTGCCCCGGGAGCCCGAAGAGCCCCGGGAAGCGTCCGCACCGGCCGAGTCCCCGTTGACAGTGCAGGAGACTTTTGCGCCGATAGAATCTCAGTTACTGAGCGAGTCTCCGTTACCGAGCGTCTCCCCGCTGCCGAGCCGGTCGCCGCTCCCGACCGAAGCGCACATACCGGTCGAGGCTACCCTCGCGGCCGCGCCCTCGCCCCTCCCGGCCGACGTGCCCCTCCCCGGCGACTCGCCCGCGCCCCCCGCCTCGCCCGCCCCGCGCGGCCCAGCCCCGCAGGAGACTGTTGTCGAATCCGAACACGTAACCGAGTCCGCGTGTGAAGCTCTACCAGAGCCCGAACCCGAGCGGAAGGCCGATACCGAGCTATCGGCGACGAGCGATATCGTCACCGAAGCCGCACTCGAAGCGACCGAGCCCCCGGCGGAGATCGCCGAGGAGGCTCCGCTGGCGGCCGCGGCGCCCGCCTCCCCCGCCGCCGCGCCCGCGCCCGACCTCGTGCCGGAGCCGCGCGCCGACCTCGTCACCGACATCGACGTCGGCGTGGCCGAGTCCCGCGCGCAGGAGATCTGCGTCCCCGTCACCTGCGAGATCCGGCCCGAGGACGGGGAGCAGCACGCCGCGCCGCCGCCCGCGCCCGCCGCCGACCCCGCCGCCGACCCCGCCGCCTCGGCGCCACTGGTCGCCGCCGCTGCGGGGATAGCCGCCGCGGCCGCGACCGCCGCCGTCGCCGCCGCCGCGACAAAATCGAAAACTGCATCCGTCAAAAAGTCGCCGTCTACACCCGCGTCGAAGACTGATGCGCGCACACCGAGATCCGCCCCGAAGCCGTCGGCCCCGACGCCCCGCACGCCCGCGTCGGCTCCCAAACGCCCGGCGTCCTCGTCGCTCGCGCCCCGCACGCCCGGCTCCGCGCCCCGGCCGGCGCCCGCGCGCCCCTCGCCCGCCTCCAAGCCCGCGACGCCCGCCGCCGCGAAACCCGCCACTCCGGCCGCCAAGCCGGCCCCGATAACGCGACCGGGGTCTACCAAAGCGGCGGCTCCAGCGAGACCGGCCGCGGCCTCGGCGGTGCCCAAACCGGCGCCCAAGTCTCCCGCGACGACGGCGCCCCGCGCCGCCCCCGCGCCCCGCACCGCGCCCGCGCCCCGCACCGCGCCTGCGCCCCGCGCCGCGTCCGCCCCGCGCCCCGCGCCCGCCCGGCCCGCCGCTAAGGCCGCGCCCGCGCCCACGCTCGCCTCGCGCCCCACGCCGCGCCCCGCCCCGGCGCGACCCGCCTCCGCTGTAGCGGCTAAGACTAAGAAACTCCCGGAAAAGAAGCCGCTGACAAACGGAGACGTAAAAGAAGTGAAGCCGGCGCCCATCACCCGCCCCGCGCCTCGACCCGCGCCCCGCGCCGCGCCGACCGCACCCGCCGCACCGGCTGCACCCGCCGCTCCCAGGTTCGTATTTTATAATGTACCGCGAGTGTAGTAGTATATTGTTATAATGGAAAGTTTCAGCTTGCCGTAAGAAATTCTACTAATGTCTAATAATAATCTTCTAAAAACCTTCATTGCATAGATAATCCATAGTTCCAAATCCGCGGTTCGCAACTTGTAAGAAATGTTGTCAGGGTAGTAATGTTCCGTGGTGCGGTTTACAGAACGGCGGCGCCGCGGCCGGCGACCCGCGCGCCTCTCGACAAGCAGAGCAAGGACCTCGCCAACAAACGCATCACAGCCAAGGCCGCGCCGCCCAGGACTGCCGCCACCAAGGTACGCCACGCACATGCGCGTTATGCTTTACTTCTGTTGCTACCGTTAATAATTTGCCTTCACCGGTTAGACTGACGGCCATGTAAAGTTCTCTGCGGTAGACGTGTTCCATTGACTTTCAGTTTTAGGTTCAACGGCCATCGTAGGCATTAAGGTCGACTTTCGATATTCAAGATCGCGGACTATGGACCTAAACTAGTTAACGTTAACGATGAATACAGCTAACTGCACATTGCACTGCCTATCAATATCATATATAAAACGAATATGATAACCAAGTGCAGTGCCGCTTGCAGGATCTTGCAAATATTCTTGATGACACTAAGCTCGATGACCGTCCTTGCAGGCAGCCGTAGGTGTGAAGGGCACAGCCAAAGTGGGCCCCAAGAAGTCGATAGAGAAGGAGGCGGCCAGCAATGGCTTGCCGAACGGCGCGGGAGACAAGGCGCCGCCGTCGCCGCCCGCCGCCGACGCCGCGCTGCTGCCCGACGTCATCGCGTAGGCGCACGGATTCCGATTCCTATTATTTCCGCTTGAATTTTGTGATTTTCTATAAGTGTACGATAGTTAAACGTCGCTCGAGCGGCGAGTCGTTAGGTGCGGGAGACTCCTCCCAGTTTTATATTATAGAGTCGCTTTTTATAGACGTGTATGTATGTTGCCGGTTCGTTGACGCGGGCGAGCCGCGGCCGCGGCCGGCGGGGGCTCGCTGCTGCCTCTGGCACTGCGGAGCACGCTGTGACGTCACCGGCTGCTAGAGTCGAGCCGTCGCGGCCGCGCTTCGCCCGTCACGGTTATTATCCATTATTATAAGTCTGTTTTAGAATTTTATATTACCAACGAATGATTAAATCTGGCTTTTAATTTATTTTCTTTGTATAACCGTATTATTATTTAAATAAAAAATGTGAGGAAGGACTGAGACATTGTTTTATTTATGTGGAATTGAAATTATGAGCTAGGCGAAGTGATAATTGAAACGCGTTTAGAAGTATATTGTTTACTTAATTGCTAGATCTTACGTATTAAAGTTCTCATTATATTTGATGTAAACTTGAAATATGGTGTTACAAAGAAATACTTAAAATAGAGCATATTAATCTAATAAATGATTATCACCCTCTTTCGTTCTTTTCTTTGCACAATAACACATCCCGATAGATTGTAATGCGGCTAATCTTCTAAGTGAGGGAAACGGAAATCGGTGTCTTTTAAATTCTCAGCCATCCATTTTTCTGCCTCTCGCGCCATGTCTGCGTCGAAGTAGTCGCGCCAGCCGCCTGCTTTGCCTGGAAACGCAGAATTTTAGTGTCAACTTGTTGCATGCGAAGCAAAGGTCAAAATAACAATTGGCAAGGTACAAATTGATGGCTACAGACAAATATAAAAACCCCTCTTTTGCATTGAGATAAAAATTCACATTCCATTCAATTGGTGGAGAGGTTAGTACAGTAGTACCCAACTTATATGGCTTACCGATTCACCTGCGCAGAAGATGAATTTTCAAAGCGCGGGAAATGCTATTGACCGCTATTGGTCGGCAGCCGCGCCGCCATCTTAGCGATCGCCGCGTGGCATGAGTGAGATGGAACTAACAGCTGCAGTGTATTATGAACCTAATAATAGTGATCTTAGGTTGATTGTAAGTTTTAAGCATTATTTCGTTAATCTTCGGACCATACCTACTTTCTTTTCTGCGCGAACGAAGATTCACGACGCGCCATATAAGTTGGGTACTACTGTAACTAGATAGATCGCTAGGAACGGCCAAAAGCCATTGGAACAGACGGAGATTGGTTTCGATTACAACAACATTTTTATGGGGCTATAGAATTATGAAAATGACTAAATATCTACCTTTCCTAATGAAAGATTGTTCGCCAGGTATGAGGATGCCGAGTTCCTTCATCACATCATAGTTGACAGACTTGTTTTTCTTGAAGTTGTCGATGCTGAGGTGGTCGCACAGCTTGGCCACCTGCTCTTCGGTGAAGTTTTTGTTGAAAAATGCTGCTACTCGCCGCACTGCAGCTGGTAGGTCCTAAAAACGAAATCCCACCTTGAAGATTCCCCATTATGACGACAATCAAAATTACTTTTAGTATTTCGTCAGTACACTTACGAACCTTGGACAACTCTTCGTAAAACAAAAACAGCAAGTTCGGATGGTCTCTCTGCTCCCATGCTTCTTTTATATGGTCAAAATACGGCGTCCAGTGGTCTGTAATACATTCATTACGATACGAGTAGTTTATGTAGATTAAAAATACCCGGCGTGAAGTTAAACCCCGTGCACTCACTCAGATTAAGCCGTGCTAGACTTACGCGGCTAGTATCGTATACTATTTTAGAGCACGTGTGATATAAACTCGCCATATATTTAAATTATGTAAAAATAATCTTCTAATTTATGTAATGTAAAGCAGTGATGTAAAGATGTTTATTTGACTCTTAACAATAAACACACAAATGTGGGTAGGTTGGCATTCCACCAGTAGAAAACGTGACAACGCAGTTTCACACCTACCCGTATCACTTCTAGATTTGGTTTTTGGGTTATTATTATTGTGTGAAGTGATTACTTGATCTAGGAATCTGTTATTTATCTGGTTTGTGCATAAATGACAATGTGCACACTATCAGACTGTAGTATACCTATTTGATATGGTGTATAATAATTGAAAGTGGTCAGTTATTCAGTGAAAATAGTTAATTGTTGGTATGTTGGTTAAATTATAAGTATAAACAACAAATAGGTACTCGTATCATTTCTACACATAAATTTTATGGTGAGCAAGCATTTTTATGATATTATTATTATTACGGATCCCCAATAAAGAAACGTATTTAGATTTTTATGAACGTATGAGTAAAGAAACTTACGCAAATCTCGCATAAAGTAGTTCCAGTAAGTCTTAAAATCACCAACATAACCCTGGGTTCGGATCGATCTGTTCAAGTGGTAGAATGACACCGCAACATCTCGCGGGTCTCTCGCCACGTACACCATTTTAGCCGTGTCCAGTAACTCTGGAGGCAGGAGAGATATAGGCAGATGTGTCTTGATGAAGCGCTGAGCCGTCACCTCTTCCAGCTGTTCGGTGGCTGGCTGCGTCACCCACTCTAAGATTTTGAGCTTGTGTTCACTGTCACTGTTCTCTGATCTGAACTTTTCCTTCATTACACGGTGGACGTATACAGAAAACCTGGAATTGGAGGCCTCGTTGTTAAAATAAAATTATGGAGCAACAACCTTTCATGGAAAATGTAGATATAATATTATTGGTATGCAATATATTCTTGCCGTATTTCCCCGCTTTGTAGGACTTAATTCTGGTTGTAAGTTTGATAAAATAAAATAAAATGCTTACTCTAAAAAAGGATATCTTTCGGTGAGAGGCACTGCTTCCGACGTTGCATAATCTAAGTCTTTTGCCACCATCCACACCAATTCTTGTGTCCATGTTGTTCCTGTAGTAAAAGCATATAAACCGTATTCTGTTATCCCATATTAAATATCAGACCTTTGCAAACAAATGAAAATAATACCTGACCGAGGGTAACTGGCAACGAAGACATCGTCAGCTCGCAGCGGCATGTTGTAGATATTGCTAGCTTGTAGTCTGTATTTGTGAGGGAGGAAGTATCCCTTTGGACCCACGCGGACAAATCCTGTGTATTCCCCTGAAAATAAAAGCATTCAACATGGGACATGGGTGTACTGTACACTGTACAAGGGTACACCTACGGTTCCGTATATCTAGGGAATCCAGAGGTAGGTACCTAAGTATGATCACCATGATCCCAAGAACTGGTGGATTTTGAATTGCTGGAAGATTGGTTGAAAAAAATTCGGCTGGATTTGAGAGGGTCCACATAATAATGTTTATCCTACTATATATGTATATCTTACTAATATTATAAAGCCGAAAGTTTGTGAGTGTGTGTGTATGTGTGTATGTTTGTTACCTCTTCACGCTCAAACGGCTGGACCGATTTCGATGAAATTTGGTATAGAGGTAGATTGGACCTATGAGACGGACATAGGCTATCTTTTGTCTCAAAAAAATAATCTCGAAGGGGATGAAATAGGGGTTGAAAGTTTGTATGGGGAATCCATAATTCTTCAAGTTAGGGATCTGAAAATTCTTATTTAGGCTTTTGGTAATAAATATTTAAATACAGGTTTCAGCTTTTTTGCAAAATCATCTCTAAAGGGGGAAAAGCAAGGGGGTTGAAATTATTAGGTATTCTTTACATGCACCCCCAACGGACCACAATAAACGGCTGAACGGATCGTTATTTAGAGAGGGAGAGTGCGATGGGAGGAAAGGGGGGAGAGTGCGGGGAGGGGAGAAGGGGAAAGGAGGAGAGTGGGGGGAAAGGGGAGAGTGGGGAGGAAAGGGGGAGTAGATGGTAGAGTGGGCGGAGAAGAGCGTAGAGTGGGGGGAAAGGGGAGAGTGGGGAGGAAAGGGGGAGTAGATGGTAGAGTGGGTGGAGAAGAGGGTAGAGTGGGGAGAAAAACGGGGAGAGCGGGAAGAAATAGGGGAGAGTGGGGCATAAAGAGGGGAGAGTGGGAGGAGAAAGAGAGGAGAGTGGGGTGAGAAAGAGGGGAGAGTGGGGGGAGAAAGAGGGGAGAGTTGGGAGAAAGAGAGGGGAGAGCAGTGAGAAAGAGGGGAAAGTGGGGGACAAATATGGGAGAGTGGAGGGAGAAACAAAGTAGAGTGAGGGGAGAAAGAGGGTAGAGTGGTGGGAGAAACGGGGGAGAATGGGATGAGAAAGAGGGTAGAGTGGGTGAAAGAGAAGGGAGAGTGGAGGAGGGAAAGCGGTTAGAATGGGGAGAAAGAGAGGGGAGAGCGGGGAGAAAGAGGGGAGAGTGGGGAGAAAGAGAGGGGAGAGCGGGGGGAGACAGAAGGGACAGTGGGGTGAGAATGAGGTGAGAGTGGGGTGATAAAGAGAGTAGAGTGGGGATAAAGAGGAGAGAGTGGGGGAGAAAGAGGGGGAGAGTGGGGGTAGGAGGGGAGAGTGGGGGGAAATAGGGGAGTAGGGGACAAAGAGGGGGAGAGTGGGGGTAGGAGGGGAGAGTGGGGGGAAATAGGGGAGTGGGGGAAGAAGAGAGATTGGGGGTAAATAGGGGAGAGGGGAAGAGGGGAGAGTGGGGAGAGAGAGAATTTGGTTCGCAGATAGGTTATCTTTTAACTTAGGACATAGGCTACGAACATATTATTAAGTCATCATCATAATCATCGCCGTTTTCTATCAATGCGATAAAAACTGAAAAACTACCCAATGTGCGTAAATTTCGTAAACTTACGACTTAGGCTTTAATTCATCATCATCATCACCACTGTTTTGCATCAGTGCAATAAAAACTGTGACAAACTACCCCATTGGCATGAAATTTGGTATTTTTATAGCTTATATACTACCTTATCCCCCAACTTACACATACACAGTGGCCTAAAAACTGTGAAATAGTACCTTAATTTGCATAGAATGTATTATGCAGATAGTTTAGAGACACAATATAGCCTACAAATCATCATCATCACCATCATCATCACTGTTTATTTGTCCATCAGTGCGATAATAACTGTGAAAAACTACCTAACCTCTGTATTTTCTCTGACACAATGTTACATGTCGTATCTAACAGCCACCGCCCTATAGGTTTTATAATGTGAAACGCGGGTGAAACCGCGGGGTGCAGCTAGTTAATATTATAAACGCGAAAGTTTGTCTGTATGGATGGATGTTTGTTACTCTTTCACGCAAAAACTACTGAATGGATTTTGATGAAACTTCACAATAATATAGCTTATAAATCAGAATGACACATAGGCTATAATTCATAAAGATATATCGTATATTATCCAAACGCGGGTGAAACCGCGGGGCGCAACTAGTAATGTTTATATTATTTGTATGTATGTATACAACCTACCTATACAAGCATGGGTCGTTTAATTTAAATTTAACTCTCACTGTAGAAAGTGAAATAAATTTCACAACAAAAAAACAATAAGTATGTAGGTATACTTCCTTAGTTCATTTTGTTCAAGGCGATAGGCAAGGTCTCAAAAATAATGTGGGAAAAGTCTAGTCATCCATCAGACAGACTCAGGTTAGGAAAGGTAATGGATAAACTATAACATTATTTAGGAGATACGTACACTATGTACCTAAGTACTTAATATTATTGTAGGTACATGCAACTCGACTTATTCCTCGCCATGCATTGTTGTCGGGAAGAGACGACTGGCTGAGCGATAAGAGCCCATTATGACACTGATTGATAAGTTTCTTTACATAATTATGTTATAAGTACATAATGTACCTACTTAGTTATGGAGTAATTTAATTCATCTTTATACCTATCTACAAAGACTGGAACTATCTTATGCAGTTTTGTTGATGTGCATAACGCACAAAATACAATCCCTAATAATCAATAAAAATAGGTAAATAGGTACCAATATGATGCAATCAATCAGCAAAACCAGTTTATTTAGGTGCAAGCATCTATATAATACGTAACTATGTCATTGTAACCGATTAATAGGCTATTAACTCAGAAACCTTGGTGCAACAATTATTATTTTACATTCAGTTGCTATTAAAATCCAATAGGAGTAGGTATTGGTTCAAGAGAAACGACTTCCTGGGTGAGTAGTTAGGTTCAGAACTTTAGACCTTGGTTAATTTCCGTGAATTAAAAAACTGTATGTATCGTGGAGAACTGGGCATTTTAAGGTAAACAAACAGCTGCAGGTAACATTTAACGTGTTTCAGAAGTGACTTTTACATTAAAATGTATTATAACTACTATATAGCTACCTAGCAACTTCATAAGCGGCCAAGCTTGCGTCGATGATTTGTCGCTGCAAGTATAGTAATTGATTTGTTGATATAGTAGTTACAATGCAAACAGAACGGTCACTGCTCTGTGATTACTTGGTCGAGGACATACTTAGTTAGTTCATTAAGACGCAATTATGCTGGTATCTAAGTATATGCCCCATAATGTTGTTATCAAACCTAGGAAGTCAAGTCATCCATGTCCAAATAGAACTTGTGATGGAATAGTATTGGGAGATACAGATATCCTACTTACTCTACATTACCTACCTATATTAGGTTCACTATCGTCACAGAATAATAACTAACGTTCACTCACGTTCTAGAAGTAAGGTCAACCGATTCTAGGCATTTTAGGAAAAGGTCTGTTCCGAACCTCTGTTGAACTTTTCTTGGTCGTACATAGGTATACCTAGTATGGGGTACGGTGTGTTTCGCACCATAGCTGGTTCGCAGTTTCGCACCGCAGTGCAAAAAGCCCCAGTCTTTTTGAATCGGATTTTCCCCACCACGTTCCTTATGCGGTGCAAACCGCCCAAGTAGGTAGGTAACGCATCGTGTTACGTGTGTCAATCAAATCTCTCATCAGCAAACAGCGCAGAATGGTAAATAGAACGTACCTAATAGGTTAGTCAAAAAATTTACCTACCTACATATAACAATTAAATAGGTAAGTATACCTACATAAGAAGTATGTATTTTTTTTGTACCTGCCTGACTTTCCTATCGATAAACATTTGAAATTTCTCGTTCCAAGCCTGACTCATTGAATATCGGACGATTTCACTATTTTCACTTTTTTAATAGCCCTTGCAATGTTGGCCCTGCAATGGCATATTTTGCCGATGCATTACAGTTTTAAAACAGTATAATTGATATGTAATTTAGAAGAAAACAACTGTTCAATAAATACATAATGTATCACTTAAAATAAGTTTAAATTAAACTTACCGGTAAACTGGTTCATCAATTCCTCAGCCAGCTTCGGTTCAACATCGACCATTTCAAGCGGAAAATTATTATTCCTTTCTGACTCCATAGTGCACTATAAACGACACCCGTCACCGAGTCTCTTCCTTTTGTATGTTGAATACTTTTTAATCAAAATAAACAATGCCAAGAGCGGTAAAAGTGAAAGTGTACGTTCGGAGCTGCAGACTGGCCCGTAGTGCGTGGACCAGGTTAAGGCTGCTTTACTTTGCTGGTACGGTCAGCATAACCAACCAACACAATTAAATATGTAGTGCCTACCATTCTCTGCAGTTTGTGCTTATATCATCGACGGACAAAGGAACAACTGAAATAATCTGGCGGAATTGCAGTGAATGTAAGTAGGTACCTACTATGCGCGCCTACTCGTAAGTAATTAATTGAGCACGAATAGTTAGGGGTGGGGGGGTAGTTCTAAGTTAAATGGTTCCAATTTCCGCGATCATGGCTTCATGAATGGATGCAGATATAGGTACATTGTAGTATACCTATATACCTACTTACCTAATGTTAAATTACTAAGTTGGTGTCGGTCACCACTCACCTTAGGGGTCATTCGCCATTACATTTTTTTCCAATCAAATTGTATTTAATTTTACTAGGTAAGTAGGTGCTCTGATTTATGCCGGCTACCCTGCCACTGCCAGACAGGCAGGTGGTCATTACACTATATGCACCTGAGATCTAAAAAAAATATTTACTCTGCGTCTAAATTCTCCAGTATACAAAGTTACTCTATGCTCTAAATCTCACTGCTGTGCCTTCTATTTTTCCTTCTGACGCCTGTAGTATTTTTTCTTCTATGTCTGACGCTACTAATTAATTATTATTGACAGCTCGATTATTAGGAAGGTATACAGCTAAAGCAATGCAGCTTATAAAATAGGTACTATGAATAATATTAGGTATGATATAGCGGTGCATAACGTCGTAATGATTACAATTAGATTCTTACTTTGTTAACATGACAGGCGTTTAACTTTATTACTCGTACCTACATGTAATAACTACGTACATAATAATTATAGTATGGTTCAACAGAAACTTTCACTTCAAGATTGCAAATAAAATAAGGGTAAATTATAGGTACAAATATTCTAAGGGTACAATGAAAAAACAGTATGTATATTTTACAATTATTATACGCACACTCTAAAATAAAAAAAATAATCATATCTTTCTCTGTACGATCGTTTAGTCGAGGTAGTTCATAGACTGTTAGGTAGGTATAGGGATGTATAATCTGAAGAGTAGGTACCTCATGATTTCCACCCCTTGCTTTGTCACCTTCAGGGATGATTTTGCAAAAAAGCTAAAACACGAATTTCTTTGTTTCGTACCAAACGTCTAAATATGCATTATCAGATTCCTAATTTGAACAATGATGGATTTCCCATACAAACTTTCAACCCCTATTCCACCCCCTTCAAGATTATTTTTTGAGACAAAAGATAGCCCATGTCCTTCTCAAGTTACAATCTATCCCTATACTTACAAAATTTCATCGTAATCGGTTAAGCCGCTTAGCCGTGGAATGGAAAACTTTCACATTTATAATATTAGTATGGATTTTGCTGGTCGGCATTCAAATCACATTATTTCCCTTAGGAGTAGTTGGGAGTTTCATACAAAATTACTGCCCTAGGGATGGAATGACTTGCTTTACAGTAGAGGATGCATGTAATACGAGTATTATACTGAGACGTTGTCCAGCAGGTGGTATGAAAAAATCTTAGATTAACGTATTATTTTATTACCATTACAACCAACAATATCGAAGAAAATAATAGTTTAAACAAAAGTAGGCTATATACGAGTTTATACCTGTATACAATTATCCGTCGCCAATAGTAAATAAATCCTAATGCCGTGCGATGTAGGTACTTTTACTGTACAGACCGTACATCCCAATAGAATAGATTGTAATGCGACTATTGATTTTCTAAGTGAGGAAACCGGAAATCGGTGTCTTTCAGATTCTCAGCCATCCAGTTGTCTGCCTCCCGCGCCATGTCCGCGTCGAAGTAGTCGCGCCAGCCGCCTGCTTTGCCTGGAAACGCAGAATTTTTGATATGTTGCAAGTGATCTTATGATGCCAAGAAAATCAATTGGCAATGTATACTTACAAAATGGACGATATAAATGCATTATAAATTATATAAAATGCTCTCTTTTGTACTAAGAAATCAATTCACATCCGACTGGTAGACAGATACTACGCTAGGAACAGCAAAACCCATTCGAACAGAGAAAGGTTTCGAATCTGTATGACTCCTTTCCTACATTTTTATGGTGCATTGAAGTTACGAACATAACAAAATATCAAGGTACCTACCTTTTCTAATGAAAGATTGTTCGCCAGGTGTCAGGATGCCGAGTTCCTTAAGCATGTCTAGGTTGACCGACTTGTTTTTCTTGAAGTTGTCGATGCTGAGGTGGTCGCACAGCTTGGCCACCTGCTCCTCGGTGAAGTCTTTGTTGAAAAATGCTGCTACTCGCCGCACTGCAGCTGGCAGGTCCTAAAAGAAAATAGGTAAGTCCTAGGTACATATCGCTTATTTCAGCTTTAACTTCCTAGGTGTATGTATAGTATTGTTGTGACTGCCTTCGTACACCTTGGTATTTTTTACTATTTGAGTTATGGATCACAGAAATCCAAAGAACTAACTTTACTAAATGTTTTTGTGGAGTGAAACGGTAAAACAAGGAAATACATTAAAATTCAGCAATCTCCCTGAAGTAGGCAATCAAATCCCATCAAAAACATAACATATTGTACAAAAATGCACAAGTCTCGCATCGCAGTTTACTTTATCTGCCGTAAAAAGTAACAGTTGTGATACCGAATGTAAACCAAATGCCGTGCCCCCAGATAGGTAAGTCGTACGTGTAAGGTACCTTGGACAACTCTTCGTAAAACAAAAACAGCAAGTTCGGATGGTGTCTCTGCTCCCATGCTTCTTGTATGTGGCCAAAGTACGGCGACCAGTAATCTGCAATACAATCATAATGCAAATAATAAACCCTTTTGCACTTTACATTCATGTTCATGAGATACGGCCTGGTGACAGACAGGCAGACGGACGGTGGAGCCTTAGTAATAGATTCCCGTTTTACCCTTCGGGTACGGGATCCTAAAAATAAAACGAATAACGCAAACGTTTTGCAGTAGGTATTACTATACTGCAAAACGAAGGTAAAACATAAATAATATGTAGGTAAAATAGGGTAAAACGCGCTACTACTCAGTAGAGTAGTACTGTAGAGTAGTAGCTCAGTAGAGTAGTACTCTACTGAGTAGTAGCGCGTTTTACCCTGTTTTACCACTTTTACCTATCTATCTATGAGTAAAACCAACTTACTCAAATCTCTCATAAAGTAGTTCCAATAAGTCTTAAAATCACCAACATAGCCCTGGGTTCGGATCGATCTGTTCCAGTGGTAGAATGACACCGCAACATCTCGCGGGTCTCTCGCCACGTACACCATTTTAGCCGTGTCCAGTAACTCTGGAGGCAGGAGAGATAGAGGCAGATGTGTCTTGATGAAGCGCTGAGCCGTCACCTCTTCCAGCTTTTCGGTGGCTGGCTTCATCATGTGCTCCAGGATTTTGAGCTTGTGTTCACTGTCACTGTTCTCTGATCTGAGCTTTTCCTGCATTACACGGTGAACGTATACCGAAAACCTGGAATTGGAGGCCTCGTTGATAAAATAAAATTATGAAGGAGGTACCTTTCATGGAACATTTATTTTAGAATATCATTGGTATGCACTATATACTTACTGTATTTCCCCGCTTTGTAGGAATTCATTCAGGTTGTAAGTGAGCAAAAGTAAAATAAAATAATGTTGATAGGTATACAATTATACATACTCTAAAAAAGGAAATCTTTTGGCGAGAGGCACTGCTTCCGACGTTGCGTAATCTAAGTCTTGTACCACCATCCAGACCAATTCTTGCATCCATGTTGTCCCTGTAGTTTAAACATATACCTATGAGCGGGTGAGATGTAGTTGTTTTTCTTATTTATTTCCTCTATGGTTGGCCGAACAAAACTGCGTCGTAGGTACGTCCGATTAGCGGTGCGGTGACGTAGTGTCGTCGGCAGTGATTACCTTAGATTTTTCTGGTTAATATTGTGGTGATACAACTCGTTATCTCCAGAGAGTTTATACGTGTTATCCCATATTGAATGTCGCTTTTGTAAAACAAACGAACATTACCTACCTGATCGAGGGAAAGTGGCGACGAATATATCGTCAGCTCGCAACGCCATGTTGTAAATATTGCTAGCTTCTTGTCTGTATTTGTGCGGGTGAAAGTAGCCTTTGGGACCTACGCGGACGAATCCAGTGTATTCTCCTGAAAATATGGCCAACAAACATTTGTTATTTTTATTACTTTTTAAACAATACTTTTTGTCGGGGGGTTTTTAAAGTTTTTATTTGAATTTTAATTCAGTACTTTTTAAATTATAAGATCATTATACGTTCATGAATCGTCATCTACAATGTGTCTGGTCACCGGTGTCGGAGACTTAAGGGGGGTTAAATATGGGGATTTTTATCGACAAATCACTATCTCGATTTTCTCTTGGCCTCTCCATACTAAAATGGCAGCCATTTTGTTTTTTTTACTTCGCAGCTCAGACGCCTACACTGATTAATCATTGCTATCGATGTAGACGTCTTAGGAAGACGAAAGAGGTATCATTTGAAAGCTAACAATAAAGACAATCAATTTATGATACATTTTATTCAATATCTTTTTCACAAAATAACATAACAATATTAACAAAATAAAAATCGTATTTATTTACTGCTTTTTTTTAGTTTTTTAAATTTTTTATGAAAACTAACCTGTCAAGCTATTTTTTTTAATTGTATTATCATAGTACAAGATATTTCCATTAAAATAAATCTTACATCAAGGTCCTAAGTTAAATATTTTCGAAGCTATGATGGTTTAAATATGACCCTTAAAAACTCTATTAATAGCACACGTCAAAGCTATGATGATTGGGATGGGAAAAGGCAAGAAAAGAACAAAGTAAAACCATTAATTATCATTTATTAATTTCGACACCTTTCAACATGGTTTACATTATTCTACTAGTTAAGCCCTTTGATTCGATACCCAATACAGAAATGGAAGAAGAAAAAACAAAAATTAAACGCCCGTTGGTTGCGGCGGCCATCTAGGACCGATTTTCATCAAACATAGCTAAGAACACTCCCGACTAGTTCACCTTACAAACAAAAAAATAAAACAAATATGAAATCGGTTCATCCGTTCAGGAGTTACGATGCCAGTCTAGACGTGTGTAAGGAATGCTTGTAATATTACCCAGCCGGGTAATGCATTACTTTTCATCACGCGGTAAAATCGATTATCACCTATCACCTCCCATCACCCACCCGCGCTGAACCGACGCGCGGCGCGGTACAGCGGCGCTCGAACATGTCGAATAACCGAGCGAAAGAAACAGCACGATCTGCGGCAACGCGTGTGCGAAGCGACGAGCGCGTGATGAGATATGAGTATTTATATTATGCAGCTATTTGGTTTTACCCAGTAGGTAGGTACCTACCTGATTGTCAACCTTATTTTGACCGGAATACGGTGCACCCTTCCGTTGGCAAGTTTAGTATTTATTTCCACTATGGGAACCGCTACGCGTTCGGCTGGCAGTTGGCACCATAATTAAATGCAATGCTTGATTGAATTTTTCGGAACGTTTCCGTAATTTCGTGCGAAAGTGTTATTAAATAATTTGTAAAATTATTATACAAAGGTTGGCCTGATGTCATTTTTGTTGATCATCATAATTTTGGACATGATCAGAGGTAACAAAATAATGGGTGATGGATGATGGTAGTCGCCGCGCGACGGTCTCGCTCGTCTCTCTCAATCGAAAACCACGGCCCGACCGAACATCACAGTGAAGGTGAACCGAACATCAGCAACCGACCGAACATCACGCGTGATATTACAGGGTAATATTACGCGACCGCGTGATGAAATGGTGTAATGTATCACGCGTTCGCGTAATGATTTGCGCACGTCTAGATGCCACAGACACCCCCAGTTTCCCCCAGTTTCTGGAACGTTTGTTGGCTTTGACAGTAGATTAAAACTGACGTTGTCTCTATCTGACACTAAACAAATGACAAGGATGGCAATATAATTAATCTGCAGTCAAAGTTGGCTGACGTTTCAGAAACCGGCGGACAGACACACAGATCGACAGTGCGACAGATGCCTACCTACACATTACACAACACACGTCAAACGCATAATACCCTTACAGTAATACCCTTTCGTTTTTCGTCGGGAGTTAATATTGTTGAAATAAATATTACCTGTTAAAAATTCGCCTTACCGGTAAACAGTTTCATCAATTCCTCAGCCAGCTTCGGTTCAACATCGACCATTTCGAGCGGAAAATTTCTATTACTTACTGGCTCCATAGTGCACTATAAACGACACCCGTCACCGAGTTCTTCCTTACGCAATGCCAAGAGCGGTCAAGAAAACGTTAAGGTACGTTCGCAGCTGCTGACTGGCCCGTAATGCGTGGACTAGGTAAAGGCTTGTTTACTTTACTGGTACGGTCAGCATAACCAACACAAATATAAAAAAAGTAAAAATAACTTAATAAAATGTTTAGTAGGTACGATTTTCTGCACTTTTGTGCATAATGGACAGAAAAAAAGAAAATCTGGAATTGCTATAAATGTAAGTAGTATGCGTACCTACCCGTAATGAACTAAGCACAAAATGTTTTGTGGGGTAAGTATCTACTAATCTTCTTTTCATCATCTTTATATTCGTGATTTGACGCCTGTAGTATTTATTTCCTCTATGATTGTCTGATGCGACAATCTATTATTGACAGCTCCAATTAATATGCATATACAACTAAGGCAATATTCAGCTTCTAATACAATGAATTATAATATAGCGGGCATAACATCGTAATAATTACAATTAGTAGGTACTTAAGTTTACACACGTGGCTATCTATAGGCCTACACATCAAAAAAGTCTAAGCAACATGCATGCATAACATGGACCCAGGAACAATGGAATAAAATTATGTTTTCCGAGGAGTCGCGATTCGGGTTTAGGCCTGATACAAGAATGGTGCGAGTGTACCGTCCCGGAAATACTGAAAGGCTCAGGTGCGTTCAGGAAGTTTATCCATACAGCGGCTCAACAGTAACTGTTATGGTATGGGCGGGTATTATGAAGAACTGCCGAACTGAGCTCGTTTTTGTAAACGGAAACATGAACGCTGAAAATTACGTTGAGGATATTGTCAGACCTGATGCCCATCCATTTGCACAAACCTTTGGCTCCGATTTTACATTAATGCATGACAATGCGCGTCCACATACACCTCGGCAAACCAGAAAAGAACCAAAAATTAGTACATGTTGCTTAGACATTTTCGATGTGTGTACATGTAAGTACTTATACTTATTATTTTACTCGTACCTACGAACTTAGTAAATAATATTTAATTACTGTAGGTAAATAAGTTATATTGCGATTTACGATCGCAAAACACGAGCTCCAAATAGGTACGTCAATAATAAGTATACTTAATGTATTAAAACTGAGGACAAAATAGTACACTCTCGTGATCACGACCGATGTAACTCGGTCGAAACGTCGAGGTATGTCAAAATTATATATTTTGATATTAGTTTGTGCGCGAATTAGACCCGTTTAAATACTAATTAACAAAATAGTACAGTTGGTAAAAACTTATTTGTTGTCGGTTGAAGTAATTAACTGTTGTGATAACATTTATTACTAGATAATTCCCGCGTAAACATGCGCGTGAGTATTACAATGTGTAACGTCAATAATGTCACTCAGTTTCATAGCTCGCGGAACATTACGGGCTCAGCTATGTTCGACGCGGTCCATGCTAGACCTACCCACTTTTAAAAGCAAAATTTTAAAGTAATCACTTATTACGAAACCTTTTTAAGTACCGTTAACTAACTCGAAACCAAAGCTACCAAATGCCGAAACTCCCATCAAAGCCCGTCCAGTGATTTCTGTATTTTACGGTAACAATACAAACAAAATAAAAGATAAACATTTTAAAAATACTTTTTCGGGCTTAGTTCAGTTCGGGTTCTTTTAATGAAATAAGTTGTCGATCCCTGTTAGTTTCCTACTATAAGTATAAGTACCTGGATGACCGAGCGTTGCTCAATAATAACAAAATATGAACTGGTTATTTAAAGAAAAAAATCATAAAAAACACGAATAAAATGAAATTTTCTAAAAATGATTCCTAGCTAGATCGATTTATCGCCCCCGAAACCCCCTATACTAAATTATAAAGTACCTATACCCTATAAATAATTAGATTTCATGAAAATCATTGGAGCCGATTCCGAGATTCCAATTATACATATAGGTATATATAATTATACAAGAATTGCTCATTTAAAGATATAAGATTTAATACCTGCATTATTTTTATGTTCTCTGACGTGACGAGCAAGTCAATCGCTTGATGGTAAGTGGCACACCTGCCTGTCTATAAAAGTTACAATGCCACCCAAAAATTGGCATCGCAAAATGTTGAGCTGCGCTGCACTTATTATATTGATAAACGCATTTTCGGGCTGCTGATGCCTATCTAGGTCTGTAATAAATACCTTTTATCAACCTTCTATCACCAACAACAATAAATAATTATGTACAAATACATACCTAAGTATATTTTATTCAGTTGGACCCGACGCACCCTATTTAATTAACAGATTACCGTATTATCACGAATATACATTTTCTTATCTTGGATAAGTACCTATAGGTGAATGTCTTATTTAGATGTAATTTTAATTTTTAATTTTGATGATTATGTTTACCTATACCAATGTAAATACTGTGATTGGAAAAAATGAAAAGATAATATGATAGGTAGACTTTCTATTTCTATTTCTATACAATAAATGAAAAAATTACATCCCCGTAGAGTTTCTTTGTGCTGTCTTCTCTAACGGGCGTATTCCGAAGCACTGGTAGAGTCAACGGAGTTTCCTTTTCCTGTCCGAGATTCAATCCCGGACAGTGCTCGAAAGGGAAACATCCTTTTTCAAACTCAAACCATAATCAATTAAATTATTTGTTTTCTTTTATGATTTTATTAATTTGTTTATCAGATTGAAGTGTTTGACTTGTAAAAGTGCGATTTTATTGCCTATTTACAATAAATGATTTGACTTTTGACTGTTTTGTCTTTATTTTCACCAAATTAATGTTGTAATAAATGATTTTTTTCCTAGTGGGTGCCAGTGGTTTAGGTTTCAAAATCAAACTACTGAACGAATTTTATGAGACCAGGCGGTCTCATAGAAAGGAATTTCAGTCTGCAGTCTGAAAGTATAATAATATTATCTTAAATAAAAAATACTTTTCAAATTACCTATAAGTTCCTAATTCATGGCGAAGACCTGAGGTAGCAAAAATAATTATAAATTTCACTATTTAGTTCCGTACTTAGGTAGGTAACTTGCGGCCAGCAGTGTACCAAATGGGTATTGCCCAAACGAGCTGATCATATTTGTCATGAATTCAGGTGAATTATATGACATAGCTCTTGTCGGTGGATAAGTAGAACGTTACATTATTTTTCTTCTGACATTTCTCTGATACTAACCGAGACCCGCGGTTTCACTCGCCTTGAGTAATAATTATGCCAATATTATTTAATTTAATTACATTAATATGAATAAATTGTATAGTAGGTACTGGTACTTTTTACGCGAGAACATGTAGTTACTATTTCCCTAGATTCAAGGAATGCTAGTCTGGATCTATGTAGGATGTGATCTACCATAATACATATTATTGAATACCAAAGGTTGTCTGGTAGAGATCGCTGACCGCCCATTGTACCTATTTTTAAGTTTGTCCTTCCTGTGTTCTTTACATTGTGGTCTCAATAAAGACTTATCTATCTATCTTACTAATACCAACCCATATAACTCATGCATTGTGCAAGATTTGGTTGGATGAAGCGGAATGTCTCTATCATGTTACTAAAAAGGCAAATGAGACCGAAGGGAATTAACATTCTCGTCTGCTCCCTTACTGACGCCAAGGGGACAGATGGGAATTAAAATTTTCAACCAGGGGCGGATGGGAATTTATATTCCTATTTGGTTTTTGTTGGACGAGTTATTCACGCCGCCTCCACCCGGCGCGTAGCGCCTGATAACTTTATTGCTATAGTCTAGAGTAAACCTCGCTATTTTTTTAGTTGTGTTCGTTCCTTTGTGTAATTGTGTATTGTAATTGTGATCAATCGCGCACTGCGGTCAATAAATTACACCAAAAATCTGTTCAGCCGTACTATATATAAGCGCTAACGGCTCATGGTGACAAACATGTAGGTAAATATATATCTATATATACATATATATACTTAGTCAGGTCATAAGTATTGTCACACAGTAAAAACTTTTCTTTTAGAATGCTGGCCACAAAAAAGTTTATTGAATTCGAATTTCGAATTGTTCATGAAAATAAAAATGTATACTTTTTAGAATTTTACTCATTTTTAAATATGGAGTGGACGTTTAAAGAAGACCGTGTTGCAGTTATTGCGTTGCATCGTTGCGGTTACGCGCCAATTCAAATTTTTGACATACTGAAAAATTTGAATATAACCAAGAGATTCGTTTATCGTACCATCAAACGATACAATGAAGACTCTAGTGTAGATGACAGGTCAAGAAGTGGTCGCCCTCGGTCTGTTAGGACTCCAGCAGTGATAAAAGCTGTGAAGGCGCGAATTCAAAGAAATCCCAAACGTATGCAGAAACTGTTGGCCCTTCAGATGGGATTAAGCAGAACCACGGTGAAAAGGGTGTTAAATGAAGACTTAGGGCTTCGGGCATATCGAAGAAAAACAGGACATCATTTGAATGCTCGTCTAATGGACCTGAGACTGAAGAGATGCCGCGCTTTGTTGAAGCGGTACGCGGGAAAAAAATATCGGGAAATTCTTTTTTCGGATGAAAAAATTTTTACCGTAGAAGAGAGCTACAACAAACAAAATGATAAGGTGTACGCACACAGTAGTGAAGAAGCGAGCAACCGTATTCCGCGTGTCCAACGAGGTCATTTTCCATCCTCGCTCATGGTATGGTTGGGAGTGTCTTATTGGGGCTTAACAGAGGTACATTTTTGTGAGAAAGGTGTAAAAACGAATGCAGTTGTGTATCAAAATACAGTCCTGACGAACCTTGTGGAACCTGTTTCTCATACCATGTTTAATAACAGGCACTGGGTATTCCAACAAGATTCGGCGCCAGCTCATAGAGCGAAGAGCACACAAGACTGGCTGGCGGCGCGTGAAATCGACTTCATCCGGCACGAAGACTGGCCCTCCTCCAGTCCAGATTTGAATCCGCTAGATTAAAAGATATGGCAACACTTGGAGGAAAAGGCGTGCTCAAAGCCTCATCCCAATTTGGAGTCACTCAAGACATCTTTGATTAAGGCAGCCGCCGATATTGACATGGACCTCGTTCGTGCTGCGATAGACGACTGGCCGCGCAGATTGAAGGCCTGTATTCAAAATCACGGAGGTCATTTTGAATAAACTTTATTGTCATAAGAATCTATGTTTTGTTAAGTTCATTTTGGTATATAAATGGTTACATAATGAATAAACTTGTTTCAATTATTTTATATAAAACATGTGACAGAATTTATGACCTGACTAGGTATATATTCAGGGCTGGGCAAAATACATGCATTGCCTTAAGTAAGTGAAATACAAAATACTGTAGGTACCTATTGCAAGTATGTAATTAAAATACGAAATATAAAAATCTTTAATAAGGTAAGTATTTGAAATACAAAATACACAGTACCTATGTTAGTTATTTTTAATATACAATAGGTACGAAATACAAATTACAAAATACGTTATAAATTACAAATTACGTGCTGAAAAGTAGATGAAAACAAGATTAATTAATCAGTAAAATCAGAGTTGCCTGTCATGAACACTAGATTTTGACGCACAGTCATAGCATTCAGTGTACATCAGGCGCAGTATTGCCAACTCTAAGGCTGAGGCCAAACGAGCGTAATTTTGTGAGTCGTGAGTCGCAGAATTTCGTTCGCAGAAATTCTGCTGCATTCGGTTTCATGCAAAAGTCCTGTTTCGTTCACACGGTGACGCAAAATGAGTTGTCTGCCGACTCACACGCATTATCGGACCGAATTGAGTTTGCGGGGGGCGAGGGGGCCGATGCGGGCCGGGCAAAGCGTCAGTCAGGTACATTTTTGACGTTCGATAGTAACTGAATAAAATGCGCTCGTCTGGCATCCCAACAGAATTTCTGCCAGGCAGAATTATTGCGAATGAAATTCTGCGACTCACGACTCACAAAATTACGCTCGTTTGGCCTCAGCCTAAAAGCTACTTTACCTACCATCATTACACTTTCATTCATAACACAGTCTCGCACTCACACTCACGATCGCTAAATGAAGGATATATGTATTTTAACGTTAACATGTATTTTGAAGCCTCAAGTATTTGAAATATTACCTACTTATTACGAATTACAAAATACCTTGGCGTCAGGTATTTGAAATACGAATTACAGATTACATTGTAAGGAAATACCTTATTCGAATATAAATACCAAATACGTATTTGTATTTCTAAACTCTAGGCCAATAAATGGAGCCATAGCAAACTTCCCTCCTTTTTCCCCCCGTTTCCCCACAACTATATTTTATACACAACAACTTTTTCAATATTTGAAACATAAGGTTTCGGCCAAATATCATAACTCTAAGCTACTATGAGGGTAGGTACAGCAAACAAGCAAACGGTACAAAACCGGCCATTCTTAAAATGGAGACCTTTGCTCGCACTACGTTCGCTCGGCCAATTAGATCCTGATCCCCAAGTATTTTGATGTCCTGATCTATGGAATCAGTGTGGTCCATGGTAACAAACATCGATATTCCAAACAAATAGTTGCATAATATAGGATATTATGTGATTGCGGGAACCCAACCAACTTACCGCCACGGTGGCCGTCATACAACAACACACAAGTAAGAAGTTATAACTAAACTACTTACTCTGTATTGAAAGGTATGTATTGTATATGCATTATAAATAATTAAACTGATAACTTTGCACATTATTCTTATACCAATAAAAACAGATCCGACATGAACGTATAACTACGCATGGCGGTCCTGAATCAGATTTTAATCGGATATAGGCAGTTGCCGAGTTCTTTTCAAGCTTCATTATTCAGTGGTCCATGCTGGGGAAGCGCAGATCTGTGTCGCGCAGGTTCTCTGCGATCCATCGGTCGGCGTCTTGCTGCATCTCCTCATCGAAGTACTCCCGCCAACCGCCGGTTTTGCCTGTGACAAGAGAAACAAACACAATCAATCAATGTTTTAATTTATAAAAAGGGAAATTTACAGTAGCAAGTAATTAACAACAGAAAAGCATAATACTTAAGTTACAACTATGAGACATACTATAAGATTTTGGTCACTTACCTTTCCGTATAAATGATTCTTTGGAATCTAAGAAGCCCAACTCTCTCATTTCTTCGTAGTTGACTGACTTGTTGTTCTTGAAGTTCTGGATGCTGAGGTGGTCGCAGAGACGCTCCATCTGTTCAGGAGTCAAGTCCTTGCCGAGGAAGTCGGCTATGCGACGGATTGAGGCGGGTAGGTCCTACAAATAATACATTTCAAAACTTAATAAAACTTGATCATGATAATTCTCCATTCTCCCCACTACCTCTGAGTCTGCATTATCTCTCTCCATCCAAAGGTTGACTGGAAGAGAACTTATCGCTTTTAGCGATAAGTTCGCCTATTGTACTTTCGATTTAGATAAAGCTCCTTCTGTAATACCTTGTGTATTTTTATAACCGGTGTGAAATAAAGTCTATCTATTCCATTCTATTCTATTAAAATACCTATTCTTCTTTATTCTCGAAGACTAGATCTGACCTTCGAGAGATCTTCGTAGAACAGAAACAGCATGTTAGGATGGTCCCGCAGTGCCCATGCCTCCTTAACATGCTCGAAGTATGGTGTCAGAGTAACTGCAAACATTACATTCAGAATGGGCTTTAGCATGAAGTATGGTGTCAGAGTAACTGCAAACATTACATTCAGAATGGGCTTTAGCATGAAGTATGTGTCAGAGTAACTGCAAACATTACATTCAGAATGGGCTTTAGCATGAAGTATGGTGTCAGAGTAACTGCAAACATTACATTCAGAATGGGCTTTAGCATGAAGTATGGTGTTAGAGTAACTGCAAACATTACATTCAGAATGGGCTTTAGCATGAAGTATGGTGTTAGAGTAACTGCAAACATTACATTCAGAATGGGCTTTAGCATGAAGTATGGTGTCAGAGTAACTGCAAACATTACATTCAGAATGGGCTTTAGCATGGAGTATGGTGTCAGAGTAACTGCAAACATTACATTCAGAATGGGCTTTACGGTTTACGTGGAATTATATACTACACTTTACTTAGAACTTGAAAAATATTACACTTACACAGGTCCTTTATGAAGGCACTCCACATATCTTTAAATGATCCTTTGAATCCCAACAGCTTGAACAGTCTGGCATGGTGGTAAGACGACACTGCGACATCTCGGGGATCTCGCGCTACGTACACTACCTAGTAACAATATTGAAACATTCATACGTGTTGTGACAAAAACAAGGATTACTATTGTCGCCTACTTTATAATTATTTTATAGGAATAGATTTCGAATAGTAAGTTGCGGACTTTACAGAGAGTCAGAGAGAACAGCGTAAACCTGCCTGGGGACGGTGATTCTGCTCAAGAACCTCTAGGTATATTTTCTATGACTATGATACATTGGTTAAAATTGTATAGATTGGAATAATAATCCAATCTATACAATTTTAAGTTTATTTTAGTTACTGATTGGTGCAGAATCAGTAACAAACGACAGTAAAACGTTTATATATTATGGCAAAATGATAAGAATATTCAAGTACCTAGGTGCATTGGAAATTAGAATTAAGAACCTACCTACTTATCTTTTTCCACTTATGTACATAATAATCACGCAAGTAGGTATAAATTTATGTGAATCTATTGCAATGCGACTTTCACAGCTTATAGAAGAGAAACTTGGTAGCTTACGAGTAGAATAATTATTGTTCAAGAGGCAAAACGGAACTATATTGTTAGTCGTATAGTTGTTTGGTTATTCGTTGTCAGGTTTTCAAGGAAACGTTCTTCTTACACCATAATAACCGTCTCACCGTGATCAAAACCGTGTGAGTAGCAGCTAATAATAATGATTAAGTAGGTACCTATAGGGTTCTAGGTAGGTACTAAGTGTACTTAATTTAAGTAGGTACCTTGGCTGTATCTAAAATTTTAGGTGACAGCAAAGACATAGGCAGATGGGATTTTACAAAGCGCGGAGACGGCATGCCCGCTAACATTTTGGTAGCTGGTGTGGTCAGGAACTCTAGGATCTGACGCACTTTCTCGGAGTCGCCGATGGCATATTCTTTAGAGAGCTTAATTGCGTTGTCGTCGAAGAAAGCGACCATTCTGAAAGTGAGAATTCATTATTTCTCTTTTTTAGAATTCCAGCTTTGAAAAATACATAAGTACCTAATACTATTATGGTCTATGTATAGACTCACTCCAAGAACTGATATCTCATTGTGAGAGGCACAGCATCCGCCTTCGCATAATCCAAGTCGTTCGCTAACAACCAAACCAACTCCTGAGTCCATGTGGTACCTGCGAACCATTTATTCATTACTTTCATACCAAAACATATTGTTTACTTTTTCCGTAGATCACACCTCTTTCGTGGTGGTACCTACTTTGCAGCGTAAATAATTATTGTAATTTACTATATAAACTTAAATTCTGTAGGCCCCTCATAAAATATCTGGTATGTACATAATATAATATCTACTATACCTACCTAATAATGTTAATTGAGCTATCTACTTCATAGCCACTTGGGCACAGAATATAATAATAATAATTATAATATAATTACATAATGATAGGTGTTAAAGGACTTATTGGGTTAGATTAGATAATAAACCACCTGTACGTAGGTAAGAAAGTTTTGCCGTGTATCAACAACATCAACATCCTGTACCTAATCTCTTGAGCTCTTGCAAAGAGTTAGCTGCTACCATTCACTCAATAACTCTAGCTAGAAGCAGCGCCAACCGAAGCATTTTATATAATTATTATATAATTAAGTAGCACTACCTATGAAAAAATTTACACAATTATGTACGATGCCCATGATAGTTGCGTAATATCCACTTTAAATCATACTTATCTTATTTTGATAAAATTATCAATCCATTTATTATTTTTGTACGATATTGTCAATAGTTGTCAAATCACAGTATTAAAAAGTCATGTACCTTTAAAGTGGGTTGAATTAACTGGTGGTGGTTCGCTTCTTCTGAACCTGATGTCATATTTCAGAGGAGCCTTTGCCTCCTCTCCCGCGTTGTGTTAGAAACTCTGGGGGGGTCTTACTAACGTTCAAGGTCGACCGATTGATTTGATTATTTTTCAATCATCAGAAACCTACCACTTTCTTACCCGATCTTTGATAGCTGGTGACAAAGATATCTCCCTTCCTCAGCTCCATATTATATATGTCCGCTGCGTGTTTTTTGAACTCTTTCATAAGTAAGTATCCTTTTGGGCCCACGCGTACGCTGGATTGTAAGGTTACTAAAATTGAATAAGACCGATATTATTTTGCTGTGTCATTTTTGGTAGGTAATAATAATATAGTACCATTATACTGACCTAGGTACCTACCTATTTTTAATGCCTAATATATAGGTAAGTATGACCAGCCACAGGTACTTACCATAAATTGTTTTACATAAGTAGGTACCTAGGTATACCTATTTATTACAAAAGACTAGGTATAGATATATAATCAAAAACTCACCTTCAGTTAATTTTGAGACATGTTCTATTTCTTCGGGAGTGAGGTTTTTATACTGAAAAACATCTTTTTGGTTTGCCATCGTTATAAATAAATAAAAATAACTAAAGGTAAGTAGGTGTACTTATATATAACTAGAAACAAAAGACAAATTGTCTACTACTTTAGTCTTCTAAGTCGTATGGTGAACTGGTGTAAATTTGGATATAATATCTTAGACTTACAAATAAAATAGGTGCGCATATCGCCGATTCGACGTGATGATAAAGATATCAGTTGCCAATAATAAAGTATCCTCCCCACTGGCGTTATAATAGCGCAGGCGTTATTGCAATATATCTGTTACTGTGAACACAATTTGTATTTGAATGCGTATGTACGTTCTTATCTTACACACTGCTGCGATTAAAACACAGTTTTTATTTTTATTTTGTTGGCACACTGCACGTTACTATGACTATGACATGACACAGAAGTCCAAATTGAATTATGGTTCGCTGAACTAACATCTGGGTGCGAACACAACATGCACACAGATAGTTTTAGCCGATACAATTGAAAATGTCAACAAGAACATTACAAATACCGTTGATGCGATCAAAGAACGGCACAAAGGAGAATGTGTTAGAACTAAAGTAGAGTAGGAATGGTAGTACATACAACCGCCCCCTTACATAACCTATGATTTTGAATTAGGAGTAAGTAAGACACATGCACAATTGCACATTGCTATGAAAATATTCCATTTTGTACAGACCCGTGCGATACACACACCCACAGCATACACACAAGGTCAGCTAGTGGGACGCAATGCGGCTAAAAGGCATGTTTCCAATATCTGATAATAACGCAACTGTATGGAAAGGCCTTTGGACGCATTATCGGAATAACGCAGCTAATGGGGAAGGCTTTACTTTACAGCCAACTCGAAATCCGGTAGTGTTATGAGTAAGATTTTTGTTACATCTCAGAAAGAGTACAAAGCACATTATAGAATTCGTGTTTAATAATTTAATGATGTTTGTTTGTTTGTCGTATATGAGGTTGTGTTAGCCTCGAGTGTCAGAGTTTATCAGGCCACTCATGGCCCTCTTACGTGGCTTAACGGCAACAGCAGTCGATTGTCAATGTTATCTGACAGTAACTGTCAATCGAAAGCAACCGAGAGTGATGGAAAACCGAAAAAAAGTCATTGGTACGGGCCGAGGATCAAACCCGGTATCCTTGGATTCCAAAGGCCAAAGTTACCGTTCGGCCACCATCACTTAATTAATATGAAAAATAATTATATTGATTGGAGCTCAGCATCTTATATCCAAGTCAGAGTGACTAGAATTAAAGTGTATTCAGCCTTGAACATTACAAGTATTGTCTTATCAAGTAAGATGTCATAACAACACGGATAAATATATTTGTTTATAATACAATTTCTTATTATAATCTAATCGTAGAGTTAGCCAGGTGGCGATGAAGGTAATTTGTTATCAAATAAACATCTAAAGCTAGGCCGATTTTGTTTAGCCACTGAAGATTCGGTTTCAAAAAGTTATTTGAATATTTTGTGGTTCTATCCATCGGATCATGTATTATTGTTCGAGTAGGTAGGTAAGTATCATTAGGTACCGATACGAATTTATTAAAATCCATACAAATATCGCAGCCTAATAAATTTTACTAACACATATTACGTATAACTATGCGATATTCTTTCTGTTTGTACCTAGATCCCGTCTAAATCGCTAAAATAATTTTGCCTATTTGGTAGGTACTTATACTAACTAAGTAAGGTTGGACCTTGGAGAGAAGGAAATAGTTAGAAATAGCTTTATGCAATAAGACCGCCCATCGTACCACCGTCGGATATTTATCTGTATTGTTTCTTTATGGTGTAAGTAAGGAGTTTGTTATTATTATTCTACTTAATGGGCATGCATTATAAATTATCCTACCGATATGTTTTTATAAAACTACACCCACTATTGCTTTTGGTCCGTCATTGTAGGAATTGAAACGGGTCGATTGGAGTAATTGGATTGGAATCGCTATTAAAGTTTTAGAGAAACAATGTGATGCATAATAAAATGACCAATAAAATAAATAAAATAATTATTTACTTACAAAATTTACAAATAACTTATAGGACTTATTAAGAAATAAATAACCTAAATTAATAAATAGGCAGTCAGAGATCAACAAATTACGGGGACACAACTTCGGGCGCTCGCTCGGGAACCACGGGAATCACTAGTATGTCCTTTTCCGGCTCAGCCTTCGTTGTTTCTCCCTGCGGCTCAGGGATCGTCCGGAATCGGCAAGTGAGGGTGACGGGGTCGCGCTCGCGGTCCGGCCCGCATTGCTCGGTTGCGCCGATCAGTTTCACCTCCTCCTCGGTCTCGTTCTCGTTCTGAGGCTCCGGCCCCATCCGCCTGCGGCCCGCGATCACAACCTCGACGGCTCGGCCGTCGCCCTCTGCGCTACGGTCTAACGAGCCGATCTCCACCCGGTACGGAGTATTCGGCTCCACGAACGCCTCCATCACGTGGTCCGCCCTCTCCTGCAGGCCCGAGTCGCGCGTGTGCGGCTTGCTGCTCTTGAGGAAGTCGTCGAGGATGTCGAGCGGTAGCGACATCTTCTGCGGGATGGCGACGACGAACACCACGTTCTGCACGTCCGCGGAGACGTTCAGCTCTCCGTCTTGCCGCTGGTCGTAGAGGACGGGCGCGGCGGCCGCGGCCGCGACGAGGCACGCGAGTGTGAGCAGCATGATGCACGTGTGGTGGACGGTTGCGCCGTGCAGTGACTGCGCGCCGGCTGGACTTGCGCCGCTTTTACTGGCCACTCGCGAACCAGTCCGCCTCTCGAATCGGGCACACTGTAACGGTTCGTCCGACACGAATCCACACTAACCTACGTAGGTACTTACACATCCTAAGCTCGCATAGTCGGAAATTGTAATGAGCTGTTGATTAGGTAGGTACTCGTTCATTAGTTAGACAATAACTGGCATGGGTTACTTTGTTTGATTGATTGATGGCACTTCAAATAAGTAGGTATTGCCTGTCCTAAACGACGAGATGAACATATATTATTTTTCCGATAGTAAGCGCCTAATTATTTGAATATATGTATTCTCCTCTAGTAAAACGAGTCATATGAATTTCGAAGCTAAAATAAAGCTCTATGTATTAAAATTCATTGAAATATAAAGATCTTTCAAATGTGTTCATTTATTTTATATATATTTATAGCTTATGGACAGTAAGTAGGTAGTTATATGCCGTGTAGTGTCATGGAGCCGGGACCAGATGGCGTGTGTCATTTGGCAGTGACCGCGGGTCATCACTCCGCGATAACCGAGTTTCGCGGAACTCATGCTTCGCGTATCGCTAGTAGATATAAGCTGTCAGGAACCACAAAAAGATAAACTAAGGAGTTTAAAAATAGCCTTATCTAATTTAGCCAACGCTTTAAATTCATCATTTCAACTGGCCTACTTAACAATGCCAGAAGATGTTAACTAGAACCGTTGTTTTGCAAGAACAAGCGCGGGTAGTTGGAAACAACACAGACCCGCCGCCCCGGACGGTGATACCCGCATTCTCCAGCCTTCTGGTGACCACGGTCAATTTTACTCGGCCTAAACGTCGAGATACCTATGCCAAAATAATATATTTTGATATTATTTTGTGCACTTCTAATGCAAGAAGAGAAAATGGTGATAAAAGAGAATAATATGAGTTCTTACTTATTTTCCTTCTCAGCTTACTTTTACTTGTTGAAAGACTGAAAATTCTTACCTAGGTACTTTAATAAATTGTACCTACTACTGTGTTCCAATTATAAAACATTTATTTAGTTTTTGTAACCCTTGTTTCTCTGACTGTGCAAATATACAATAGCGGTCGAGTTACCTATTAAAATCATATTTAAATAAAAGGTGGTGACTCGACCACGCGGGCGAATTTTACTACGGCCAAGATAACAACCAACTCTCCAACATCTCAGGCTTTTCTCATATTTAGCCTACCTACTTAACTGTATACGAGTTATTATCATTCCCACTAAGCAGGAATCATTTGTTTGTTTTAGGATAATTAAATGACGTCTCTGCGCTGAGTACCTAAATCTAAGAAGCAACGTACTGAGTGTGCCTAGTGCGAGTTTTGTCAATTTATTTACGCGCTCGGTCCGTTTGGCGTAAACTTGAAATTGTATGGAATAATAGCAGCGCCATCTAGTGACTGATTCACTGACGCTAGATGGCGCTGCTCTTATTCCATACAATTTCAAGTTTACGCCAAACGGACCGAGCGCGTAAATAAATTGACAAAACTCGCACTAGGCACACTGATTAATATACCTACTCGTACACAGCACTGATGGCGTCGTTAGAAAAAAATACCCTAGGTAGGCCTCCTCACCCATTTGAAAATCGTCATAATACATTAATCACCTACATTAGTGTCACATGTTGTTTTATAAACTCAAATAACTTATAGAATCGATAAAATTAACATGTGGAATGTTATCAGAATACTCGTACTCTTGTTGAAGACTGAAACTGGACACCTATTATATTATTTAAGTATATTGGTTTTCACTCCCGTTAGATGCCGTATCTACCTACTTACATAATAAAACGATTTCATTGAAATGAAACAAAATAAACTATCCAAAAAACTTTTGGTCAACCATTGGTGATGCGAAAAGTTCCCTGGATACTGGCTTCATTGCCACTATTTGCCACGCTGAATAGCAGATTTTTTGGCCTAAATAGGAGCCACTATTTTAGTCAGATGTCGCCTCTACCACAGAATAATAAACTAGTAAACTAGCCTCTACCAACAGTAACTCTCAACTCATGTCTAGGTAGGTACTCTTTTTACGACTTAAATTTTTCCCTGAAAAGTAGCTATAGGTAGGTAAGTAGGTACATATGGTTATGTTTATTTATTATTATTATCTCTCAATTTCAATATGTACCTACTGTGGTTGTTTTATCCTAACGAAAACATACCTACGTAGGTAGGTAGGTACATGATTTTTTTCTATATCGCTCCATAACGTAGGGCTGCTCGCGGACTTTGATGAAATATACATTTTACGGTAAGTGCCTAAATTTATACTCAACTTTATTTCTTGGGAATAACACAACTAAGAATGCTCTTCACTCGCATCTAGTAATTTGTATTATTTATGACTTTTATGAGCGATATATTGTCATGCTCACCCATTAGGTAGGTATATTTATCATGGTGAATTATTGTAGCTTCATTGAGGCATGACACGTTACCTGCCGCATCAAATTATAATAGACATAATATAATATGATCAAACACTATAAAATAATTAGGTATAAATAAACCCATAGAATAAAACGTAGTATAAACTTACCTACCTGTCTATGCATATTATGTACCTAACTGACTATTTACCTATATTTTTAGTGTGTAGCTAAAAGTAGGATAAGAAAAGTAGTAGAGAAAAGAAGCCAGTTTAGGTATTTTTCAATAAGAATTTATTTTTATTTTCAACAAAACAATTTACACACTTATAAGTACAATCTTATTAAACTAAATAAATGCATTTTTATCACTTGCGGAGCCGTAGAAACCAATCATTGACAATTTAACGATATTTTTTGTTTTGTAGGTAGACGTGCTGCCTACATAACTAGGTAGTATTTTATATAGACATATATATATTTATTACCACACTGTTAATTGATTAATTTCTTCATTTTAGCTTTCAAATTACATATCACTGGTGACGCCGTTTTCGCAGGAATGGCATGAAGATGCTCGCTAGGCGGTGTTTCAGCCTGAAACAAAATATACATCAGTATGGGTGCATAATTTAGATTTAGAAGTCCTATATCTTCTCCATTCCATTCCATTCTAGGCTAAGCTTGTTTACCACCTGCGACCACACAATATGTATAAAAAAACGTATCTTAAGTAGCTTTTCACACTCCAGTACCAAAAGACTACGTAAAGAACTACGCACGTTGATTTGCTATATTGTTTTTAGGGTTAAAATGTGTGAATAGTTTAAAGTAACATTTTGGTTGTGTCAGTTGGGCCTTATTTCAGTTACCTTTGTGCATTTTCCTGTTTTCTCAACTGAGCAGGCTTCTTGTGGCCCTTTTCTTGCTGTTTTTCAGGCATGCTCAAGGGAGTTTCCGGTTGCTCAGGCTCCGGCTTTGACTCCTGGGGCTTATCTTCAGGTTTCGCATCTGAAGGTTTGTCTTCGGGCTTGGACAGGACAGGCTTGGAGTCCGGCTTGTGGTGAGGCAGCTCTTCCCCGATCAGCGCGTCAGTCCCTTGGCTCGGAGGCTTCGGCTTCGGTTCTGGTTCGTTGAAAGAGTCCAGGTCAGTGAGGAAGTCACTCAAGTCTATGTCGGAGACGGCGGAGAGGAGAGACTCGGCCGGAGCGATAGCGATGACGACGCCGTCGATGTTCAGCCTGTAGTTTTCAGTGCCGTTCTGACGCTGGTCGTAGACGCGATCGTCTTTGTTGCAGTCGTGCGCAGGCGCAGCGCCGGCGTAAGACACCGCCGCGAGCAGAAGCGCGATCTCGTACAGCACTCGCCTGTAGTTGACCATCGCGGAAAGAGTCTGGTGGCGAACTGTGGCTTAGTCGCTGACCGGGGGCCCGCTATGTACCCACTCTCCGCTGCATCTTTTATTTATTCGCCCGGATAGCGGTATAGCGGCTCCCGGGCCGAGTAACCGCATCTCGCACTAGCTAAACTGGAATCGATGCAGTCGACTTTACAATAAATATGTTGTCGACTGGTGCTAGGTTACCGTTTCATTACAGTAATTAACAAGCATAGGAAATATACTTTGTAACTAACGGGAAATTGTGCAGTATCTAAGTAGGTGGGTGTCTGTATATATAGGATCATCAGTGCCATTCCAAACGCGCATTCCTGTGTGAACTTTTCTCGGTATACAATTTTAAGCTTTATACGAAATACCGACATCGTGGGCAAATATTCTCATAAGTAGCTACGTGCCAACTCTACTAGGTGCCACAAAATATTTATTGAAAGATAAGTAAGCTTACCGCCTATTCTCAAATCGTCAATATATACCTACTGAAACCTAGTTCAAACCTAGTCTCGCAGAAAATCTCTAAATTTCTATAAAAACTACCTACGTGAAATTCGAACGAGTTGAAACTTTATTGTGAGACAAGCCTGCCTGACCTAATGACGTCCTGTTTTTGAGGACTCGAAACAAGGTGTTTATAAACATGACAGCGGGGACGGAGCGCTTCGCCAGCAATCTGCAAGCAAGCTTCGCCAGCAAGCTGGTCGAATACATTATAAGCATGTTTGTAATGCTCCACTTTGGGGGAAACAACTTAAAGCTCTAAAAGAGAGCTTTGTCTTCTTATCCTCCTACCACATCTCATGTCAAACGGATATAAAAAGTAGTATAATTATATCTAGTTATGTTAACTAGGTACCCTATTAGTAGGACAAAACATCGACATTGGCCCGTGGCACAGATCTGCGGAACGGTCCAAACAACCTGTTGAGGCGATGCGCGGGCGCAGCTTTCGACTAACTGTACCCAATACCCATGGATAAGCTTATACAGACAAATACACAGTAAGGAGAATCTTAAAAATGTAGCATTTTACGCGGTACCATCGTTATTTACACATTTATGCGCTTGACGAGTAGGTACTTTGATGCACCTACCTAAGCGTAAGAAAATACAGAGATTCGAAGATATCACGACGATATGGCAGAGTCGCAATGGAGCGCCTTCCTTCGGATGGGTTCCCAACGAGTCACACCAAATCGAGCCTCAGTGTGACTTGTTGATAATTTTTTTCCAACGGGTCACACTGTTACTCCTTGCAACTATGTTTTCCCAACGAGCCACACCCGTGAAGCAGTGTGAATCGTTTTGGTGTGGCTCGTTGGGAATCCATCGTCCTTCGTGACGTGCGGTAGACCTATGTTCGGGCTTAATCTTTGTGGTCTCGGTGGGTGAAACTATAAAGTCTCACACGGTCCGGACGGGCAAAAAAATTACGATGATGCTGGTAGTAAAAAAATAAACTGCTAGTAAATTCTTGATGTGTGTTACTGTTAACACTGGGTAGGCCAAAGCCCACTTGCAGCGGTGAATGGTACAGTTGTACTGGCTTATTTTATTTGCCCTTACGAGATAATTGACCTGCATCGCGGTTGATAGATTTCAATTAGGTAGTCTTGTCATCTGAGAGATAAAATAAAAATGAATAGAAATAACGGTCACCGGGGCGTCACCGCGCTTTAGTAGGTAGATGTGGATTCAAAACGCTAGTGTTGCCGATTGTCGCGGGCTCGATGTGTAGGGGATATCAGATTATGAAGTTTCTGTGCATATGGCCATGGTGCAAATCATAAAAATCGTCGTCGGTTTGCCTCTTGACGACGCGACGGTACGTTAGATTGTTTTCTGATTTGTATCAGCGTATCGTCGTTATGAGGCTTTTTGCACGTATCTTCAAAACCAACAAAGTTTTGCAAATAAAAAATACATCACCTATGTACCTAACCTAGTCTATACCCAGAGGTGATGTCCTACTAAACAGCAGATTAACTAAAGCGATTGATATATATTGACATTATTGACCTAGGTAGGTAGGTAGTAAAAGAACAGCTTTCTACAGCTTTAATTAGATTTGAAAGGATGTTTGTTATAAATAAAATATCCACAACTTCGATAACCAATAAAATTTATTGTTCATTACCATACAAACAAATATATTTTCAAAGGGTTTCCTGCCTAGCAGGTAAAGTTTGCACCTCAATCCTGATTTGCTGAATTGAGGTGCCACCTTTACAGTAACAGAACTTTTATGCATAACTGTAGACGACTAATTCAGGTGCAGGGTACTGACGAAACGAGCGCTTCTATTGACGACGACGACGACGGCGACGACGAGGTAGTGTTGAAAGAAAACAACTTTGTACTGAGAGATTACTGGAGGTTATTTATCAGGACTTGGCTTGTTCGCGGGTTTAGCTTTGTATGCTAGCTAAACAACGTGTTGACGCTATAACGATTCTCAGTGGACTGTGCTTTCCCAAAGTATCGTATTCTTAATGTAAACTATTATTACAGTAAATGATACATGCAGCTGCCCTAACACAATAGGGCCTAAATATAATGGCCAGTTGTAAACTATTAAAGTTAACTTATATTACAGCAATAAGACATTCTGCCTGGCTTGTACAATAAAGGCCGTAGTAAAGACTAACAAAAATATCTTACTACTAAAGCAAACTTCTATTACGGCAATCAATACATTCTGGCTCGCCAATACAATAGAGCCGAAATACAATAGATAAAACTAAACCTAATACAATTGCCGCGTACATCTGGCATGCACCCATACTGCCTCTTTCGCACGGCGGCGCGGTCTTATCTAGGAGACGATGTACGCGGTGTTTTACATACTATTACATACATGTATCAAATCTCTAATGGCTACATACTAATGCCATATTCATATATCTACTACTTATATCAACTACTTAGGCTTAGGTTGTGGCGCTCGTTAACATCTTCCCCCCTGTAAAAGGGTTCCGCCGATTACACAATGGTTTGAGAGCACCACAACCTCTGCTACTGGCCTAAGCAGGGAATTAACACACGACGACCGCTGTGTGTCTGTGGCGCCTCGGAACGGGCGCACTGCAGATTTTGAGTCTTCCTCGTCTCCGTAGCAGCCTGTAGCGCCGCGGTTCGAGCGCTCTGCTAATCTTGAGTCTTCCTCGCGCCCGAAGCCGTCTGTAGAGCTTCGGGTCGTATGCTACGCGGGCCTTGACTCCTCCTCGCGCCCGAAGCCGTCTGTAGAGCTTCGGGTCGTATGCTACGCGGGCCTTGACTCCTCCTCGCGCCCGAAGCCGTCTGTAGAGCTTCGGGTCGTATGCTACGCGGGCCTTGACTCCTCCTCGCGCCCGAAGCCGTCTGTAGAGCTTCGGGTCGAGCGCTCTCAGGTGACGCGACGCGGGAACTTTTGACACTCGCCACGACATATCGGACACTTGGTTACCGCGACCTTGGCTACCTACTAGCGAAGCGACTTGCCCTTTGATTTGACTCACTATCCCGTGCGGCTCGGCAGGCTTCCTGACCGCGACGGGAGTTAGCACTCGCGCTGACTTGTCGAACAATTTTTCACCACGCGCACTGTTGACCGCTAACGAAACGATTTGCCCTCCGAAGACACTCGCTATCCCGTGCAGCGCAGCAGTCTTGCTGACCGCGACGGGAGTTAGCACTCGCGCTGATTTGTCGGACAAGTCTTCACGCGCACTGTTGACCGCTAACGACACCACTTGCCCTCCGATGACACTCGTTGTCCCGTGCGGCGCAGCAGTCTTGCTGGCTGCGACGGGAGTTAGCACTCGCGCTGATTTGTCGGACAAGTCTTCACCACGCACCCTGTTGACTGCCAACGAAACGACTTGCCCCTCGATGACACTCGCTGTCCCGTGCAGCGCAGCAGTCTTGCTGACCACGACGGGAGTTAGCACTCGCGCTGATTTGTCAGACAACTTTTTACCACACGCACCGTTGACCGCTAACGAGACGACTTGCCCTCCTATGCTACTCGTTGTCCCGTGCGGCGCAGCAGTCTTGCTGACCGCGACAGGAGTGTAATGCGGCCTGACACCGCATGATCGATCTGGCGTAGGTGTCACGACAAGTACGTCAGGCGCGTTGGGCTCTAACAACGCCCACTGCGGGAGGGGCGCTCCGGGCACTGGTGGCTCCGGGTGGATAGCCGCGACTTCCTGCGGCGTCATCATATCCACCCCCTCTGCCACTCGTTCGACAATGCCATTATCGGAGCTTGCTTCACATGCCGGTGCGCTGGGCTCTAACAGCACCAACTTTGAGAGGGGCGCTCCCGGCATTTGCGACTGTGGATGGATTGCCGCGACTTCCTGCGGCTTCGTATCCACCCACTCTTCCACGTGGCTGACCATACCGTGATCTGACCTAGCTTTGTCAGCCATTGCGTCGATACGAGCCAAGTCTACCAACAGCTTCTTCCTCACCAGATTTTCTTTAATGTGCGCAACCTTTTCTTTTATGTGCGCCACTTGCTGTTCCGCCTCATACTCCGCGAGTAGACGCAAATGCTCGATCCTACTCGCGCAAGCTTTTGAAGTGTGGCTCGAACCGGGGCGGATGCTGTGATGCCGCGGTCTGCCAGTCATTTTATCATCCCTATCCGGCACCAAGACACTGTGGTCGCTGAAACGACCACCAGGTCCGGCCAAGGGAATGACCTGCGTGACCATCGACGACATCGCAAAAACGTCGCTGGATGACCCGGGCGCCTCTTCGGATCGCAGCCAACCCGAAGCGCGGCTCGAACAGGGGCGGATGCTGTGATGCCGCGGTCTGCCAGTCATTTTATCATCCCTTCCTGGCACCGAGACACTGTGGTCGCTGAAACGACCACCAGGTCCGGCCAAGGGAATGACCTGCGTGACCATCGACGACATCACAGAAACGTCGCTGGATGACCCGGGCGGCTCTTTGGATCGCAGCCCCGGGTCGGTTCTGGTTGAAGTCTTCTCAGTCTTCTTCTTTAACTAAGTGCGTGTTGTCACCGAGCTCTTCACGCTCATTTTCGTCAGAGATCCGGCTCGAAGGAATTTTGTAGACGACTTATTCAGGTGCAGGGTACTGACGAAACGAGCGTTGCTATTAACGACGACGACGAGGAAGTGTTGAAAGAAAACAACTTTGTACTGAGAGATTACTGGAGGTTATTTATCAGGACTTGGCTTGTTCGCGGGTTTAGCTTTGTATGCTAGCTAAACAACGTGTTGACGCTATAACGATTCTCAGTGGACTGCGCTTTCCAAAAGTATCGTATTCTTAATGTAAACTATTATTACAGTAAATGATACATGCAGCTGCCCTAACACAATAGGGCCTAAATATAATGGCCAGTTGTAAACTATTAAAGTTAACTTATATTACAGCAATAAGACATTCTGCCTGGCTTGTACAATAAAGGCCGTAGTAAAGACTAACAAAAATATCTTACTACTAAAGCAAACTTCTATTACGGCAATCAATACATTCTGGCTCGCCAATACAATAGAGCCGAAATACAATAGATAAAACTAAACCTAATACAATTGCCGCGTACATCTGGCATGCACCCATACTGCCTCTTTCGCACGGCGGCGCGGTCTTATCTAGGAGACGATGTACGCGGTGTTTTACATACTATTACATACATGTATCAAATCTCTAATGGCTACATACTAATGCCATATTCATATATCTACTACTTATATCAACTACTTAGGCTTAGGTTGTGGCGCTCGTTAACAATAACATCTACCAAAATCTGCTTTTGGCTACAATTTTATTGACACACCTACATTAAAACTTCGTGATATTCCTTTTAGAATTTGTATTTTTTCAAAAGTGGCACCTCAATCCTTACGGACATAGTTTTTCGAATAGATTTAGGTACCTAGGTAAGTATACCTACTTGCGTAGGTCCTACTTGCTTGTAGGCAAAGTACCTATATTTCGTTTCGAGGTTGAGTGAGAGTTGAGTGAGAGGCATACCTACCTACGCAGTACTTTTGTATTTACAAGTTTATGCCTTTTTAGGGTTACACAAAGGGTAGAACGGGACCCTATTACTAAGACTCCGCTGTCCGTCCGTCTATGTCTGTCCGTCTGTAACCAGGCTGTATCTCATGAACCGTGATAGTTACGACAATTGAAATATTTAAGGGGGCTCCCATACAACAAACGTGATTTTTTTGCCGTGTTCATAGATAATACAATGGTACAAAACCCGTCATGCGCGAGTCCGGCTCGTACATGGTCGGTTTTTTATAATATACCAGTGAGATTCAATGATGGATAAAATAAGTTATAAAATACATTTAGCTGCTGATAACAGTCTATGTAAATGCAATGCGCATCGAGGAAGCTGGTGGCAAACAACGGGACCGGTGCGGAGCGTCGCCGGTCGCCTTTCTAAACCCGCACCTGTCCGAGACCGACCCTATTTGGTGCTGGTTTGACATCCTCCGGCCATGAGAGGGTTTCTATGCCAGTTCTAGGTATCGAATGCAACGGTAGTGATGTTCTGTGGGTCATTCGAAACGATATCGGTAGCACGAGCAACCACTTCCACCACGTTCAAACAGGGGAGCTAATGTGACGATATTGGCACCGAAACTAAAATTAATTGAAACTGTAGGTTTATAATTCAAAAACACTTCTTCAAGTTACGGAAGCACCGACGGTGTTAAATATAAAAGTACCTAATTAAAGCGTCGAGTTAATTTAAATTGATGGTAAGATTGGCTAGTTACAATAATAAGAGATTTAATTATAATTTACAATAACATTTAATTCCTGAAAAAGTCAATTTCCAATATTAGTAAGGCCGTAGGTTTGGTTTCGCTATTATCTAAACTTACAATGGTTTTCATCTCACTGAAGAAAATTTAGTGAGAAAAGAACGACCTATATTTCATTATTTAGTCAACCGAAACGGACGGATAAAACCAGTTAGTTTCAAGCGGCAAGTAGGCACCAACATTTATTTTTAGAAAATAAAGTTGTCTTGACAGTAAGTTCTGCGAACAATCGAACAAAAACATCGTCCTTTTTTGTACACTTCAGAAAGTTAAACACGACTGAACACAGCGCTGTAATTTTTTTTAAGATGGTGTTGATTTGATGTGCATGGAACAAGCTAAAACGAAGTTTGACATCTCTAGAAATCAATTTCCATATCAACTCTTTGTGCCTATTAGGCAACTCCTGAACAAACAGCTTCAACAATGTCGAGACTTCAGAGCCCTTTGATAACAGGGACAAATTAGATTATCTAAACTTCTCAATGGCGCTTATGATTTTTGGGGAACTATGCCCTGAGTATGAGATTTTACTAGCTCGCCATAGTACGCGTCAACTAGCGCTTTGTATGAAGATTTTTCGTTCATAAACGCGCCGGTAGGGGCGCTGTACAGGATCTTCATACAAAGGCGCTATGCGTTCATCCGTACTATGTCGAGCTCGTAAAAACTCACACTACTCCCAAGTCTCGACTAGAAATTTGTCTTCGAAATAGCGTAGAATTCGGAAACGACGGAGTGTAAACCAAAAAAGTCCTGATTATATATCTCTATTGATGCCGCTTTCTTTAATACAGGGATGGAAAATGACATCAAAACTAAATAAGTGCCAAAAATTTAAGTCTAGTCGGTGCACGCAGAAACAATGCCAAACGCGATTGTTATCGATGTATCTTAATTTACATAATTGTAACTGGTCCATAGAGTATTTACTTATAACAAAGCTACGCTACAATGTGCTTGCTTTAACAAATGCAATGTTATCAGCTTATATAAATCTAATATCATTTCGAACACTAACTTTTTAAATATATTATTGGTACATAAAGGTAGACCAGAACTACTTACTCTAAATAAGGCACGTTATTGTGTTCAGTTCTTAAATGTAAAGTAATATCAAATCAAGAAGTTAAACATATTTTTATCGTCTACTAATAGATACGCATTTGTATATTATATACAAGACATCATATAAAACATCTAAGGGTTTGTTATAAGTTGTAGTCGGATACGTTGCACTTTACATTAGTTGTAGTTGGAAACAACGTCTACAACTACATGAAAAGTGCAACTGAAATCCTTTAACAATTTGTTTATCCTATAATAAACAGAAATGTAATTAATATATTTTGGCTGTTCAGCTTGGAACAATACATTCCAGCATTGTTACGATGACATAACACTGTGGCTAAAGTCTATACCGCCGTGGTTAAGTTTGAGTACTAAACCCCGTTACAATTCCATAGCGAGAGAAGCTACTTCGCGTTGAGCCTCGGTGTAGTCATCGGCCACCTTCCGCAGCATGTGACGGTAGAAGCCGTCGCCGAAGCGCAGGCGGTAGAGCGCGGCGTGCAGGTAGCGCTGTGCGGCGGCGGCGCACGCGGCGGCGGTGGTGGCGGCGGTGGCGGTGGCGGCGGTGGCGGCGGTGGCGGTGGGCGGCGCGCAGCCGGCGCGGGCCGCGGCGCACAGGGCGGTCGCTTGACGCCATATGCGGGTGCTCACTGGTAACAGACAAAGCACTGGTAACATTGAGGATATAAAAGGACCTTAGGAAAGACAGCCACTTTGTAATTAATTTAGTAAATCATTATTATTTTGTAGAATAACAATAGGTACCAGATCATTGTCGTTACTTACAGAAATGTTCCATATCATTGTCGCAGTGCTGCGTCAACTGTTGGATAGAAGAGGCGCCGTCGATCGGCGGCATGTTGTTCCCCGTTACCAGCATTGAGCCAGGCGCTATTGAATCTGATATAATTTCCTCTAAATGTGCCTTAAACTTCTGAAACAGACAAACCAGTGATATGAGTATATCTAGTTGTCCAGACATGTGAAGATGAGATCTTGCATGAACCGTGTAAGTATAAAAATGTTTGTTTTAACAATATCAAGTATTTGTATAGTAATTGCTTACCTCATTATTATCAATGAAGGCAGTGCTGCCCTTTTTAACATCCTCCCTTATGACATGCAATCGGTAGAAAGTTGGTATATGCTGGAACATAATTAAAAAAAGAATATATTAAAAAAATAACAACTGTACCGCATTCGAAAAACCCGGACACTATTTAATGCAAAGCAAGTAACAACTTTTATTTAGAATTATTAGCTTGATTTGCATTGACATCTGTTATGGCAGGATATCAGATATTTACGGGTCCTTACATTAGTATCAGCAAGCATCAGTATCCGATGTACATGTGGCTGCTCCGTCGTGTCCGGAGACAGCCGGTTCATGCAGTCCGGGTACATTTCAGCGAGCACCACACTGTTCTCTCCGCCGAGCAGATGCTTATTGTACTCTTTGATGGCTATGTCATCCAGCTTGTCGTAGATATGGCTTACCACTTTAGGCTTGACACCTGTTAAAAAGGCAAAGCTTAGAGTCTGTTCCAGGAAAGAATCAGGCAGATGCGGCACTGGTTTCTCTGCACTAGCGAAGATTTCTTAGGAGTCGAATGTGGTTCCTCTTAGCATTGCAAGACTTCTTTCGTGAAACAAACTTTAGTATGTTTCTAAGTAAAATAATAATGGGTAATCTTAATTCTCATTGGTTCTTGGATAATGAAAGCATGTGTTGTGTATTGATTTTAACTGTATGTTGTCATTCAGTCGATTCCATTCAGTGTGATTCTTATGACTCAAATATTATGTTCAAAATGTACAATATCTTGCTTGTGAATTAAATATTTGCATTATTGCATATTTGTCTACTACAGAAAAAACTCACCTCACTGTCTCTCATAGTTGGTTTGGTAGCATGAAAATTGTTAAGATGTTAGTACAAGACATTCAAATACAGAGCTAGTATTATAATAAAAGAGACACCAGGTTAAAATGAATATTTTCTTCAATCACTGGGAGATACCAAAACTCATGTCATGTGTCATGCTTCAAATTATCATTCAATACAATTCTGCTGAAAGTACAGAACTTTCTATCTGAAGCCTTTTTGGATACCCCCTTTTGTTAATTTGTTAGCTTCCCATAGCAAAATGAAGGGACTCAATAAACATAGTAACCTATTTATATTTATATCTATTACCAAAATACTCCACAGCAACATTTAAGTCAGCATCCTCACACCAGGCCAATATAATTTGCAGTGTTTGCACGATTGAGCATTGCAGTCTGAAGAAAAATGATCTATCTCGGATCGGCATTCTTTTTCCACAACCTTCACAGATCCATTGCACTCTGAAAATAGATTTCATCAATTGATTTGACACTGTGATTTGAGTGAATGTCATATTTTATGATATTTATGTGTAGGTACTCTACGGTCCATATTAATAAATGAACCTCAATAGCGCTACCAGCTAATCCACACTCAAAATGTACCTAATCTGCATCTTGAGATCGTTGCTATTTAATAAATGGATATTGAGATGTAGCACTGGCTACTAGACACTGTCTTGTATGTGTCAATTGTGTCATAATCGGATAGCACTTAACCGCTGAGTGTCATTTATTAATTTGCCAGAGATCATGTAAGTTTCTGTTCCTAATCTACAACTTAAGATGTATTTATTAAATAGAACAAAAGAGCAAGTGCACACTGAAGATAGCTCTCAGAGCTAAGTTTGATTTATTAATATGGACCTAAGAGATATAACTTACCTATCAACAACTCTGGCAGGTCTACAGGTCGTTTTGCAGTCGGGGTTGTTGGTTGGACACTTCATACACTTGAGAAGCAGACCAAAATTCTGCAGTCTCTCTACTATTTGACTTTCAAGGAGTTTGTCTCCATGATCAGTTACAAATTCTTTGTACAATTTCAAGTTGCTGAAAGACACAAAACGCTTAGTTTTATGGGCGCACAAATTACGTTAGCATGTTGTGCTTGCTAGTTCTAAAGTCTCACCCTGGGCATGTGTTGAAGGGCAAATTATGCTCATCTGCTAACGACTTTGAATTATTTTTCTCATGTGTAGTAGAATCGGCTTCCATTTTAGTTACGTATGTAATTATGTATGTCACTAAATAACAGAGCCAAATAAATTAGCGAACAATGCAATATTCAGTTTTCTTTCTCGCGAGCAGACAATACAAAATTACAAACACAACAAACAAAACGAAAATATAGATATTTCTGTTTGGTTTTAGTTATGGCTACGCACGGTTTGTGCGTTTAGCCAGTATTTTATTATTCAGAATTCAGATACAATATATTTCTTATTTTCACAACTGGAAAGTCATATCGTAATCCTCGTAGTCAAGTAGTCCAGTAGATAATTTACATAGTCAAGTCACGAATCAGTAAAGTGGTGGACGTCTTACTAAAACTTCCTGGGAATTTTGGAAAACATTCGAAGTGACACACTTTTTAGGTTCATATAATTTTCCCACACTCGTGCACGTTAACGAACACTCAATGACTTATTATCCACCAATATAACACATAAATATTCGAAGAAACATAAGTTTTAGAAAAAAATACAAATATACAGCAACGTTTCACTTTCGGATTCCCGCGGATATTTATTTTTATTGACAGTTGGTTGACTTACTTTACTGACAATTGACAATTAAATGAAGGTAAGTAACATAGTGGAAACTGACATTAACTTCCCATGAAAATGTTTTTTTTTTCCATTTCTTTCCTAAGATTAGATTCCACACATTACCTACAGACCTACTGAATTATGACTATGACTGTAAATTAACTTGACTACTAGACCACGAGGATTGCTAGTTTATTGCTATGTCTTTCTGTTATAAGTGTACAGAAAGACATAGCATTATAGTATCAATTACAGAGAACTGACTAAATACACAAACCGTGCAAAACTAAAATAATAAAAATATAAAAACTATTTATTCTACGTCAAAGTTACGTTTACATACACACCAAAGTCACTGTCAAGTATGACAGACCCGCACCGAAAAATTGGAAATAATAGCAGCGTTGCCTGACCGCCCCCTAAAGGATAGTTTTTCGTCCCTTTCAATGTGGGACCATCCCTTTTCCGTCACTTCAGGACGGTTTCTTGAACTTATCACACGCACAGGTTCAAACGAACGTAAGCCACTAAATTAGCAGATCAATCGAGAAATCGGAGGGTCATGTGGAAAGACAGGGGAAAACACAAAATTTTGAAATGCCTGTTTCACACTTTCTCAGTGATTATAAAAAAATATTTAAGTAGGTATTCATAACATTGACTGCAAACTTAACTGGTTGATACTCATTTACATCACTAAATCATAGAGCTGGAGTATTGGCGAGAATCCAACAGTTGATTGTTGATTTTCTATGTTTTTTCAAACATGTGTTTCTTCGATTTAATGTGAATTTTTTTTTCATTCTGTAACTGTCCCATTGCTGGACAAAGGCCTTCCCTCACTATCGTGAGGATGGTTAGGCCGTAATCCACCAATATGTAATATTGAGTCATTGAGTGTTCGTTAACGTGTACGAGTGTGTGGGCAAATGATATACCAAAAAGCCTGTCATTTCGCTTTTTTCCAAAACTCCCATGAATTTTCAGTAAAGCATCCACAACTTTACTGAATCATGACTTTGACTATGTAAATAATTGACTTGACTGCTTGACCACGAAGATTGCTTTAATGCGGTGATTTATAAATATTACATAGAAATATTATATTTCTTGACACTGGCTAAATGCACAAACCGTGTGAAGCCATAACCAAAACAAGAAAAATAACAAAGCTAAAACAGTTTGCATTTAGGTACAATCATACTGCGCTCGCGTCTAAACTATCTAATATTTTTCCTAAAAATTTTCAAGCAATCTACCGTCCGTAATGGCCTACCGATACTAGTAGCACTGCCTCAACTGACTGATCATTCGTTCGCGACGCGACGCGATCGTTTGGTTGGTTGATTGGTTGGACGGAAAATATAATTACGGTTGTGTTCGCTGCCAGATGGTTTGCGGTGTTTCGTTTCAGCAAATTATTTTGTGTGGAGCTGTGAGGAACAAACCCTGCGCAGATTCATCGTAAATCTTCTATGTGGCGGGTAAGTAGATAAATTCATATACTTTTATAGCACATTTATGTCATGATTATGTTCCAAATCAAGTATACGTACGGGCGCACCCGATTACCTGCACTGTCTGTAGGTAGGTAAGTACATTTAAATTGGTTGTTTTCTTTTTAAATACTTAGTAAAAAACGTATCATATTATGATACTTAGATTATAAAACTTTAGGCCAGTATCTACCTACCTAGATATATTTTGTGTTTGTATGATTGAGCCATAGAACCGGCTTTCTTTTACTAATATAATTATAACAATCTATAACCCTAAGGAATATTCATTGTCCAGTGCATTATAGTCAAAATTCAGTTTTTTGCTGATACACTTTCTATGATATATTTGTATAACTGCATCCGTTTCAGAAATGTGTAAGTTAGCCTTCCTGTTAAATTTGCTGAACTTTTGTATATTACTGCTAGGTTACGTACCTACTCTTTTCTAACCTGTACTTTTTTACCGAGTCGATGTATTATTAAATAAATTCAAATTGGAGTAGTGTCTACCTTGCACCCTAATTAAAAGGCTTATGAGGTACACTTTGGTACAGTTGTTTCGCCAAGTATAAAATGGAAAATAAACAATGTAAATGACGATAACCATAATAGAAATGCTAGTTCATGTAAACATAAATGTTTTAAGTGTGGTTTAGGTAGCTCAATAATATTTTTCCTCTTATTGAGCAACCTACATGTAGGGTGGTCATTATAATATACCCTGTTTTAAAATTTGCCTGTGTACTGTATACCGAGATTCAATCCTGGACCAGTGCTTGAAAGGGAAACATCCTTTTTCAAACTCAAACCATAATCAATTAATTATAGTTTGTTTTCTTTTATGGTTTAATTTGTTTATTATATTGAAGTCTTTGACTTGTAAAAGTGCAATTTTATTGCCTATTTACAATAAATGATTTGACTTTGACTTTATATCCAGTTCAGTGAACCTAATAAAAAAAACCTAGTTGGCTTTTAGTGCAAACGGTAAACTAAACATTTAATTAACTGCTAAAACTATTTACATTCTCGTTAGTAATATTTGTACGAGCCAGTTACATTATTTTACATTTACATTTACATTATTGACTTTAATAATATTTAGATAGATTTATAAGTGGATAACGGTAATGGTGATCCATGTATGGGGTGCTACAGTTCATACATCTTTACTTGCCAAAAAATCACCTAAATTATTAAGAACACATGGCAGTATTATTGTTTTATCATGTACCAATTATTGTTCCATATTCATTTAATTTACCAAATCAAATATTGAAATTAGTTAAAGTTATCAAAATATGATATCAAGTTACTAAAGGGATTTGTTTTTAATTTTGAATACTCCAGAATGAATGGCATGCAAGTATGCTCATTTTTGTATATGGCAAATGTACACACATCAAAAAAGTCTAAGCAACATGTACTAATTTCTGGTTCTTTTCTGGTTCGCCGAGCTGTATGTGGACGCGCAATACGCGCATTGTCATGCATTAACGTAAAATCGGAGCCAAAGGTTTGTGCAAATGGATGGACATAAGGTCTGAGAATATCCTCAACGTAATTTTCAGCGTTCATGTTTCCATTTACAAAAATGAGCTCAGTTCGCCTGTTCTTCATAATACCCGCCCATACCATAACTGTTGAGCCGCTGTATGGATGAACTTCCTGAACGCACCTGAGCCTTTCAGTATTTCCGGGCCGACGCGACGGTACACTCTCACCCTTCTTGTACCTATCAGGTCTAAACCCGAATCGCGACTCATCGGAAAACATAATTTTATCCCATTGTTCCTGGGTCCCTGTTATGCATGCATGTTGCTTAGACTTTTTTGATGTGTATTTATGTACATGATACATAAAGGCTCAATTTTGTTTTATTATTTTTTGACTTAATCATTCGTTTGCGATAAAAAAAAATTTGCAACAATTACCCAGCCACTGATAACAAATCTTTTTGATAGGTCATACATCAAAATCGGATGATTCGCTTAGGCGCTATGGTAGAACAATAAAAATGGCTCAAACATAAATGTTGCCTTATAAACTTATTACCATTCCTTTGTCGGATCGCCGCAGTCACAAATACAACCGCGAGCGAAGTCGCGGGGGACAACTAGCCTATTATAATAACGAGTTGCTATGAAACAGCGACGTCATCGCTAAAGTATTATATTTATTCACGAACAGAAGTCAGTATTTACGATGTAGAAAACGTGCTTCTCGTGCATTTCCTGATGCACTTAGTATTTACGATTACGACTCTCTGAAATTCCTGTAATAGAACGCTGTACCTACCTCTGCCTCCACTCCCACTTTCACATGTTGGTGTTTGAAAATTTTATCAGCGTGCAACGTTGATTTACGTTGATGACATAGCATGGACATTAGCTATTGAAAGTCATAAAAACTGACCCTAAAGTCAGACCTCGGAAATGGTGATAGTCACGTCAAGTCATCCTGAACTCGTTCGCTAACTCATCATCATCACACCTTATCGCCTACTTCTTAGCACGGGTCTTGTCTCACTTTAAAAAGGCTAAAGCAAAAACTAGCAAGTAGACATACTGAGCTTCTATGTGAAATCACTTTGACTTACTCTCAAGATGGGCTCTTACGTCGTCAATCTGACTGGTAGATTTCTTAAAGTGCGTTATATTTAGCAGCTATAATATTGTGAACATATTCACAATATTATAATAGCAGTTCCTTTAGAGATTCGAAAAGAAGGTTTAAAGTTAATGCAATCACCTACCGCATTTTGTAATTAGGTGTGACGACTTAGCTTAGACCACTTAAGACGTAACTGAGATGGCCATCCGTCACTATGTTCCCCGGTCCGTACACAAATGTTCTCACGGTGTCTATGAAGAATTTTGTAGCAGCAGCGTGCTATAACACATCTATATATAAGTACATAGCATACTCTCGATAGTTCAGGCGATATAAAATTTGACCAGATATTCTTTGACCATACCATTCGTCATATCTTCTTTGCTGTACTTGGTTGGGTATATCTACTTCTCTGTTCTCTTCATAACCCTACCCGTAATCAAAGTAAGAGTGTGATATCGTACGAGGCCCGGGGCAGGCAATTATACTCATCATTAGTCTCGCCGCGCCGGTGGGACGTTACGTGACGCTGATGGAGTCTGCAATTTCTATTATAAACTTCTCAAAGATGTTCAGCTGTTTTTGCTTAGGGCTTAGAAAAAATTGTAATGCCAAGTACAGACCCGATGCTGACTGAGACGACCCAGAAAAACATCCTTACAGAAGGCATTACACACGGTTTACGGCCTTTACAGTTTAGAAAGGGATTACTGGAAGTTTTCGCTGAAAACGTGTTTTATTTCAATCAGGAGTAACGATGGAAGGCGGGAGAATAGGAATCTCAATTTGCGGTAATGGAACAGCCAAAATTTCATTGACAACAACGTGGTTTGTTAATGTCATGCCATCACGTCTACCTATTCAGCCTTGTTTCAATTTGTCACGTTTACTTACAATGATGAAGTGTGTCCAATTAGAGGTCACCTGTATGGCAATCTGTGTTTTCCGGGAATGATCATTCTGCTGGAAAAACACTGACAACCACATAATAATAGTAAAGCGTATCCTACTTTTGGAGCGAGGAATAATAACCTAACATTTCTTATTCGGCAAATATTAGGCTTCAATAATAGTACTATCTGAAAACAAGTTCAGCCAGATTTACCAGTCTCATAAGCGTTTACAATGTTTACATTAATATTAGCAGTTTGAAGCAGAGGTTGGCTAAGCTGTTAGCTATGGTAAGCATGAATTATTTTTGGATTTTCTTTTAAATACTTGGTCAAATGAATTCATGGTCTCGGCGAAGACACTCTTTGGTAATTTATCAAAATAAGTGAGCTTATTTTAACATCGTGTGCATTTAATTGTTTGATTGTATGTAATTTATCCTTTCCATTGTTCCCTAATTGGGCTTGATTGCTCTTAGGCTGAAAGCGCGTGGGTGCTTGTAACTGTTTACTAAGTAACCCAGCTCCAAAACCCAAAGGCGTCTCAAGTCTCGACTACAGACGCACTTTCTACTTGAGCGCATATATTTAAATCACGGAATGGATATTATCTGGGGCCCGTTTTACGAAACGACTGCAAAACCAGTAGCGAGCTCGTTTTATTGAGCCCTTTTCAAATAACGGATTTTAGTTTTGTTGATTGGAACCACGAAACTGGTTGTGTGTGCATTTCTTTACGAGTTTCTGACCTTGTCCGTAAATTCAACTGTCAAGTCAAACATCACCCCGCCTTGCACGAATACAATTACCAGAAATAGACACATTTCGTGTCTTCCAGTCGTCAGTTACCAAGATGACAAACTCGTGTTCATCGTTGTCGTTTTTCGCGGTATTGCGAACTTGTATGCCCCTGAATACTTTTATCTAGGTTTTGATACTGTTCATGAAACGAAAATTAACGTTTGTTCTCGACCTTTCCTGTTGCTGGCAACCTGTCGGCGTTTCATCGCTCTGTTGACCCGCAGCGATGGCTTATTGTTAGAAAACATAAAACGTATCGGGTCGATGCCCCACAACACGCCTACTCCGACATTTCCTGGGCCTGTTGGTATTATTTTCATACAATGACGACCTACCTACCTTACTGCTCTTTGTGCAAAGTTTTAATCAAAGTTGGCGTGCTATTAATTGACATAGCCTCGCTGGCTACCCGGTTCAGTTAAATCCTAAGTCTTGAATCATCGAGTACAACACGCACGTTTTATGACTGACAGGCATAAAACCGTTCATACCCACCCATCACCCACCGAGTATCATTCATCATGCATTATTCTGCCTGCAACTCCAATATCATAAGTTTCAAATGGGCACTTTCGGATCGTTACGACGAAGTGCTCCTGGCTGACCATTAACCAATTCCCGTAATAGTTTGGCTACTTATAGTTCTGAACTATCGCGCTCGGTAAAGGGGATTTGGGAATAAATCGCTCGCAAGAGGATCAGTTAAACGTCTGTCGGAAATAGCCTCGTATTGGAGCGTCGATGTTTTGTTGCGAAGATGGTCTGTGTGTCGTCTGGAGGACCAGCTATGCGCGGAACGCGGAGCCGCGCCGCTGGCTATAATTAGCGACCACTGCTTTGTCACTCCATGACACTCTGCAAGGTGCATGGATGCCCCTGGAATATGGATATACAAACCTTCGATCACGAGTGCAAAATCTAACTGCAATGTACGTTTTGTCCGTGATATCTTAGTCAGATTGATTGGGAGTATCCATACACATTTATTTTCCGATTTTTGGTACATTTTACCAGTACCAATTTAGGATACGTATCTTGTAAAGATCCGTACCCTAAATTGGTGATCAATTCTTATTCCAGTAGACTGTTTCTTGTCGATAATAAACATAAATATAACTTTTCAAATCCCCGAAGACGGAAGGGATGACGCGATTTTGCTTAGGTACGATAGCCATTTTGAGATTTAGTATTGGAATATGAATTACTTAGGGAAACATAAAATTTCGTTTGCTTACTTAATTAGCGCCTAGTTCAACCGCAGAACGCGAGCTAATGTGCTCGGTTAGTGTACTGCTGACGAGTTGAGCAGACCGATGTCAACACATACCGTCTTACCACAAAAGTTTAAACTAGAGTTAAACAGATGTTTCTAAAATTTCATTCCACAAAATCGACGTCTATCTCGCGTTTTCTTACTCAAAGCTGACGTTTCTAATTATTTTACTTGTGAATTTGTTATTGAGTTAGAAATAGCGAAGATTTGTGGATAAAATATTTAGATTCATCTGTTCAACTCTGGTTTAAATATTTTGTGGTAAGACCGTAAAGGTTTTCTCACGTCTGTCGTACGTATAATTTGTTATTCTCGAAATAAAACCAACCAGGTTCCGGCCTAATGTCGCTTTATTGAAAGAATTGTCGATTCATTTAGCTACAGTAGGTAGACATCTGAACCAGGCTTTTTGGATGTATTGAATGTCGAGTAAAAGCTTCGACAATCTTCGCAAACACTCTATAATAGGGGCATTATATACGAGTATAATAGCTCCAGGCTTTATAGATAAGAATATAGTTTGAGTGTGGGAAACATGTTTGAATATTGAAAAGGCGTGTGGCCAAACCCCGCATAAATTGATTTTGGTTTCTCATTCAAGCGTGCGTTTGAAAATTGCATTATAACAAACCATTGTTACGAGTGACCGACAAAGTGTAATTTTAACTCTGTGTGTATTACGGATCATGAAACATCGAAGTTTGATCTGTCTTCCCTCCCTCGCCTCATCCTTCCTATGAGCCTCGACTGGCTCATACATGCCCACTAATATCCACAAATATAAAGTCTACCAGACCTAATAAAGATTTATGGCTCCAATTGCATCATACATTAATATCTCTACACGATCTGTCTATTGTAATACGAATTAGAATACACTATATACAGTAGAACTAAATGCGGCTAAACGATTGCTCCAAATGCACACATACATTATAATATTGTTATGTACCCTTGTGTAACATGCACATTATGCTTCGTGTAACGCATGCAACTATTCTAATGCCTGTATAATAGAGGGCTCGATGCGGGGAAAATATAGTATTCTTAACATCGCGTTCCGTTCTAAGCAATTCAGTTTAAACCTGACTTTGTTCTAGTTTCATTGAATAAACCCGTTTTCTGTTTTTGGGCAATAATTATAATACTCAAAATTACCTGCATTTATAATTATAAAATCGTTAAATAAATATTTCAAACTCTCTCTTGCTTGGTCAGCAGGAACGCTGTCCTGGGAAAGTGTAAGTTAAATCAATGAATCGTCTACCAAACAACTAATTCACTACCCATTTAATTGCTTTGAGCTTACTCTCGCTAATAACCATCCTATCAGTAGGTACCTGCTTGATTATAATTCCTATCACAAAGCTCTCAAGAGCTATAAAACGTAACAGCCATCACCATACTATACTGTCACTTCCTGAATACTTACAGGAAGATGGTCACCACTCCTTGCGAGCCGAAGTAGCAGGTCCTGTAGACTCTATGTCGACTTGATAAGGGTGAAAGTGCATTAAAGGTGACTATGGGACCCACCCAACTACCCGCATTAATTGCTTCACAATAGCACCGTGGTAACTGCATCAAATTGCACAGTGCTGGTGAAAGTATTGAAGAATACTTACTCGCCAATTGCCATGACTTGCTTGAATCGATCTATCTATCTAGACTACCTTCGCATTTCATTGTCTTTTTAGGAGCGCGCTCAGCATGAAAATGTTCCTAGTTATTAGTGCACTGTTTGCAATTATACTGCACACATTTTTATTTGATTTAGTTCTTCATCTCAAACAAAGACTATCCAAAAAACAAAATGACATCTCGTGGATTGGTTAGATAGGTCGTGGTGAGAACGTTTTTTGAAGTTACTCATGTAGCATTTCTATACAGAACCCTATTGATCTTGTGCATGCCCCACAAGGCCAAGCTCTTGGTTGGATGCTGTGCAGCATAGCAGCCTTGTCCGCAGTCATAAGTCCGCAAACATTGCCTTGTAATTATATAGCGGTTAGTTTAATTCCCAACGCCTGAAAAGAAAGTCCAACCTATGCCTTACAATCATGAAACTTTCTCTCTCACACACTTAAGTATTCCTTCTCAACGATTAAACGACAGCGCTTATGAAACAGACAAAGTATCTGCGACCGCCATGTAACACCATGTTACACATACGGAACACGATCGAGTTTTCTATCGAACTTTCACCCGAACAATGGGATGCGTTACAATGCAGATGGTACGGTTAAGTGTATTGATTTTTTGTCATTCCACGTGAGAACTATCAATGTATCAACTGTGTCATCCGCTTGGGATCACGTAATTTTACGGAATCGACATACTTGAGCTGCCTTTGTTGTCACTGATCGACGTCACGATTTATTGCTCCATCATTCACTAGTCTATCTTGCTTTTACATTCGACGAAACTAGATTTATTTTCCTTTCTACGTCTACAGAAAAATTGTTTCGCTAATGAAACGGCAAACTACGAACTTATCTTGAACAAGTAAGTGCCAAAAATATTAATTACGAATAAGTTTGATGAAAGTGTAATAAATAACAGTTTATTGAGAGAAATTAACGATATCCAATAATACTATGACTACTGGGAAACACCTGGTGTAAATTTCATAACTGTAAAGTTAGGATCCTCGTATCATAGAAGATGCTATCTAATATATTGTCTAATATATGCTATCTAAGATCTAATCTCTGGTTGTGTCACAGAATAACTAATAGTGTAAAACTGAAATCTACAGTTAGTCGAATTAAAACCGTACTCAAATAAGTCCGTTGGCTTTTAATTGGCGAATAAGTGAACAAGTGCTAGCTTGCGTGATACGGCCATATTTACAATAGGTTACCTCGTTCGTCAGTCTGTATACAGGTGTTATTTCGATGCAATTACAAACTAGTCGTTTTTGTGTCACAGGGCTACCAGCATTGCAGTTTTTCCCGCTCTGTCTCCTAAGTTTAAAGTGAGGTGTTTGTATTGAAAAATCGGGTACTACAGTTTTATCAGGTATTTAGAGCATTCAGAACAGGTTCAGGTAGATCTGTACGAAAACTCTCAAGGGGTTCAATGGTCTTATTTAATGAATGAAAAAAATATTTTTGTTCGGTATTTTTAACCTGTTCCAAAGGCTACCTACTACATAAATACACCAAGGTTTCTTTAGACTTTCATAAGATGAAAAATGAGAACGTGTCGCCGACGGATTTAGGCCATCAGCAAATGTCGCTCTATCTCGATTTATCATCAAAAGAAAAGGAACAATGCCTCGATTAACTTTATTTTCCCTTTTTCTAGTATTTCATTTGACATTGGACTACTATGAGATATACGAAGAACCCTGAAAATGTGGCTCAATCTTGAATCAAATCCGAAGATAAAAACCCTCAAAGGGGTTTCTTCATCACCAAACGCGACGGAACCCCTATCGCGCACTTGTAGCTGCACTGACTCTATGACCTATCGATGCGGAGTCTGCAGCCTCCGCCGCAGACTCGGAACTGGGTCACGAGTCACGACTCACGTCCGCAACGCCACCCGAAAACGTCACTCAAACCTCCCGAATGTTAAAGTAAAAGTAGCACTCTCAAATTTAAAGTTACACTGATCTACGTTTAGAAGTTCAGCTTGTGTGACATCTTTGGGTGTTACTGTTGGATCAAGTATCTCACTTCACAGCCCCCAATTTTTTATAGTAATTTTGCTTTAAAAGACTAGTGAAAAGTTTATATATCCACAATGTTTTAATCATCATACTTTATTCACACTCTTATAGCTCATGACTAGTTAATATACTCATCACCAAAAGAAAAATAGACTGTTCCAAATAAATTCGTGTGAGAAGTGGATTCGCAATGCGCCCGTTCCGCTTGGAGATTTCCTGTCATGCACCAAACGGCATCGTCTCGTCGGTTACTCATTGTACTTATTCGATTAGTTATATTAGTTTGTCTTATTCATGTTACAGTTTTGCCTCTGTGTTCCTTTTCGCAGTGAGTATATCGAATGACAAACAAATAGGAATAGATCGTGGGGTTTCTCACGCATTCGATAGTTCGCGTCTCTATCACATCGCTAATCTTTTCCAGTAACCGGATACATTAAGCTACAGTTTACTTAGACATTCAATACTGCATTATAAGTAGATAGAGACGTTTTAGAACTTCCTGATACCAGTGCAACGAGTCTGAAACGTGAAATTGACTAGACCTTACCTAAATAGGAAGAAAAACACTATGCAACGAACCGATGAAGTAAAACAGCATACAAATCGACATCGAGTCATAAATTTAGCGTCAACGCAGTTTATGTAACTAAGGACAGAGCTCCAGTTAACAAGGCAAAAAACGTTAACACTTGCTAACACTAATTTTGCAACGATCTAACTAGAGCGGTTGGGAAACAACACAATCTGCTCCCGCTGTGTGACGAATCCGCGCCAATTAGATAAATTGGGAATTTCTTTGTAGATTATTTAATGATTTGTAATCTTTTTGCTGATATAAAATCAATTCCTGTACTACATGCTCTTATCTGGCAATAGCTTACACCAACTAAAAACTAAACTTGTATTGTCAAAGCTAAGGTATAATTAACTCGAGGCTTGCGTCTTTTACTATCGATTTACATCTGAAATCATTTGGCAGCTGTTCCAGTCTCATTTGTCTTGGAAATCCTAAAAGTTCAGCCTTATTTTCGTTCATGAGTTACTGCCTATTCGTTTATAAGGACGATAGCAGCTGCACTTTACATTTCATCTATAAAACACATGCTGTTAGGTTACTACGGGATCTCACTGAGAAGCCGCACGCTGAGCGCAAAGCGTTCGTGTTTGTATGGAACAAAATACAGCGATACTATTATGAGTTTCAATGTGATGGTTGCTCTTTTGTTCAGCATACAGTCGCGTTCACCCCTGCGTCTGCGTTGGACGTGTGCCGTGATCCTACTTTCGCTTTGATCTTCATATTGTTTGAACTATAGCTTGTTCGGTTCATTGAAATTGTGACTTTGGCATCTGTAGTGCTCAACGGATTTTCAAACTGTACTGTTCAGGAGCTCCTTTGCAGTGTAAGTCGTTGCATTTGTTTTGTTTACGATTGCTAGAAATATAATTTAGGGAAACGGATGTTTAGAACTGACGTATAACATAGTGTGTTGGTGTTTTAGTATTATTTCCGTTCAGTCTGTGTACATAAAACTAAGTACTTCGTATTGCCAATGTAGGTATACTTTGTTGTACATGCGACCGTGGGTTTTAGTACCGGTTGGAAAGTAAGGGTGGGTTTTGTTGTTGAAATCAGATCAAAGGTAAGGTGAAATCATTTTCATTGTGACAAAGTTCGCAAGACGTGTTTTCATTTCAGTCACGATCTTGTTATAGTTAAACTATACCAGGTCCGTGAACTGAAAGAATGAAATTCAGAGATCCATTTGCGAAATTACATTAGGGGTAGACTCAATTAGAATTTAGTTTAGTAATAATATGCAAGTAAAATATCAAATTAAGTAGAGCAAAGCGCTTTAATATTTAGCTACCTTTCAATCTGTAGTGACCTCAGCGGTTTCTCTAACGGAAATTCAATATTTTCCCTCCTGAATAGGCTTTGTTAAACCTAGGAGGATAACATTTCCATAAAAACATTTTTACTAAATTAAAGAGTCCCCAATATAATGTATTAAAGTAGGATTTAAAACAATTACCCTATGAGTTTTCTTATTTAGACCAGTTCGGCGTCAATTGGCTAGTTGGGTTTGGGCCCGCGTTAAAAAAGTTGAATAGAAAAAATACATTTTAACATTAAAAAAATCATAGTCTTAATAAAAAGCTTCATTATGGACACTAACTACACAATACTGGCCACCGGCCATCGAACCCGTTACCCTGTATTTGGAACGTCGACCTTGCAGCATGGCAGAACTTTGGGCAATGCAACTTCTCACAAAAACTGAATTGCGTTTGTTTACGTACTTTTTCAAAGAGAAGTGGCAATGCCTTGGACAATGCAGCAGACATCCGATAACATATATGTTATCTTGAAGGTCTAAAACAATTTCCTGGCTACTCTTCTATTATGTTTTACTGCATTCACGTGTAATTCACATCCACGTCATCGTCTGTATTTGACTGGCTGTTTCGTACTCGCATTATAAAAGTAAAGCTTTTATTGTGCTATTTACAACTTTCCCATAGCTGGGACAAAGACCTTTTCTCAGAGAGTGTGTAGAGCCATAATCCACTCGCTAATTAGTACGCACAATAGAATCGAAGCCAATCTAATCCAATACAGCATGATCGATCACGCGGCGTCATTTAGGGAAAAAGTATTAAATGTGCAAACCAAACTAACACGTAGGTGTATATCCGAAAAGTAATTATTTTTCTTAAGTTAATCACCACATACATTAAAGGTGTTGTAAAAAATATAGCCGCATTTAGAGATGACGCCACCTAGTGCCCCGCAGTGAGTCTAGAATAGATCCGTTTATAGTTTTTGTTGAAGACGAAGTTGTGTACCATCAATAGGCGATAAATCATTGAACTGGTACCTACCAGGCATCACAATCTAACAAACAAGCGATTTAGTTGAAAAACGGAGAGCTGCTATTCTTATTAGTTGCTGTTTCATTAGAAACCTAAATCTGTGGGAAATAATTATAACGCATTTACTACGTGGCTTGATGCACACACTAGGTAGAGATACTTATAAATGTTAACATCTCACAATAATTAGCGTTTTCTTATTTACATGTGACTTTTTCTCTGATAGCATCTAGTAAGTACCAGGTTTGACCGTTCCTTATTATTTTGTCAACATCTGTCCCACCTACTTATCAGGTAAAGTCAGTATTGGCGTAAATTTACGATATTATATCTTCCTCTGTCTGTTTAATATTTCTCAAGTATATCCCATGTTTTTTAAGTTCTGAAGAAACTATACTAAAAATACTGTCTTATTAGCATTCCAAGCTTTTCTCCACAATTTCCGGTGGTTGCGTGTTTTCCTCTCGGCTCGTGGTGGCCTATATCCATTGGAGTCTCCACGCCTACTCTACATCATAGCGATATTGTCTGTGTCTGCTGTTTGCCCTACTCTACATTGTGTAGCTACTACACCCTTTTAGACATGGAACTATTGTTGTACATAATTGAGCCTTTTAAAGCCATTGAATGTCTAGCGGAAAAAAGAAAATGATACTTTTTCAAAAAAATGCTCCATCCTACTGATGTCTACATTTTGAAACGGCTTTAAATAGTTAGTCTTTCTATCTTCCTCAGAAATTGGTCTTGCTTTAATGCATACCATGATACTTTATAATATAAGTATACTTATATGGTTTATGTAGAGACTGGTGGAGTGCCACTTCATCTCTCGCTACGCCAACATTCAGTGTCTTCAAGCTCTCTTTGTTTGAGTAGTAAAAGTTAATATAGCTCGGGGCTCTCTCTCCGCTGTCGCTGTTATTAATGCTCGGCTGTAACTTTTGTCTTCGCCTCATAAAAGTTTGACCACCATTCATCAGCACTTCTTCCGTGAAATATGCCCTTTCATTCTTCCGGTATAACAGCCGCGACCCGATGCCTATTTCATGGTACTCTTGTTTTACATACCGTTATTTTTATGATAATTTTTAAGCGTGCGTTATACATATGTTTCTTCCACTTGTGTATATCACAGTTGTTCGACTGTAACTTAATTTATGCAGTACCAAATAGCTTTCTGTGAAATATTGCACATTTATTCATCTCACTCAATACTTACCGTACACGGCCGCTTTTAAATTTAATATCGTAATAAATACTCGTTTTAATGTTTGTACTCTGCTCTCACACGGAACGAAAATTAAATACTATAATAACTTTATTAAGCACGGAAAAAGTTGCGCCATCCATTACGTATACACATTACACTAATTGGTATCGTTTTGTGTTTTGCTACTTGCACTGGACTCTTGCCAATGCATTCATAAATTCAGCCGTTCTTTTTTATGGTCGAGCTTTTTCCGAATGGAAGCCGAATCGTTTCAAAATCTGTTCCGAGCTGCGAGAGAGGTTTTGTTTGTTTGTCGATGGGTATTTCTGTGCATCTTGCTTTCCAGACCTGCGGACGGACATGTTTATCGCCTAGCAAAGGGGCACGATCGTAAACCCGCGGCGGTTACGGTTGCGCCTGCACCGTGTGTTTACTCTCCGAATCCCATATACCTACCTCTGCAGTTGCATGCATCGCGCCGCCTTCGAATTTGGAATATGAATATTCATAGTCAATTACAGTATCACGGCTTTATCTGTCCAGCAATTTGTCGTCAGTGACACCGCCTCGCCCCGGTTGGCGCCGGCTCGACGCTGTCGCCACCGCGGCTTGCGAAAACTCGCCAAAGTATATAGGTCATTGCTACACGACCTTTTGTGCAAAGCCCTGGGGGACCATATTTCGGAGGCGCCTATTATCCGTTACAAAGGTTATTTGATTCACGAGCTTGTTTATTCGCTTTAGTTGAACGCACCTTACTTTCTGCATTGGGAAGGTTAAACGGAGCGAGAGCCTTATTACGTCCATTAGCGATTGACATGGTTAAATCGCTACCATTGTTCGTTAAGTAGTTGCGATGAAATGTGAGTGATAGACCGCCGCGTGATTGGATCGTTTCCGAGCCTCGGGCACTTTCCCGGATGTAGTAGTTTTGGCGCCTTCAGCGGCCTATTGTGAGCGCTCCTCGTAACCACTGGGCACTGTGATGTAACAGTAGCTAGCTGAGGTGATCAAAAGTCATTATTCGAGTCTAATACGTTTGAGCAAGCTTTCAAAATTCACGGAGCCATTGGAATCTAATTTGCTAGCTTATTGTGATGATTGTACGAATTTATTGCATTCGCACGTTTTCATTAGCATCAAGTTTCATTAAATCTATAAAGATAAAGGTATATTTGCATATCAGCCAAAGTTAGATTCTACTATCCGTAAAATGGATAAAATGCATGAAGATGACAAGATAGCTAATGGCACAAGGATAGTCCGCAATCAATATGCAGACGGCGCGTCGCTATACAATGCAAAACAACGGAGCAACGAACTTGAAGGAAAGAGTCCTTGCCATATAGCACTAGGACCATAACAGAGAGCTCGATGTGATTCACGCGAGGAAATACTATTTTTATAGCCAGACCCCCACGCAACTTGATTGTAAAACTTAGATAATAGTGAAGTTACGACTTTCGAGGTCGCTGCTGTAAATATTAAAGGAAGTTTAGTAATAATAGGGTCAAAAACAGACGTTGGTGATTCGAATGATTTATCTATGGACCCGACACGTGTGCGGTTCTTTGAGTATACAAAAACACACGTGCTCTTGACACAGCTGGCGCCTGGCGTCGGTTGTGGACTGGAAATACTATCAACGGATCTCTTTATTTTCAACGAGTTAGGAGGCCAAAAAGGAGTAGTTAGGAGCCAAAAAGTTACATAAGTTAAAATGGAATAAAAGTTTGATGTTTATTTGAAACGCTTAAATTGTATCGATTTTATTTTAGTCCAAGGGTTTCCTCAAGTAATTTCGGCCAATAGGAACGTTTTCATTTCGATAATAATAATTACAACCGCAGTTTTGATAGCGTTGTTTTCCTGTACAGTTGACGTCATCGCCTTATTAACTGTTATTATCAACGGATTAATAACGGCTATTTTTCCATTAGCTTCTAAATGAAGTTAACTGCTGTATAGCATTTAATTAAATAAACGTTTACTACTTCTTATTGTTATGCTCTACCATCGAAGAAATACTTGCTTCTAGTAAAATATTATTTATTCTCGTCACTTGTAATATGAAATGTGCGCGTAACAAAATAGATGTTCGCGTGTGGTCGGTCGATATCTGCGCTGCCGCAGCCCTCCCGGATGTCGGTTATTTAGCAACGTATGGTCGATTCTATAGCCCCAGTACACTAACTGAAATACGTCTGCTATATTTATAGGATTCTCGCCAAATCGCCATTGTTAGTCACATCAGTCAAATGGATTTAACTCCATGCATCTTAGTCCAAAACCATTGCTTCATCCTGTAAATGTTTGGCTTGATGTAACTTTGTTCTTCGCTACATACGGCTGCCCTAATGACAGCATCTACTTGCGAAAGTTATTTTACCAAACCCGGACGCAGTAGATTGTTAACTGAGGGATCTACTCTTTCCCAGTTTCAGAGTGTAACCTTCACCTGACCGCTGCTACATGAGGTCTTTTATGCTATTCTACGACTTAACTGGCCTATTTCATCACTCTAATGCCGCGTGGACGTCATTCGCTTTCCCACAGGAGGTTATGACATAGATCATCATTCAACCGATATAAATATTCAATATTTTTAGATTCATACTTAGCTTTATTAGCTTGAACTTTTATAATGCATTTAGTAGTTAAACGCCTTACCACAAAAGAATTAAACCAGAGTTGAACAGATGTGTCTAAATATTTTCTCCACAAAGCGACGTCTAACGCTCGCTTTTTCTAACTCAATAACAAATATAATTAAGAACGCCAGGGTTGAGTAAGAAAACGCGAGTGATATACGTCGATTTTATGGAACGAAATTTTAGAAACATCTGTTTAACTCTGGTCTAAATTATTGTGGTAAGACGGTGAGAGCCATTATCGGCCCGGCTCAGAAAGCGAGCATAACGACAATGACTGGGGGCACTTTGAAATCAAAAGTTATGAAAACAGACTTGCTTCGTACGTAAGAAGTTCAAAGTGACGGATAGGTATCACAACAGATATAATACGAGGAGATACAGCATTTATTTAATGTGGCAAACGGCTAAACGGATCGTTAACACCGACCGTAAATCATTTTCCATTTCGACGCCTTAACGATATCAGATGTGGAACGCTATGCGGAAACGTAGACATGCTCCCTCGATCTGACGTTATTTGAACATCGCTTTTTAAAACCCCAATTCAAATATTCCTAGCTGGAACATCGGCGATGAAAACCACCGATCCCGGCTGACACATAATATCCACACTTTATTAGTTCCATATTTGTTTGTTCCACTAAAAGCCCCGTGTCTACAAGCGGGGTCCGCCATCGGTCTGCCAGACAAGAATAATACCGCAATTGGTTCCCCAGACTTTGTTGCGCCTTTTTTGCAAATTACTTTCGTAAATTAGGGAAAATGTAGAATAAATTATAGGGCGCAATCAAGAGACTTTGGAAATGAGCTATTCGGCTTCTTCGAGATTTTGCCATTGACTTTCAGTACCTAGTTGAGTTTTAGTCTTGGCGGTTCAAACAAGACTTATTCCCCGAGGCGGTTCAATCTCTCAGATAGAGATATCAAAGTGTGCTTTAAGCTACATAGGCACGTCGGTTATAGCTTTGACATTCTTGTATGTGCCCCTTCTCGGCCGGCACGCTAGGCACGCGACTGAGGCCAAAGATATAATTAGACTACCAGTTCATCTAAATCTTGTTCCTTTTAGATGAGACGCTCCGCCTGAATAAAATCGTTGATTCAAGCTTCTGTGTCACGATAGTACTTTTTCCTTCCTGTTGCACGCGATCTCGGAAAGCTGTCACATAATTTTTTTATTATAAACCCAAAGCGTGATGATCGAAAAAGTAGTAAAACCTGAGATTAAGTCAATTCACCTTAATTGACCTATAAGATCTATATACATGTTTGGAAACTGTTAAATCAATTCTTTACTCAATAATTGTGATTGATAATGAACAGTAATTTGGGAATGTTAATTGCTTTTACACTTTAACAGGCTTCTTTGCGAAAGACTTACAGCAATTACTAAAACACTTGAGTTTCCTAAGCATTCGACGGATTTCGACGCCTGGGTTCATAATTTTAACGACTGAAATTATTTTCATTTTAGGTCACGTTTGCGTTTTTCAATTAAAATATTTTTCCCCCATTTGGCAATGGATTTAAATGGGACACGGGCGGGTACGGTTCAGTAGAATGTACGCTTAGCCTAGTTTTTGCAGGGCATTTACATGGTATTCCAATTTCATTCATTATAATAATCAAATAATAAGTATACGGCAAGGATGTGCCCCTTCATAAGTATAGTATAGTATATAGTATAACTATAGTAAGAGCATATACTTGATTTTCAGCTTGAAGCAATGTTATAGTATCTTCACAGCGATACCATCCATTCTCACTGATACACGTGGAACAGGTTCAGGCGTTCCGCCATTGCACATAGCATGGTTTAAAACCCAGCAAGAGTAGAGTGAACTCGAATTTGTCATAGATATTCATTAGACAATGCGTAAGCGTTGTCTGTGACTTGACTTGACTTGACTGATCGTGATTGATATGATGACATGACATGTGGTCTGACGTTGACATTGACAGAACTGTCATACATTTTGGATGGATGGTCGGATATTTGCTCTAAATTTTGTAATGTTTAATAATATTTATTTTATTTTTTTTCCCCTTTCAATTTTATTACTTTTTACTTTCAATTATTATTATTATTTTTTCTTCCCTCTTGCAATTAGTTTTAAATGCAGTGTCGGTTTTATGTTTCTTTTTAAGACCTTTAAATATGTAAGGCACTCCTGGCGGGTGGATATATTATCGGACACAGGTATATTTTTGATTGTATTCTATTGATAATTATTACTTGTATTTTGTGTAAGTATTTATTGATTTATATATTTTACATAAGTACCTATATATTTGTTAGTTAATATAATTATTATTAATAATTCGTGCCTTGTATCTCTATAATGTCTGTTGATGGTAACTCAGATAGTGATGAATTTGTTTCCATCTCTGATTGCAGTTTGAGCAGTGATGATAGCTTCAGTAGTATTCCTTCTTTATCTGAGTCCATTGATTCTTTTCTTTTTAATGTCCCAAAAAATCTCAACGTTCTGCATATAAATGCCCAGAGTATCCCTGCACACTATTCTGATTTGTTATCCTCCTTTGAAAATAAAAACATACATGCCTTATTAGTCTCAGAATCCTGGTTCAAACCATGTCTTTCGTCTATCTCCTATTCTCTGCCGGGATTTCAGCTAATACGCAACGACCGCATTGGGTCGGGTGGTGGGGGTGTTGCCATTTATCTCCGTGAGCATATTCCCTTTACCATTATCAGTAAGTCGGCACAGCCACCTCCATCCAATGCGGGTGAACATCTTTTTATAGAAATAAGTCTCTTGCATGTCAAGGTCCTTCTAGGAGTGTTTTATTGTCCTTCTTCCAGCATTAACTACTTTCTCTCCTTCGAAACACTCCTTGAAAATTTAGCTACCTCCTATGATCATACAATTATTATGGGTGATTTTAATACCTGCCTTCTTAAGCAAGATCATCGTTCAGCGTCACTGGAGACGCTTGTAAGTGCTTGCAATCTTTCAATCCTACCGATGACTGCCACACATTTCTTTCCTAATTGTATACCTTCCCTTCTAGATCTTATTCTTGTCTCTTCTCCTGCTCACGTGTCCAAGCATGGACAATGTGCAGCGGGAGCTTTTTCCTATCATGACTTAATATATGTCTCTTATAAATTTCGCCCTCCTAAACCCAAACCCAAAATTATTCTTCAGCGGAATTTTGGTGGCATGGATTTGGTTAATTTGCGTGATGATGCTGATGCTATTGATTGGTCCCCACTGGCGGATGAACCTTCTGTGGATGGCAAGTTAAATTTTTTCAACAACACCATTATTGCTCTCTACGACAAGCATGCACCACTAAGGGAGATTAAGTTGAAACATCTACCAGCACCCTGGATAACACCTGATTTGAGATCACTTATGCACAAAAAACTTGTCGCTAAGGCAAAACTCAAATCCAAATATTCTGCTCATAACCTAAAAAAGTATATTGAGTGTCGGAATCTCTGTAATAGAGCGTGTCGCGACGCACAACGCCGTTTTATTCATAACTCAGTGGAGGACTCAACGACCGAACCAGCAAAGGTTTGGAAGTTTTTGCGGTCCTTAGGCATTGGTAAATCACGTGAGCCCGATAAGTTCCCTCAGAACATTGATATAAATTTGTTAAATCAACATTTCACCTCTTTTCCGAATTTCGATTTAAATATTAAATCAAAAACTTTACTTGAAATTTCATCCCTTTCAATGCCTGAACACACATCTTTTACTTTTAATCAATTCACTGATTGTGATGTTAAGAAGAGCATTGCGTCCATTGCGTCTAAGGCTGTCGGAAGTGATAGCATTAGCCGTAATATGATTACTCCTATCCTTGGCCAAATTGTTCCTATTATCTGTTACATCCTTAATTTCTCTGTTTCCTCTGGTGTGTTTCCTACTCTCTGGAAAGAAGCACAAGTTACTCCTCTCCCTAAAAAATCTAATCCAGCTTCTTTTTCAGACTTCCGCCCAATATCCATCCTCCCTTTTTTATCTAAGGTTCTGGAACGTCTTGTCCACCAGCAACTCAGTCTTTTCCTATCCAGCAACCAACTCCTCAATCCTTTCCAATCTGGTTTCCGTCCTGGTCACAGTACAGTGTCAGCGTTAGTAAAAATAACTGACGACATACGTGACGGTATGGAAAAAGGAAAAGTGACTGTACTCTCATTGTTAGATTTTAGTAATGCTTTCAATAATGTCGATTTTGAAATCCTCCTAAGTATCCTCCGCTCTCTTAACATATCTCCAACGGTGATTGATTGGTTTCGTAGTTACCTGCATGGACGTCGGCAGCGTATACGCATTGATGATGTTTATTCATCGTGGTGTAATATATCTGCAGGCGTACCTCAGGGCGGCGTTCTATCTCCTCTTCTTTTCTCAATTTTTGTAAACTCTATTTCTCAACATCTAACTTCATCGTACCACCTCTATGCAGATGATCTCCAAATATACACGCAAGCTTCAGTTGATGAACTATCACAAGCTATTAATACAATTAACAGTGATCTGAGTCGTATTTTGGAATGGGGTAAATCATATGGCATCAGCGTCAATCCACTCAAAACACAGGTCATCGTTGTTGGGGGGCCTCGTATGGTGACTAGAATTGACTGGACTAGTCTTCCGCAGGTCGTTTTTGACGGCACGATAATAGCGCAAAGTAAAACGGTGAAAAATTTGGGTGTTCTCATTGACAGGCAACTGTCATGGGGACCACAACTATCCGAAATCAGCCGTAGAATGTTTGCTTCTATTGGGTCTCTAAGGAGACTGCGAAACTTTCTTCCGATTGCCACCAAAATTTCGCTTGCTCAGTCTCTCCTTCTTCCCATTCTTGATTATGCTGACTCGTGTTATCTGGATGTCACTGAACAGCAACTTAATAAACTTGAGCGACTGCAAAATGTGGGAATACGATTCGTATTTGGACTTCGCAAGTATGATCATGTTTCCGAGTTTCGCAGTAAGCTTAAGTGGCTACCTATACGCTATCGTCGTAACTGTCACATCCTCAGCTTACTATACAATGTTCTGTTCAACCCCTGTTCTCCACCTTATCTTAAAGAACGATTCCAATATCTTCATGATGATCACGCTCGTCCCTTGCGCTCAGCTGACACTCTTCAGCTTAAAACACCTGTCCACTTCTCCTCCTACTATAATAACTCTTTTACAGTGCAGGCCGTTACCCTGTGGAACGAACTGCCTGTTTCTATCAGACATGCAAATACTATTTCCTCTTTTAAATCTATGTTGAAGGAGTACTATTTGTCCTGTTGTCACTGACTTGGCATCACGTTTTCTCAGCCGTTGAGTATAACAAGGCTATAATATTTATTATTAATATCTGTTATATTCCTTATCTTTCTAACCTTACATCATTTTATTATGTACTTATGTGTATAAATGTGTATTGTTTGTATGTACGTATATACTGGTTTATTATGCTCCTTCACATATAAAAATCCATTACGTTCTTTTAGTTGTTTCTATTATCTCCCTACATAATTATTATAATGTGTGTTCAATATTAGTATATTTTATATAGTTATGCCCCATATTATTTTTAAATTGTCCATTATCCATCCACAGGTTGTCTGGTAGAGATCGCTTTTTAGCGATAAGACCGCCGATTGTATACCAATTATATTTAAGTTAGCTTAATTTGTTTATTGTTTTCTTATCTAATGTGGTGTGCAATAAAGTATTTTCTATCTTCTATCTATCTATCTAATGCCCCGACATTACCATGTTAAATGCTTTATCGTCGTATCTAACTCGGGGTTCCGCTTTCCTGCCTGGGGCTTAATTCCAAATGCAGTTTGAGCTATGACCGTTATACTTCAATGCGTGATCAAGAACGCATTCCGTCTTAACACAAAATATTAGACCAGAGTTAAACAGATGTTTGTAAAATTCCGTTCGACAAAATCGACGTCTATCACTCGCGTTTTCTTACTCAATCCTGGCATAACTAATTATTTTACTTGGAATATGTTATTGAGCTAGAAAAAAACGAGGTTTAGACGTCGATTTGTGGAGAAAATATTTAGACTCACCAGTTCTACTCTGGTTTAAATCTTTTGTGGTAAGAAGAGGGCATCTGCCCTTAAACTTAATGTGAAAAAATCGAGGCTGGTGTTGGATCTTAAGCTGTGACTGAACTTGATATCCGTGGCGGGACTCAGCCTCGGTTCCGCCTCTGCACGAGGATCTAGTTGCAGGTCCACTGAAGCCAGGTCAGTGCTCAGTGACACGGATGCTATCTCGCTATAACTGGAGTGATGGATGCGGCGGGTACCCAATGGACCGTGTCTCTTTGTCATGTATAAATTTCACGCGAACAACTGAAATGTGCATCTCCAATCGTCGACACTGATTACTGACGAAGCAGTGTCATATAATTTTTTTTACTCATTGCCATCATTGGCACTACTCACAACTATCAGGAACTTAACTGTATTATATCCAGCTATTATAACCAGAGTTCAAACTGATATATCATGCTGTCGTGCTCAATAATCAGACAACTTTGGCAATTTGACCATAACTCACATAACTCACCTTCTTTATTAGTACTTATTCAATACAAATTCACTTCATTTACTGGCAACCGCATGTGGTGGAATGGTACTGTAGTCTGAATACTTACTCTATAATCTACATCCATTTTAAACTCCTCATGTACGGATCTGTGGACTGCAGGCATAACCATCACGGACGACGCGTGTAGAAGCACATTTAATAAAACTAGGCATAAAGCATGCCAGTGAGTCGAGGCGGTGGTCACGGTTGCACGGCCAGCTGAGGTGACTCACACGCGCCGCGGTAGAGTTTGTTAAAAAGTGACAGATATAGGAACTGGGCAGATCTAGAAAATTGTAATGAAGGCTAAATTAATTGCCACTATACCCGCAGCTACTAGGAGGTTGCTGCAAAAGCGTTTCTCAGTAGGATTCCGGGTTTCGTAAATATAGTTTTTATTTGTTTTCATACGTAATTTGGTCATATTTCAACATGGAAGACTATAAAGTCATGCTCTTGATTAACCTTAATATCTGTTTTACTACCACTATTTTGGGGTTAATTAAAGTTACGAGGGCGTTTGTTTACGAGTAAAGCAACTCATACAAGCACACAACCATAAAACAACACAACGTGTTTCATTCTTTACGAGTTTGTATAATCGGTATAATCACAGGTTTAGAATTCTTCATGTTTATAATACAAAACGTTCTATTAACACAGATGCTCAGCGTTATGTAAGGTGGATAATAAGTAATAATTGCCCGCAATGGAGGCCGTCGCACAGTTTGCGTCAGGTCTGCAATTGCACTTTTCCATTTTCTTCATCTTATTAATACCTTTGGCCTTAATGACGATTGTTATTGCGATTTCATGCCTCGAGTTAGGTTTGCTTAGAGATACAAAACCAAGCAACTGTGGCGAATTGCAACGCAAGTTCTTTTCAGTTGCATGCTTTTGTGAACGCGTGAACGTGTACTAGGTAGACAATACGTGAAACTAATGTGCGTATTTTCGAAACCGTTGCGTGCTTTGTGATTGGTCGTGGTGGCTCGCGGTGTAAAAGTTGCATCTGCCTGGTTTGCCTCGGCCCGAGGTTCGTAATTGCCAGGACAGTCGGCGCCATCTCCACCATGCATGGCCTCATTACGCGTCAGCTCTTCACATCGAACGCTCAAGGTCTGCGTGACGATCATGCGTGGTTCCATGTAAGGCAGTGGTCTCACGGGTCGAGCTACGAAGCGCATGCACCATATGGCTGCTGGTCAAGGTCACCGGAGCAGCCGACCACTTGAAAAGTTCAATGGAAATTATCTCTTTCTTGTAAACGTTATGACCCAGATTCAGCCGATGAAACTGCCAATCGTGCTATGATTAACGGCGTTGTACCAATTCTTACGAATGATGCAGTTAGCGTTTGTCATTGGTCTACTTTAGCCATACAGATAGAATGTAAAGTTTACACGCAAAACGCATTTTGCTTTACACAAAATAGCGAGTTTTGGAACTAACTTATTGTTTTCTTTATTGCATTTGACTTTGTTTTTTTATACACATCAAAGTACAACACACTTCAAAGGAAAGAAAGAGTTAGTTAGTAGAAAGCATCTAGAGAGTAATACAATTGTCAAACCTGAGTAGAGTCAATTGAAATCTATTGGTCGCGAATAGCAGCTGCGTTCGAAGCCGGTGATTCGATTTCTCGCTGATTACTGCCATCATTTCGGAGAGTCCACCACCACCGATACTCCAATAGGCCGGAGTTCAAATCCAATCGCCCGAAGGGCCTTAATTGCAGCGCTGCCCCTTGATGCCGAGTAAAATGAATTTACCGGCCGGTTCTAAATGCGCTGACTAGACAGGATATTGCTGTCTGAAACCCTAATAGACTATGAACGACATAAACTTTGACCTACCTATCATATATCATCATGCCGAATTAAAGTGTACCTATAGGAACTCATTTTAGCGGATCTCGCAATATACTGGTGTACTTTCTAATTGTGTCGCACGTGTAAATATTCGGCAAGTTGGACATTTCACTATGCAATTGTCTCCTCATTTGTAAAGCTTCGCAGTTTAACTCCCACGGCTAGAATTTAACATCGAGTTATTGTCTTCTTAGCCAAATAGAGCTAGTTATCTTGTCGCTTTCATCATGGTCTGTGACAGCTGACAGCGTAATCTAACTTGGGAGTGAGGAGTGTCGCCTCAGATTGGACTTAACGAACCAGAAAACGGAGCCGACAATACTGTATGTAAAACGCAAAATAATGATCTGACGGCAAATTGTTATTGCATCTGTAACCAGATCGTTGTTGCAGCCCGATCTGCGCATCCGATCAATCTACGCTCGTTACACGCAATTGAATCGTCCAAGCAAAACGGATTGCCAATTTGAGATCATTACGGGTGGAATAGAATTACACTTGGCGCAACGACGTAGACAAGGTTATAAGTCCATTGAATTGCCGAGAAATCAATCTTTTCCATGTTTGTAAACACTCATCTTGTTTTGCGGTTGGGCTCTTTCGCGCGTGTCGGAGTACAAATTGATATGTCCAGTATTGCATTTGTATGTCCATAAAGATCAAAATTGAATTCTGAGTCCACCTTAAGTAGAGTCGAGCAAGTTGCTATCTCGATAGAATGCTTGTTTTTGTATACCTTGATCCGCATCTGCACGGCCGCGGCGGAGGGCTGGTGATCATTATGTGGGGAGTGCGAATGCAACGTCGCCAGGTTGTGAATGTCGTGCACTCGAATAAAAATGTAATGGGGAATGTGCAATGTGAATCGACGAGTTGTTCGCCACACATGGCGAGCGAGAGGTGTGCCGCGCCCCTCGGTTTTGCCTTTTATTCGGCCGGCAGGCAGTGCCACTCGCGCCGGCCCGCGTCAGTGACGTGTTTACGGACATCGAATATTATTATACCCACTGAAAAGAAAGTTTCTGACAGATTGTAAGACTAGAACAGGGGGTTTGAGGACATTCAGCCGTATTCGTCGATCTGTTTCGGTTCTATAAACTTTCAGGTATGTGACTCGTTTTCTGACTTACTTGCATGCTTAGTTGACTTAGTTTCTGACTTAGTTGGTGTTGTTTTTTGCAGATTTATAACTTGAAGCTGGGTCATAATGGACAGTACTATAGTATCAGATTTTATTTAACTTGGATTCTGAAATATCTGTGACAATAGTTAAGTATAAGTTTAACATTTTTGTGATTTTCAGTATGAATAAATAATTATATTATAGGAGCGGATCTATATAGATTACTTTAGGCTTCAATATCACGCCACCAGTTTTTATCTGATAAGGTATCCGAGCTGAATACCTATTAAAACATTTAAAGCGTATTAATATTAAAAAACTCAAGGTCACAGTAGTCAAAACACAAAAAAAATATCAGCAGTTCCTTAGCAGTAACTTTAATGCCCAACAACATTAGAATCATTAAATTAGCATAGTGAAATTAAAGCTCTACCGCAACGTGGGATAGGTATAGTGTTAGAAGTTTCTGTCCTTAACGAACAATTTAATATTAACATCCTAAACATTCTCAAAAGTGTAAACATTAAATATATTTAATTAATAATCTTAACGAAGTCTCTTGAGTAATTTCAAGTGGATACTCGCTCTCTATCTTCCTCAGAAAATATGGAAAAGAAATAGGGAACGCTCTAGAATTGTGATACACTTCATTACTAGATTACTACCTATATACTTAGATGTTTAGCATTGTGTCTATAGTTAGTAAATATAAAAGTATGTATATGCTTCAGTGAGAAGGTAAAAAAAGTCTTAGAGATGCTTTCTGAGTTCACACAAAGTCTGTTCTTTTTTTCCAGCAAACTAGGTTCACGTCACCGTCAACACGTTTCGCCGAAAATCAATGTCGGGCTTGACATTCCCATCTCGGAAGGCATGGGCTAAGCGAGGGTGGCGCGGTGGAACCCCATGTTTATTAGAATAATAAAACTGTTGTCTCTGACAACATGCGGGAGCTCAATCAACAGTTATAGGGGGTTTAAATCAACTCGTAACCTATTGTGCACGTCTAGAATAACACCATAAACTTAAAAGTTGAATCGATGAGTCTGTTGAACAAATCCTATTGTAAGATTTTTATTGCGATTGCAATGTTTGCTTTCGAAAGCTTGAGGCCAATGACATTGATAAGCTTTATGCTTTCTATCAACACGGCCTTGGTCATGTAAATCGAAGCCTTTATGAATACAGTTGGATACAAATATGGTATTGAAATTACGATTACGATGAACCTTATCCTTGAAAGCGTCGTTTATATAGATTAGTTTCCATTAGTTTCCATAAACCGAAAGATAAAAATACTTCTCATAATATGAAGAATATATCATGGAATATTTATAGTGGTTATATCTGTGAGTGAATAGGATCTGTGCAGTAGTGTCACGTCACGACACTGTCAGGAGGGTCTTTATGGGTCTGTCCCTTTATTGCCATTTGCCTGTGCCACTAGGGCTTGGGGACGCCCGCCGGTCTAATAAATACGGGTTATACAAAAATCCGAGGGTCCAATAGGATTATATTTCTGGATTTCGAATATTTGTACAGTTGTCGAGCTGGGCCGCTGGGCTTTATTGATTAAACACAATCTAATAAGACTGTTTAACCGGTATTTATCCGATTCTATTTCCTGCCCTTTTCCGAGCTGCTTGATTTATGTGGTTATGAGATTGAACACTTTGATCAATTATTATAGTTGATTGAAGGTAAATCTGTTCTTATTTATCAGAGAATCAAAGATTTTCTATCTCTATACGGGAAGTATATGTATATAATCAACCTTCAGTCACTGTCTTGTGTGATTTATGACCTAAGTTTTTACTCAATCAATGTTTACCTTGACTTTTTCGATGATGTTAACACTAGCTAAGCTGTTGGCTATAACGTATGATGTAGGAACCTTATCAAAATTTAAGAACTCTCAGTTACTATTTAAATAGTAATTTTGCGTGTGGATCCGATTTAGTTTCCGGTTCTCAAGCGTGTTGGTTCATGGTCATGCTACATAATTTAAATGATGGTTTCTTTTCGTAATGTTTCAATTGGTTCCCGTTGTTCTTGTTTTAAACCTTCATGTTCTGTTCCTGTGTTTCCTGAAAATAGAAACAAATTAACCGAATCATTACTTTTTATAAAGATGGATCATCCATAACGTTCAATACATTTTGTAATTGGCAACGAATGTCTCAAGAGATTAGATTTTTTTACAAAATGGGCCAGTTCTAGTCATTCTTTGAGGGTCGCACAAAATTAAATGTCAAATACATATTTTGCGGTATATGTTCGTACGTGCGTGGGTCTAATAGTTAGTTGAAATGACAACTTGACATACATTTTAGGCACACAAGCTGAATTGACATAAATTAGTATGCTTTTACTTTGGAAAGATAGAAGAGAAGCAGGTGAATGTCGAAATAATGAAGGAGCTTGTTCTAAACTTACCTACCTAATTACTAAGTTCGCCTGTCTATATTTGTTGGTAGAGTGCTAGAGCACAAAGTGATCACGATTTTAATAATTAAGACGGCGTCTAAAACAATCCTTCTAGTATCGTAAGCGTCCTTCAAGTCAAATTCCTTCTGCTCTTCAAAATTAACAACAATGTGTTTCCAATTTCCCTTCGGCCTTTCAGCGAACTTAAAGCGGATGACGCGAGCATTCGGTCGTCGCTGCCACCATATCCGGTCGCACCCTGTCTGCGGCTAATAGCAACGAAGGGGTTAGAACACGTGAGAAGGGGGAAGGGTTGTGAACTTGCGACCATCGCCATTATCCATCCAACATTCTGCCTCACCGTTAAGTCACTACTTGGCAATTACATGAAAGTTTCCTTTTAAGGCAATCCAGTCCACAATGTGCTTGGTCTCCTTAGCTCTTCCAATGTTCTGTTATCTGAGGTTGGGTTTGGCACAGGGCAATGACTTCTGATCATTATATTGCTATTACCAGCTTGTCAGTCATATCGGAAGGTAGAGTACGTAAAATGTTGAGGACGACTGAAACGGATTTGGTTTTGATTTGGATATCAACCGTCTTACCACATAAGTTTAGAAGTTATGTTTCTAAAATTTCACTCCATCAAATCGACGTCTTATCACTCGCGTTTTCTTACTCAATCCTGACGTTGCTGATTATTTTACTTGTGAATTTGTTATTGAGTTAGAAAAAGCGAGGGGTAGACGTCGGTTTTTGGAGAAAATATTTAGATTCGTGTGTTCAACTGTGGTTTAAATCTTTTGTGGTACGACCGTAATTATTTATATCTGTTACCAATTAAGAATGGCCTGATCTATGTTTTAAAGCCATCTTATTGGAACTAGCTTTCGATTGGAGGTTCAACATACTGCATCACGGTATATTATTACATGCGCGTTGTACAAGTCGTATATAGCAGTAAATAGCAGAGAATGCCACTTAACTGTTTCCATCTGCACGATCAGGTATCTAGTCTTAGCGCTCTTAACATCTGCCTTGTGAGTAGCATTCACAGTATAATTTTTTGAGTATGAGCTAAACCAATAAGAACAAATTGGTATATAACCCTTATCTTTGTCATGGGCTCTTGGTTTTTGTTTAGAACAAAGTTCACCGATGTCACGTTTCGTTTTAATAATTTAAATTATTTGTTAAATTTGTAACGTTAAGTAGAAAAAAACCTAGATTTTAGGTTGATTGAATCAGATGGGTGAGGCTTAATTCACCATGCTCTGCAGCTGTGCAGTGCTGATTTTTGCTTCCGCTACACAAATGCCTACTCCACTCTAAATTTTTCATAAACCAGCCCGTCGATTTTTGAAACATATCTACACTTTTCATATTATACACTCCGTGGTGGCAACAAGGCAGAAATGCGGCTGAATATTAATCTAATTTGCGCCGAGCCCTGAGGGACGTCACACAGCCGAGCCCGGAGTCCTGTTATAGGTATTTGACCGACGACACAATAATAACTTTAATACCTCGGTCAGCTAATGCCACTTTTATCACCCATAATATCATAACCATAAATATCATTCATCCTAGTTGAGACCAGAATGTCATCGGCTAATAATAATTCTTGAACGAATCGAGATGAGACGTATGACAAATTGTACGATCCAAGCTGGGTGCAACACCCTCAAGTCTCAGGTCATGGAACACAAGGACGAACAGATTAAAATCATTATAAAATGGCGAACATTTGGCAGCCTCTAACGCAGACTTATTTAGAATAAGCACTCGACATTTGGCTCCCAAAAAACTTGAGCAGTAATTAAGTTTTTGTCCATTCATAGTCCCATTTCTATCTAGGAGTTACCTATCTTGCGTCTGAATCTAGAGAACGTTACACGCCTGATGGTTTTGTTTTGGTACATTGTTATTAAGATTTAGGATAAGCTGCCTTTAGGATTTATGTTCTGAAACTGGTTAGCTTCGTGTGGAGTTCTAACTAAATATGCACGAATGCGTTGCAAATGTGTCCCAGTTACGTAAGATCTGCGTGTTTAATAGAACAATATCCGTCTTACCACAAAAGTTTAGACAGGAGTTAAACAGATGTTTCTAAAATTACGTTCGACAAAATAGACGTCTTCCACTCACGTTTTCATACTCAATCGTGGCATTCCTAATTATTTTGCTTGTGAATTTGTTATTGAGTCAGAAAAAGCGAGGGTTAGACGTCTTTTTGTGGAGAAAATATTTAGACTCATCTGTTCAACACTAGTTTAAATATTTTGTGGTAAGATCGTATGTGTTTGCAATGGGTATTTTCATTCAGTTATTTTATATTAATGGGCTGAAAATATTTCCTGATGAGGTTGTAATATAAAAGCATAGTTAGTTTTTTTAGTCAGCCAACACGCGATCCTATTTATTAGGTACGGTTAATTTGTTATGGAGAATAGGTTACACGGGCAAGCAAAAAGGGTCGTTAAAAACCACAGAACGGCACAAAGTCTACTTAGTGGTTTTAGCTTAGTTTTTTACTTATAATGTAAATACTCGTAGTCTATGTTAATGTTGAGATTTGCACAATCCAGGCTTGTCTGCGAAGATTTCCAATTGCCGGCATTTATTCAATACATGGCTGTTTATGCAGAATTCTAAGGAGACGAGGGTCATGCTTGTCAATTGACAGCATGTTTATTTGACTGCCAATCAAAAGGGAAATGTTTGCTGGCTGACGGCTGGCGGGCCTCTGACAGCGATACTGTTTGTTCAGTCCCCTGTGATTGAACTATCGACTGTGTGCTATAAAATCCTACTCCCTACTAATATTGTAAACGCGAAAGTTTGTGAGTTTGTATGTATGTGTGTTTGTTTGTTGCTCCTTCACACAAGGATTTTGATGAAACTTCACAATAACATAGCTTACATATCAGAATAACACATAGGCTACAATTCATAAAGATAAATATGGTATATTATCTAAACGCGGGTGAAACCGCGGGGTGCAGCTAGTAAGCGTATAATTGCCAACATTTAAATACATGTCTCGTTTTGTATTCAGTCAGTATTAGATTTCTCAAGTGTGCATGTTTGTGAAGTCCTTCGCCCAGTCTCGTTGCGTTTTGTGTGACCTCTAAATGCTCTAAGTATACCCCGGGCAAGATCGCTTCTGAATCAAATCATTGAAATGCTCAGTTTTTGGGGTTTGTGTTTACGTAATAGTAGTTTCGTAGAGATAAATATTTGTATGAATCAGTGTCTACGATCACTGGTTTCTATTAGAACTGTTCGCTTTTCTATATATTCTTCAGTTTATTTACTGAAAAGGTTTGTTGAACTTACACTCGTGAATATTTACTCGCACGTCTGGAGTCTGTCGGCAAAGTTGTTATTTCTCCTTGAATTGGCACTAAGTTTTCACTAGCAATGTAAAAAAAATTCTCATGTTTCTACATTCAGAATGAAATTATTGTTGAAATAGTTATGTGGTTAGGAACAGCATGCGTATTCGTTTAAAAGCATTTGCGAGTATTTACTACGTACATGTAGGTATAAAGTGCATTAACCTAGTTACAAGATTCAATAATTTCACTACATAATGATTATATCGACGGTCTGGAGTCCATGGAATCTCGCCAAATATCTAAATGAGAATAGTAATTCATGAACACTGTTTTTATTTAAGTATAATCTTTTGAGTTTTCAGTCCGATACATACCTAGTTACTCGTAAGCTCACTACTAGGTTGTTAATAAAAATGGATCCGTTCATAAATGCAATAAAGATTATTTTCGCTTTTATGGCTTCAATGCGACCACGTTCTATCATTACGAAATTTACAGCCTTATACGGCATAATAATATAATTTATTAGATTATTGTTTTATAATCTCCAACCCGATCATTTTAGCTGCACGTTTACTTTCTATAATTATTCTGTCGTAAAAGAAACTCATACCTACTTATATACTCGACGCAGCACCTCGAATTGGCGACGTGCCTGGTAGTTCTAACACAGAGAACAACACAATCTTGCCTTATCTGGAATTTAAACTAAAGCATTGGCATAATCCCATTTGTATTGACGACAGCTGCAGACTGAAGAAAGTTATCTGAGTAGAAACTGATGTAGGTGTTGCGTACTTATTATGACGAAAGCTCGAGTGCTTCGGGGCTCACGTATAGTTATCTTCATTTGCATATTCAGACACGTAGCCTGATTCATTCACGCCCCTTAGCATTTTACTCAAGCCTACTCGAGTGTCGAGAGCTCGCAGCATGCATATAATACCTATACGGTCGTGAATTTCAACACAATATTGTGTTATATTTTTGCTAAGAGTGGCCGGTGTCGAGTGCAAGCCTTCGCCGTGGCCTTTCTAACTCGTTTAATTAATTAATATATAGCAGCAGGCCTGCTGTTTTGCCGGTAAAAATAAACACCGTGTTCTCATGCAGACGGCGCGGCTCTACCACCGGCAACCATGACAAATTGAATAGATACCACCCAAGTACGGCACCCGTACTTCGAGCCGTGTATTGAAATAGCTCATCTATCGTATCCCCCTAGCGAGTAGCAGTGCAATGACCTCAAGACCTCGGAACCCTATCCAGCCTTTATAACGTCCCAATCACTGTTTTATGACTTCACGGCAAGTCTACCAACAGTCTTGGTGAATGGTGAGACGATTTCCGATAGCTTATCAACGCCGAGTGTTTCTAATAGATACGCTCCCCTGTTTGAGCAATCGTTCCACAATGTTACCAGTCAACGCCCAATAAAACACCACGATATTTCCTTTTGTTTTCAATGCTGGTAATAGCGTACTGTAATCAATCCGTTGCAAATAAAAGTGGATAGCTGGCGCTGGGAAGGTCTTTCTTCGTTACGTAGAACGTGGAAGCAAGAAGGTTGATTGTGGTCGGTTTGAATAGGACGCGAGGCCGATTGCATGAGGTCTGCCTTTCATGAGAACTGTACATTGTTCGAGAGAAACCAATTGCTGATAGGTTTTGCTTATTGTTGTTCGTTTCGCCTGACATTTTAATAACTCCACCGTTTTTATTGCAAGTCTCATTCATTCGACGACCGGTGCAAACCACCTTGTGCCGCTTTAGCTGCACATAATATAGTGAAACAAATATTTTTATTGTGATGTGAATGTTAAGTGAAGCCATAAACGTGCGCTGCAAGCAGGTATAGCCCTGAACTTTGACGGCAGAAAGTAAACGTTAAACCGTAGGTAACTTGCCGTAGTTACCTATAACTAGTTTGTAAATAGCAATGTTCTCTTATTTATTGCTGGTGCGAGTTTAAAATAACTGCTATTTTCGCACCATAGAAGCGTTTGAATAGGGCACAAGTACCGGGACTATCGCAATAACCCCCCGGAGATTAGAGCAGCGCCGAGCCCGAGTGCGGCCGGACAATGGACATCTGGCCGACAATACCCCACAATACCGCTGCAACCTGCAACTCGCCGATTGTTCCGCGTCTCGTGAGAATTAACTGTACTCCCACCTTAAACAATAATTTTATTTGTTACAGAACATGTAACGCATCAAATCAGACATGGAAGAAGACGACAGCAACCGTGTCGCCGAGGTCGCAATCGCCGAGGTCGCACCCTCGTCGGCGACGACCGAGTCACAGACAAACGGGGACGTTCCCGATGCGGCGATAGCGGACAGTGGAGTGACGGACACAAGTGATAATACCAGGGAGGAAAATAACTGCGCAGACAGCAAAGAAAGTAGCGACGATAAAGAGAACAGTGTAGTTTGCGGTGACGAAATCGGGGTCGTGCTGGACACGACGGAGGTCAGTCCCGCACCCGTCGCTAAAGAGACGTGCGATCGCGCGTGCGAACCGTGCGAGGGGAACGACGACGCGCGCTCGCTCGGAGACCTGGACAGCCTGCCCGCCGGGGACGAGCTGGCGCTGGCCGCCGGCAGCGACAGCGGCGTGGAGGGCTGCGGCCGCGCGCTCAGCAGCGGCGGCGGCTCGCGCTCCTGCGCCTCCAGCGTCGTGTCGTGCGGCTCCGGCTGCGGCTCCGAGAGCTCGTCCGTCGCCGGCGCCCCGCCGCGCCCGCGGCGCCGCGTCAACGTCAACGTCGCGGAGCCCAAGCGCAGCTCGCCCGTCGGCGCCTCCACGCCGCGCCCCGCCACCGCCCCGCGCGGCCCCAACCTGGCGACGCGAGAGCGCGCCCGCAGTCGCGAGAAGCCTACGCCGCCCGAGAAGCCTCGCCCGCTCACGCCGAAGCCGCGCATCCGGCCGACGGGCGAGCTACCGAGCCTCGTCCGCGAGAGCCCCGCGCTGCGAGCCAAGCCCACCAAGACGTCGACGGCGCGCTGCCGGACGCCCAACTCGCCGAGCGAGGAGAAGAGGTGGCCGTCGAACGGGCCGCGGCTGGCCACCGTGGCCGACGCGACCGCCACGCGCGTCGCGGCCGACAAGTACGGCACGCTGCCGCGGAAGCGCCGCGACGCCGCCGACGCGGACGGCTCGCCGAAGCACGAGGTCGCTCCGCCGACGTCGCGCCGCCCCTCCGTCGCGCGGTCCGCTTCGTCCCGCTCCGCCGTGCGGACCCGCGTGCGGATATACGCGGAGAAAACCTGCCAGACGGTGTTGCTCGGTTCCGACGTCGAGTCGGCGCTGGGCGGAATCGTGCCGAACGTCGAGACGTGAGTCGCTCTGCGCTTTAGCCGTCGAAAAATGTAATTCGCACTCAACTCGGCCAGTCGTAACCTCGGTCGTGTGATTGCAGGCGCGCGGAGGTGACGCGCTGCCACCGCGGCGTGCAGGCGAGCGGGCGCGAGGCGGAGGCGGCGCGGCTGGGCGGCGCGCTGGCGGCGGCGGCGCAGGAGCGCGCGCGGCGCCTGCACGCGGAGGCGGCGCTGGCGGACGAGCGCGCCGCGCGCCGCGCCGCCGCCGCCGACCTGGAACGGAACTCGCAGCGGCTGCTGGAGCTCGCCGGCGCCGCGGGTCAGCTGAACACTAGTGTAGTTATTCCCTCGTAGGTAGTCCTTTGTTGCCCCACATAAGCATCGGGTTCGATCGACAGGCGCGGGCGCGAACGCCGAGGGCTGCCTGCGCGCGCTGGAGGAGCAGCTGCGCGCGGCGCGGGAGCAGGCGGCGCGGCACCGCGCCGAGATCGACGTGCTGCGGGACACGTGCAACAAGCTGCATGCGGTAACAAATTGAAGCATTCAAAAATCCGTCGATTTTCAGCTGCCTTTTTTGTCAGATTCTAAACGAGTATGTCGGCCCGTTTCCAGGAGGCGTGCAGCGAGCGGGCGCGCGCGCGGCTGGCGGAGGCGCGGCGCGCGGAGGCGGAGCGCGAGGCGGCGGAGATGCAGGACTTCCTCGCCGCGGAGACGCACGCGCTCACGCACTCGCTGCGGGACGCGGAGGCGGACGCGGCGCGGCTGCGCGCCGACCTGGAGCGGCGGTACGTACGCGGCGGCGCGGCGGAGGCGGAGGCGGAGGCGGAGGCGGCTCGCGCTACAGCCCGGGCTCGCGTTGCAGGCGCGCGGAGTGCCGGCAGCTGGTGCGCATGTGCGAGCAGCGGCGGCAGGAGGCGCTGGGCGCGGCGGCGCGCGCGCGGGGCGGGGCGGGCGCGGCGCGGGCGCTGGCGGCGCTGCAGCGGCGGCTGGCGCGGCTGACGCGCGCCGTGGTGCGCGCCTACCGGCTGCCGCCGGACGCGCTGGAGCCCGCCGTGTTCCACAACGAGGCCTACAGGTGAGACGAGCATACTTCACCTTCGCCCGTGTGTTCGCATCCCATCGGGTAATCGGTCGATCGTCGTAGGCTAACAGTAACTTACTTATACAAAAAACGTATGTCACAGTCGCAGTGACAGCGGCGAGGCGCCGTCCCCGGAGGAGGACACCCGCGCCGGCCTGCTCGGCGCCGTGGTACGCGCCCTGCGTGCCCCCGCCCCCGCCCCCGCCCCCGGCAGCCCCGGCGCCGCCCCCGGCAGCCCCGCGCCCGACGACGACCGCTCGCACGCGTCCGATGACAACGACAACTCTGCCGACCTGCTGGACTCGGAGACGGAGCCCTGCCTCGTCACCGACCCCGGTGAGTGCCACTGTAACATCCGCTCACCGCTTTGCTACAACCAAAATAGTAAATGCAAGGGCACAACAGCTGAAAAAGTCGCCACGATGTGGAAGAAATTAAAGAGGTCTGGAACTCAAATTATAACACAGTTTGTAAAATTTTTGAAGTATTTGAATTTTCTATAATATCAACTTTTTAAATTGTGATATACCTATATATTTTTATGATAGATTTTTTTATGTGTTCCGCTTCAGAGTACGCGGAGGAGTGGTGGTCGGGGGCGGAGGCCGCGGGCGCCTGGAGCGCCGACGAGCTGTCGCCGGAGAGGGACTCCGGGCCCGAGATCGACAAAGGTACATTTTCACTACGGACATTCGAGCGGCAGGCTCACCGACGCCGCAGACACTCCGCTAGACTCAAAAGTGCCCCTCTAATTTGTATCGACTAATCCAAACCTGCCTCGACTTGCAGAGCCGGAGTCCGCGTCCGTGTCGGAGCGCGAGTCCCTCCGCAACCTGTCGGCCGCCATCGCGCTGCGGCAGCGCTCCGAGGCGGAGGACTCGCGCGGCTCGCTGCTGTCCCGCGTGGCCGCGCTGGACGCGCGCCTCTCCGAGCTGCTGGCGGCGCTCCGCCTGGCCGCCGCCGCCGCCGCCGCCACCGACGACGCGGACGCGGCGCGGCTCGCGTTGGCACTCAGGTATGCACGACGGAACCCAGCGGCTAAAATCCTTCCCGCCTATGTCTGACGGAAATAGTTCGGCAACCTAATTCAAAATAGCAAGTAAAACAATATTTTTATTTAAAAAAAATATCCCCTTTCCAACGTGTCATGTATTATATCACTGCTTTTATTCACTTTTGTCAAGTACCATTACCTATTTTATGCAATTAGTTTTGATCACACAACTTTTACTAAGTAAAACATGATTCTAGAATTTAACGATTCACAGCAACATTTCCGCTAGATTCATACAACTATGCAAGAAATTCGATCCAATGACAAACAGACAACCTGACACTTCAATAATGTTTATAGAGCTATCATTAAAGTGAGTAAATCTGCATGCTTCGATGGTTCTGAGTGAAACGTTACGCATACTTTATATTCTCATTTTAAGGCAGACATTACATGTTCAATCTTTCATTACCGCTGGCAGTCAGACGTGCAAAGATGCGCCGGCAAAGCTGGCATTATATTGACGCCTTTTTTTTTTTTTTTTTTTTTTTTTTTTTTTCGCTGGGAAAAATGCCTTACGCATCCCCCCCCATGGGGGATGGGGGGGGTATGTGGGACTCCCCGCCCTTGAAGAGGGCGGTATACCCACTAAACGACCCAGCGGCACTCCGGCATCGTCTTCTGGAGGAGGACTGGGAATCGGCCAAGCCTTTACGTCCAGTCCCCCGCCGACGACTGCCCGCCTTTACAGCGGGCCCACATGCCCCTCCAGTGGGAGGGGCCCGGGAATGACCAGGGGTGCTTGGTCATTCCCGCCCGACGGTGGTGGTGAAAACGTGCAATGCGGGAGAAGGCGCCCCCGCGCCTGTCTCCCGCTATTCACCACCGGGAAGGAGAGGGCGACGATTGTTCAGTCGCCCTCTCCGACCCGTTCTCCGCCTGCGCAGTGGCGCCGCGAGGGGGTCTTCTTCCCTCGCGCGCTCTGCCGCCTCCTTTTCCGACATCACGTCTTCGCAAAAGGAGGCGACCGCTGTCCAAGCCTCCTCGCCCCCCAACATGGCGTTGACCACGCTGGGAAGCGAGAGGTCCGGCCCGACTGTGCCAACTAAGGTGCGGCGCTGTTCGGACCACGACGGGCACACCTCGAGGGTGTGCTGCGCCGTGTCCTCCGCCGCGCCGCAGTGGTGGCACGCCGGCGTCTCCTCCCTCCCGATCCGGTGCAGGCACGATCCGAAGCATCCGTGCCCGGATAGCACCTGCACCATTCGGAAGGAGAGGAAGCCGTGGGACCGCCCGAGCCAGTCTCGCAGAACTGGCCCCAGGGCGTCCAGCGTACGGCGGCCAAAAGTGGCGGTGGCGAGGTCCTCCGTCCAATGATGGATGACTGCGTCCCTCGCCTCCCGCCGGACGGCTTCTCGCTCCTCTGGGGCGGGGCACTCCCCGAGCGCCTTACGCCCCGCCGTCCATTCGTACACTCTGGCGAGCACCCCCGCCTCGAGCTCCCAAGGCGGGGTGCCGGCCAGAGCGCACGCCGCCGCGAAGCCTACCGAGCGGTAGGCCCTCGCCACCCGCTGTGCGATGGCCCTTTGGGGCCTGCGGAGTGCGGTTGCATTCTCCCTCCTCAGGAGGGAGTCCGCCCAGATGGGAGCCCCGTAAAGGGCCATGCTCTTTAAGATGCCGGCATAGAGATGTCGGCACCGCGCTTTGGGCCCCCCCATGTTTGGCAGGAGCCATGAAAGGGCACCCGCGACTTTCAGCAGGCGCGTCGACAGCCCGCTGAGGTGCGGGCCGAAGCGCCACCTGCTGTCGAGCACTAGGCCCAGATATTTCATCTGGGCCTTCATCTCCACTCTGACGCCTTCCACAATGATGTGGGCGTCAGGAGGAACCCGCTGCCGAGGCCCGTGGAAGAACACGGCCTCGGTCTTGTGCAGGGCCACCTTCAAACCTAGTCGGCGGATCCTTCCGGCAACCAGGGTTCCGCCGGCTGAGGCCAGACTCGCCGCTTCCCTAAAGTTTCTCCCCCGGGCGGTGAGAAGAGTGTCATCTGCATAGCAAATGACACTCGTGCCACGGAGGAGGGTTCCCCGCAGGAGCCAGTTGAATCCGATGTTCCACAGGAGGGGTCCTAGGACAGACCCCTGTGGAACACCGGACTCCGCGGCGTATCGGCAGAGGTGCCCGGTGCGGTCCACCAGGAGGACCGCTCGGTCCCCCAGATAGTCGGCCAGGAGGCGCCGCAAGTACTGAGGCACTCCGTGGTAGCGGAGCGCCTCCAGGATTGTCGAGTGGGGAACGGAGTTGAAGGCGTTGGCTATGTCAAATGACACAGCCAGAACTCCGTCCCCTGACTCTATAGCCTCCTGCACTTGGCCCTTGAGTCGGGCCAGCGCATCCACAGTCGACCGCCCTCTTCGGAAACCGAATTGGGCGTCCGACAGGTCCGGCCCGACCGTCCGCAGGTGTTCGGTGACCCGGTTGGCGACGATCCCCTCGAACAGTTTCCCGACCTCATCGAGCAGAACGATGGGCCGGTATGCCGAGGGGGAGTCAACCGGGCGTCCCTCCTTTCGGAGGAGGCATAGCTGCCCCTCCTTCCATGGTCTCGGGAACCTACCAGCCGTAAAACACGAGCTGAGTAGGCCCCGAAACCTCTCCCCCATTTGGAGGGCGGCGATGGCCACCACCCGTGCGGGAACGCCGTCCGGCCCAGGGGCTGTCTTTTTGGCACGGAGGCGGAGAACCTCCCTTTCGAACTCCGCCGGCGTGACCCGAAGACCTTCCTCCTCCTCGTCCGCTTCTACCGTGGCCAGCGGGGGAGGCATCACTGGTGGGGTGAAGATGGACCTGGACGGGAAAAGGGACCTAACCACCCCATCCAGCAATGTCGGCTCGAGGGTCTCCGTCAGCGGGGGACCAAAGGGGCGCAGTTTGTTCTGTGCCGCCTTGTATGGTCTCCCATACGGGTCCCTATCGAGACCCTCCAGCATCTCGGCTCTCGCCGCGTCCACGGCGGCACCGATTGCCGACTTGAGGACTCTCTTCGCTTCCACGTAGGAAGCATAGAGAGTAGCCTCGACGGCCTCGTCTCGTCGGCTGCGGCGTCGGCTCCGCGTGTAGGCCCTCCTTGCCACCACGCAAGCGGCCCGGAGTCCCGCTAGTTCCTCCGTCCACCAATAGACGGCGCGACGGGGGGGTGGACGGCGAGACCGAGGCATGCTGGCGTTGCACACCTCGGTCAAGGACTTCCTGAGGTGGACCGCCGCCGAGTCCACGTCCTGGGTCTCCAGGGGTGACGCAAGCCAGTCCTGGAGGAACGCCGCCTCACGGTCCAGGCGGGTGAGAGCCCACCGTGGAAAGGGAGAACGGCCCGGGGGGACCGTCCTCCGAGGGCTCTGGGTGGAGATGTCGAACCGTACGTATCGGTGGTCCGACATGGTCTCCACCATCTCCACCCGCCAGTTCACGACGCGGGCGGCTAGCACGGGGGTGGCGAACGAGATGTCCACCACTGACCCTCCCCGTTGCCGCACACACGTTTGGACCGTCCCTCTGTTGAGGAGGGACACACCGGACGAGGCCGCCCAATACTCCACGGCAAGGCCCCGGACGTTACACGAGGCGGCTGGGTTGCCCCACGCCGCCGACTTGGCGTTAAAATCACCCAGGACGATGACCTGCCGCGGCGCCGCCCTACAGACAACCGCAGTTAGGATTTCGAGAAATTTCTCGAAATCCGAAAGAGGGCGGTTTGGGGAGAAATATACTCCCACCAAGGCGATGTCTCCCCACGCGGCGGCCACATATCCCGGTCCCCTTTCTAATAGCGAAAGGGGAGGGGAGTCTGTGGAAGACCGCGACACGAGTGCCACCAAGCCGTCTCGGTCGCCCAGCCAGCGGCGAGGGACCGAATACGGCTCGGCGACTACCGCCACGTCCACCAACCACTCAGCCATGGACTGTACTAACAGGTCCTGGGCTGTTTTGCAGTGGTTGATGTTCCCCTGGAGGATGCGATGTTCGACTCTACCCATCAATCGGACATCGCACCCCCCTCTTCTACCGCCAGCGTTCCTACTTGAGGGACGGCGGTGGGCACGATAGGCAGGGTCGGCGCCTGTGCTTTGCCCTTCTTAAGGGGAGGATTGCAGTTCCTCCCCTTCATCACGTGGTCCGCCGGGCGGCCGCTGGCAGCACACACCGCACAGCGCGGTGTGGCGACCTTGCAGGCAACGGACTTGTGCCCCTCTTTACCGCAGCGGTAGCAGCTGTCCGTCCTGTCCACCTCGGACGGACAGAGGGCCCGCGTGTGCCCAATCCCGAAGCACTTGAAGCAGCGCAAAGGCTGAGCTTCAAGTGCTCGGACTCGGCAGGAGCCGAAGCCCACTGCCAGCCGTCCCTTGGCGAGGGCAGCCTTAGCCGCAGTGACCGGGCACTCAAGGCGGATGGTGCCCATGCCGCCGCGGCCAGGCCGGATGTCTCGACCTAGAACCGCCGCGACGTCGCAGCCCCCGATTGCTGCGACCGCCACCGCCACCTCCTCTTTGGTGACCGAATCGTCCAGATCGGTCACCTCCAAGGTCGCAGACTTTACGGGTCTGACCACCTTGGCCGCGTCCGCGATGACCTCCTGCAACTTCGTTGCAAAGAGGTCCGCGCTGGCGCCGCCCTGAGCCCCCGGAAACTCAAAAATTCGAGCCCCGGCTTGGGTCCGACGGCACGTGGCGACTCCGATCCCCAATTGGGTGGGGTCGACGTTGGCACGAGCCCGCTTCAGAACGGACTCGTACGTCTCGCCTCGCTCCGCAGCTTCCGCGGTGAGCGTCACCACGACGGCTGCTGTCCGAGGGGAAACCAGAGGTTTCCTCCCACCGGCGGGGGCTCGTTTGGCTGCAGGGGCAGCGGCGTTGGGCTCCGGGGCCGACTTCTTCCCCTTCCCCTTCCCTTTACCCTTGCCAGTCACCTGGGTCGGGTAGGGAGCGGTGGTCACGGGGGTGGCAGGGGAGGTGGCCGCTCCCGCCTTTTTCTTGGCCTTGCCCTTGCCCTTCCTGACCACCTTCGTCCACGACTGGTTGGACGGAGTGGTGGAGGGCAAGAGTGGGTCCTCTTTTTGGGAGGACGGCCCCGGCTCGCTCAGCCTCTTGTCCGCCGCGAGTGGCGGACGGAGGGGTCTCTCCGGTTCGAGCCTGCTCCCGACGCTGGCGATGCAGGCTCTCGTAAAGGCCCTTTCCTCCATGACAACCTTGCGGATAATGTCCTCAAAGTTGGAGGAGGAGGGGGCCTTATCCGCTGGCTTGGGGACGGCCTGGGGTGGCCGGGCCGTGGCCTCAGCCAGCTTTTGGTGTAGCTGGCTGACCTCCGACTGCAGGCGATCCACCTTCGCCTGCAGCTGCCGCGTCTCTTCGGTTGCGGTGCGTTGCACCAGCTCCCGAATTATGCCGCGCATGCTCGCGGCCCTGCACTTCAGGGACTTTTGAAAAGTCCCTTTCAAGTTGGAGGACTTAGCGGCAACCTCCGTTATTTCCTCCTCGTCCTCCTGCGCCATGCGCTCCAGGTCGGCCAGGGAGTGGTCCGAGTAAAGGACGATGGACGCACCGTACCCGGACTTGGCTCGTGCTGCCCGCGCCTGCTGTTCCTTTGCAGCGACCTTCTCCTCAAGGTCCTGCTGAAGCTGCGTCCGCCGCGCCAGATTCAGCTGGCGCTGTGCGTCTGCGAGACCCACACCGTGGGTGTCGGCCACCACCACCGCAGGCTTTTTAGCCTTCAGCTTTTTGGCCACGCTCTTCGTGGAGTCCGAAGAGCTAGACCCGGTCCTCATGAAGGCCCGCTTCTGCGCCGGCTGGCGATCTACCGCCATCGCCAACGACGCATCCGACTCAAACACAACGGAGTCGTCTGAATCCGAAAACTCGTCCACCCAAGCGGGCGCGCTAGCCACGGATGGTGCGCGGCTAGCCTCCGACGCCGACAAGAACTCGTCGGCACCCTGAGAAGGGTCGGGTTGGCCCTGAGAAGGGCCTTTTGGTTGGCCCTGAGAAGGGCCTTTGAGGAAACGCCCGGAGGCGTCCCGCGCTGGTTTTTTAGGCATCTCTGCCTCCGCCAGTGTCGTAGAGATATCCGCAAGTTGTCTACGACGCACAGTGCACTTTAGCCGAGCCCAGTCTGCCACTCCGTTACGGTGACAGAACTGGGTCGTTTCCAGGGGACACGACGAGGACGTAAGCACTGTGGGGGGTCCCCCATTATATTGACGCCTGATTGAACGTGCAACATCCGCCTTTTCACCATCCAACTTGTAGCCGGCATCTAGTAATCGTACATTCGCTCATTCCAGAGACAAAATAGACGTAACGGAAAAGAACGTAGCGGACGTAGTTGTGAAAAAGCTCGCGGAACTCGACGCTAGCAAGAACATGATGGAACAGTACCGACAGTCAGTAGAAGTGAGTCTCAGCATCCAGCCTCGCGGTAGTGCGCCGCGTTGTGATAGAATGTATTACTTCAGTTACTATTTCGTAATCTGTGGTATAGCTATACCTGGGCCGTCTTGGACTGAGTCCTCAGGGCACTTATTCGCTATGATCATGTTTTTATTTATTTATTTATTTAATTGGAAGACAGCAGAACTTAAATAAATATACAAAAATGTCTAACAACAGAATGCCATTTAAGGCTAAGGACTCACGAAGCGGTTTTCACCCGTGCCCGCCGCGGTTGCGGGCCCGCAGCCTTTGTAGAATACAGATATTTATGTAAAAAATTAAAGCACATTTCACGACGCGTTTTACGCCCGCGGCGTGTGCGATTGTTTGCGGGTCCCGCTGCACCGGCGGTCATCTTGTACCGGCGGGCGCGGTCGCGGTCCCGCAGCCGCGGCGGGTTGCCCCCGCGCGTTCTGCGGTCGGTTGGCGGGCGACCGCGCGTGGACAGCGGGGGTCTTGCGATTATCAACCGCAAAGTTTGCGAGCGATAATCGCAACCGCGACGGCTGCGTAACCGCACAAAACTCCGGTCTCGTGAGTTTTGAAAATAAAACTCCATTCCGCCACCGCGGCGGGCACGGGTGAAAACCGCTTCGTGAGTCCTTAGCCTAAGAGGTCCTCACGGCTAATAGCACAATAGCAACAATACATTCTGTGAACATTCTTGCGGAACGTACAACCATAAAAAATATAAAGTTAAACCAAATAGGTATATAATAAAATAGTCACAATTAATGAATATAATGGATGGTGCATAATGTTATAAAAACTCCCCATTCAACTCCCTCATGCGAACATGTAACGCGGCACGTTACGGCGTCTTCGTGGAATCGTATTCAAGACAACATTTACACTTGAAGGCGCGTTATGTGCACGTTAAGAACTGTCAAAATTACGTGTGTCGTATCTTTTAAACTTTTTTAGGATGTGATTTCTGACGTCACACGTCTTCGGAAGGAAAAGTGAGTGACATCAGACACGTGCCAACTACCTGCGAAGTATAGATAAAAGCATACTGTAGCGCGGTCTGTTAGTCATAGTCATAGTTCTAATGATGCCATCAATTCTGTATAACTTGGTGAAACTAAAAAGTCTATCAATGATGAAAAACAGGAATATAATCAAAAAAATATTTTCATTAATGTTCTGGTACTTCGAACCAAAACGAGGTTAATTTTCTAAATACAATGCAAGACTTATGTACCGAAATGACCGGCAAAGTAATACATTCTACTACAATGACGGCTGTAGAGCTTTCACCCTTTTAAATTTAATACTTTTGAAAATTTGTTTTATTCAGTCTAATTGACATGCCCAATTTAGACTTTTTTTTATTGTGTTCACTCTATTATGCAATCCAAGGGCAGCTCAATCTAGGCTGAAAATAATGGCAGCAATTTTGTTTGCACAAGCTAAACAAGAACTAAATTGAACAACTGAAACTATTCCTATCTCTTTCGCTCTGACAGAGTTAGAAAGTGTTCGTTTGCCAGCTCTTAAGTTTTTAGACTACAAGTAGTTCATGGCAACAGAATTGCACCATTCCCTTGTTATCTTTAGAACTTAGACAAAGGAAACTATAGACAACGCGACAGCGTGGCCATATGGGAGATTTAAGAGATATTTTCTCACCTTTTACTACAAAAAGGAAATAATCAGTTGTATTTAATTGTGTAATTATCAATTATCTAATGTAAAATATAACTATATTATAACTAAATAGGCTTGAAAACCCCGGCACGCTTTAAGGGTTGCAAACAGTGTAGCTCTGTCCTTTTCTATCTCTAATAATTTATTTTCCAATCCTTCCTGTGGGAATGAGACTACCGATGCCTCCAGCAGTCTGTAGTTTTCTTTGTCTAAGCCCCCCTTATTATCTTCAGATCATGTTTTCCTGATACTGCAGTTTTGTTAGTGCTGTTAACTGTTTTAATATGAAACAGGTATTTACACCATTCAGGGCCTGCTTCGCGATCTCGAGTCACGAATAAAAAGCCAAGGTTAATATATACATGACTACAACTATATGCGAATCACATGGCTTATAGACGCACTGTTCGGGTCACTGTGTTCTCTTTCTTTCAATCATACTAAACGTACCTTCCAACAATTTAAAAAGTGGAAACAAGCCCTATAAAATATCACCCTTAAAAACCCCAAATAAATATTGTTATTTGACGATATGGCTGAATACCATTCAGGAAACTAGTTAGCCAGCGGCGCGGCGCCGTTTAATAAAAAGGCTAGCCTGTTAATTAAACGGCTGATTAAACTAGTTGGCTGCGAAATGCACAGGAGCTGAATGTAAACCTTCCTATTATGTAAACTTTAAATTATGTCGAAATTGAGTAGTATATGGTATAGGTAGGTAGGTTGATATTGTTCAAACTTATGCCATTGCGTTTATCTGGGCAAGAAGTGAACTCCTGATTTTCACGCATCAAGGAAATGTCAGTTCTTCAAATATTTTCTTATAATATTGTATTATCATTTATATATAAATATATATAAATATTTTATTATCAATAAGTGATAGAACATAGTGACCCGCAAACTCAGCATTGGCTTTCAACGCGCATCGCATTGATTATAATATTATGTCAATACAGTATACTTCCCTGACGAGCACCGTTTGTAAATAAATCACTGACAAATCTGTAAATAAGCTGAATAAGAAATAATTTGTAAATAATCTAAATTAATTGTGTTGAAATACGATGTGAACTGAAGAGTTATAGATCAAAGTCATTCATCCTGCATGGGCGTTGTCACAGTGATGATGTTATTTTAATTTTATTTTCCACTCATTTCATTTGACCAATTAAAACTAGAAAAAGAGTTTTCTTTTATAAAACTTGACTTTGTATCGGTTCTACCAAGGCCCACAGTGTAATGTCTTTTATATATAACTTTACGGATACATACAGCAGGTAATGTAAACAACCGCCAAATTGCTACTCAACCATTTTTTTTATACTACGATACTAAGGTGGTTACTGAAATACGATTTAGCGTTCATGTAAAAACGGCATATTTATGTATTCCATTGAAATGGCAACTTTTTACTTGTCCCAATAACTGTGTTTCCCAACTGACCCGATGTCGCTTTCCCCAGACGCTCAAAAAACAATTGGCACAGGGCGGTGAGGAAGATGATCTAGAGTATCTGGAAGAGGTGAGTTGGAAATCTCTATACATAGAAGTTCTTAAACTTTCGCGAACTGAATACATGAATGAGTCTTCTCGTGACCACGGCCGATGTGACTCGGTCGAAACGTCGAGGTAGGTATGTCAAAATTATATATTTTGATATTGGTTTGTGCGCGAATTAGACCCGTTTAAATAGTAATTAACATCTCTATACATACTTCTCTTATCGCATAAATGTAGGTATATCTTTATTGGTGCTCATTATCATCATCATCAGCCTGAAGACGTCCACTGCTGAACATAGGACTCCCCCTTAGACGGCCACGCCGAACGACAATTTGCCACTTGCGTCCACCGGTTGCCTGCGACTCTTTTGATGTCGTCGGCCCATCTAGTGGGAGGCCTACCTACACTGTGTCTTCCAGTCCGCGGTCGCCGCTCTAGAACCTCTCTTCCCCATCGGTTGTCAGTTCTACGAGCGATGTGGCCTGCCCATTGCCATTTCAGCTTGCAAACCCTGAGAGCTATGTCGTAAACTTTAGTTCTTTGGCGATTTGTATCTTTTTTTTTGTAACGGGTCTACGTTAGGACGTACGTTACGTCACACTAGGATTGCTTCTGTATCGTGGATACCGCTTACAGACATATAATTTCACATATACACATCACACACAGACCAGAAACAAATATTTGGTTTGGTGCTCAACTGAATTGAAAACCATTTATGTTATACCGATGTGTGGCAGGAGCTGTCGTCGTGTACGGAGAGCGAGCGGCGCGCGCGGTACGAGGCGCTGGACGCGGCGCTCGGCGCGCTGGCGGGGGCGGCGCCGCGCCGCTGGCCGCGCCTCGCGCCGCTCCACGCGCGCCTCGAGCGCCTCGCCTTCGCCCTCGCCGCGCCGCCCCACGCCGCCGCCCACGCCGCCGCCCACGCCGCCGCCCACGCCGCCCCCGCGCCGCTGCACTCCACCGCCTAACGGCACCTTGTATCATACCGAGTGTACGAGACTGCGGGCCCAACTTGACGACGGTTTGCGGCCGACCGTCCGCCTTCGATACTATTTTACAAAGCGTACGCGATGCGTACAGAACGCATCCGACTGTGCGTACGCGACGGTCCGCCGCCGTTCGTTTAAGTCTTCGTAATGTCCTCATAAGGTCCTCATAATAAAAGTTATATGAGTGGTATGCATTAATAAACTCACTCATATTTGCGTCGTAATACTTTTATGTGATCATGTCTGTGTGAATCGCAGGTCGATATTATGTTGTGACGAAAGAATAATATTGAGATAATTTTCTGCTCCGAATAATTACAATGTTACAATAGAAGAAACCAATTTGAGCGTCCTCGCAGAAAAGTCTCTGTAATTCTGTCTAGGCGTATTACTGAAGTGGAATTAAATAGAAAGAGATTTGAAACTTTGCGCTAGCGCGATGGCTTGTTGTTAAATTTAGTGAATATCGCTATAGGAGCTGCAGAAGTCTATAAAGTTTTACAAGTACAGTTAAATAGAATACAGCTTAGGTGAAGTTTAGACTGCTTATATGCTAATAACTGATTAATATTTAACAGCCCGTTTCGTAGCATCACAGTAACAGCTGTAGTTACACAATAGGAAATACAATGTGCCCGAAAATGCCAAAACATGTTCGGTGACATGCGAAATTAGAAAGTAAAGTAATGCTTAAAATTTCCCTGTTTCGTCGGTCCGTACTTCCGTAGCATGCTCTGAAAGATGTGTCCGAGATGTAAGAAAACTCGCGTAACGTTAACTCCAACTTGCGTGTATAATAATTTAGTTGTCATAAATAAATACGGCATAGTTTTCAGGCCCATTTTATAGTGTTCAGAGCTCTCTGTTTCTTTTTCGTGTACGTTTTTTTAGCCACAAAGGTACTGATATGTTGATGGATCTCAGAGCAAAGGGGCAGGAATAATAACGCCTAACGTTTGGTTTTTGGTTTTTGTGTTCTTCATTATCTAAATTGTCTGAAAGAACAAAAGTAATTATAGTAAGAAGTTATTTTATGCGAACTTAACTAATAATAATAAGTATAAATAAACTTATTCATTCCTGTTGGCATTTAATTAATGAAAATTTCAAATGTATTGATTCTTAAGCTTGCTCGTTTGTGCTATATTGTTTTAGGAATAAAATTTTGGCTAGATGCAATCCTAACTACTTCAGATAAATAGCTTTGTAATGAGTACAATGCTTTCAATGTTGAGTATAGCTAGTATTAAGGCAAGATGATGTTGTTAATGACTATAATTACTATAAAGTATTCTAGTGCCATTAGTGCTAAGTAATTAGATCTAAGATTAGAACGAAGCCGTGTAGTGTTTGTTATTATATCCTACTTAAAATTTACATCACTACAAAGTTTAAAACCCATTGTAAACAAAAACTAACGAAATTATTTTATAATCTAGTCAGTAACATTTGATAATAAATCAATCTGAAATCACACAAAAAGATGATGTTATATTCAATACGAATTGTAATTCAAAAATTCTCATTAAAAATTATAGTGGGTGAAAGTTGCCTTTTTAATTATTGTTAAATTTAGGTAACCGAGCCACTTGAACCATGAATTTAATTATAAATACATAATTATTAAGTGTATTGATCAATTATTATCATAAATAAAGTAAATGTCGCAAGCATAGAAAATTGTAACCAATGAGACTGAATTACGTATTTACGTTAAATAAATAGTAAAACGTATGAATATACGTATTGTTTGAAAGCTTCAAGATTCGACCTACGAACTTAAAACAAAAAAAATAAAAATATACATTACTTATGTAACTTATTATTTACATTGCAAAACTGCATTTAATTTTTTGTACCTGGTACAAAGTTATAATTATTGTGCATCCATCCATTCCATGTCGACTGCTTCAGATAGGTACTAAAAACGTATTAATTCATATAATGCATATAAATACATATATTAAATCTGTGTCCATTGATACGCATATTACTATGTCTACGCCCAATCATCGACGTTAGCATATTGTATACATTTACAATGAGGACTTCTTTGGAATAAATGTTAAACCGTGTGATGTAAATATCATAGATCGTATGTAAATAAAAAATATTGAATACTACTCTGGCGTTTTATTAAGCATATAACGTTGATGCCTGCGTGCTCGCAAGAAATAGGTACCCATCAACTGATCCCGCGGGATCAGTTTCGAGTGGGCTCAGTTGACGTACGAGCCCCATTTATGTCCTACGTTACCCTGCTACTTCTGTTATAAATAGTTAACTCTGAAACACTATAGTCCTACTGGATGGCACGAGAACTCATTGTGCCCCATGATATATTATGTACACTAGTAAGACACTAAAACGGTTATACGATAGACCAAGAGGCAAAAGCAACCTTGCGTCCTATGCTTCCTGGTACTTGTTTTTTTTTACGGTGTCTGGATGGCAGCATAGATTTATGTGTAGATATCGCCCCCTATCATAATATATTTTTTTTTTCACACCTCATTCTCAAAAAAGGTGTCAATTAGCTCAGCTTAGCGGTAGCAAACGAGATTGTTGGGCACTAGGGAGTAGGGAGTGAAAGTAGTTTTTTTTTTAATTTGTACTCGCTATTATCAACTGGCTGAAGATTCGACTTTTATATTTTCCATTTTGACATAATTACTTAGAAAAAAAGAAGAGTATCTTAATTTACAAACCGTGCGAAGCCTAAACAGTTTACTTTGTTAAAAGTTGTTGTTTAAAGTGTAATTCTCTTCTACATTTTTGGCGATCATGGGATGTATGCTTTGTGTACGTGTGCGTTTGCGAACATTAGATAATTTTAAAGTTTGTAATTGCCGCCTATAATCTGTAGGTGTGTGTAGGTTTCTAATCTTTTTATATTACTACTTACCTACTTATTATATTACTCGCAATCTCGGTGTGAAAAATTATGTGTTTTACGCGGGTCTCAAACGACTCACTTATACTCGATTCTAGGTGCCACACTCGCTACGAGTAAGGTATGAGTCGTTTTCTACCCTTGTAAAACAAACTACTATTTTATAGTAATAAAATGAAATGGCTCGACTGCACTTTAATATTTATAAATATTATGTTAGCTCAACAGTAAATGCACAAAAGGCAAGAGCGATCTCCATACGCTAGTTCAAAACACTAGTAAATAAAGGAGATAAAGTGAGAGGGAGAGATAGAGATAGATTGAGAGCGAAATATATAGAAATAGAGGGAGAGATAGCTAGAAAGAGCGAAAGAGAGAGGGAGAGATATAGACGGCGAGGGAGATAAATATAATGGATGAAATGAAGAGGGAGAGATAGTGAGAGTGGAGAGGGATACTAATGATAGGAAGAGAGGGAAAGATATAGACATTTAGGAGAGGGAGAAAGATAGAAAGAGCTAGACAGGGAGATCGATAAAGGGAAAGGGAGAGATAGAAAGAGAGCTAGACAGGGAGATCGATAAATGGAAAGGGAGAGAGAACGAGAGATATATTTTAACATAACTTACCCGCGACATAAATTGATTTTCTAAACAGTTGACATCTTAATATTATATTACGTGTCATGTTGTTTGTCCGCGATGGACTCCTAAACTACCCGATTTTAATCAATTGGCACACCGTGTAGCAAAAGATAGGATAGCTTAGGTAGGTACATCTCAATTTATAGTCGCAATATTATTCTATTGCAGATTATTAGAAAATTTAAGAACGGCCATATTGATTTTCTAATTTTACCTTCTTGACATGACAAATGACAATTAGACAGGACAGCGTATGTCGGGTCAGCTAGTTTTATATAAAAATTCACACGAAGTTGCTGGTATCAGCTAGTAAATAAATAATGAGTTTAATGCAAACCCTCCAGTGTTGTCTTGGTAAAAAAAACAAGCAGTAAGTTTTCATATTTTATTTTACATACCTACTTCAAGTAAACTATTGTTTAGCCAAATACATAGTTTTCTATCTACATATTATACATCATACAATTTTGATCAATTTTGAGATTTATATAAATTACTTTTAGCAGATTATACCAATATGAAAGTCCGAACAAAACATAATAATGCTTTGGGTATACATTTATTTCTTTTATAACAATTATATCATGTTAAAAATATTCAAATTGCTAATTTTTGTATTACACCAATTTATTTACTTAATTAGCAATATTCTGCACATAATAATGTTAGTTAACACAGAATACTACATGTTTATATTATATTCTAACAAGAACAGTAGAAAAATATTGCGTTACTTACCTATACTCAATAATTAGTTATAAGAATCGCTTTATGGAAGTGCTTGGTGTTTCGTGAAATATTATTATTTCTTACTAAAGGTACGCTCATACATTTTAACGTAAACAAACTTAACCATAAATACTGTCTCATCAACTATATCTATTGTTCAACTAATCCTGTAACCATTTTAACATTAAATTGTCACTTCCACCGACAGTCGGCGCAACTCAAAGCCCAATGAATATCAGTAAACCTAAAATATATAAATATATCAGTCAGTGGGCTGTTAACTATTTTCTAGCTCAGAAGAAATAAAAGGGAAACCATCCATCTCATTCATCAATCAATGCTCGTACACATTCATAACAACTTGTAATTATCCTTAAAATAAATACAGATTTCGTACACTTGCTCGAGTTCATGATATATCTTACTATACAACATCAATATAAATGGGTCAAATGTACAACGCTGCGATGCGAAATGCATTCATAAACCGAAGCGGACGATTCAGACGTCGCCTAGTTCATATTTATTTCATTATATGGAATTTTATGCATTTACAGCAATAAACACAAACTCCGCATAGGAATGAGTTACACATTTCTGTAAGAATTATTCTTATCAGCAAACAACTAACGGGTCACTCTCGCAGGCCGGTCGATTGAACACTGTCCGTCTGGAATGTGTATAACGCTGCGAAATACTTAACATCTGTATTAAGTAGCAGTATATAAAATTCGCGATCATCAGACTTCCACGACCCGTAAAATAGCACCTTACAATTGTAATAATTATAATCGTAAGGCGCTATATTAAATCGTAACAGCGCAGCGTGGCGCTCCCAGCGAGAATGCACACCTACAAGTACATTTTATTTTAACAACTAATCGTAAAACGTCAGTTTATTATCTAGGATTTCTTAACACCGCTTACGGATAGCAAATGGAAGTCCTTTCAAGTTACAACGTAAGTTTCTAATTTATCATTTTCTATGTTTCATCATTTCACAACCGGCTGCGACCCGCACTAGTGTTTGGTTCTGGTACACGCGATAATCAGACTTGTAGCTTTATTATATAAGTCAGTAGCTAAGGTTCAACATTGATCGGTTATTGTGAGCTGTGGGCAGCTGAAATATGAACAACGTCGCGACGTGTGGCACTGGTGGCCAACATGGGGCTTAGTGGCACTTCACATGGCGTATTGGCCTAGTCAGTATTCCGAAAAGGATGCAGCTATACACAGTGATAGTTGCATCCCTTTTCCACTTCACAATTACTGTCCAAATGACGCCATGTAAAATGCATTACATTAAAATACTAATCAGCTAGCATGGAAACATCAACGCAATCGTTATGTCACATCAATAAGGCCAATACATGAGGTATATACTCGCTTCGAAGACAATTCCTCCGAATAAGTACTCTGCAAATTCATATCTAAAATTCAATTAAAATAATTCATCTAGCTAAGGACCAAACGAGAAGTAAGCGTACGTAATACGCACGACTGTAGTATTCGCTCGGTTCGATTCGTTCCGATTCTATGTACAATATTGTAAACGCCACATACATAGGACGTGGAGGACGCACGGAGCGGACGCTATACAGACTAAACGAGGCGCGACCGTCGCGTCCTAGCCAGGGCCGTCATTCGAAATTGCGCCTTACTTCCATAGGCTTAGAATTGCATTAGAAACTGGTCCGCGTCCTACGTCACGCATGTCAGGCATTAGGTGGAGAGATAGAGGCGGTGGTAGTCGTTGGCTCCGAAGGCCGCGTTGCACTTGGGACACTTGCGCTGGCGGGTCTCGTACCGCGTGCGGAGGCAGTCCCAGCAGAACACGTGGAAGCATTTCGTGAGCACGGCGTCCTTGCGTTTCACCTGGGGGGAATAAGGTCCGTTGTAGAAATACGACGTTTTGAGAGCGTGTCCGATGCAGAATTGTGCATTCTGTCTGAGAATTGGTAATATACACCTAAACCATACGATACAGGGTGGTATTATTCATCAGGTGGTTATTTATCTCTAAAACACATATTATAATTTCTTGCTATTGCTATCACAGTGCTATACGCGCGAGCGGGTGAAAAATTATATCCACTTTCTGAGCATCCCTGGCTGGTTGTGATTTCCCAAAAATCTGATGAATTTGGTCACGGTTCAGTTCCAAAGACACTTCAGAAAAGTCAATAGGATTTCTTGAAAAAGATGAGTTGAATAACAGTGAACTGCTCTATCATCACAAAAATGTAATTATTTCTGATGACTTTGCAGGCCACCACGTGCGCCTCCAGAGCACCCACCTTGCAGGAGGGGCAGGTGAGGGTCTCCTTGTACTCGCGGATCTCCTCCAGCAGCACCTCGTCCATGCTGCTGCCGGCTTGCTCCATCTTCTTCATCCGCTCCGCCTTGCGCCGGAGTATCGCCAGCTCCTCCTGTCCAGCACACTTTGTTGTTGAAACAGAACTACGATGGAACGTCAGAGATTAGACACAAACGTACATAGACTTAAATAACCTTTGCTTTTGGTTTTGCCGTGGTTTGTTGGTAAAAAGTAGGATTTTCCTCCCTCCCTGGGGGGATAAATCTATAGGAATAACTACTCACATGCAGTCTCTTAGTTTTGTACGCTTCCGCTTCCAGCGCGCTAGTTTTCTCCGCCACCACCTGTTGGGCCTCTTTCATCTGCGCGTGGTATTTTTCTGCAAAAGACAAGAAAATCCAAATGTACAGTGGACTTTCAAATGAACCCATTAAAAGTTTTTAGTTATCGGACGGAACGTAGAAAGTTACATAGGATTATGGCAGGGGATTATTTTTATTGGAGGGAGTGAAGATTCGGGGGATTAGTTGAGAAAGAGAATTCGGTAATTTGAGGAGGGAGGGGATATTTGGGGTATAGGCTTCGGGGATTCGGGGGAACAGTCGCAGTACCGAGATGCAGCTTGAGGTCGGCGGCGGACTGCGCGGACTCGATGGCCTTGCGCTTGTGCATCTCCATGGCCTGCTGGCGCAGCAGCAGCTCCTTCTCCACCGCCGACAGCGTGGCCTGCAGCAGCCGCTCCTTCTCCTCCAGCCGCCGCGCCACCGAGCCCATGGACTCGATCTGCTGGTCGCGCGTCACCACCTGCCGCCAAAACCCCACTAATCTAACTTTCGCATAGATAACGGAGATCCCGATTGCGTTGCCATAGTTTTTAACGTTTGGTGCGCCGTCCCGGTCGGTTCGCGTTCAAATTGAAAATGTAGCATATCGAACGATATCAAACCGAATCGATCGATAATCTGAGTTACCGAAAAGCTCTGAATTGGAATTTGGGCTAGATCCTCGGCCCGATGACTTCTCATAAGTTATGTGGGGATTTCCATCACTGCATGTTCCAGAGGGCACCCTAAGCCGTCGGTCGCGGGTGTCAGCAATTGATAGCAGTCGTTAAGCCACATAAGAGGCCCTTGGGCGGCCGCGTAAACTCTGACACTAGGGCTAACACCACCTCATCCGACAAACAATCAAAAGCACACTATATATAATAGAACCGAACGCACCTGTTCCTGCAACAGCTGCTTTTCCTCCCTCAGGAGTTTGTGTAGCGAGTTGGCCTTGATCCGCTCCGACATCAGCTTGAAGTTGGCGTCGTCCTTCTCCCGCAGCTGCTGGATGAGGCGCGAGTTCTGCTCCTGCATGTCCTCGAAGGCCTGCCCCGTCACCTCCATCTCGTTGAGGAGAGCTTCTTCCTCCTGAAACGTTAACATCATAATTATTATACAGTTGTAGAATGATATTGTAGCAGTAAATGAACGATCATAGTAACAAGCTTCTGTAAATTCCGAAGCCATTATGTAGCTGAATTCGTGTGACAGTTGTCGGGACTTTTAAGCCCAGGTTCAGCTGTCTCACATTGCTCATGAATTGTTCCCGACCGGAAAACTATTTCCCTTTAGTTGCGACTAATTTGAACAACACTGGATATAGGACAGTGTATTGTGACAGCTGCTTCTGCAGCTCGTACTTCTGCCGCTCCAGCTGTTGGATGTACGAGTGTGGAGGCGCGTACGGCACCTGCGAGCCGGCGAAGGGGCGCGGGAACCCGTGCAGCGGGTCGGCGCTGGGCCGCGCGCACGACAGCTGCTTCTGCAGCTCGTACTTCTGCCGCTCCAGCTGTTGGATGTACGAGTGTGGAGGCGCGTACGGCACCTGCGAGCCGGCGAAGGGGCGCGGGAACCCGTGCAGCGGGTCGGCGCTGGGCCGCGCGCACGACAGCTGCTTCTGCAGCTCGTACTTCTGCCGCTCCAGCTGTTGGATGTACGAGTGTGGAGGCGCGTACGGCACCTGCGAGCCGGCGAAGGGGCGCGGGAACCCGTGCAGCGGGTCGGCGCTGGGCCGCGCGCACGACAGCTGCTTCTGCAGCTCGTACTTCTGCTCCTCCAGCTGCTTGATCTTCCGCAGCGCGTCCTCGTCGGCCAGCCGCCGCTCGCGCTTGCTCTCCTGGAACAGATTAGGCGACCGTTTGCTTAACTCTGCAGAAACGTAGGAAGATTGAGCTCAATTTCGGTTGATGATTTCGTGTGTACAAAAGAATATATCTCTCGAGAGGCCTACCTCAGCCTAAATAGAGTCCAATCACCTAAGGGTAGGAAGCTGACATAATAGAATTCGTCCACAGAATAACTGTGAGAGCAAGAATACCTGCGCCATCTTGGCCTTCTGCCGGTGGTCTTCCAACTCCTGCCGCGCCTTCCTCTCGGCCGCCATCAGCTGCACCTTGTCTCGCTGCTCCTTGCTCACGCCCTTGTACATATCGAGCAGGAGTTTCAGCTCCTTCTGCTCGTTCACAGCTTTCCTGAAACCATGGGACAACATAAACATAGAATAATAGGAAATTATTAAAAATGGGGGCCCGACTTCAACCTAATGAAAAACGAAAGGGATGGCAGTAACTGAAGAGGTGTCAATTTAAAAGTTTGCGCCAACAGAATTGAAACCATTGGCTGTTGTGATCACTGTTACTACGGGCAGATATTTTGTTATATTGTCTTATTAAACGTATGAAGTATTATTGTCTTTCAGAGTGTATTTACTTACCTATCGCTATTGGTTTTAGCGATCACAAGACTCAATGTCCGTCTGGGTTCGTGATGTGACAGATACAATATGTAACAGCCACTTCTGGTACTGCTAAAAACAATAAGTCTCCCCTCCTCTGACCCCAGTAACTTAACCCTGATCATCGGAAGTGCCAGGGTGAAAATGATTCTATTTACATTGCATTCAAGTGAGTTCCATCATCATCAACCTATACTGATAAGCATGGACCTCCCCTTACTTCCGTGAGGAGGATTGGGCCATATCCACAATGGTGGCCTTAGGGTTTCATCACGATGTTTTTTTTCTTCACCAATAAACGAGCGATTTTAACATCGCTACGTTTCCGCACTAGGATTTGAAGGGTAGTTTAATTTTACATATCCCTGTCGTTCTCATATAACAAAAGTGTCGTGAGAAGTGAAATGTAAAAGTAAACCTTATGTAAACTATCCAGAACTCTATTCTATTTAAAACGCTCTCAAAATCTGCTTTCCTTTGCTCCGAGCCGGTCTGTGTGCATGTGGCTCCCCCGCGCATAGTCCCCGCGCGCCGCGGTTCCCAAATGAATCGCGAACAGTACCATCTCCGGCCGCGCTGACTTGTTCTCATGTTAAAACAGAGACTATCCCTTCTTATAAGGTATTGTAGGTGTTATATGACCGCGGTGAGTCCCGCTGGTGGTAAAAGTACGTTTGTTACTTGAGTTGCTGCTTGAGATCCTTGATGATCTGGTCCTGTTCCTGTATCTTAGCGCGTGCGTGCTCCTTCGCCGCCACCGTGCAGCTGCCGGCCTCGCCTTCGCCGCCCTACACAACGGTGCAAACGAAATTGATCATTGACGGCAACACTTTAAAATTGTCTGTTGTATGGCATTTCAACAACAACTATCTTTTGGGACGTTCATCAGTAGATGACACAAAACAAGCTCTTTATGCCATCATTCGATGACGGACGTCTAATGATGTAGCGTACAGAGCGTGTTTTACTGTCATCTATTGGTGACTGTTCAAAAGGCTAAAAGTTTGCCCTTACCTCTGGGTCGGGTTCCTCCTTCTTCACGGTGAGCGGTTTCTCGTCCGCGGGCTCCGCCCCGGGCGCTGCGCCTCCGCCTCGCGCGCTCACGTCCTCCACCTCCTTACGAGCCTACGAACAAGTAATATTTAAATCCTAATATGGGATGTTAAACTTTTAATTCTTCAGTCATCTCATGACGACGCCTGGCGTACAGGGCACGTCTTATGTTGTCACGTATTGATGACTTGGTTACTAACACCCGAAATTAATATTGTATCTCCTATCCAAGATTGAAATCGATCTTGGATTTTGCCTATCGTTCGATCGATCTCCAATCAGCGTGTCTTTATAAACCATTCCACGGATCGGTTATTGGCATGGTTGACCCTAAAAATGGATTGTGATATCAATCCCACATAGCAAAATTTGGATTAGGATTGATTATTAATTTCGGCCGTAAGTACCGTTTTTATCCAAATGTTCTAAGAAATATTATAAACCCTCATCTGTTTGACATTTGACAATGAGAAAGATAATATCATTATGTTAGATAATACATAAACAGTGATAAATTGCTAATGGGTTGCCAACTTTAATAGCATAGGTACCAATACTGTTAATAATACTTCTTTGAAATCATATATTTTACTCTTAATTTTTATGTTGCTTTCTCTTTTATGACAGTAAACATAATACTCAGTAATATCAACTTACAGTGCAATCTCATCTTTCCTGTATTTCACCAACCTTATTCAACTCCTGACTAGTATCCTTATACTTCCGCTTGTACCTATGCACCTCCCCCTTAAGCTGTTGGTTGTGATTCTGCAGAGACGTGATGAGATGCCTCATCTCTCTATTGATTGGCCCGGTTTGTTCGTTCGCTGCTAGATTCTGTTCAAATTCTATGCGCAGCATTTCATATTCTTTCCGTAGTTGTCCTAGCACGTCTTCCAGTTGTATCATTTCAGCTCGCAATGCTTTTTGACGCGACAGCTCCTCGCTCTGAAAGTGACCGTGAGATTGTGGTGTTATCGGAACTTGGGAGGTATACAAAAACATAAAATGAATTTAACAAATGGGACTGGGACAAAATTGACTCATGATTTGATGTAAATAATCATCTATCCATCTATAGGCAATTAGGCACTACAGCACTATTGTCATAATGTCCATCAAGCCAGTTTTACTTGTGGGAAGAATTATTATTAATTTAATAATGTTAGGGCTGATATCATTGTTAAAATTACTTTCCTGTTGAGAGTTAACTTTTCATATATTTTTTCTTCCTTATACTGCTATTGACTAATGGAACATAACATCTACATTCGAATCCTGTCATTTATTCCTCATATTTGAAAATAACTTATTTAGCAATATTATAACCACATAAGGCTTCGACAAACAGTATTTACATTAACGCAAGGATAAGTAACGTATAACGAGGTTTTGTCAAAAAAATACGGACTGGCGTCGCGCACGTCTAGCGCCTGCCCTTTGTTAGTTAGACACATTATAACACAACTCGGCACTCTGACGCGCGCTAGGTACGCGTTCTGTTTGCCAAAGCCTAGGTTTAGGAAGAATCAGCGTGAACTCAGCTATCTGATTGATCGCACGAAGCCGCGCAATACAGCAACGTCTGTAGACGGAGATAAAAACCAACTTTGGTGAGGTCATCGCGTCAGTGTTGGATAAAAACTGTTTATTTTAAATTTGTATAAAACAAACAGTTCAAAATGTTGTTAGCATGTTCCAAACACTGTTGAAACATGCCAACCCTAACGCGTCATTACAATAAAGAAGTAATCACGGTACAAACCTCCATCATCTCAATCTGTCTCATGTGTAAGTTCTTAGCGTTCTGCAGCTGTAGCCGCGTCTCGTCTAATGCTGTCTTCATCTGCATAGACTCATTGTAAAGCACAGAGAACTGGCTTTGTAAGCATTTGTACTCTGTGGTTTCTACTATCACCGACTCGGGTAACTGGCGAATCTGTAATGTGAGGAATGGACACTGTAAATCCACAAGGTTAGAATTGGAATACACCCTAGCCTAGGAGTCAAATGACGTGATCTGACACATTCGCTGTGAAAATTTGGAGTATGTGCAGCCAGTATGTAATATCGTATTTTAGCAATCCAAAATTAGTCACATGATTTCCTATCGGGGTAGCTAGATATATCAGCGGATGTGATCCATTCAAAAAAAACTTGTACTTAAACATGCTAACTTAGTTTCCTCTAGTCTTTTCCTGCAGTTTTAAGGGGCCACTTACATCCATCTTGAGTTTCTCAACCTCCTTCAAAGTGTCCCTGTGCTGTCTGTGCAGTCTGTCCAGCTCGGCTAGTCTATTGTTGGCCAGTTCTCGCTGCTCCTCCAGCTCCGCCGCGATGTCCTCCAGCTTGGCCGTGGCGATGGCGCTACTGCCGTGAGTAGCGGCCGCGGCTGGCCCAGCAGTGGTCGTGGTGGCACCGGACTGATGGTAGCTCTTCAGCTTCTCAATGGCCTCTGCTAGATGATTCTCTAGTTTGTCATTACGAGAGCGAACCTGTACAAAGTAATTGAAACTATTGAGCAAACTGTTTTACAAATTAACTATTGTAAACTGCCATTGAAACTGAGATATTGTTGTAGACATTGTGTAGCTACCTTCAACAGCTCATACTGCAGATCGTCAATCTGGTTCTTGAGCTCAGCATTCTCTGTATCCCGGCTGTTGACTGCGTCTTGCAGCTGGGCCACCTGCAGTGTCATCGCATGGTGACTCTCATGCAGTGTCGTACTCAGCGCCTGTAGCCGATGGTTCTCTACTGTCACTTCCTCATTGGTGGCTCGTATCACTTCATCCAATGATGGCGCCGGAGCACCTTCTGCGGACATATTCAACCTATAGTATCATGTTATAGCCTATTTACACATAGTTGTCAGATATATGGTACTTCTAGCACATTCATTACGCATATTATCAATGCATACACACGTAACTAAATGAAGTAGTTTACTGATTAACACAAGCCAATGTGTGATTCGCATTCCTTGTGAATCCTGTAGTCACATAATAAACATCATAATAAGACCATACCGTCTCCTTCGCCCTTAATGGCCCGCCAGATCTTGTCATTTCTCTGCTGCAGCCGATCAAATGCCTGTAGAACCTTGGCCACAGCCCGCTTGCTCACTTGCACTCTGTTAGCCAGCTGTGCATCAAGCTCCTCCTTGTCCCAGGTTGACAACTGCATAAGGAATGACGTTGTAGCCTCATTCTCATCTGTAAAGGCAAGGACTCATTGATTGACACTCCAAATCTCTAGGAGTATGATTTACCAAGAAAGGAGGAAATGAAAATGGTTTTACAATAATATGTTAATTAATAATTACATAAATAAATAAATAGACTGACTTTTATTCTCAGATTCGTCCGCTGTTTCAGCGTCAAATCTCTGCAGTAGTACTCTGATGTCTTCATTCAGCAGATTCCAATAGCGATTTACAACGCACAGTACAGCGTCATCCTGCGTCTGTCTCTTCTCAAGCTGTTCTATCCGCGCTCGGAGCTCGGCTTCACATCTGTGCCGCTGCTCTATTCTCTAGAAAGGTAACAAGTAATACTGGTATTTAATGTTTGATATCAGATATTATATTATATCATAATATATATCCATTGATTATCTTCAAACCCTGGTTTGATTAATGCTAGGTAATTTCTCAGAATGGAGATGTAATACATCCAAGTAAAATTGGGAAGCATCTATAAATGTATTATTCTATTACATATGTATATATGTATTCTATCCACAGGCTAGTAGAATAGAAAACAGTTCCAACACTGATAAAATGTATATATATATCAAATGGCATTTTAATGTTACAAGTATTTAGTAGTCGAAAGTGTAGGAAAGCAATAAAGTTATTATAATTATGTAATGAAACTGATTGTAAACAAAGAGACATCTTCAAACTTCATACAAATTATGTAAGTTTGCATTTATTGTGGTAAATTACAAACTTTAGCCATTATTTACAACTTCAATCTCTGTCTAATCACATTTTTAAGTACCAAAATGGATTACTGTACGAGTTGAATCATTTGCAGAAGCACAAACATGTGCAGGCGCAGGATTTGTAGAGTAGTGTTGGTGTAGAGGACAGTAAGCTGGGTTGAGCTCACTTATACATGTCAAGAGCAGAGAACCAAGGGCATCCGCCTCTTACATTGCAGCTAACATGTAGGTAGGTAATCTCTACAAATGACATTGAACTGTTTTACTACACATAAAACAGCTGATTATGACAAGTGACGAAATGCTCTTGTCCCTACCAATACAATGCTGTAGGTATGTAGTTTGACCAGAAATTGTACAACATTCGTCCAAAAATACAAACCTGAGCTAATTTCTTGTTTTGGAATTGAAGAACTTTGATGTCCATTTCCTCGAGAGTGGAAACGGGGCCGATGAGGTGTGGTTCAAAGTGGACTTTCTTGATCGCCGGCTGGCTGCTGCCATTGCCGCTGTCCTCGGCGGCACGCTTGGACATTTTAACCTGAAAGAAATCTTGCTTTAGGCGAAACTATATCGCTAACAAGAGTATATTCGATGTCTTGTTGGGAAAAGCATCGACGATATTGATTATGGTAACCTGACCAAATGAATAAATGCTGAATTTCCTGAGCATTGCTCGCATTCTAAACGTCCATCTCATTTTGTCGGATAATACAAACCTGCTTCAGCTACTTGTCAATATTGACACAGGATTTTTAAATGTAGGCTGGCGAGTTTATTACTATCTAGAAAGCATATCATTTTCTTTATTATTTCAACATTTACCAAGGAAAACAAAACACCCCAATTATACAAATAATTATTTCTGAAACGGACAGGTAGCCCTCGCTCTTCTATCAAATGTGGCGTTTGCTTTTGAATGAATGAGTGAACATAGATAACAAAAGAATGAAACCGAAAGCAAGCAAAGCTATCACAATATTCACAATCAAGCCCTTTTGAAGCACGCACACGCAGCACGCAATTTGTCACATACTACAACAAAAAATAAATCCTCGCCTCATCGGAACGGAAACATAAATTACAGTTGGTTGGTAACCAATAACATGATGATCGGGAATCGGGAAATTGTCAGTCAGCTCATCCGTGAGCCGACCGACCCGGTCGAGAGAGATGTGCTTGGTGAGTGAATTGAATTGGAGTTTTGGCGGGAATACGATAGTGAGACGTTTTTGTTGACTATTTTTATCAATGAGGTGCAAGCAAGAATAAAATGTTAGGTAGGTAACTAGGACTAGGTACCTACATTTTATTTACCACCAGAGTCAAGACGTACCTAGCTGCTTTTTAAAACAGATTATCGTAAGATATTAAATATATACCTACTGCATTTAATTATATAATATTTATTGATTGTAAGTATTATTAATTTTAATTACTAACAATAAGGTAGAGTCTGTCAAGCGAAAGAAGGCCCTGATAAATCGCGGCAAATTCAAAAAATATTAGTATGGCAATACATTAAGTAATAGGATAACTTGGAATTACATAATTTGATACTTTAATATTATTCTAAATAAATATACTTACATAATTTTTTGATGATGATGAATAAGTAGATGATATACTCCAATATAAACAAGTAATATTCTTCAGAGTACCTACACGCCCAGGGTGCATCTTAGAAATATCTTAGTGTAGGTAATAAATAAAAAAGGCTCAATTATAAAGTTTTTTTTTATTCGTCGTAATCAAAATCTGAATCTAAAAATTCCACTTGAAGTGATAAATCGGAGTCACTGGTATCATCACTGCTATTTTCTCCCATATTAATTATAAAACGTTCTAAATTATCTTCTGTAATTCTGTCTCTTTCTTTGTATTTTGCTTCTATGTTGATTACGTGTTGAGTCATTTTTTTCCAATCATCCGCTGTTATGCTTTCAAATGACTCCTTAACAACTTCTTCAAATTGTGCCGCAGTCAAGTTCACATTTCTCATGGCCACCTTTCTTTTGGCCAAACTCCATATGAGTTCAATTGGGTTCAAGTCGCAGTGATATGGGGGAAGTCTTAATACCTCATGACCATGCTGTTTTAAAATTTAATCTGCTTCATAAATTCGTTCTGGTGTATTTTGTTTTACAAAACATAGCAGTTCTGCTTTGGTGTGGTATTCTTCAAATGCAACACCATTCAACGTAAGCCATTCTCTTATTTCTGGTTTGCGGGTTTGAGCGGTAGGTGTTTTGTTATTAATGACCGAATGATATGAGGCATTATCCATTACTATCAGACTTGGCCCATTCAAATTTGGCAGGAGTTTTTCTTGTAGCCATTTATTTAAATTCGCAGCGTTCATATCGTGATGGTAGTCCGCCATTTTCGATTTAGTGCTAAACACTAACAATGAATTCGGAACAGGGCCTCTCTCCGATCCAGCATGGACAATGATGTAGCGTTTACCCGATGAAATATTTTCAACTACACCGCTTGTTGATGGGCCTTGCCAACACTTCTTGGGCTTGTACGATTTGTGGATATAAGTCTCATCTAAATAAATGATGGGTTTTCCTTCCAAACGCTTTGAAGCTATTGTCCGTAAAAATCGATGTCTCCATGCAGAGATATCATAACGCTCGATCAACAACGAACGTTCATTTTTGTTTTTCTTGAATTCATAGCCACTCTTCAATAGTATTTGACGAAGAGTCTCATGAGATCCACTGAATCCAATGCTTTCTTTTAGTTCCGCCAACAAAGTTCTTAATGTGGGGACTTGTTTTCTTACAATGTAGAACTCGTTTAGTTTATTCCGGATAACATCCATGTCAAAACTATCCAGGTTTGACACTGTGGACTGGTGAGGTCTTTTTTTACCCGGAGTACTCCAGACACCTTCATTCTCCACACCTTCATTTTTAATCCTCTTTAATGTTCTGACACTTACTTCTGCAAATACAATAAAATAAATGTATGAAAGTGGTCAGGCAGATCTGAGCAACATATTTTCCATTTGGAAACACAACAGTAGTTAGGTACAGGTGGAGCTAAGTAAAAACTTACCAGTGAGTGAAGATATTTCATCCAAGAACTCGTTCTGGGATTTTATCCTTACTTTACTTTCCAAATCAGTTAGCTTCTCAATTGTACGCATTATTTCGGTAACTCCTGCTACTTCCTTCAGATTAGCTGTAAAATAACAATAATTCATAAATTATACCTAATGCAATGTTTATTTTTCCAAATGTGTAGTATGCTATTAATGTTATTAAGATATAATAAAAGAAGACAACAGTATTTTAATAAAAGAAAATAAAAGTCGAGAACCACAAAAATGTTATCAAAGTATCAAAATATTTGTGCAATACAAACCTAAGAAATCGACCACAATACGTAAACAATCCTGTTTCTGCAGGAATACAGCTTCTTTTTCCTGCTGCTTCTCCTGATACTTGGATATCATACAGAATAATAACTTTCGCACGCCACTCTTGATTGTTTTAGGCATTTTAACACGCAAAAAACTCAAAATGTATTCTCAAACAAACCACACCAACAATGCTTTAAGCCGCCATCTTATAAACATTGAGGGGAACAGTACTGCCACACACCGATACCAATTTTCCCTAATGTTTTGGAAAAGTCTATGTACTAAAATATGTATGTACCCCACGTGTTTGCGTATTTTTTCGATTCAGGATAAAAAAAAAAAAAAAAGGTTTATTTCATAAGTTCATTAGAGTGAGTTAAAATTCGTTATTAACAATTATTATTTTATGCCACCCTGACTTTACCCCGTTAAAGGACATAGTATCCGTAGGTGGAAACACATTAGTATTGCCATGTAAAAAGTTACGTAAAAAATCGAGTGCCTTCTTTCGCTTGACTGACTCTATATTCCCAACGGCCCCTTAACCTCCCCATCAACGGGGCAGTTGGGAATTATAAGGTGTTACATTTATTTATGTTTGAAAATAAACAGCATTAATAATAATAATATATTTATTCTTACACCTTTATCAACAATAATTCGGTACCTACCTACCTACAGTTTGTAGCTAGGAAGTATATTATATAGTATAGGTAGGTATTTAACTACATATAAGACTTACTCTTACTACTATACTCTACCTACCTATTTATCAACGTTGTACTACTTACCTACTTCTTTGTTCATAATTGCTTTGTATTTTATCTGATCTTGGAACATTCTAAGAAAAACTTGATATTTTTTATCATGGAATGACTTAATTTTTCTGTTAGGTTCAATAACATCAGCAGATCCACCCATCTGTTGAATTGCTTCTTCAACATTATTAAAGTATTGCGATGCACACGCACCGAGCACTGCAGATCCCACTAATACAGAATCCTTTTCTTGAGGTTTTAAAATAGGCAAATCAACAGCATCAGCCTGAGTTTGAACAAAAAGTGGATCTTTTGTAATACCACCGCATATCACCAAGGATTTGAAAGGTTTATATCCTGCTAATACCAACGCATCAATAATATGTCTAGTCCCATACTGAAACAAAAAATATTAATAAAAAAACGTTAAAATACAAACTACGCCCAATGTAATGTTCATTTTTTTCTCTTACCGACAAAGCTTGTAACGTAGCTAAATACAGAACAGCCAAGTTTTGTTCACTTGTATTGATGGATAATCCGCTAACCATGCCTCGCATAGCTGGGTCACTTAACGGCGACCGGTTTCCGTGAAAATCGGGCCATACATGAACATCTTTAGATAAAAAGCTAACATCTGGGAGATGTTGCTCTTTAGCCATATTTGATAATAGTCCTCTCAAGTAGATTCTAACACTGTAACAGAACACATAAGATTTAAGACAATTGATTACGGTAGGTACCTTTATATAAGTATATGCAAAAGAACATAAAAAGTACAAAAAAAAACAATGCATGGTAATAATGATTAAATAAATGAAGCTTACTCTCCAGTGCTTTTAGATTTCAGTAACTCTATGCCAGCAGGGTGGCTAGCAATAATATGGTCAAGTAACATTCCTGAAGCACTTTGGCCAGCTTCATTTAACCACATATTTGGCACCATTGCACTAAAATAAGGACCCCAAATTCCTTCCACAAGAATCGCGTTTTCGTTGATGGCCATGTGGCATGTTGAAGTTCCACAAATGAGGCCAAGCCTAGATGACATAGCATTACTAATGCCCTTCGCTGAAGTTCCAATCATACCAAGTCCACCAGCGTGAGCATCTATTATCGACGTTGCAACAGGTGTACTTGGTTGTAATCCCAAAATGCTTGCAACTATTTCATTTAGACCTCCACAAAATTCACCTGGCATCTGTACTTTACTTCCGATTTTTTCAAAGTTATTCTCCATCAAATCTTCCAAACCAATTTCTTTTAAGAAACTTGTATTCCAGCCTTGATTACCTTCTACAGAGCATTCATAATTCCATTTGCATACTAAGGAGCAAAGAGATCTACTAGATGATCCTGTAGCTTTCCATGTTAAAAAGTCTGGAAGGTCGAAGAAATATCCGTATTGAGGCCATTGCTTTGAAAGATTTTTCTTTAACCATAACAGTTTAGGCATTTCCATTTCTAGGCTAACTTTTCCACCAACATACTTGAGTATTTCGTGGTCAGTTTTATTTATAAAATCCGCTTCTACCTGCGCCCTGTGATCCATCCACATTATTATGTTCTGGTCATTGTTATTTGTGTTGCTAACAGCCATCGGGTTTCCGTTTTTATCTAATGCCACCAAGGAGCAGGTGGCGTCAAATCCAATTCCTTTCACCATTGAAGGGTTGACATTTGCAGTAACTTCCTGGAACATAATCAAATCAGATTTGATGCTAATTTTTGAAGCTAATAAATATTGGTTCACCTGTGCCAGATATCGTCACATATTTACCTTGATGACTTTGATACAAGTTTCCCAAATGTTGTTAGATGACTGCTCATAATAATCAACTTTTGGTTTCCATGTCTGTATTTCTTTTACTGAAGCTTGGACAACGTGACCTTTTTCATTCACAAGGGCAGCTCGTACACTACCAGAGCCCACATCTACTCCAATAAAATAAGCTTGTTTACTCATCGTTCCAATATTATAAAATAACTGAAAAAATATATGAGTTAACAACAATAATCATTTATACTACAAGATAGTCCAAACCAATAGATAATAATATTATATTACTACTTAGGTACAGTAATATGCTTGAAACAGTCCAAACAGTCTCAACTTACTTTGAGCAGACGTCAAGTATCACTGTTGAAATTATCATTTGTGTACCATTATATGCATTTTGATAACCTTGGTAAGGCAGATAAAGTAACTAGGTACCTACGTAGATATAAAATATACATACTTACCCAAATACTACTAACCAATTATTATAGGTAAGATTTATCTCTGATAACCTAGCTCCTTAGACCCCATTATCGCAACTCCTACACATACATATTATAATATTAAATAATCTACATACTATTCACTATTTATTATAAAATATTGTGTGCTACACGCAAAGTTTCAAGCAATAAAACAAAAACAAATAAATAGATTCAAATCAAGGTAATATGATCTACAGATAAACCAGTATGTATGATCCATAGACGAAGTATCTGTGGTATGATCAGAAATAGGATTACCTACATTTGATTTTTATTTCATTCATTCTTCAGAATATAATCTATGTAAGCAAATGCATAAATCTTGCGAAGCCAAAACAAACGGAAACTAACTATCCCGTCTGTGGTTGTGAGAGAGAAAGAAAGAGAGACAGACAGAGTTTGGCGGGAATCCGAAAAAGAGACTAAGAAGAAAAGGTGTTTTTTTTTTGGTTATAGTAATGGGTGCGCACGGTTTGTGCATATAGCCAGTGTCAAGTATTTTATTTTAAGTATTTCTTAATTTCACATTAAGAAAGTCACAGCAATATAGCAATCGTGGTTAAGTAGTCAAGTCAATTATTTACATCGTCAAAGTCACGATTCAGTAAAGTAGTGGATGCTTTACTGAAACTTCCTGGGAGTTTTGGAAAAAATGCGAAATGACACGTTTTTTGAGTTTATATCATTCGCCCATATTCGTGCACGTTAACGAACACTTAATGATTAATATTCCACCAATATTACACATTAACGCTCGAAGAAACACAAATTTGAGAAAATAATACAAAACCAACAACGTCTCACTATCGGATTCCCGCTAAAACTCAGAAAAGAAGTTGTATGTCCGTGCCGTGATCTGGCCAAATGGTCATAACGGAAGACCAGCGCTGGCTTCCCATAGCCAGCATCATGTTGAGTTGGTACCTTTTAGTAACAATACATAATTTATGTAATAAAATATAATAAATAAAATACTTGACACTGGCTATATGCACAAACCATGCGAAGCCATAGCTAAAAAAAAGCAGTAATAAAAAAAAACTGACGAATGAATGCCTAACTACTATGGCCGAGTTTTGGCGGGAATCCGATAGTGAGGCGTTGTTGGTTTTGTATTATTAGCTCAAACTTGTGTTTCTTCGAGTGTTAATGTGTAATATTGGTGGAATATTAACCATTAAGTGCAACGTGCACGAGAGTAGGCGAATGATATAAACTCAAAAAACGTGTCATTTCGCATTTTTTCCAAAACTCCCAGGAAGTTTCAGTAAAGCATCCACTACTTTACTGAATCGTGACTGAAGATGTAAATAATTGACTTGACTACTTGACCACGATTGCTATAACATTGCTGTGACTTTCATGTGAAATTAAGAAATAATTAAAATAAAATACTTGACACTGGCTATATGCACAAACCGTGAGAAGCCATAACTAAAAAAAAAAAAAAAACTACTATGGCCGAGTCGAGTTGTTTCTCTACATTGCATATTTTCAATAAAAATAAAACTTACCTATCTAACCTACATACCGTACCTGCCTACACAAACTGACTGGATTAATAAATACTGGAGGAAAGAAATACTTGCACTGGATTACTTACATATTAATATAAACATTGAAATACATACAATTTGCTGAAATCACAGATTACGGGATACTACGTATATTAAAATGGTCAGATTTAAAAACAGGTAAGTGTGCCATGTATAACTATGTTACAAACAATAGGTACCTACCTACCTAGTTATTTTGTATTATATTATTGTTAGATTTCCCTAGGTAATAATTATGTATGGATAGAATTAACATATTGTTGTAGGTACTTACCTATCTACTTACTTCTTTTGTGCAATTTCAGATACATGACTGTAGACATAACATGCCCAATGGTACCTGAAAACAGACCTCTTTCACTAAAGTCTAAAATATTTCACGAGACTGTCCTGAATAAAATTCAGCAATTGCATGGAGACTATGGGGTGGCAGTGGTGCGATCTGGTTTCCTAACAAAATATTGCAACGAAAACACAAGGATCGCTATCATTCGATCACGGCACGGACCACATAGATATGTCACCAGCACTTTGCCATTCATTACTAAAATTGGGAACTTAGATGTTAGACTAAACACGTTACATGTTGGCGCAACCTTGAAACATAGCTATAAATTCATTCTAAGACATCAAAGAGCATACTTGGACTCAATGTGGTCACAACTCAAAACGGATGAAGAACGCAAGAACTTAGAAGCGGCAGTAATGGATTTCACAAAAACAGATGTCAATATAAATATAGAAAATATTTCATGAATATAAAAATAGTTTAATTTTATTACACAATAATATGTTATACCTTAAATTATACATGTATGTAAATTTCATTAAACAGAACATTATATTAGGTACCTACAATAAATAAAGTTGTGATAACATATTGCTAGGTAACAAGTACCTACTTACCTACTTGTATAATAGTAGGTAAGGTTAATTATTTTGTAAATATAAAAATGTCAATATGTAATAACAAACTACATGTAAAGTAAAAGGACTTATGGTAAATTATTATGTTTGAAGCCCATAATGGTAACTATTTTCGTGAAAGCATTGGTTCCGGAATATGTAAATACAAGTTATTTACCATAGTGTGGTCAATAGATGGTACTTGAAGGCATTTTTTCTTCTTACAATATGTAGTTATGATTCTGTTAGCTGCAGTACAAATCTCGTTAAAGTGGTCTTGTTTCCCTTTCTTCTGAATAACTAAACAAAGCAGTCGGATGAATATTGAACCTGCCTTCTCATCTCTGTATGCTTCATACTCGGGAGAAGTTGCCGAATAAACAAAGAAATCCAACTTGCGGAGAGAAAAACCTTTAGAACCAGGCGAATCTGCAACCAGTCTTGTGCGTGATATGTCATCAACTCTACAAGCTTGTATTATCAGAACCTTAGGTATGCCTAACAAATTCGGTGCATCATCCAGAAGGTTCCGAATGTCCTCTATCCTGACTTTCACACAGTCTGCTGCAAATACATGGTCTCGCACACCATGTGACATTATACATAGCATGAAAATGCTCGTCGAGGTGTTCACTTTCTCCTTTACACTACTTCTGATGAAATCTTTCATTTCCACATGATTCAAATTATCATTACTTATTACTTCAAAATTGAGGGCAGACATTGTTTTCTCTAATTCTATTTTATCTACAGTGGAACCCTTCCTGTTGGATAGAGACGCACTAAGGCTTTGATCTTCAATGCTCTGGTCACATAAGTAGAAGTCTTCCTGATTTATAATAAGGCAAATCCCAATGTTCTTTGGGTCTTTTATTGGATACATGTTCTTTTTAAGGGTTGTAGAGTCTGCTTTTATGTGTTTTTCATCTAAATTCAAATCACTGAGCATTTCATATAAAGCAGAAAAATCATCATCATCCGATTTTGGCTTAACACTTGGCTCTGGGGTGGGCATGGAGAGATCTGGTGCACGGAGTGAGTACGGAGAACTGGCATCTACAGGCTGCCCAACAGCCTCATCACTGTTTCTGCTTTGTACCATATTTAGTTCATTGGCAAATGACTCTAATCCTGGTAATTTTTGTATCAGTTTAATAAGTTTCCCAAAGTTCAACTCACAGTTATGTGGTTTCTTATGAAAATTAAATTCCTGAGAAGAGATGATTTTTTCAGACATGAGTTTCAGAAACACCAGCTCACAACTATCACACTCTGTGGTGTCTATTTTGTAACTGTGGTAAAGGGTCTTCTTCAATGTATGTAGATTGTTCATGTTAATATTTTCACTCAGCTTGTACAGAGCTTTTCTCGTCAGGTTAACATACATGCAGTGATGGATGTTGTCCGGTTGATATTGTCTGTTCAAACTCTGGATGTTGAAGCCCAGTTTCCTAACAATGCCATACAGTTGGCAGATGACGAGTGCTTCCAGAAACTCATGCTTCCAAGTGGGTTTTGACTTAGCGACTTGCATCCACTCGTGAAGTAAATTCTGATTCGTGGAGTAAATATCTTTGGAGACATGCTGGTACACAAGGAGGCGCTGCAGGGCGGTGTCCGGGACGTCATACAATAGAAACACAAGGGAAGTTATATCGTACGGACTCTTCAATAATTCTTTCTCAACTTCGCAAACGGCATCTATAGTTATATTTATATTAATACCATCGTCGGTGTTTGCAGACGTTGTCCTTGTGCGTTCTCTTGCGTCTGAACGGTGCATTTTAATTCCAATTTGAAGACCATCAATCAATAAATAAATATTACATAAAAAACATTCAAAGAAACCGACTTCTGCCAAACAAGCAAGTGAGTGGGTGAAGTGACACTGTGACATTGACAAGACAACTAACATTATTAGTTGCAGTGTTATCATAGGCAAACCACAAAACTCCCTAAAATTATCTTTTTCCCCGGTCAATATGAATGACTTTTAGTAGGTAGAGGTAGGTACCAAAGTTTTGCTGGGGCGGGATTGTGAATGCCGAAACGACCCCATCTCGCCCCACTCCAGGCGGATCGACGGCTCACGGGGGGTTTTAGTGGGTTCAAGTCCCACACGCCCCCCTTCCACCACCCCCGTGGCGAAAGGGGACAGTGCGAAGGCATTTCCACCCCTCAAAAAAAAAAGGTACCAAAGTTTTGATCTTAAATCTTATCGATAGTCGGTGACCGAGAATAATTTTGATAGCCAAATAAATGCAGTCATAATTATATTAATCCGTAATATATGACGTCAGGAGAAAGAAACAAGAAGTGTATTCTGACGCCACAGAAGTGGAATAAAATAGAACGTCGTGGTACCTATAAAGACGTGTGCACGCCGTACAGTGCTGCACGTGTATTTTCTTACCCCATCAATGTTAAAAAGATAATTAGATAACAGCTCTATATTCGCGCCAAAATTCTATATTATAACACAGAAAAATCAAACTATGAAATGAATATTATTTATAAAACGCTTAATATGCCTATGTCATAATAATTAAAGTCAATGAGTTTTTTCTATGCAATACAATAATTATTCTTTATTTACACCATAATAAAAAGTTACAATAGGTAGGTACAGGAAATAATCGCTAAAAATATGTTGTACGATGGGCGGCCTTATCGCTTTCAGCAATTTCTTACAGGCAACCTTTGGATGCACAAGACCTAAGTAGTATTATAAATATGCGGTGAGTGGTGCTGATAATATTATATACGGAGAGAAATGATAACAATAATTGTATAATTATTTATGTCAACTTGTTTTCATCATCAATGTCAACATGTCATCATTATAATAAATATTATTATAACATAATTATTGCAAACTTACATAATATTTACATACAGTCATTATATCACAAATTACACACTACGATAATGTAATGAATACATGTAAAAGTATTCTAAATCATTACAATAATTGTATTTATAGATAATTAAATATGAACAAAATGTTCGGGGGAGATTATTTTTAGTTGGAAACATTATTATTACGTCAGCAGAAGAGCTTTACAGGGTAATTTCCCGTGGACCTATTTCGAGTCTCGTCACTCGTCGTCAATTCGTGATGATCTAATCGGGACCATTAACAATATCTTCAAAACATCGGTGTTGTCTATGGTAATATCGATAATAGTATCGATAACTGGCTAAATATCAAAATGTTTACTTATACTTTGACTTAAAATAGCAATATTTATCTAAACAGCGATGCGACGTTGCTTGATTGCACGGTGTATTTCAATGCACCAATTGTACGATACGGCAAAAGCGCAGTGGGTTTAGAGGTGTCACTAGGGTACTTTTGCAACGTTTTATTTCACAAATTATAAAACTTTTGCGCGTTGTGGAAGGTGGTCAACCCCATCTAGTATAATTTCATAACAACTTTGAACTTCAACAATTTGGTTGAGTTATAAGTATGAATATCGATGGATATATCATTATCAGCGCCAATACCAATACCCTCTAATAATAATATATTGGTATCGATACTTATATCGGTATTTATGCTATTAAAGTATCGGTATTTTGATATCAATACCTCAAAAAATCAAAATTCAGTCCCTGATATGGATATAATAGTATGCAAGTAAACGCAGTAGATTTGGGATATCCCTAAATGCACAAATCACATGAAGCCAAGACAATTTGTTAAGGTCAAAAAGACAAAAAATTTAGATTTTGTTTGTAGCAATTTTTGCAATATTTATAATAATAATATGCCATTGGAAGGTAGGTAGGTACAACCTAGCTATTTATTTACTCTTTGGTACATACACGTACGTAGTAGTAGTACAATACCTATTACCTACCTGATAGGTACCTATAGGTCCTAAAGATAACCTCAAAAAACTAACAGCTCAGTCAGAATCTTTATAGTGTATGATCTATGGTCAGAATTCAGAATAAATAATCTGAATTCTCAAATTCTGTCTGATAGACAGGTAGGTACCTACATCGTTCTAGTACAGAGAGGTTCTAATTATATTATTTCTTTTTTATGGTATTTAGGTACGCAAATAAATAATAGGGTATTACCTACTTACGTTTGGATTAGGAAGTAAATTATTGTTACCAATAATAATTCTCTGTCGATAACTAAATTCTCAAACAATTTTTCAGTTTTCTGTCCTAATATGCAGGTTACGAGACTAGAGGTGCTCAGGCTTTATAAAAACTTGATTAATTACTCCCGTCATTTAACCCTCACCGATCCTGCTTATTTTAGGCGAAGAATTACCACTGAATTTAAAAATAACAAAGACTTGAGTAAACCAGAAGACATCACCTTTGCTTACGAGGTAGGTACTTACCTAATCATATTAAGTTCTTGGATTTGGTTAAACCTAAATAACAGAGGAATTAACTAGGTGGTACCTAACTTGAACATGCTTTAAATGTTCCAGAAAGGTGAAGCGTTGCTGCGTCGTGGATCTGTAGTCTAACTTGCCATGCTTCTACTGAACACAATAGGCCTCTGTCGGAGTACCTCTTTGAGACTGGTATTTGTGTCTCTGAAACACATAGATTACTCCCGAGTGCCTAAAATCAATGAGGCCGATCTGAGTGAGCAGTTTGTTAGGGGAGGAGGCCCTGGAGGCTCAGCCGTCAATAAGAATTCCAACTGTGTTGTGCTGACGCACCTACCCACAGGTACATTTTCTGTATAACACAAATACTGCCAACATTAATATTTTGACATAACAGTGTCCGCAGTTGCTTCTAATATAGTCAGGAACATCCAAAAATGCTTGCTGCAAATAGTGCGGTGTCCCCGTCCATACACTCCCTGTGTATACCTCAAAAGGCACAATTAGATGCCTGCTGAGACTCTTGTGGCTTCGATGAGATTCAACCAGAACAAAGATCTACACCAACTGTTATGAGATTGGAAGTTGTCTTCAAAATCCATTTATCCTGTATAATATGTCTTTTGTTTGTGAAGAATACTAATGCAACGAGATAAAAATTCACATAGAGATGTGAATTTTTATCTTGTTGCATATTTACCATAGCTTTTATTATTATGGGGTCTTCTAGTAATAGCCCTTGACATGCCATTCTTGGCTTAGTGTATTTATCACCTACCTCTGCTTGGTGATTTGTTACTTCACCAATCAAGGTTGTGGACAAATATAAGCTTAAAACAGCAATAAAAATGTTTTCAATGTTTTATGTACGAAAAGGGATTAAGAGGACAAGTATTTTGTTTCAGGCACAGTTGTAAAATGTCACATAAGCAGAAGTCAAGATGAGAACCGAGAGTTGGCGCGGAAAATGCTAGTCACAAAACTGGATAACATGCTCAATGGCGGGGAGAGTGTGGCAGCTCAAAAGAAAAAAGTAGATGAGACAAAACACAGGAAATCGGAGTACAAGAAGAAGAAAGTGGCGCAACTGAAGAATGAGTGGAAGAAACGAGAAGGCTTGACGTAGTACCTAGGTGTATAGTTTGTTAATTTAGCTTAGAATTTTAAGTGGTCTATGTACCATCAATTTGTGTTGGATGTATGCTGACAGTAGTCATTATGTCATGTTGGTTTGTCTGTTTGATGTATGAGGTTGTGTTAGTCTCTAGTGTCAAGTTTATCAGGGCTCCCAAGGGCCTTTGAGTGGCTTAAAGACTCCCTAAAGAGTCCTAAAGACTTACATGCCCTCCAAAGCATGGAGTGATGGAAAACCGGGCATAACTCAAATAACTATGTACCATAGGCACATTGTATACTTGGGTATTTAAGTAGGTACCCTATTTTGCATAACTCAATACAATGCCAATATTACTGAGTTTAGGTGGAGACCGACTCCCATGTGGAAGGTTCTTTTTTCTTCTATTTGTTAGATGTATTTAGAAACCAGTAGTGCACAGTGTTGTGTGAAATGTGAGTGCATACTACCTACATAACTACCTATAATTAATGAATTATGCACCAATTAGTGACAAAGAAAATCATTTGCAATGAATGAACTTAAGTAGACATCCAACAGGGCTGGATGTTGTGTAGACTGTTTTATAAATCGGCTAAAAGCCATAAAAAATTAATTATTAGAAAATTAAAATGTGGAAATACTTTATGCATTTTGAAATTAAAACTATCGTTACTCAATGGACATAATTATAGGTAAGCGCAACACGCCTGGTAGTAACACTAGGACACCAGGTAACACCTCGTCTAGTGCAATGTATAATGTCGATGTGTTATGTGGCATTTAATCTTTATTGGTACTTAGTAGTATTTTAGCAGTACTAATGCTATGCAAATCAAAATAATCAACTACTTGTGACTAAAGCAACAAGATTTAAATCTCATCTAAGCAACATAACACTTAGATAACCTACCCGAAATGCTGGTTAAATTGTTCCTAGTGCGAGAATCATATCTGACGTAATATTTTTTAAGTAAGTAGGAATATAAGGTTCTCACAACGTTGACAACACTCACTCCAAACTCAAAGCTGTGTGCGTATGTGTGTGTAGGTGGTAGTGGTATTACATTTATTTATTTTTGCCAATAAATTCGTATCAAGATTTCATATACATATTTATTGGAACAAGAAATTCAATGGGGTGTCGAACGAACTTTTGTTTGGTTTCCATTATTGAGCTTTACCCGGCCCGACCTAATTCAACACCGCACCAAAATTGAATTGAATGTAGGTACATACCTACCTACTAAATGTAATACCTACATAGTAATCAGTGATTGAATGTACGAGTATACAGAATTACGGACGTCACAGTACGTGCGTCTGGCGCTGTCGCGATGTTCGCAAGTAGGTTTAAAAATATTAGGTACCTACCTACCCTAACTGCGAACGAAGTCGCGGGTTGTAAAAGGCATTAGGTATAGGTAAGTAAGTATTGTAAGTACCTATATAATCCTAATGATAAAAACTAGTCCAGTTATAACTTATAACCCCGATCTGATTACAAAAGTAGGTAGGTAAATAGATACCTACTTGCTCTGTTACCCAGCTGGAGTTGCAATGATTACAAATCTCCCTACATCGCTCCATCCTTGACCTAAATATTGAGGCTTTTTGTTTCCGCGTCTACCTACTTCGGAAATTCCCGTTTGTGTTACGCAGTCGAGTAGCATACAAATCGAGTTCAGACAAATGGTAACGAATTTTAACGATAAGATATACCTACCTACCTACCTACGGTTATGCATGCATGTTGAGCAGAGTTTGAAAATTTGACTACTCTCTCTCGTTTTTGTTTGGAGCTGCGAAGTACTAAACTCGGAAAATTAGTTTGATGAAGTTCGGTGGAATAGAAAGACGATACTTAATTATTGACGTTGCCTACTACGTAAATACTCACAAGTAAATAGCTAATTATTTTTACTTGGAAACTTTAAAACTGATTTTCGCGCCTCTTGCCAGGTCACGGCCGTGACGTCATGGGACGCCATGAGCTGGATTCTTCGTCTACACTCGTTCTGTCTACCTACACTATTATCGAATATCGATGTACGGGTAGAGTCGAACATCGACTATTATTATAGCAGTATAAGTAGGTAAATATCAACAATGGGGTTTGGACCGGACTGAAAGGGTAATAATGGCAAGTGGTGATAAGGGTTTCGGAAGGAATTACTGTTACATATTTTTTTATGCAAAACAGCGAGGCAGACTTAGATTACTTATCGGAGGAATCTTCGGAATAAATCGTGTTTAGTGGAATGCCCTGAGAAGTTTTGAGAGTTATCGACGGCGGTGCTTGGGTGAAAAATTGAAAATATCATGCATTAGGCTAAGGCCACACTATTATTTATTCTCGCGAACCGCTGAAAGCACCTGCGATTTTCGGAGCTTGAAGGTGGATTTCAAGAGAGCAGTATTAAGCTGTTGATGTTTTTTAACTTGCGGATTTTACCCGCGAGCCATTTGTAAAAAAACCGCAAGAGCGGCTGGTGCGGGTTAGCCGTAGTGCGGACTTACGCTGGTACGAATACTTATTGTGCAAATTAGATTTCATCTACCTACAATTTCAGAGAACTCGCCCGAGAATGAGCAGTGAAAACGTATATAAGTATAAGCGACTAATATAAAACTGTTAGTTGTGACAATTGGTAGACTTAGCTAAGTTACTCCCACTTATCTTGATCTAATCCAAGGACGTTTTGAGGAGAAATCCCTCTAGATAGGTCTATGGTCAAATCATAACCTGCAAGATCATAACAGAACATTGACTAAATATCGTCAACTAGCTGCGCCCCGCGGCTTCACTCGCATTTTGATAATATACAATATATCTTTATGAATTGTAGCCTATGTGTTATTCTGATATGTTAGCTATATTATTGTAAAGTTTCATTATAATCCATTCACAGTAACAAACATCCATCCATCCATACTCACAAACTTTCGCGTTTATAATATTAGCAGTATGTAACAGAAGGATCAACCGTGAAACAAATCCCCCATAGATCTTAACGAGCGGCTGTTGTGGCCTTATTGTTTCGGATAATATTAATATAAATGGTAGCTAGGATATTACGCCGTTCATAAAAGTTACTTTATATATTTATACCTACTATGAAAGGTGGCGTTATAGGTAGGTAGCTAAGTAAGCGGACGAGGTGTCCGCTAACTAACCTCGGACCAACCAAGGACGCCGACTGACCTGGGAAATTAATTTTGATGGGACCATTAAATCCACTTACTGCGATGCTTGGTTCTACTTGAGATTTATATTCTCATCTTGCTAGTTATATCTACCTACTAGCTATTTACGATTAAAACCTAGAAATCATCATCATGTCCGTCAGTCATTTACGTTCTCTTTGTTATATTATGTTCTATTTGAAAAGTTTTTGAGCCCATAATGACCATTATTACATATTATACTATACCTACCATACCACATTACATAATTATGTTACATATACTATAGGTACATACCATATTATTATATTTTGATGGTAGTTATATAGTTGCAACCCCCATCTTTTCGTCCATTGTTATTGATTAATGTAAATTTTATTATATTGTTAACTTATTTTAATTGTTTGTAGGTATATATCTACTGATAAAATGTATCTAATGATGAAATGTAACGCATTGGAGTTGTCTGTAATGATACTTTTTATATGAAAATAAATAAATTATAATCATCCCGCTTTAAGAAGTTAGCCTTTAGTCGTTCTGTGAAACCAATGCTTTGATTTGAAGCGAGGTTTTATGCCGGCATCGGCACTCGGCAGCTACTTCCATAATATGAGGCACCTACCTAAGTTATATAGCGATTTTAATACATTATTAAGATTTTATAGATTGTTAATGGATTCAAAGCAGCGAGATCCTTTTGCGGTAACGTGGTAGTTAAACGTCAAATTAATGTTCTCCATGTTTCCCTGTTTACATGCAAATTAATAGGTAAATATGGATAGCATGTTACATTGTAGTTTCCCTCGTCACAACGTCTAGTTTAGTGAACTTTCGTTATTCAGAACGTGATTCAGAACATAATAGTTTGAATTGAAGTTCCAACTTAGTTTTGTACAATATGTCGACAAAAACAATAAAGATATTACACTATGTTAGTTCATAGAATTTCACTCTTCATCCTACTTACAGCGAAGTTACGCCATGTTCGGATCTGTGATTCACAGAAATATTTAATCGGCGCATAACCTTATTTTCCAGAAATCCCGCAGGAAAAAATTGCAGGGGATATTTCCAGGGGATGTCTGGAGTAATCCAAATCGAAGCCGTGATCTCACGCCCCACATGATAACTATAAGTACATAAAATCCCTACCTTTGAAACTCGTAATACGCTGTCTAAATATAAAAGATTGTTAATAGATTGCGATAAAATCTCAACTGCACTGCCCGATAGTGCTACGCATGTACGAGTCAATTAAATCTCTCAGATATCATTGTACTTATATAAAGTAATCAAGAAGAAAGCATAGGTACTATTAAAACCGTATGCCCACATCTATTCAGCTCAGTAACCCCAAGTAATTTTAGCAATCTAAAAAAAGCCTTATTAACGCTTTCCCCTGGTGGGCGGGTGACAAAGCTAAAGTCAACACAAACGGGGAGCCGGCGCTAGTCTGGAGGACGTTACGTTCCTTCGTAGCTGTAACGGATAGGCTAAGAGCCAACTGTCTAGATAAGTGTGGTAGTTTCAGGCTGACTGCTGAGAGTAGAACTTATGCAGTAACTAAGTATTTAGTAATCTGTGGCAGAACTGTTTTCCTTGGGTGTATTGTTGTAACCTTTTGTTACTATGTAGTCTTCTTTATATTATATACATATATATTATATATACTTAAATGAATACCTAATGCCCTTGGCCACGGCATCACGCGTGAAGGGCTGGACCAATTTTTTGCTAATTCTTTTTTCGTTGTGTTTGTCATTATATACAGGGTGTATCGGCAAGGTGTAGTAATATTGAAATGTGGGTATGTGTACCTGGTGATGAATCATTTGCCAGGGTACTAAAACCTGAAATCGATAATCGATTTTTTCACTCAAAATGACAAAATAACTAAATATTACAACCCTAACATGATACGGATGACGTCACGTTACGCGGGTCACTGGCATTGAATTATTTTTGTCGCAAAGCGCACCGCGGTCTTTGAATTTTGCCGACAGTATTTTCTGGCATTGAATTATTTCTGCCGCAAAGTGCGCCGCGGTCTTTGAATTTGCCGACAATATTTTAGGGTTCAGTATTGTAACAAAGTTGAAAGCCTCTAAAATTCATTTCAGATACTTACCGCCTTAGAATAGAATTTTGGTAGGTACATTACACGGAGCAGATATCACTCACCCGCCAAGAAATACTTTTGTCAGGTCGCATCTGTCCGGGTTGGTACAAATTGGTAAAAAACATTATTTAAAAAACAAACGGAACCCTTAGTACATTTACGAATTCTTATTGACGGATTTGACGGCGGATCACATGTTAGTCTTTGCGTCAAGTTCACTGACATTGCCCAGCTGATAACTAGGGTTGAACGATGGTTAGTTTTGCAGTAAACTTTGACGTGTCTTAATTCATTACCGTGGACCGTGACTACTTACTGAGTTAAAATACCTCCAGACTACTTCGAAATAAGTCCTATGTGTATGCATAGTTTCAGTATTACTACACCTTGCTGTTACACCTTGTATATGTCAAGAGAAGGTTATTATGAAAAAAAAGTTGCGCGAAAGATTAGAAAATTAGAGGATACTTCACATTACTTTTGTTATGTAACTTTTTTGACAGATAAAATAATAATTACAGGACAATGTCTGTCAAGTCAGCTAGTAGGTATATAAGTTAGGGTGAGCTCAACCCTTACATTATAGAAGTAGGTATACCTAGTCAGGTCATAAATTCTGTCACATGTTTTATATAAAATAATTGAAACAAGTTTATTCATTATGTAACCATTTATATACCAAAATGAACTTAACAAAACATAGATTCTTATGACACTAAAGTTTATTCAAAATGACCTCCGTGATTTTGAATACAGGCCTTCAATCTGCGCGGCCAGTCGTCTATCGCAGCACGAACGAGGTCCATGTCAATATCGGCGGCTGCCTTAATCAAGGATGTCTTGAGTGACTCCAAATTGGGATGAGGCTTTGAGCACGCCTTTTCCTCCAAGTGTTGCCATATCTTGTAATCTAGCGGATTCAAATCTGGACTGGAGGAGGGCCAGTCTTCGTGCCGGATGAAGTCGATTTCACGCGCCGCCAGCCAGTCTTGTGTGCTCTTCGCTCTATGAGCTGCCGCCGAATCTTGTTGGAATACCTAGTGCCTGTTATTAAACATGGTATGAGAAACAGGTTCCACAAGGTTCGTCAGGACTGTATTTTGATACACAACTGCATTCGTTTTTACACCTTTCTCACAAAAATGTACCTCTGTTAAGCCCCAATAAGACACTCCCAACCATACCATGAGCGAGGATGGAAAATGACCTCGTTGGACACGCGGAATACGGTTGCTCGCTTCTTCACTACTGTGTGCGTACACCTTATCATTTTGTTTGTTGTAGCTCTCTTCTACGGTAAAAATTTTTTCATCCGAAAAAAGAATTTCCCGATATTTTTTTCCCGCGTACCGCTTCAACAAAGCGCGGCATCTCTTCAGTCTCAGGTCCATTAGACGAGCATTCAAATGATGTCCTGTTTTTCTTCGATATGCCCGAAGCCCTAAGTCTTCATTTAACACCCTTTTCACCGTGGTTCTGCTTAATCCCATCTGAAGGGCCAACAGTTTCTGCTTACGTTTGGGATTTCTTTGAATTCGCGCCTTCACAGCTTTTATCACTGCTGGAGTCCTAACAGACCGAGGGCGACCACTTCTTGACCTGTCATCTACACTAGAGTCTTCATTGTATCGTTTGATGGTACGATAAACGAATCTCTTGGTTATATTCAAATTTTTCAGTATGTAAAAAATTTGAATTGGCGCGTAACCGCAACGATGCAACGCAATAACTGCAACACGGTCTTCTTTAAGCGTCCACTCCATATTTAAAAATGAGTAAAATTCTAAAAAGTATAGATTTTTATTTGTATGAACAATTCGAAATTCGAATTCAATAAACTTTTTTGTGGCCAGCATTCTAAAAGAAAAGTTTTTACTGTGTGACAATACTTATGACCTGACTAAGTATATACAATATACACTCACCGAGATCGAATGTGAGCGCTCCGTCTAGTGTCCATAAGACCGTAACTAATAGATTTGATTTAATTACACCTAGTTGCTCTATCAGATTTTGTTGGAACTCACGGCTGGGATAGTTTTGAGACTAGCTGCTAGATAGATACTTTGATACTAGTTAGTGACGATAAAATACGTAGATACAGTACCGTGGAATTTCGTTTCACGATATTGCTCGACTACATAATTATATCTGAGTGAAGTGTCGTAATGAGTAGAGAATAGAGTAGAATGAATAGAGTCTTATTGTGTTAATAATTCAGTGTAGTACACTAAAGCAGAAAAACTTTTAATTGAAGCTTATGTAACTTTGATAAGAATTATTTCGGCTGTTAGGGTGAGTAGGGAGAGACTCGTTCCCTTGAGACTTGCTAGCTCGCATTTTTTAAATTAGAATGGATCAAAACGCGACTCTTATCTATCACGGCCACCACCACACAGCCCGGGTTTAAATTTTATCTTTATGAAATTGCCCTCTGAAGCAATCAAGTGTAATAGATAAAAGTTGTAATATTGCCATCGGTAGATATGGCTAGGTAGACGGAAAACAAAAGCGACAATTCTGTTTGGCATTGAGAAAAATCTCGTGTGTGGGGGCAATCAAAATAAAACAAGTCATCTCATGGCAACCTGCCGACAATCACCGGGAAATGGCGAGTTAAATTCCTGAATTCGGAGAGATTTTTCAGGAATATATTCCCTCGTTTCACTGCTTTCCCCTCTGCGGCCCGAGGCAATTTCCGATATGTCGGTTCCACAACGTAATCGTAGACTGCTACGGCCCGTAGCCTCGTAGCGACAGGCTACGCCACGTTTTGAACTGTAGCGGTCGCTACGCAGCTATGAAGAATTGAAACCACACAATTGAAAACGTTTATGATTCCGTAAAAAATAATATGAATAATGGAAGTCTTCTACTTACATAAATAAAGAAGTGCAACTTACACGGGCTTTTAAGGATTCTTTAAGTATGTGCGACTGTAAGTTTTGTTTCGCTGAAAATGTTCTCAAGTAACGGTTCCATTTCAAAAGCAAAAGTTAGCAAAAATGTCGTTCAACAAGAATCCAGAAGTAATCTTTGCATCTTCACGATTCTCGGCTGAATTCTCGGACACTTTAAGTTATAATTGATTGTTCTTCGAGGGTGGCCATTATCCGTGAGGACTTTCGTAAAACTGTTTGCGACGTGGATCCAATTTGGCACTCTTAGCCCAGCAAACCAGATTAAAGCATAATTAACAAGGTTGTGCAACTTTTGCTGCTTGTTTTTGATATCAAACAGTTCTCAGAACAAAATCGTGTTCCAGCTGATGAGTTAACAAGAGTTACAAGCTTTGGCGGATCAGCGTAGGCTTATTGTTTCCTGCCTTGACTCGGGGGAATTTATAATAGTTATTTATGAGATTATTACGTTCAGAACCCTTTGTTGGTAAAATGATTTATCCTTTAATTTTATGTAAATATTTCGCTCACTATAGTGCGGTTTGGAGAATAATGTCAAGTTGATAAATTAGTTTTCATAGTTGTATGTACATACAGGTTAACATATGCATGCACAGGTATGTGAACTCTGTTGTTGTTGCCTCGTATATACCTATAAATCGATTTTTCTGATCGACTCCATCTCGGAGAGCAGAAAAATCTGTCGATTCTGGTTGTTAGAGATTGGAAGCTGATGTTTTAACTATGTAAGGTCGTTATTAACGTAACTCCCTCGAGATTAAATATGTAAAACACAATAATAAAGACCCGCGTTTGCGCCCTTTTGCTAATCACTCGTGTTGCTTGCGGTTCAAGCATTGCTTTCACTGGATAAATATTATATTCACTGAATTAAATTTGTGTACGCGGTATACCATCGTAGCTGATCGTGGGTTTATTAGCTGTTTTATCTTCGCTTTGTTTTTCTTTGAAGCAAAGGGTTTAACCTTTTACGGCCTTCTGACACCAGAATACTTATTTTAGTAGCGAGATTTCGTCTTTTTTCTTTGTCTTATAAATATGTACATACTATATGTATATACAGTGATTTAGTGTTAGCTTTGTTTGTGATTGTAGCCGTAAAAGCTTTTAGTTTTTTGGCCATTGTCTGTTTTCAATACTGCTGCGCTTGGTGTCGCAGGTTCGATTCCCGCCCACAAATATTTGTTTCTTGTCTGGGTGTGTAAATTATATTATGTCTGTACATGGTATACCCACGTCACAGGAAATATCTCTCTTAGAGTAGGGTCACGTTTTTCTTTTTAATATTGAAATATTGTATTTTTTTTATGTCGAAATAATGTTTTGTTTTATTTTTATGTTAAGTAGCATAAAAAACAAAATGAAAACTAAAAACTTTACAGTTTTATGTATTGTCGTTGAACAATATGTAAGGTCCTTACATTTAACATTAAGATGTACTTAGTAGGTAGGTACGGATAAAGGTTTAGGGATATTTATATTATATCGTTACAATATATTATGTCGTCAATCAAATGAGAAGCACAGTCAATCACATTAACGTTCGCAATTAGCAGAGGAGATTCAATCAAATCCGGCAATTTAATTGCCATCCCCCTCTGTTTGGCAAATTGAAACATAATTATATACTCGTACTCGTATTGTGCGCGTTGTATTAAATTGAACGTGTTAAATGCGCGACGCTTTAGGCAAACTCGGGGCTATTTGCCCGTGCTTTGAATTGAACATCTTTTGAACTGGATATTTACATTAAACTTTCAGCTCTGACAACTTTGTCTTTTGTACGAGCAGAAGAATGTAATTTTAAAATAAAAAACATTGGTATTCGTGTAAATAAAAAATTGATTTCAATATAAAGTACCTAATCATCAGTAGACGATTAATCTCATTATCTCTCAACTTGTCATCAAACTGTTGTAAAACGTTCTAAATCTAAATTTTAGGTTAGTAAGGTAATGCAAAGGTAACATTACAGCTCCAGAAACCATCAGTGAAATTGTAATTCGTAGCGCAAATGGTTCCGGTTACGTAGACCGTTATAGCCTTAGTCGTACCGTGCAGTCCCCAATTCCCCAACCGTTTGACCCCAAACCGAAATGTATATGAAAATGAAAATTAGGCAGATTCAATCGCTTTCCACGAAGCCTGTGACAACAATCTTATATTATGTACAATACTCGTCTTTATCATATAGATAAACGTCATTTTGGGTTAGACCGTCTATCGGCAATCGCCAAGTTTTTATTTTGTTCTGTGGTGAGAGGAGGGAGAGAGGAGGAGAAGTCAGGGATACAGTGAATATAGGGAACGGCCCTAGTATTACATGTATCTATTGTAATGTTTAAAGCTTACCATTACGCCTAGCATGTTACGTGCTATAAAGTTACCCCCTTATGTAAGGCTTATTAAAATGCGCATTGAAAAATTGTACTCCGCCATATTGTGACGTTTAATAAGTTTTATGATAATCGGGGTTAATATTAATATATACAATATTGTTACATTATTTTGTGTTTGTTTTATTAATTTTCATTATAGTGTTACTTACAGTTTTTTTTACTAAACTAGCCTTTTTATACCTACGAGTATTTCCAGAGGGATATAGTTATACGTTAGTTAGGTATGCATCGCTAAAATACCTGCCAATATACACCTGCCAATTGCCATTGATAATAATAAACTTAGCAACATCGAATCCATACTTGTCTGTACTTGTTTTCATAGCAAAAGTACAGAAGTACCCAACTTATATGGCTTACCGATGTACTTGCGCAGAAGATGAATTTTCAAAGCGCGGGAAATGCTATGGACCGCTATTGGTCGGCAGCCGCGCCGCCATCTTAGCGAGCTTAGAGTGAGATAGAACTAACAGCTGCAGTGTATTATGAACCTTATAATAGTGATCTTAGCTTGATTGTAAGTTTTAAGCATTCTTTCGTTAATCTTCGGACCATACTTTCTTTTCTGCGCGAACGAAGATTCACGACGCGCCTTATAAGTTGGGTACTAGTATACCTATTTGTTTTTATACAGAGATTGTTTGTACACGCCATGCACAAAACATACGAAGAGCACTACCGCTGCGCTGCGCGTCGCCACTTCCGGCGAGACGCCGGACGCGAGTCGGATTGTTTCCACTGTCTGTTTGTCTGTATTCAAAGATAAATGTGGTAGCTTTGGTTGCTATTGCTGTCTAACGGGAAATGGTTATGGATATATTAATTTTACGTACTTTCTGTGACAATGTTGTTTAGTAATGTCAACCGATCTGTTTGAATAAAGACGTCTTCCAGAATGGCCGAATTTTCCATGTGTAATCATGTAATATATTCAGTATGTACTTACCTTTTAGTATTTATTTCCTCTATGTGTAGCTAGCTCTATGAACACTAATTACGAGGCTTGAACATATTACTTTTTGTACCATCAAACTTAAAATAATCAAACAAAAAGTAACCTACACTGAAAAGATTCTGCAAAACTTGTTTTTTTCATAATGTAACCTATTGTTGTTATACAAATAAATTACGCTCTGCGGCTCAGCTTGCGGTATCCTGATATTCTTGTGGGAACTTTATGAGCTCAAAAGAAAGATAACTTTATTTCACGGTTTCTGGAAAATAAATAACTTTGAAAATTTTTACATAAAGACAGTTGTAGGTAGTAGGTACTACTAATCACTACGCACTAGGAATAATACTTTTATCGCGAAAATCTATCGTCTGAGCGTACAAAATCGCAGGCACAGGCTAGCAATAGCTGCAAGGATAAAAGCAACAAAATCTACTGAACGCAAATAAGAACAAAGAAGTTACGAAACAAAAATATAAAAAAATAAGAATATTATCAGACTGCTTGTTTTTGCTAGGAACAGCTTGGTTTAGCTGTTTTTTGGTAGGAGAAAGAGAACATAAAGAGAAGTATAGATTAAATTTATAAAGAACTGCAAGGGACGTGGTGCTTTGCCTTCGTCTGTGTTTCTTAATTACAACTCAGGTGTGTGTTCAAGTTAAGAGTAAATATACGTATCTTCTGGACAAGCAAGCAAGCTTCGTTGTCGACGTATCACGTGAGAGTTCTTATCACGTGAGTATCACAGTAACGCTGGGCTAATTCCAGAAGTCTCCTGACAGTGTTCCTTGCGCAGGGGGTTTCTGGACTTAGAAAAGAAAACACATCTAATTTGATCTTTCGAATTGTTTCCGTATTATCTAAACCAGCGGTACTCTAAGTGTGTTCCGCGGAACCCTAGGGTTCCGCGCTACCCCTGTAGGGGTTCCGCAAGACTAGAAAAAAATCATAACACCTCTCTCTGGTCACTGGTCGAACGTTTTGACTCCGCCCGCCGCGCGTAAGTATACTTGTGAGCGCGCAGTCCCTTTGATAAAAGCCTCTGAATTAGACTCTATAGTTGTGAACAAGTGACTTCCGGCTCTATCTTCGAAAACATAAAGTCGAGATTGTTAAAGAATACACTTTTAAAAACTATTGTTTTATTGTAGGGTTCTGTCAAGTATTTTGCTTGTCAAAAGGGTTCCGTGACCAAAAAAGTTTGAGAACCGCTGATCTAAACCATACAATTGAATTAAAATACAGCATCAAAGGTACATAATTATCCTAAGATAAAACAGCCTAAAAATATAAGGCAAATTAAAAACATCATTGTGACCTTTTTTCCTTTTTATTTTTCACATTTGTAATTTGTTTCGCAAATTAATGAAGTTGGGTATAACGAAGGTAAGTAAATTAAATGTAAAAATGGTTGGTGATTTGTAAGCTTCGCCCGCTATAGGTTTTGCTAAATAATTCCAACAAACATTATGGAATATATTAGGTACATACCTACCTTTTATGTATATTTTTTTAGTTAATTCATGACTTAAAATAAGCGAGGCTCAAAACGAAGAATAAGAATCCATTTTGAAGAATTATGCGCACTCAAAGCATTATGTTTTGAAAATTACATATGTAGAAACTGTGTTTTATATTTAATATTACTATTAAATATCTACCTACAATTCTTTATTTCAACAAAAGCTATTGATTACTTTACAATTTAATAAAAACTAAAACTAACTAAACCTACTCTAATAAGCGCTACCAATGGGCACCGTTCACAAACTCTATCTACTAAACGTCACAGATGAGTGAAGTGAAGAGAAAAAACCCCAAATTTCCCATCACATTACTGTCGGCACCTATTGCTCAATTTTCATGTCCAAAGTGTTTTCTCTAGTGACCCGAGCTTTCTCGGCTTCATTACGGCGGCGGCGCGCGGCGGCGGCATGAGGCGGCGGCGGGTGGCGACTGGCGACGCAACTACGACGACACGGTGCGATTATGAAAAGACGCGATCACAAATTGGTTTACTCTCCTACGAATATTGACCTCTATGCCCACTCTACACAACATGACTCCAACCATGAATAATATGTCGTAGAGAGAGATAGTTCCTTTCCACATCATCGTCGTCGTGTTGAATTTTTATATTTCCAATTTTATTCTGGTCACATGAATCTACTCTCCTTCTGTTACTTTTTAGGTTTAAGTAGGTTTAGCCCGTTTTAGTTTGTTATTTTATTCAATATAACTTTTATTTATTTTTTAAACCGAACCGAACCGAGAAATGCGGCGGACTTGCGATTAGTTTAGTTATTAAAAATTTTTTAATAAATATTGATATGTTGAGATTTTCAATTCTATAAAAAAATCACATTGTATTTCATATTCTTTCTGCTTATAAAACACGCATAATAGGAATTGGTTCCTTATACATAGATATAAATAGCACGGAAACATATGAATACTGATTACGTTTTGCGGACGAAAACTGAATAGGTATGTAGATAATAGTGATGTTTTTGCGTGCTTTGACTTGTGAGTAGTTTCACGAAAATAGGAAAAAATCCACAAGGCGCCCCGGGGCGCAGGAAAAAGTTTATATGACCGGATTATTTTGTCAATTAAGCGACCGTTTCAGAAGTCTGAATGTATAGTAATATCCTATTGTAGCCTTCCTTGGTTAGATTTCCCTTAAATTCAACAAGTCGATCTCTAACAATTTGTACGTTTCTGTATACACGAAGTTACCACCTGGTTCGCATACGGACATTTTATGAGGCATGAGCGCTTACACTAGATGGAAACGTTTTCCGTGTGTCATCCCCATTCATGGGCGCCGGCCGACGTCGCGCGTCCGCCGCATTTGACTTGGTAATCGCGGCCCGGTTCAAATGGCCGTACGCGACCGTACGTGGGCCGAATGTCACGTCAGGATATACTATAATATGTTTTTATTTCATACTAGAAGCACCTCGCAGCTTCACCCGCGTTAACTACTATCCCTCGGGAATCATTAATTTTTACGGGATAAAAGGTAGCCTATGTCACCCGGGGATAGCATAGCTTCCCAACAGTGAAAGAATTTTTCAAATCGGTTCAGTAGTTTCGGAGCCTATTCATTACAACCAAACAAACAAAGTTTTCCTCTTTATAATATTAGTGTAGATAAGTACCTAGCACCCTCCCTTGTTTCTGGAGGCAACGCTATTTTGGGGAAGCAGTGTCTACCTTATTCTAACTCGCAGTAATGCTTTTATTATTTTTCGTGTGTTCATATTTTCCAGCAACAATTTATTAAAAGATAAAGCAAGTAATTTAAGCACGCACCCACACAACATTTTCTCCTGTAAGTATAATATAATAAGTAATAACTTCTACACCCGTTTTGGGAAGTTAGCTCGTTCGCGCGACCGTGCCGGTGTTTAATATTTAGTACAGCTACAATAATAAAGTGTGGTGCCTGACACGTCTCCTTGAAAGTTTAATGAGAGTCAAACATTCACAGACAGAGAGTCAAAAACAGAGTCAAAAATTATAGTAAGTAAAAGTTATTTAATTGTATTACCAAACACGTTCAGTACATGTTTGGTAATACAATTAAATAACTTTTACTTACTATAATTTTCCGAGTTTTCATTCTACTCTGAAATAAGGTTCTAAATCCTTCCTCAAAATACTTTCCCATAAAACATAAGATATTATCTAGAACTTTTTCATGGAGGGCCCCACGGGATCAGCAGGGTGTCGAGCGTGATACAAGACGAAACCCAAGGGTAGTAGTGACCCCAAAACCCGTGTCCTATAACACGACGGGGATAAATGGCCCCGAGGCCGTGCAATCTCGGCCGCCTATCGTTCATCTCGGAAACTGGAGTATTCTTCGAATTGTCGATTAATTTATCCAAGGGCATAATAAGTTTGCCAAATACTGTGCCAAACTTTTTAATTGCGCTTTTGAGTAAGTACCGGTATGAGAAAGAATTTGCGAGTCTCTTTAAAAAATTTATAAAAGTCGTAGAAATATAGCTATATAGGTATACATAAATATAAATAATACTATGCTATATATTATTATTAAATAAATAAATTATAAGTATAGTACCTTGAGTGTGTATAGGTATAGTGTAGACACAGTGAACCCAGCGCGCTGGAAAAGTATGTTTGCGAAATCAGCAAACATATATGCAAAAAGAGGAAAATATCCAATGAGTTTGTACCGACCCATAGTACCTACCTCTGTTAAGTTAAACAAATTATTAGCGCGTACGCAAGTTTTGGGAACAAGGGCTCGTTGTATGAGAGTCAAGTGGAATTACAGGGGTGAAGGGGGGCACCTGTCGTCAGGAGAGACGTGATTTCAGTCAGGAGAGTTGATCGATAATTGTAAAGTAACGCACACGCATCCGCAACATAGTGGTAGAAAGGGTTGGGGGGTGTAATTTTATGCATAGGGATAGCGGTGTGCTAATTCGGTTTAGTGGTGTGATAGTGAAGTGCTAGTGGTCTTCAAGCCGAGGTCGTGAGTCGATTATCTATTATTTAAAGATGTTTCGGTTGTAACTTTTCTAGTAAGAAGTTGGGACGTTTTCCCAGTACATTGTTCTTTTGTGCCGGCATCTTTATTTGGCTTAGTAAAATGTTCATGTAAAGTTTTCTTTTGCAAATTCCATTAAACATGCGCATTTTATTATGCTACCTTATTTGAATTATAATATGTGTGACGAGAACTGATGACTGATGGGTGCCGGAGGAGATCCTTATGGGTTGCCATGTCTCCGATTAGCTAGTCACTTTCTTTCAGTTATATTAATCGTTTAATTGATAGTAACAAAACCTTCGATCGGTTTTTGTATTTATTGTGATCCATCTAGTTCAGTTTTCTAATAAGATGAAACCTTCGATGGGTTTCGGTGTTTAATTTGGTGTATTCAAGTAAATTCATTCCAACTTAGATTTAATGAAATCTTCGAGCTATTTCAGTAATTAAATGAGGAGTAATAGTGCTCATCCACTTCCGTAAGCTAGGCTATTTCAGGTGAACCTAACATGGCAATCCTAAGGTAAAAGAAGCCTTCGCGAGGTTGGTGGAACTTTTATTGACACGCCTAATTGGATCGAATCATAATATGGCAATTTTTATCATAATAATAATATATTTGTCTAAATTACTTTACTGAAATAATTATATAATTTCATAACTTATGCTGTGTTAAGGATCCAATTTGGTCACACCAGTCGATATGGTGAGTGATAAGTTTCCACATTTTATGCAAAATAATTTATAAATCACTCATTGTACTTCTGGTACCTATTTAAATGTTTACATTGATTTCATCTTTTGATTTTATGTTGTGTTCGTTATTTTATTTAAACTTGTGTTTACATTGGAAGGCTTTACCCTTCCAATGTTTGCGGCAATTTACGTTTAACTACTGAATTTACTTTACGTTCGTTATTCTGCCATTTTATTTCATCTTATGGTATATCGGAAGGCTTTACCCTTCCGGTGTTACTGTATTTACTTTACATACTTACGTTATTCTACCATTTTATTTACGGCCATAACGGAACATTATTTACTTCGACACTATTTCTACGATACGGATTTTATGATTTACTCACGGTTTTGAAATTATTGACTTTGATTTCTACTATTTAACATGCTTATATTGTACGTGTTTATTTTCAGCTTTTGACTTATTTTGCGTTTATTATTTTATCTCTCATGTAATACTTATTGGAAGGCTTTACCCTTCTGATGTTTGCGGCTATTTACTGAATTTACCATACGTCTTCTGAATACTACCATACTACCAAACTATCTACTGAATTTACCATACGTTCGTATTCTATCATTTTATTTACGATCATAACTATACGTTATGCACTCCGTCACCACTTTTACGGAACGGTTTATATAAATTACGATTACCCACTGCTTTGAAATTATCAATTACGTTTATCTCTACGATTCTACGTTTACGTGCGTTACGTTGACATTTCGTATGTACGATTATCATGACATTTTAATTACAGCTCTAACTAAACCTTTACTTACTTTACTACCTACCATTTCTACGAAACCATTTATACAATTATTTTCAGCTTGAATTTATCTTACCATCGTTCGATTGACATATATTTACGACTCACGATCAAATTATTATTCACGGCATACATATGGGGTTTATTTCTACTTTCGACAATTATCATACACACAATCATCATCTTACCGTTTATTTACAGCCTTAACCAACTCATTGACTATGTCAATATATTATTACACATAATTTACTACATTTCTGCAGCACTGAACCACGATCTATATTTGACCTTAGTCTTACACAAAACTATTGACTACTTCGGTTATATTATGAGTACAAGACTGCGGGATGGTTACACATTGTTTTATTTAAAGCCTACCAGAACCCAGCTCTATTGAAATAAGCTGATGCACTATAAAATTATCTGACACTATGTGATGTGCAAGGTACAGGCAATCCCATTTCAGTCGGTAAATTGTGGACAATGGTGGGATCGTCTATTATTCTTTACTGGTAACTAAGGTTTTGAGGTAACGTTTTGTCCAGGTAACATCCCCTAGTTTAGATTTAAATTAACAAACTTTATATTAATTGCTGATGTGCAGTAGTTTGCTCATATAACATACTGTAGGTGTTTTCATAACTAGTAAGTGACTGCTTGGAATCGTTGTTACGTCCGAGGCCTCACAACCCTTATATGTATGGAATTATTCCGATGAAGTTACTACTAGTGATTACGTCTTACTGCAAGCACTAACACTATACACGCAGGGCACAAATATTTCCCCACACTATACACCGAATCGGCGAGGAAATGTTCAGTTAGGCCAACTGTGCATCCCTTGTTTATTCAGAATTACAACACTATGACCAAACACATTTAGTAAATTATTGCTAGTCAGTAACTTTCGCAAATAGTGATAGGGGAGTACCGACTCCTATTAGCTTTCCTCCTCTTAATCATTTCCTACCCATTTTCTCTCCGTTAGTTTACAACAAAACTGATTATGTATTTACTGAAAACTATTTCAGCCTGGATGTGATTGATCCATGCCAATTACCGGAGCATTATTTACAAATGATAATTACAAATTATAAAACAGCTTTTATGCAATTATCGGATTTCCTTGGGGAAATATATGTGGGCTCAATCATTTCCGCAGCTGGGCACCCAGCACTCCTGGAACATCACGTATGTACAAGCGCTACATAGCAGTGGGACCCCTGGGTGTACCTTCTGGCTCTGCTTTACGCATTGTGGATTGGTTGTAGTCATGAGCATTGATCTCTTGATGAAGTCTAGTAATTGGGAAAATACCCAATATGAAAAGAACCGTGAATGGTCAACAAACATAAATAATGAATTCCGGGATTGAGTAAAGGAAAAAAAAGTACAATCACATTTGGACTGAATGGTTAAAACAAGACCTAATGTCCTTACCTTTACCTCTTTCCCGGGGAGTGCACTCTGTGGTTGGCACTCACAAGGATGGGCGTTGGCTGGGGCCTATCCTCCCTCCCCAAATGGGGCTATATTCTTCACAAAAGGAAAGCAGCCTTTCGTTTTCCTTGGTATTCACAGGTTAATCTGTCTCTTATATTTATAAGACTCCCCTTTTACTTCTCCTTTATTTAATTATATACTTCTTACTTATATACTTCTCCTTTATTTAACTATATAATTTTATTAGTATTTCATTATAAACAGTCTCTAACTCTAAAAGAACCGAGGTTACTGTTTTTCCACAACGTTGGGTTAAGACGATCATTTGGCCATATATTTTATCACGTGTATTTTCTTGTTTAGGTAGGTAGGTTAGTTACAAGTTAAAAGGTTTTCCTGTACCTAGTTAGCATGTTAGGTACTACATATTTTAGAACATTTAAATATCTTCTCTTTTTACATACAATAAAGAGGAAAGGTTTAATTATTTGTTTGTTTGTTTGCATTGAATGGCTCCGAAACTACTGAACCGATTTGATAATTTCTCTCACTGTTGGGAAGCTACACTATCCCCGGGTGACATAGGTTACTTATTATCCCGTAAAAATTAACGGTTCCCGCGGGATATTAGTTAGCGCGGGTGAAACCGCGAGGCGCTTTATGCTGTCGACAAAATAAGGTAAAAAGATCTTATTATTGACTATGCGATCGAATAATATTTAAAATTACTTCTTTAATTAATATTGAACGTTCTCTTCGTTTCAGAAAATTAGAGTTTTGGGTTTAATTAAGTTGTGTGAACATCCGAAAGAAGTTTCAGCTTGTTTTTAAAAGTATGGTCCGAATATCTCAACGTATTTTCAAAACCTTTTACATAGAGTATATTTACTTAGCTATTAAGACTACTAACGTCAATTATCTGCGTTTCTATGAAGCAAATATTGCAAAACGTTTTAATATGTAAATAATCGACATCTTACTAATATTATAAAGCCGAAAGTTTGTGAGTGTGTGTGTGTGTGTGTGTGTGTATGTGTGTATGTTTGTTAGCTCTTCACGCTCAAACGGCTGGACCGATTTCGATGAAATTTGGTATAGGGATAGATTGGACCTACGAGACGGACATAGGCTATCTTTTGTCTCAAAAATTATTCTCGAAGGGGATGGAATAAGGGTTGAAAGTTTGTATGGGTAATTTATAATTCTTCAAGTTAGGAGTCTGAAAATTTGTATTTAGGCTTTTGGTAAGAAATAAAGAAATACGGGTTTCAGCTTTTTCGCTAAATCATCCCTAAAGGGGGCAAAGCAAGGGGTGGAAATTAAGAGGTATTATTTAGATGCACCCCCTACGGACCACAATAAACGGCTGAACGGATCGTAATGCAATTTAGCAAGGGGATAGATAATAATGGATACAAGATAAAGACGGAGATAGACGGAGAGGGAGAGAGATAGAGTGAGAGAGAAAGAGGTTGAGGGAGAAGTATATAGATAGAGAGATAAAGGGAGAGGGAAGAAGATAAAGGAAGCGTGAGAGAGTGAGGGGGAGAGATAGAGTGAGTGGGAAATATATAGAAAGAGAGAGATAGAGAGAGAGAGCGAGAGAGGGAGAGAGATAGATTGAGAGGGTACATAATTAATATTTAATATAGAAGTAGAGGGAGAGCGATCGAAAGAGGAAGAGGGAGAGAGAAAAAGGAAGAGGAAAGGAGATAAAGGGAGAGAGAGAGCGTGAGAGGGAGAGATAGAGTGAGTGGGAAGTATGTAGAAATAAAGGAAGAGAGATCTCGGAAGAGAGAGAGATATATAGAGAGAGAGAAGAGAGCGAAAGAGGGGAAGAGATAGATTGTGAGGGAAGTATATTGAAATAGAGGGAGAGGGAGAAAGATAGAGATATTGAGAGTGGAGAGGGAAATAAATAGAGATAGAGGGAGAGGGAAAGATATAGAGATAGAAGGAGAGGGAATGAGATAGAGGTGGCATATATCATAGATAGGATTATGCCATAATTATGTGACTCACAAACATACATACGCACACACTAACTCACATTGTTGTAGTCAGATTAGGTACGTTTAACGTTGTCCCACGATCTCGGTTTCATCCTAACTTATATAGGTATAAGGCTTTCATACTGTTTCATTTTCGGTACGTTAGGACTTAGCGACCGATATCGGAAGCTAACAAATGTACAGACTGTCGCCCCAGTACTCGGATGCTAACTATGATGACACAATAATATGCACAAACCTTTCAAATAGCTAGGTACCTATAGGTGTTGTACGTGTAACGCGGGTGAAACCGCGGGGCGCCGCTAGTATTATAATACAATGTAATAAAAAAATTACGATATTAACCTTAAGCAAAATCTTTTACTGGATGGTATGCAGAGCTTGTAATACCGGTATTTTATGAGAACCGGATCCATTGTTTCAACGTGGTGCCTGTACCATGGGAACCGGATACCACTGGTATGAGATTGCGCTTACCATCGGGTGCTTCATATTTCAGATATTCAACAACACAGACAAGACAGTAATATAGTACCTAAATATTAACCTGAACCAAATCTATACCGGTTCGAATGTACCTATCTTTATTTTATTATTTTGCCTTAGCAAATGGTTGTGCGTATTTTACCCGTTCAAAAGTGAAATGACCGTGAAAATGTAACCGTACACACAGAAATTTTATGGTCATGAACGACCCACTCGTCTCGTCACAGTTGTCTAACTTATCTTCGTAACTGAACCCAACAAGATTAGGTTATGTAGTTGAAATGGCGCCCCTGTTTTATGGCATTGGGTGTCGTAAAAGCTATACTTGGTCATAACTTTAGTACATCGCCATCCAAAACGTTCCAACGTTGCGTCAGTGATCAGTCCTATCCAAATTTCGCGAGTAGGTACCTACGAGTATAGCATTTGACCCCATTCGCACTCGTCCCCGCGCTGGTGCTATTAGGTATCTTTTTCCCCAGCTGCCGATGGAGGGTTAAGTTTTTATTTTTTAACAAGTTACTTGCATAGACTAGACATAGAGCACCTTCCCAAGAAAATCAGGCACTGCGAGTGCCGCGGACCCTCAATTACTCAGACTCGGCAGACATTAGGTAGACTAAGTACGTCCAAGCACTACAAGCAATTACTTTTATAACTATCTATTATACCTACGAGACATTTCATTATTTACGTTCTCTTTGTACAATGAAAACAAAATAATTGAAGTCTAAACGATAAACGCGGGAATAAAATAATACTTACCTAGTAGATTCCAAGCTTATCGTACGCAAGCTTTGTGTTTTTGTGTACGGCACTTCTAGAAGCAGACAGCTGCACCATAATGTGATAATGTGTATGTCAAGGTAAAATTTAAATCATATTTTTCCGATTACCGTGCTCGGATAAGGGCCGTTGAATTTACCGCGCCCTAATAGAATCCCTCATTTCCCCGCTGTTGACAATTCAGGGCGAATCCCGGACCCGCAATGAATTTCAGCTCGCTTTACCAATGGGAACCCATCCGATGAGCGTAAAAAATCTAAATTCCTTTTTACGATTATACATAAAACTCAGCTTCGGTGGGTACCTAAAAATTCACTGTAACTAAACAACTCAGCTATCTAATGTTGCAAACTGTTTATAATCAGCTTGCATATTTATACTTGTTAGGTATATCGTTGTAGTTTTGATTGTAGGTATGTCTGTTTAATTCATATCTTCACCAAATTAATCTTCTAATTGAACTAAGTTCTTAATTGTCTCGTATACTAAATTAAAACTATTAATGCATTAAGGAGATTATCTCTCCAAGCACAGAGTCCATTAATCTCTATTTGGTTAAAGCTAATGGCACGTTAGACACACTAAACTCATTAGCTAAGTGTTTTAAATCCGGAGAGTTTCATTTGTGCCCAAGCTCACCGCCTAGTGAATCTATAACCTAAGTAAGTACATAAAATAACCATCCATCACCGTGAATTTAATCATAGGCAACATATTTTTGTAAAGGATTAACTGACACATAAATTACAAGGGATAATTTAATGCTTTGCCTTTTGAAATGTGGCCGGAGTATACATTTGCGGAGATGGTAACAAATTGTGGGTTAAATTATGATATATAAGACACTTCCCGGGTAAAAAGCACTATGTAAAACTAATTAGGAATTTTAGAGTGCTGTAATGTTCTGACAAAATGTTGCTACTTTTAAATTTAACTATTTTTTTATGTTAAAGAACAAGATAGCCAATATGTTAAACCATAGCTAAGGTATTCATAGGTATTCTGTGCCATAGGGCTGTAATATTTAGCGTTCAATAGAATATTGAAGCAACGTAAGGTAAATTCTAATTCCGTTATGCACGTGTAAGCAATAACGAATTTCTTTTTCCTTATTTACCAGTGGGTTAGAGAATAAAATGGCTAACAGTGGGGGCCCCTATTCCTTTCATTTTATGTACTGCCTGAAATATGATGTATTGGCGTCATTCACGCCGAATTCTCATGCGAGCATTCACCTTCAACAAAACCTCGGTTTGACACTAGAGTGTCAGTGATCTTCGCCTGTATCCACCACAACGAGCTCGAATCAGGCCGAGGGTTCTGAAATACGAACGTAATAAACATTCGATTCATGCAATACCCATTTAAGCGAATGGTAATCGAAACCAATCGCCCGATAACGGTTTTAAGAGCGTCGGATCGGATACAATTAATAGGTATCTTTGAAATGTTTTTGATCGAAGATGTTTATTTCTTGCCTATTATTATACTAACGAAAGATATCGAAGACTGGTAGGTAGGTATACTTTTGGCGTTTATTCAATAATACATTGTAAAATATTTTGCGCAAATAAATAAATACTGGTGTAGCATGTAGGTACAGTATTACCCAACTGATATGGCTTACCGATGTACCTGCGCAGAAGATGAATTTTCAAAGCGCGAGAAATGCTATTGACCGCTATTGGTCGGCAGCCGCCGCCATCTTAGCGAGCTTAGAGTGAGATGGAACTAACAGCTGCAGTGTATTATGAACCTTATAGTAGTTAGCTTAGGTTGATTGTAAGTTTTAAGCATTCTTTCGTTAATCTTCGGACCATACTTTCTTTTCTGCGCGAACGAAGATTCACGACGCGCCTTATAAGTTGGGTAGGTACTAGTTTACCTACAGCAAGTTTTCATACCCGAACGGCTGTATTGATTTAGATTATATGTTGTATAGGGATAAAGGATATGCACAGTGATTTATCAGGCAGTGAAAATAGTCTGTATATACATTATACAATAGACAATACCTATGCAAATAAAAGGTACGAAAACTAAGAAACCACCAAGCAAAGCCGATATCATGTTCGCTATTATTCATGGCACAAATAAACTACTTACCCTATCTACCAGGCTTATTTACCCAACGTATCTAATAGGGTATTTAATAGTCGTTCGGGAACAGGCCGCAGAGACGCAAATCCCCGGCTACGGCTCAGCGATCCATTTGTTACCATCGCCTCAACCGCTGCATTGGTTGATGAATATTTGTGCGCTGGAAATGGGTCACCGTAATTACGCTCGAGTTTCCTACCGTAGTAGGTACACCGTTTGAAATACGCCAATGATGACATAAAAGCTAGGAAATTATTGTGGATCCGATACTTACTACAGATTAAAACTAATTCTAAGTGATTTAATTTGGGCTTTCAAAAGCGTAATTGAATTATACTTGAGTAGTATAAAGGCAAAAGTTTGTGTGTTACGTCTTCACGTTCAAACGGCTGGACCAATATTGTTGAAATTTGGCATGGAGTGGAGGTAGCTAAAGCCCTGGATTAACACAAATAGTGCCCGCGACTTCGTCTGCGCAGAATTAGTATTTAGAGTAAGCGTGACGTAGAAAAGAACCAACGTTATGACATTAAAATCACACATTTTTATGGTTCACTATTTTTGCACATAAGATATAGATATATATACTGTGGCGAGCTTTTTTTGTAGAACTATTTAAGACAAACATTTCCATCATACATTACATTTGTATAGTTCTAGCGGTTTTGGCAGCGCACGCCTGAATATCGCGCAGATGGTAGATTTTTTCCTACTTACTTGACACTTACCGTCATATTTTAGACAATTCACATAATAGCTGTATAAATTGTAGCCTATGTGTTATTCTGATGTATAAGCTATGTTATTGTAAAGTTTCATTCAAATCCATTCAGTAGTTTTTACGTGAAAGAGTAACAAACATCCATCCATCCATCCATACTTACAAACTTTCGCGTTTATAATATTAGTAAGATTTCGAAAACAGGTACCACCGCAGGGCGCAGTTAGTCTTAAATAATGCAAACTAAATTGTAATTCATTTACCTTGTTACATATCTGGGACTATTAGTTGAATATGGGCTAGATGCGAAACGGAGATCCTCGAAATGTACGTTCATATTTTGCTACCTACGCAATTGGCAGACGTGTAGTAACCGCGCGCGGTAACACGTGACGGGCTCGTCACTCTGCTACGTGACTACTGCTACGACTCGAGGACATGGCTACGGAATTCGTAGTACTATGTTCGTAGACTATCGTAGCGAACGGTGTGCTGAATATTAACATGCAAATTGTTTACTTTTTTTAATAGGTAATAATGAAGTTTCATCAGTTATATGAGAACGAAGCCGCGCCACAGTTTATTATACTATAAGTTGGGTAAGATAATTGTCATTGTGAATATTGTAAACACTAATATTATATTTAGTGAACGCCCTTCAGATAGCAAATCTAATCCATTGAAGGCACGTAATCTTATTAGGCTTATGGAAACATTCGCTTTGACTAATTTGCAAGTTAATTTTCGTCCCTGCTTTAGCGTCTATTTCAACAATTTGGGATGGATGTCGGACCACATTTAATAAATATACCTACTGAATATACCAATCAAAGCCCCAGATCAAAGCCGAAGTCATAGGTACTTAATTGAGTACCGCCAAGATATTAAAACTCGCGAAGACGTTGCCATGCTAACTTATTTTTGTCAATACATATAAGCGGGAAGTTGCGTTATTTATAGAAATCTCTCGGCTTCCTCTTCTCGAGTGTATGTTTGGAATGCCGCTCATGTCATGACGCAACTTATACAGTACACACCGCTCACATAGGTAGATAGGTAAATACAAGGTAGTCCATTGACTTGGCACCGAGAGACATGAGAAGTTTCCTACTATTGCAAGGAAATACCAACGTTATAGCAAACGAATATGGTGAATTTTACAGTAACTGTAGATGCAAAATTGCGAGCTGGTGTGACTGAACCGCGTCAAATAGCTCGAATATCGGTTACAGTGAATTCTGCGGTACTCTTGGCCACTACGTAATCAAGTACACACAACGAGGTTGATCCGGTAATGCATTATATAATTAAAGTAATGCGGTCACTATATAAATAAAAGCAAAATGTTCAAACGAACAACGCAAGTGAAACTGCATAAAACAACTTATATTTTGATATTTATCTGCGCGCGAATAAGACCAATAATTTTTTGTCTGATAAATATTTTATACATTTTTGGAATTAGTTTTTGGCCCTTGAGAGTTGCGCGCACATTTTATTCGAAGAAAACGGAGAAACATTTCAGTTTTGGTGTTCTGTGGCACACGAAACTTGTTAAAATTCATTTGGTATAGGGGTAACAGTGAAAAATTTATTACTCGACTGATAATATATAGTAGTCGGGGCAAAATAAACATTTTTGTATGGAGTACCTTGCATTAATTGCACTTCTGGTGATCTTTTGGCCATAGGTACTTCCGTATCACCTGCCCAGTTTAATATTACGTGACTACCTCTTATTGGACCCACAGCTTACTACAGTAACATATCACACACTACAACAACATATTCACACACATTAATATAACCTTTCTTCCCTGCCTACACGGAAAGAGCCCTTTGGCATAAGAAATAACCATTAACTCTTATCACCGTCCTGAAACAATACCCTGGGTTTGTAAGAAACCTTCATTAGAACATTGCTCCTGGAACAAGAGCCCTCGAAATTTCAAGGTGTTTCTTTTGCGCTTAATTATCGTTCTTGCTTGGGGAACTACGGCGTATTAACCGTGAGAAGAATCAGCTTTTGCGCAAAGCAAAGGCAGAACTGCTGACTGCTGAATACGTCTGATGTTCTTTGCACGAAACATGCGATGCCAATAGCGATTGTTCTACATAATTATAATATAATTAAGATTTATTTCACCCCGGCGTGGCGACGAATCTGTCGCGATAAGATAATAATCAGTGCTGCCCAATGTCGGTCCTTCGTCATATTCCGCTATAATTATCTTCAATAATCTCGTACATTTGCAAAAATCACCGGGGACGACATGTACTCTGGTCGTATAGCAAGCATGTACCTGCATGCTATGCCTGCTATGGTTATACGGGGGAATTTTTGAGACGTGACATGGAAAAAGTTTGTCGCAATTTCTGACATTACTAGTCCACAAACCTCAGTCGGTCCAGTAGATACTTTTGATCCTTATAAGACACAGGATCGATTGGCATCAAAAAAAGTGTTTATATAAAATTACAATTTTCTCGCTGATTGTACCTTATTTCCAAAATCTGTAAATGCAGTTCAGAATATCTTAAAAAAATATGGATAGTCTCCTAAAAACGTTTTCCTGTAACTATAACGGTTCCCGTCATTTATATTGGTTAATATTGGCGACTTGTGTCGTCTACCACTGTAGAACATTTCTTACAATTTCTCAAGAATTTTATATTAACCATTCACAACGTAGATAAAAGCAATAATCGTGTCGGCCACATAGCGACGGTAAGGTCAGGAATTTTTGTTCGTCTTTCCGGAAAATTCCCCTTTGTAGATACGTGATACCTGAAGGGGCTCGTCACTCGTGGCGTAGGGTGCGTAGTTTTGACTTTAGGACCTTGGGGAATGTCTTTAGCTTCAAAGGAGAAACTGATAGTACAAGTATGGAGGTAAAACATTTACCGTCTTACAACAAAAGTTTAGACCAGACAAAAACACAGGTTTCTAAAATTTAGTTTTACAACATCGACGTCTATCACTCGCGTTTTCTTACTCAATCCAGGAGTTCTTCATTATTTTACTTGTAAATTTGTTATTGAGTTAGAAAAAGCGAGGGTTAGACATAGATTTGATGAGAAAATATTTAGACTCATCTGTTCAACTTTGATTCTGCAGTGTATTATGAACCTTATAATAGTGATCTTAGGTTGATTGTAAGTGTTAAGCATTCTTTCGTTAATCTTCGGACCATACTTTCTTTTCTGCGCGAACGAAGATTCACGACGCACCATATAAGTTGGGTACTACTGTACATGTTAGCCTATGCCTCAAGTTCACTGACATTGCCCAGCTGATAACTAGGGTTGAACGATGGTTAGTTTTGCAGTAAACTTTGACGTGTATTAATTCATTACCGTACCTAACTACTTACAGATTTATAGTACCTCCAGACTACTTCGAAATATGTATGTGTATGCGTAGTTTCAGTATTACTACACCTTGCTGTTACACCTTGTATACATAATACGTACTTATTTATCACTCTAGTTAGAGGCTTTCTAAGCCCGTTCGGTTGTTTTATTAAAGTTGTGCGTCAGACAGGGGGTGTGTTACAATATAAATAAGGGCGCCAGATAACGAGTCCATATACTCTATTATACTGTGCTGAACCACATACGTTGAAGCATTTACGAATTACTGAGCCGTATGAGCCCTGGATTTTTACATCCGATAACATAATAATTTATTTTAAAGAGTTTATTTCTTTAATTATCTCAAATTTATGGGAGTTCTATTTGCTTAAATGGTTTCTAACTAAATTATATAGTCTACATACTAACTGTACCCACGGTTTCACCCTCGTTGACTATTATTCCGCGCAGAAAGCGAAGAGAAACCGCGCGGCGTAATTAGTCCTAAAATAAAACAAACCTATATCACGTTTTGTATCATCTGTGCATTGCAGTCAGTTGAAACAGAATTATGATTAAAGTAATTTAATGATAATACAAAGAGTCGAGCAATTTCGCTTTAAAGTTTTATCTCAATCCAGCTCGCCGCGGTGCGCTAAGCTCATCTAGTTTCCAATGAAAATTATAATATTATAATAATATAAAATAAAGCCACTTTGCCGACGTGACATGGCGTTTATTTAAACCCACCCAACCAATAAATGAACCATAAATGTTGACGTAAAATATGGAAAGTTACCTCTAAGATGAGTGAGTGGGTAGACAAATGTCTATTTTTGGAATCCAATAATAATGATTTGATACCTTTTTCGGAACGCATGGATAACCACTTTTGCAAAATTCCCTTACTGTGAGTTAAACGCGAAGTACGAATCACATTAAATCTACTCTGGCAGTTTTCTGAAATCCTCTACTGTAGCCTTCAGTGAGAATTAAAATATGACAGCATTAAATCTCTCACGTCTGTGTCCGCCGCTCTCATTTATATTAAACGACCTATGTATAATGTATGACAGTTGCTCACCTCATATCTTTATGCATGAAGTAAATAGGCAGCTTGCCGAGCTTCTGAGGTGAGGTAGTTCAGCTGGTGCTTCACTGTATTTAACTATGTAAGCTCAAATTATATCTGCTAAGTAATAGTGCAAGAGCTATGCAAGAACAACCCGTCGTCGTGTGTATTCTACATATTTTACCATGTCTTATGCACGTTATATGCTTTTATTAGAATTTAATAATACCAAATTTCCGATAAGCCGGGTAACATAGCTCGTAGGTATTGAAGTGAGAAATGTATTTGCCAAAATGAGTAGGTAATGATGTTGTGCTCGCCTGAAGTATCAGCGTTCATCAGGCCGCCTAAGCGCCACGGTACGTGACATAACGACTGCTACCAATCAATGACAGCCCTCCAAAGCACGAAGCATTAGAAATCCGCATTGTGCAAGATAAAGCATTGGTCGAGGATCGAACCCGGTGTCGTTTGGTTGCAAGGCGTTCTAGTTACCACTGTCCACCACCTCTCATATCAACATAATTATGAAGTTAACAAAGCGTGCACTAATGTGCGGGAATATCACATATACATAATTGTACGCTTTTGTTCCGGAAAATGGCAATCTACACTTCTGTTTTGACATATCTACAGTGATCTGTGTCCATCACGAAGGACTGGAAAGGCCCATAATCCCTTTTAATTATACCCGAAGTTGCGCCAGCGGCATAAATATGCCTTGAGTGTGCAATAAAAAGGCGTAATTATTCTCCTAATGGACTTATTAATTAGCGCTCGGCCGTAAATAAGACCTGTTGATGGGACTTTAAAGTCTTGCTATAGCTAGTGTGAAAAATAAGAGAATAAGAATTTTGCGACTTATAGATAGGGCGGGCTGTGTGGGACTGGAGGAATTGTCCGTAGTTTATATTTAGCAATAAAGTTATAATACATTGAAGGCTTATTTAAAAATAAATATGCTGAGATGATTTAATATTTCGAACAACAAAACGTGGGCAGGTAAATATGATGATCAATTTCACTTGCCTACGGGACAGGAGTTGATTTAATTTTCACACGTCCTATTTTAAAGCGTCCGTTTTCGTTATTCGAAAATCTCCGCAATTATTTTTCAGTGCTGAAAAGCCTTTTATTTTCCGATACTCACTAGCAAATGTGTTAATTCCCCTAATGTGGCTCAGCTGTCATGGAACTAGTAGCATAGAATAATACCTACATTGCTGGTAGTTCGGAGTTTCAGAAAAACAGTGTGAAAAATATGGGAGCTTTTCTTCTGAAAAGTCCCTTTCACAGGCAAGTAGGGAGAGGGCATTATTATGCAGATGGTTCCAACAATAACATTTTTTACAGACTTTATTTTTACTTTTCGAAGGAATTTTAGATATTATTAATGCCATAGAGTTCTAAAGCGGTTTATGACTAACAAAAACTTCATAGTCATAACTCTAAGCTATTTCAGATAAATTATCCTAACAATCAGATCTATGTAGCTTAACTGTTTCATAATACAGTGATACGTATTTATAGATATGCCTGATAAGTATGCACATTGAATAGTAAACATCTTTGTTAGGTACCCATTAACACCACACATAAGTTACTCAGCCAGAGTTCGCGAAGTGGTATTTATATGCAGTGAGAAATCTCGTAACTTGTTAGAAAAGCGGCATTTGTTTGCAGTGAGAATTCTCGTTAGAAAAACGAACTAGAGTTGCAGCTCCCATTCTAACGCCCCGACAGCAATAATTAGCAATTACAAAACTGTCAAACTTAATAGTAGTTCAGCTCGATTCATTCTGAAATAATGCTATAGTTCTTTGAATATGCGACTAGAATATTGCTGAGTACGAAAACTGTAAGGCATTGTTGGTAATCGATTTTGCGAGCAGACCTCCAGGACAATATCGCTCGTGGAGTGATCCCCGCTGAGCTGTAAACCTCGCTCGAGCAACGCTCCAGAAACGTTGGTTCATACATAGCCGTTACAGTTACTTCCCTTTGTTGTACACGTTCGCTAGTGCTTATATTTAAAGAAGTTCGCTAGTGCTTATTTCAAAGAACTTCCTTACAATCTTCAAAATTGAGGCTTTATACTAAATAATATTGCTTTGGGACACGGCGCTACAGATCATGTAATCAATTTACCGTAGCACCGTAGACTGGCAGCACACCGCTACGGGCGTAAAAAAATATTCACTATGCTACGGGCCAGCTACGCGGCTACGGGCTTACTTGGGCAATATTGACATAGCCAGTGCAATCCGAGCGCGAAATAGGGCGTCTGGGGTAATCGAAATATATTTAATATTTATTCAAGATCAGCTTTCCATTCCAAAGGAGCAGTAATAATATGAGCTTGACACAATGATTAGGTACCTAACATAAAAATAATTGTATTTTAGGTAAGTAGATACCATGTTGTTTTAAGCACTTAAAATAACCCAAATGATTTCATAATTATGCAGATATGTATATTATTAACGAATATTTTCAATCAGCCAACACGATCGTCGCTAACATTCCAATTGGTCGTGCTAGATACGTACCCGATACAAGCATAAGGAAGAATTAATATCTCACAAAAAGTATTTCTGTGGATTTTACACTTTAACACCTGCATCGGTTTAGTTGAAATTTATCCTAGTTTAGTCCGTGACAAATTACGCGAAAAGGAGAGAAACAAATCGAGCACAGCTAGCTCGCGATATATTTGGCTCATAGAATTATTTCTAGACAAAGCATATCCATTAATCTGCGGCGTCGTCCGCGCAAAATCGTATTAACCCATTTCCACGACCTGTTTGCTGATCGGGCCTTCCTTTATACTGTTAGCTAGTAAATCTTTATTTTCTTAGGCCTTTCCTAGGTTTGTCCCAGATTCAGCGAGTAATGTGAAGCTCGAGGCGGGCCGACGAACTTGTGAGAGTCAGTCACGGGTTTTTCATTAATATTGCGGCAAAATCATAACCCCAGGCTGCTAGTGTTACATAGTTAGGTGCGTTATCTGTTATGTGCGGACTTCTATCGCCTTCGGGGAGTAGGTACGTTAAAAACCTTCGGTCCCGGTGTTTATCGATTGATACCTACTCGTAGCAGGCAGCCTGTCTCTGACCACCACTGACACAAGACGCTAGCACCATCTCATTATACGAACGTAATATCTTACTTGCAGGCTTTTATTATACCCGTACAAGACGAGGTTTTGCTTACGTCGAAGCTTGTATCTGTCTTGCCACTCTTTTATCCACGTCCTGATGTATCCCTTCAAGTGGTTTGTTTACACTTTCCTATGATTACTTCTTTACAAAGAAAACTGACGGTTTCTTGTGCCTCCAATACGCGTAGACGAGTATACGTGTACTCCCCTTCACGTCTTAATGGACAAACGGATTTTTTATAAATTTGGTATACAGATTACTTTTTACTCCGTATAAAATAACGGTTAGTAGCAAACGCGGGTGAAACATAAGATATAAAAACGATCGTTCGTATCATAATTATGTAGTTATTTGTTTAGCAAACCATAGGTACAAGTAACTTTACCCGTTTATCTGATTGATTGAATTTGGATTGAATTGATTTTGCTACGGTCGGTCGCCCGGCAGGTTTCAATAATTAACTGAGCAAACATACGCTCCTACATATATACCTATCTGGTAGACCGTTAACATGTATGTGCTTTAAAGTTGTTATCTTATAAAATAAGCGTTTACGGGCGGAGCAGGTAGGTATATCACATTTCATTCCTACTTGTAAAGTAATCAGTCCATTACTGCTGTTCCGCGGAGGGTTTCCCAAGTCTAAGCAAATTTAATTAACTGCAGACCTTGGAGTCCAAGTTTGATGGCGCCAACGCGTTAAGTCGTCCGCGAATATTGGGTTAGTTCCCTCGGCCCGACGCTACCCGTAAACCAGTTAGGGAGTTGGGGAACTAACTGCGATATTGGAAAAGAACCTGTGCCACATTGATGGCGATATAATAATATTGAGCTAACCAAGATTTCAGAGGGGAAAAGTAATCTAATACTACGAGTAACTATACATCTAAATAAGCTTCAAAGATATGCAAGTATGCATCCTACTAAATACTTTTCCCAGTTGCTGTAGCCCTACCATATACCAGGCAAGCTTTTAATATAAAAACACAAAATACTTACTTATGATTTATTCGCTTCGAGCATTTTTTCTCAGAAAAACAGCGAACCGCACCGTCGAAGAGAATGTCTTTTTAATGACTGTAATTGCCTATCTACTTAACCACTTATCGACATTGATCGTTCTACAACATAAAAACAAATCAGTGCAAATAGCACAAGGAGGCGAGTGTAATTCGGATGCACAAAATTGACGATAAAACTGCCTTATTGCTCTTCGTTGAAATATAAGTAAGCAACTGGGAAATTATACCTACCTAGTAAAGTGATATGTTGAATGTTTTCCAAAGATCATAATATTTTCGTTTTCGCAGTTTTATAGATACTAACCATATCTCGGGATTATCTCGCACGTTGCTATTAGTGTATTGTAATAATAGCTTGTAGAGTAGTTAGTCCCGCAGAGTCAAAACTGAACGGCAAGGTTGACTATTTTTCCTCGGTGCTAATATATAATATCCTTAAAATTAAATATCGCGTTGGTTTGCAAATCCTTCAATAAAGTTGTAATATTGATCATATAAGTAAAAGGTATTTATTGCAAGAAAGGACCTTCCTTTTCTACTAGTTTTTATATCTCTAAGGATGATGAAAGAAGAGCGAAGGAAAAAGCTTACTAATTAATTTGAAAGAATTTTGTATGATTTTTATCTAATTATATTTAAGTAAAAAAGTATTTCAGATTTCATCCGTAGGTAGGTACGTTTTATTCCATTTTTAACTCACAATATCTAATCATTCCATTGCGAAATGTTCTTTGAGGTTTAGTGTCTTTCATGTAAAGCAGACATTCCTTTTTGATCTGAATTCATGGAAATTAATTGATAGGTGCTTTAGCTTAATAAGGCTTCTTGCATCACGAATGTAAAGATGGAACCTATTCAAGATCAAAGTTATAAGAAGCTCCTACGCCAAGTTATTCTCAGAGACGAAACGTCGTTTCTATTTGCTGTTTAATCGGTTTAGTGAGCATGAAAGTCTAACGTATTCATAAGTTTAAGTTTCTTCAGTATCTTTAACATCCTTTGAGTTGGTTTGTTATTTTTATCCAGAGGAGTTATTTTATATAGACCAATCCTATTGTTCGTTGACTTCGCCTGAACTAAATTTAAATTAAGCTTAATTTTGTGATTTTAAGGCAAGGTAAGCTTAAGATAAGAATAGAACAGAATGTAGTTACAATTTACAATATCCGTAATATTGCGTGTGTGATACAGTTTTAAAGATAATAAATGTATAATAAAATATGTATATAAAATGTATATAAAAATAGGATTAATAAATGAAACAGAGTGATAATCCTTTTGACTTGATTTATTTTCGTAATATTCAACTGTTGACAGATAACAAATGATCTTACCATATCCAATTTGTACATAATGACTTAAGAACATATGGCAACACTCATATTTTAACAATAAATACATGATAGTATGGTGTCACTATTGATGTTGTAGAAATACTAAGTAAAAATAGGGTCCGATTTCACCACAATGTAACCGACAGAATGCATAAACGATAGTTTGTCATATCGGCATGTTATCGAAAAGCCGGAACATAATAAGCACAGGCATAAATCGACTATTTGGTGAATTGACAGGCGATTACAAATGGTTTATGCTCTAGTATTTTGGTTATATAGGTAGTTATAGCGTTATACATAATTTTCCACTAACTGGTTCGAAGGGTAACCCAAAACGAGACTGAATCTCGAAGAATGCTGCCGTAACACCCTGAAAGTGGAATTGGCCATCGATTTTCGGCTGAAAGGCGAACACTGGTATCACCAGTGCCATACATCAGCGGTACTCTAAGTGTGTTCCGCGGAACCCTAGGGTTCCGCGCTACCCCTGTAGGGGTTCCGCAAGACTAGAAAAAAATCATAACACCTCTCTCTGGTCACTGGTCGAACGTTTTGACTCCGCCCGCCGCGCGTAAGTATACTTGTGAGCGCGCAGTCCCTTTGATAAAAGCCTCTGAATTAGACTCTATAGTTGTGAACAAGTGACTTCCGGCTCTATCTTCGAAAACATAAAGTCGAGATTGTTAAAGAATACACTTTTAAAAACTATTGTTTTATTGTAGGGTTCTGTCAAGTATTTTGCTTGTCAAAAGGGTTCCGTGACCAAAAAAGTTTGAGAACCGCTGCCATACATCATCTAGCTGTCAAAATTAAGTTCCAATCCAAAAAGTTAGCTGACGTCTCGAAACTTACAACCAAGGCGAGTGAGGCGAGACCCCAAATAGTGCGTAATTGGCATGATTGAGACGTTCAAATTATGCGTGCAACCATCATTTTATTTGCCTACGTTTCTCGTTACCAATTAACTATAATGAAAGGAGATAACCGCCTCAGTGAAATTGAGAGCCAGCGTTTAATTAGTCAACTTTCTCGGAACAATAATTGTGGTGTAATCGGACTATATTGTTATAAACTAACTGAGATAGAAGTCTTGGGACACCAAGCCAACATCATAGCCACAAGGTTAATTAACGGTTACATCTCTGCTCCCGGGGACTCGTTAATTGGACTTGGGGCTAATCATATTTAGCTTCTGGAAACAGTTGTTCAATTTGGGGAGCGATGGCCACAATGCCTTTAATCTACGGACAGATTAAAAATAATTGAAAACGTTCTATTATTCAATTTATAAAGGGTTAAGCTTATTCCATTTTCGATTTGCTTTCAAGGAAAATTGGTTAGTCTCGAGGTTTTTATTTTTATTGTGAATAACGTGTACCTACTGGGTAATAACGAAAAAGTTGCATTTGGTAGTCTTGATATGGAACTTTTCAAATAGAGATTTATAAACAGTTATATTAGTAATCTCAATATCATTTGTATTAATTCGAGTGATACAGAAAGAGGCGCACTTCCACTTTCCGCGTCATTAGTCTGTTATAAAAGCACACGCAATCTCCCCGGGCACTGAATAGCTACGAAGGAACCTTCGTAGAAAAATCTATTTGTTCCTTTTGTGCCTGTTAAAGTGCTGAGCAACCATCGCTCTCTCTTGTTTAGATAGAAACACAGAAAAAACTTATCGTTAACATATCATTTTATAAAGGGAAGACGTTAAAATACAATTATTAGCAATAGAAATCGATGAAACTTGATTTTCACATATTAGACGTAAAATACATGTCACAAAAAACAGCTTGTCTTTTCTTCAAGTCACTGAATTAATTAATATTGAAATTACACATTTAATCAAGCGAACGGAGATTTTTAGACATTGCACAATATAGTTCGCTGGAAGGGTTGATTATCGAAAAGGGGAGGGGGAGGGGGAATTTATATATACATACATGCAAAAAAGTTTCGCTTAGTCGCCAAACACTGTGCAGCGTAGTCGGGTTGCGCCGGTCGGAACATCTCATGTCATTGTCGTTCGGCGCAAACCTCCATAGTGACTTCCATAATACAAATACGTTGACTCGTTGGCGCATGATACTTTTATGTCTACTTGATTCATAAGCAAGCTGTAGTGATATATATTATATGTAATGAAACAATTTAACAAAAACTCGTGATGCCGATAACGGCCCGCCGATTTTGGGCCCGTTCACACAGACCGGCACGGAAAAGAGCAGATTTTTCTCACGATTGAAAACAGACTTTTTAACCATTGTGTTACGGTTTATTTTTACATGTCACTTCTTTTATTATGACATTATCAATACTTTAAGACGTGACATGTAAAAATAAACCTTATTACAATGACTAAACACTCTGTTTTAAATGTGAAAAAATCTACTCTCCTCTCCGAGCCGGTCTGTGTGAACTGACCCTAAATTGGTCGTCGTACTGGGAAATATCTCATCATCATTGACACAATACATGCTATCATAAGTCACAATCGATGACTTGTATTAAGGAAGTCAGTAGTTTTAACACACATAAGCTGACGATAAGAATCACTGACGATTAACAATTCTTAAAGAACTCTATTAAAAAGATTAATTGAATACTCAATTCACGATTGTCGCCCGTACATTGAACCACAACCGCCTCAACAAAACCTATCAAGAGATAGTAACACTGAAGCTTATTAGAGTAAGGCTGTAGGTACTACCAACATCTGCACTGGAATCATGCCAGTTCAATTTAACCGTTGAATAATCAAGGTTTATCTGTTGGTGGACACCGGGCTTTAAGTAAATACACACAGGCATGTGTTCGATTAACGTAAACAAATATTCACGCGAAACATGCCCGCTGGATATACGTATACGTCCTTGTTGCAATATGCAAATTGAACGCAATACCGATTGCTGTTTCTCGCGTTTACTGCTTGTTACTGAAACGTGAACTATTAGCGATATAGATATATATATATGTATATTAGATGATAAATTGAATAAACAATCCTTAGCAAGCAATGTATAAAAACAACAATACTTGCTACAAAATATTGCCTAACAATGCAAAACAATTAGTGGTGTCATATAGTTTCTACGAAATCGATATCTTGGATAATATATCGATGACTCATTTACGTATTGCTGCTATTATCGATTAGCAAAATTGGAATCTAGTTCGTTCACAATGCTATCCCTAAAATGCAGTTAGCGTTTCAGTAAAAGCCAGTAAGCGCCAACATAGCAAACCGTACGAAGTAGCTAGCTATACACGAGGACCATCTAAAACTTAACCATTAGAAACGTCAACACTATTAGACTTAAAATTATGCGATCGCGAGCCCCGAAGCGAACGTAAACGTCGCAAGTCAATGTACTGTTAAAAATCGAACGACAAACATTATACAATCTAAAAATGATCCCTAAAATAGTTTCAACAAACAACGTTACGTAAGTCTTAGCGCAGAAACGGAGCAAAGAACGCTCAAATATATAATAATACGTGTGAACCACAAATGTACGATGACAATAGAAACGTGGGCTTAAACCATTTCTAACAACATCTTATAGACATATGAAGTGTAACAACAGATTATACCCGCTACGCCTACCTCCTCATGTATCACGATCACGCGTCAGACCTCGTCGTGCGGCGAAACGATATCCTACGCGTCGGTAGGTTATGTAATGAACTCTTCCTAAATCCGGAAATCTTTCCAATCGACGCGATTCATAACACCCCACACGTATATATAATATATACTGTTAACGACTCCCTTACGCCGCCCGCTTCAAAGCCTTTAACGTCAGTTCGTTGAAAAACTTGATGTAAACTCTACCAATGTAATATTATATCAGTCAACTGAACTACAAAAATCCCACAGACATTGTTGTATTGAGCTTGCTTTGCAAGAAGCGATATCGCGCAGTCAGATAGCTCGGTAGATCTACTGGGATCGCACGACATCAACTAAATGTTAGATTAACGTCGACTTTTAAAATATTTGATATGAACAACTCTACCCTACCGTTGTCTTATGCGTCACATGCGATAGAAGGAACACGAGAATTGTTATAAAAAAAACATTAAACCACTCAAGTTTCCCAACGAACGCCTAACGGCATACACTAAAATACATTTATCCGTAAATAGATCACATCGGAATTTAATGAATAAAAGGTATAGCAGTGCTCGACATTATTACACGGTGACACTTCGAATAGGTACATTAATTTGAAATGTAAAAATATTTACATTACTCATTGACAATTAAAGTCCGGGGAAGTCTCCTATTACTTAATTGCGGTTACACTTTGTTAACATAACGAGAGGGTTCCACGCACTACCGCAACCCTTCAAAGAATTATTCTCAAAACTCCTCAAATGTAGCGTCCCACTTTGAGGCCGCCCGTTCGATCCAAACCCGATCTATAGTCGTGTACGAATAAAATGGCCTTTGTTAATTGGACCGCAAACTGAGGGACGCATTGAGAATAAATCTACTAAAGTAAATAAACGTCGGCATTCCGTTTCCAACTCTATATATCGACATCTAAACGTAAATGTTGGCGTATATTACACGAACCAACATAATATTCCGAGTTGTGAAACACGGTGTGCGAATTTTAATTCGACATAATGTACTTAATACTGTAAAATACCCACTACTAAAAGTATATCGATCCTCGTATGAACACCATCCCTAGAGCACACCAATTTTAGATTGTAAGACTAGGTATTTTTAACGTTTATAAATTTCAGAAAAATCCTATCTATGATAACTACAAGTTCTCTACTCGTTAAAATATATACTGTTATTTTTACTTTTTCTCTACACACCGACCCAGTCATACCGTTACATTTCGAACGTAATAATTCACAATATAATTAATAAAACTACTTTAGATACATAGAAAAATATAAGTGTCGAATTAAATACGAGTCGTATTGGCAGCATTCTGAATGATGAGTCCGGGCATTATGCATTAACGTAGGGCACAAAGGAATACTTTATCGACCGCCGCAACGACCTCCCGCGTTCTGCAAAAGCGACGACATTTGAGAAATTAAAAGTCGATTCCGCTTTCAAGGCGTCACGGCTCAATGGGTCCGAATAGCTCCGCTCTACATAACGGGCCAATATAATAAACAAGCTAACAACGGCGCACTGAAAACCCCGACGATTCGTCGTCGAATACTTAATTAATACAACACGATGGTTAACTTAAAGCTTTGGTTAACCGACTGCGCGTAGAATGCCCGCCGCGGTAACTACGCGAGCTCCTCGCTTTCCCCCGTCATTTTTTACCAAAGCATACTGATATCGAACATTCGATGCCAATCTCGTATAGGACGTCACATCGGCGAGATAAGAAGCCTCGTCGATGTCGTCGATGTTTGTGTACTGGTTAGTACTGAGTGGAGCTCACGCGTGTTGTGGTGTTGTGGGGCGCGGACGGTCTACGCGTCTTCGTTCAGCTTCCTGAACAGCAGGGTCTCTTCGAATATGAATCCCTTCAAGGTCTCTTTGGGCAGGTCGTCCAGCTCCATCGCGAACCGGAACGGCTCCTCGGCGACCGGCTGCGGACACAACCTCCGGTTACTCCGCCACGCTCGAGTTGAAACGACACAAATTATTGAATTCGTCACGTTAAAATGTCGAGTCACATCTCTAACGTGGAAAAGTTAGCTTATACGTAACCAGAGTCTTAGAAGAATAACACATAGAGGGCAAGTACTCGCTAGTGCCGTGTAGCCATTTTTACTGAGACTCTTTGGGCCTTGTTCGGACTTTGACTCGCTATTGCTCGAAATCAAAGCTTATTATGGTGAATATTTATTAATTTTCTCTGCTTTTGTACTAAATACTAAGAACACGAATGTGACATTTTTATTGCGCTTAAGTGCGTTTTGGTGAAGATCATTACATGGCACTCACGCACACATTGATAAAAAAGTGTCTTCACTTTTGAGTGAAACTATGCATGAAACTATCCTTCTATGCGTTATTATTCTAAGACCAGAGCAGACAGTTTCTGTATAAAATAATGTAAAAATTAATGTAAATTAAAAACACTTTGTTCATGAATCTAAATTGGATGGACAAATTATGTATATTCTAATTCGGTTAGTGAGGGAGAGGCGGGCGATCAGTTTTTTGAATAAAACATTGTAACTGAAGAACCTATACTAGTCCGGTGCTTTAAGGATAACGACGGCAGGTGGCGCAGCGGTGTTCCCGCTAGAGTATTCGAGTTGATTTCCCTGTAGCGTGCTGGCGTCGCTAGCAGATAAGTAACTCACGCGCTACTCGCTCTATTCTCTAACGGCACGCCTCCGGACGCATCGTGTAGCTTATGTGTATACACTTAAAAACTTTATTCGAGTGCTATGTAATGTCTCAATTATTGACCAGTGTTAAAATTCTTCTTTTTTTGTACTTATGTACATGACTTACAAGTAGGCACTTGACTATCCCAATCAATGGGCAAGGTGTATCGTGATTTGTGTGGCTTGTATCGCCTTGCATCTATGTTCTGGATGATTGATAAAAACAGATCCAATCACTTGAGATAACAAAATAGATTGTGTTAGAAATTGGAAATTCGCACTGCAGCATCATTTCATTTGTTATTTATTTTCTGTGTATGGGGAAAGCCCAATCTGAATTGTAATATTTGTGTTACGGACGTCGCCCGACTGCGACTATTTGTTGCGATTCGTAGCGCGTTTCGTGAACGCGAGATATATATATATATCTCACTCTCCCATACATCTCTCCCTCCCTCTTCCTCTATCTTTCTCCTCCCTCTATATCTCGAACTATCACTCTCTCTCTCTCTCCCACTATCTGTTTCCCTCTCACTCTCCCTGTCTTTCCTTCTCACTATATCTTTCCCTTCTCGCTGCCTTATTTCTCTCTCCCTCTCACTCTATCTCTTTTCCTCTATCTAAGTTAAGATGGTTGCTAAGTTTTCTTAAATTTTCTGATACCCCCCGTAACTTTCAATTTTTTTCCTTTCATAAGAACCTTCTCCTCGCAATAACAAACACAACAAAAAAAATATTAGCAAAATTGGTCCAGCCTTTCACGCGTGATGCCGTGACCAAGGGAAATTGGGATTCATTTTTATATATAGAGTTATACGTGGGCGAAGGTACACAACCACCGACCAACATTGCTACTGAATCGCTGCAAAAAGTCGCCTTGGGCTACCTCCCTTAGCTTATGGACTTCATCAACGGGATTTAACTCTCACTGACTGACACTGACAAAATAAGCGACATTGACAGCGATACCGCGGTGCACACGGCACAGACGCACCTACATGTAGCAACTTAAAACTACATAAAAAACATAAAGACACATAGCGCGTCGCGTTCCACCGCAATTTTGAATAATTTAACTAAGAGGCCCGTAACTCGTTAACTCCAGCCTTTTCGCCGCATCAAGGCCCCTCCACACCCGCAGCCTTCGCGCTTAATTAAATAGCTTGAATACTAATCCCGTGCGCTGCAGTGAACACGCCCCCTTAACGAGCGTCGCAGAAGTTTATTTACTCATTACATTTTTCAAAGGATTCATTTGAAAGTTGAGATTGAGTGTCTAACCGTATACGCGCGACAGCGATTCATCAGAGAGAAGATTAAATTAGCAATTTAAACGTAGCTCAGTTTCAGTCTGACGCGGTAATTGTAGAGAATATAAAGTCGCAAGTGTTTCTTATTGACTTTACATATTTGAATAATTTAATATGGATGATGCTGGTAATAATTTGTGAGATCACGTGTGGCGTGTGGCACGTAAATAGCGCATTGCAGTGCAGTTTCGTTAGGTAATCCAGTCGCAATGTCGGTTAAATGGGCTCAACTTCTTCACGGCTGGCTATCTGCCAGTTAGACGACTACGTCTTACTTCCCCTGTCGGTTTGCATTTAACATTAATTTCTGATTTAGGGAACTATTTCTTACAACAGAGGTCAACCGCCGTATTTTATTATATGTGTTATATCATCACATTTTAAAATAGGCACGCGTTACTCATTTAAACAAATATTGTTTTATTCACTCATAACAATCGATCATTGCCTCAATTCGATCACATCGTTCATCAATCATTCCTTGTCCCGTCGGTCGATCGATTCATTCATCTACTCGTCGTCCTTCGTTCGTATTCGTCGCCATTTGTGACGGCTTAACTTTTTTCGTTTATTTACTGATAGTTCAATCACTAATCAATCGGCATACTTAAACCGACTTCATTCAATCGCTCATTTAAATTATTAGTCCTGTCAATTCAAAAATTCTTTCGTTCATTCATCCATCATTTAAAATTACTTCGTTGTCGGAATCGTAGTTCTGCTCTGATAGATCAACCACTCGTATAAACAAAATGAGTTTAAATCATTTGTTCATTCACACAAATAATTCACTGAATCATTAACATTAAACCATATTTTGTTCACTCACACAAATCGTTCACTGATTCATTCACATTCCCCGATCTATGTAGGTTACCTCGTCGTTGGGGTCGTAGTACTGCTCTAGGTAGGGATGCGCGAGCGCCTCCTCCACGGTGATGCGGCGGTGCGGGTTGAAGGTCAGCATGCGGTGCAGCAGGTCCAGCGCGCGCGCGTCGGCGCCGGGGAACAGCTCGGCCCACGGCACGCGCGGCTTGTACGGCAGGGACTCCAGGTAGCCGCGCGCCTGCGGGGTGACGGTGCGCTCAAACGTCGTACACATGCTCAGCCTAGACGGGACTTGAAAACTACACAAGTCAAATTTTAACAAAAAAAGAACAGACTTCAATTAAAATACTAAGTATAATATTTCCAGTTATTGTGATTTAAAAACCAAACTACTGAGCATTTGATTTAGAGATTTTGAGATTTAGATAAAATTTCTATGGGACCACATGGGAAGTATATCCTTTCGAATAAAAAATAATCATCATAATCGGTTCACCCAGTCGAAAGTTATGGGGTAAAAAATAGTCGAATTGAGAACCTCCTCCTTTTTTTGAAGTCTATTAAAAATACGCTTAGGAGTTCCACTATCCGCTGTATCCACCTCCTGGCTCCATAAGCGGACGCTCGTTACCAAGCCTAATCTATAGGCAGCGTCAAAGCGAATCATATGAGCCCAAACTCAACGGGTTACTAGTAGCCACTGAAGAGTTCCACTATCCACCACCTGGTTCTATAACTGGACCCTCGTTACCGAGCCGAATCTATGGGCAGCGTCAAAACAAATCATATGAGCTCAAGTAAAGTAAGTAGTAAATCTGTCGCCAAATGCCTATCGGTTTGTTCCGGAAGCGGTCCTTGAGAGTCAATGCTATTCTAGGCTGAGCATGTTTACCACCTACGACGACATCGTTACGTAAGACCAGATGAGATAGTGGTAAAATTCTAGCCTATGAAGTAGGTAATAAACAGCGCGATGGATTACTAGTAGCCACTGAATAGGTCCACTATCCACCTCCTCGCTCCAACATCTGATCGGCTCCAAGATATTTAATTATACTTTTGTTATCCTTACTACATAAACGTGGAAAGTTTCATTTCGACAATACATAGTAGGTTAAAATCGACTTACACGTGAAGCTAATAAAAACGTATAAAAAAATATAACGCGATGACGCACAGACATCCTGATCTCTAACAAAGATACCCTGATTTTCCCTGTGGTTTTCCTCTCTTTATTAGGCGTCACAGCGGGACCAATTCTATTCAAATGTTAGTCCTGTCAAATGATATGTTGTAATTTTTCAACCGATGCCATGGCGACAACTTTAGAGATGTCAAATTAGCTTTAAGTTGTGCCACAGAATCGGGTGTCGAGTGTCGAGAGCTGGAACGACATTACCTCCCGTATTCACAAACTTTACTATGCGGTCTCACAGTGCCCTCGAACGCACACGGTAATAAAAACATATTCTTGAACAACACTTATATGTGTCATGCTACTATGGGGTCCGTCGGAACGAACGAAAAGTCATAATCAAGAAGTCAAGTCAAGTCTTACTTAGCCATAGTGTTGCTACGTCCCTTAGATAAAAAGTAAAGTTTGTGAATACGGGGGCATATCTTCAAGAGTAATTTGTGTTGTAACGATGAACCTAACTATAAAAAAACAAATAACACTGGCAATTTCAACAATTGATAAAAAAATGTGTTTATTCAACTGTTTTAGTCGATTGTCCGCGTCTCAACTCTCGACTGAATTCGACATTTTGCAGATGCTGAATGTCAATAAGATCGAATATAATTTCCATAATAAATGACTTTAGGCCACGTACGTTCTGTCACATGTCGTCTAAATTCGCTCAAGAAGCGAGATCCGATCTCGATGCGACTCGATCCAAACCCAATTCGTTTAATTTCATATATTTTTATAGACTAGTATGTGTCTATTCAATATTTCGACGTGAACGTTTGACTTCTGCGAGTAACGAGTTAATCAAAAAATGATTTGTTTTGAGTGTATTTGAAAGGGAGCAAACATAATATGAGATCGAATTGTGGGTTTGCAAAAATATTGGAGAGAACTTCGGCTCAATATTTTTTTAAGGTTCAGACGGTCGAAAAGCAATAAATATTAGACGTTATTATTTTATTACTTTTTGTAAAATTTATTGCAAAGTTATACAAAAACCAATCTTATATCGATGACGGCCAGACGTAGTTCAATACGTATTCTATTGATACAGGGTGTTTACTATCAAAGCTTGGCATTACTCTGACCACTTTGCCAATGTTCATTAACAACTCTATTTTAACCAACTTCATTTATGGAACAGGTTTTAAATTCAAAAGTGTATTTTTTTTGCAATTTTATTCATAACCCAGAAATTAGTTCCGGTCACCTATAGTCAGGTTACATTACATTACTACTCTCGCATTCATAGTCGGAGACGTAGACGGAGCTTTTAACCAGTTACTATCAGTTATCGTCACTGTATGAAACCGAGTTGAATGCTCATCAGCGTAAATGTAACTCCGAGTGCGGCAGTTAACGCGCTTATTATATGGTGACATAAGCGACGAAACGCAGGTCCTAAACACACAGAAGTAGCGTAAAACTTTTAACGGGAGCCAATTCATAGCCCCCGTGGTATTGGCAAAGTTTCCTGAGCCGCGCGTAGCCGGACCGGGAATTTATTATCTGTACATGGAAAAGGCGGTGTCTGTTTGTCCTGAGCCCTATTCGCAGCCGGAATGGAGACAGATTGATCTGTCAAAATAGGTTATTGAAGTCTTTTGACGCGCGCTCACATCTCGTCCAACGCTGAGTTTCATCTCATTCAACTGCTTGACAGCTTTGTTAGTTTTTGTATGTATCTGCTCTAGATCAAGTCAAAGGTAGATAAAGAGTCAAGAGTCTCTCAGTGGAACCTAATAGGTAATGATGAAGCTGGTTTGGTACTCGAGTCCAAACGGAATTATGTTCCTGTGGATACGCTGTTGGCCTATCAGATACTTTTCCCTGTTGAAAGCTTTCACAATTATAATAAGTGTGATTACAATAGTGACTGTAAAATGAAATTGTAATAATCATTATTACTCGAAGCTCAAATCTTAATCCACCCTCTGCAGGGCAAAAGCCTCCACCCTTTAGCACCCTAATCCTACCTATTTTCGCCAGTTTTCATATTATTATGTTATTAAACATAAATAAATATTGTATTAAATGGAACGTTCCAAAATAAATTTTTTCCAAGGTTGTTAACGAGCGCAATCGCGGCCAAAACCTAGTCTTAATAATAAGCTGAAAGGAGTTTTCATTCCACATAAAAGTCGTTTTATTAACAGCGATATTGCGTTCAATAAAATATACCTACTTATACATATAAAATAACCTTTATAGAGGCACAAATATATCAAGTCACACAGGACTAGTATATTTCATCGTCAGGGCTGACATTAGCTGTTATGAATAAATATGGGCTCTAGGCTTATGTTCTAACGAAACTTTGGCATTTTACTCTAGTTCTCATAGAGAGAGAACGTACCAATCATAACTTGTATAATGTTTATCCCACAACAGACCGTAGCGTTAATGAACCTGTGGCGCCTTTCGATTTAATATTGCTCGTTTGAGAACTGTATGCAGAGAGCCCGTAACTCTTCTCAGTAACTTGCATTTAATGCCAATAACATTCAATATAATATATCAACGATGACATTCAGTTCAGTCAAATTTATCAGTCCGTCGATGACATTGAGGACAATTTACTGAATATTAATTAATCATGAGTCACCTGCGCTCATCACCGTCTCAGCGAATTGTCAGTCTTAAGACTAGCCTTACGCAGTCATCTAATAGGTCTTATAAGCCAGCCTATATTTTTACTAGCCAGTACAAGTTTAGGCCGATCTATCGGCCGCAACGCTCAGGTCAAAGATGCAAACGCTAAACTCAGTTTTGCGTTTTGAGTTGACATACGAGTAACTAACGCTTTTGGCACAGTACTGTATCGAGGATTCGACATATTATTGACTATTTAATTTAAACTTGAAAGTAAACTAAATAAGCGGTAAATGCACAAATCGCGTGAAGCCAAAACGTATAACTATAGTGGAACATGAAAAAAAAAACGGCTCAAACATACATAACCCCGTATCGTTAGTCGTTACCTCCAAATTTCTTTCTCTCGACTTTTGCTGAGGGTCCTCGAAACTCCCCCCAAAAGTTCCTCATATTTGGTATCGTTAGTAGAACTTTCAAGGTTCCTCAGTACTCCAAAAATATGATCGTAGAGAAGCGGCTTCGAAGAATCCTCAAGCTACGTCGCGAGGTACCTTGAGCTGACAGATGGTTTGATTCCTTCGTACGAGGATTATTGTCAACGAATAACCGAGTGGAGGAAATCTTGCCAACTAACGATACCAAAACAGGCAAGTGACGTTGAGTGGCGCGAATTAAATTTGGAGGTAACGATTTACGATACGGGGGATAGACTGCCAAACTGATTACCATTTATTATTGGCTTCGCCGCATTCTGGTAACAACACCGACGTACCTTTTCGTTGATGATGCATTCCAGGTCCTCCTGGCTGGGGGAGCCCAGCACGCCCAGGATGTGGTTCAGCTGGTCCAGGTAGTGCTTCCCGGGGAAGATGGGGCGGTTCGACAGCATCTCCGCCAGGATGCAGCCCACGGACCAGATGTCTATCGACTTGGTGTAGCCCTGCCGACACACGGTAGTAGCTTAGGGTGTTACTACAAAAAGTTTAAATAAACAAGAATTGAAGAGTGTCTAAAATCGCTCCACAAATCGTCGTCGAGTCATTTGGTTAGTAAATATATGATTAGATTGCATACACGTGTATGTAATCTACGGGTACTTAAACTTAGCCAAACCAACACCTCAATTATTCGACCTAACGCCAATAAGTAAAAGGTCAGATATATACATATTTTCCTAGGTACATATTCAATATCATATCGGCCCGCCATCCATTTTCAAAGCAACCAGTCTGAAAATTCTCCAAAGTCTACGAATGGTATATTGAGAGAGAACCTTTTAAAAACTTCATGCGTTTTGCTATTCTCCGGAGCCTTTGTCGGATTCATATGGTTATGTTCCTTTTATCTCTCCTCGTTTCCGTTTCGTTGAGAACAAAAACAGAACAGCTGAAAACAGAGTGCGGCAAAGTCCCTCGGGTTAGAGTTCAGGTATTAGAATGGTCTTTTCTAAAGCTTTTTGCTCAATAACAATGTAATAATGGAGATAAAGTTAGTGCCGGTCCGTCTGGTTTAATGATACATTTAGTAAGATTGACTACCTACGCGTAGATATTGGAAAGACGGCCCACCCGTTAATTATCACTATTTTCTGAACGCTATTTCTGTTTCTATTTGGTGAAATCCGTAGTTAACTAACAATACATTCTGGTAATAGAAAATACAATAGTCTATAAACTATAAGAGCCACCAAAGCGTTAAACAGGAAACCAGGAAATAAATAAGACATTACGTAATAAGCAGAAGTAATTAATATTGTCTCTAGCTGTCAAGAAAACAAAGCTTATAGATGGAGACGGGAGATAGCGCGTAAGCCCGGGTTTTTGATGCCGAGTGCCGACTAATAATTATCTTCAACGGATTCACGTAATTTCAAATATAATTTACAATACAACGAGCTCCCACTCCAATACAACATTTTGTGATAAGCGAAGGAGCTTATTCCAATTTCGGAGCGCCATTGTTATGCTTGAGTCGATTCAACCGTATTGCTTTACGGAGTCAAAAGACGTTTTTACTTTTAACTTTTCGTGATAAGTTGGCAACTTATTGTGATACCGTTTGGTTTCATTAGTTACCAAGGAATTAAACTCTAAATCTGACGAAAGAAGGTTCAATATCGAAGTACAACGTAGCTGCAGCTATGCAAATAAAATGTGCTGAATTTTCCAACGTGTAACTCGCGTGTATTTGCACATAGTTTGCACACCGTCGGGCAAGCGCGATCGAAAAATCTTGTCTCTGTAACTCAATTGAGTCTGAGAGCTGATGCCGATCCGGAGCGCAATGCGATTTTATGATATCGAGTTTCGCTGGATGAAAAATATTCCAATAAGTTGTTTGTGCCTTTACTGCGGGATTTTTAGGCAATTTAACGTGATGTCCGGATTTCCCATCAAAAAACATGATAGTAACCCGACTCGGACAAAACTACATAATTAAAGGCACATGACCACCTTTCAATATGCAAATCAATCAAATTTTATTGATAAACAAATCTGAACTGATCCATATTAATGAGATAATTATAGACTCGCATTTTACCTAGGTACTTCATATTTAACAAAGTGATAAACATGAATCCCATTTGGTCGGTTATAGCATCAACGTAGCCTTTCAGAAAAGTAGGAAACTAAAGATGTTTTGTACATGCCTAGCGAGCTTTAAACAGAATATTACATCCCGCAATAAATATCCCATTTTTCCCTCGTATTTTGACGAATTTCGTGATGTATGTTAACGTTTCAGGAGCATCTTTGCAAATAGAACGCTCTGTTGCACCGTGTGAATGCTGCTCCGCATTCTGTGGTTCAGCCGACGACCGGCGCTCGTGCAAAAACACTGCCGATGCGACCACTTCAATTTACATGCCCCGTATTTCTCCCCGTATCACTTTACCCCCCGTAGCGTTAGTCGTTACCTCCATTTCTCTCACTCGACCTTTGCTGAGGGACCTCGAAAGTCCCTCCAAAAGTTCCTCATATTGGGTATCGTTAGTTGAACTTTCGAGGTTCCTCGGTACTCCATTTTAACACAAATGATCGTAGAGAAGCGGCTTCGAAGAATCCTCAAGGTACGTCGCGAGGTACCTACCGTGAGCTGACAGATGGTTTGATTCCTTTGTACGAGGATCATTGTCAAGGAATAACCGAGTGGAGGAAATCTTGCCAACTAACGATACCAAAACAGGCAAGTGACGTCGAGTGGAGCGAAAGATATTTGGAGGTAACGATTAACGATACGGGGTACGATTCTGATGGACAAAGTGGAGAACAGCGAGATAAGGCAACGCTGTGGAATGGTAGAAGATGTTGGGACAAAAATAGACAAAGGAATGTGTGGACATCTAGAGAGGATGGATGAAGGTAGATTTACGAAACAGATGTTTGGATCTAGTTTGAATGGACCAGCCGGTAGGGGTCGACGTAGACGGACGTACCGCGATCAACTCGAGGACGGAGGAAAGGCCAACTCAAGAGTACCCATAACCGGAGAGCATGTATGAAGCAGGTCATGAAGGTGGAGGAAGCGAAGGAGGTTTGTCAGGATCTTAGCATGTGGAAAGATGTGGTCTGCCTAACGGGAAAAAGGCGTGACTGTATGTATGTATGTATCATTTTACGACTTCATAAACGGCTTTTCAATCTCTTAAACGTTTGATCCGTAATCAAGGCACTCGTTTTTAATCCTTCGAGCTGCACTAAGCCGATTAAATGTTCTATTCGATCCACTTATAATACCGTAACCAATACCTATTGTGGCAATTCAAAATAATAGTGTCGGAGTTGCCTGAGCTATTATAGATTGCGTAATTACTAATTAAAGTCCAATCTGACACTGATTCAGGTTTGACACATTGTAATCGAATTACGAAAATTGTGGGTTTGGGGGTTAGCTTCTAAATGATTTCTAAATTTAGGCTAAATTCATCTCTCTGAGTGATTAAATTCTGTAAATCGATTAATTGTACTCTATTTTACTGGGATTTCTTTTGAAAATTTCTCATACAATGTTTCTAAACCGTTAGTTAACTTTGACCAACCGATAACGCCCGAAATTAATATTGTATCTTCTACCCAAGATTAAATTCGATCTTGGATTGCTGCCTATCGTTCGATAGATCTCCAACCTGCGTGCCTTCATAAACCAATCCACGGATCGGTTATTGGCACGTTTGACCCTAAATTGGATTGTGATATCAATCCCAGGTAGCAAAATTTGGATTGGGATTGATTATTAATTTCGGCCGTAAGTCTATCGTTCGCTCCATCTGGCACAAAACAAATGACAGCACAATACACTTATCGGTCGGTCAAAGTTAACTAGGGATTCAGAAGCCGGGCATTAGTAGGTAGGTATACGAGAATAGCAAAATTTACCTTAGAGTTGAGCATAATCTCAGGCGCGCGGTACCAGCGCGTAGCGACATACTCCGTCAGGAAGCCGGTATGGTCGTGGTCCGGGTCCGCCACTCGCGCCAGCCCGAAGTCGCATATCTACGGAACAGAACACCAAGTGAAGCACCACAACAGATGTGGAGGAACCCCTTCATTTTTAATTTTTATGATCACGATGGTCTCGTTGCCGTATCAGACAACGGCGAACGAGGTTGCGGGTAACAGCTGGCTAAACAATTCCAAGCACTGCAGATGTAATATAACACGGTTGAGAGTGCCTCGCTCCTTCAACGTCGATCCCGGGAACCCTCTTCACCTCACAGGCCAGCGAGCTCGGCTCATGAAGGGTCATCAAGAAACGATTTTGGCCTCCATTATGATGTCAACCGGCGATAACATCTAGTCTTGGCCATTGTTTGAACTTTGAGATATTCTACACCGTTCGGTAGACGTCCTCAAGTCAGCAAAAAGCTTCAGTTGGAATAGCGCAAACAGTGTAGTGCTCTTTTTTAAAGACGGAGAATTAGTTTTTTTTGTAGATCAAAGCTTTAGACCTTGGCAGCGATTAATCTCACAAAGTATTCAAAATTACGGATGGTTACACCAGTACAATCGTTCATTCAACTCGTTAAACGTTTTCATACAGTCGCTTCTGACATTTTACCCAGAGGTTATTTTATTATGGTGCGCAATAAATCCTGCGTAAAAGGTTGACATTGTTCTACAATCCCATTGTACGAAAAATTAATGACGCCCTTAAATTAATTTCCTGATCCTCAAAGATTATATAGATACCGGAGCAAGGGCCATAATTCGGTATTTAAGTATTCATTAGTGAAATGCGTAATTGGACTGAAGGTTTAGTATCAAATTGAACAGCCCCGTCGGTAACTATCTAATGCTTTATTATGTATTCCAGCTTTAATGAGTCACGTAGAACAAGCACCTAGGAGTTAATTGGTACTTAGCATAATATTAATTCAGAGGGACAGCGCTGAAGACGGGAGACTTCCATAATAAATACACGTAAGATATTAAATATTAAAAGAGGACTAAAGATAGCCGGCTATTACTAACATTCACTGTTTTTGCTCATTAAAACGACTAAAAGTTATGTGGCGGTTAACGGAGAATAGAAACTAGAGTCGGGCCACGTGCTTGTTATAACTACCTTCCCTCGGCCGCGTTCTAGAGCCGTCACAGCTGTCTGATGCCACAATTTTGTCACACCTGTTATACTCGTATCGCATGGGGCCTCAGATTAATCATCTAACAGATATGACATTTAAAGATCAAGATCCGGGGAAGAAAAGAGACAAGTGTATACAAATAGACAAAGGAGCAGGATAGTACGATGATGTTTTGTCTTTGTCGGCGTACCTATGCACTAATTTTTTGCTTTGCTGCAGAATCAAACCAATCTTGACATTTTAGAACGACATACGAATGATTGAAGCCACACATAAATAACGTGTATTAAATTTATCCGATTTATAGGGGTTGCAGCCAAGTGTGCCCCTTTCGGGTAATCGCTTTTGTTATGTCCATCTCTGATACCAGGCCCATGCATGGGGCACATGCGTTTTGCTCACTGTGCATTCAGATATAAATTTATATGCACTGATACCTACTATGGGTGGATGGTGTTTTGTTGTGCCAGTAAATGCAGACGCCGCGAGTTAACGCTCATTTATGAACTAAGTTTATGAATATAATATGATTTTTGTCGCTCATGTGATGTAAGAGAACTATCTTCGAATTTGGCTACACGCGCACAAACTACTATAATATTCCGTATATAAGTTTGACGTGCGAAATGGATGTAATTCGTTGAGGAGATCAAGCCCCACGAAGGGTTGTAGCGGACATGTGGTGCACCTTATATATAATGTATAATGTAAATATATACCCGCGTGGTAGGCATAGGTATTAATCGATTATTCGTGCCAACATTCCACAAAAATGAAAGGTTTTCAGATTTAGTCATAATATATCATGTATTGAGCCGACTCCTGTAAAAAGGATCCAAAATCCAAATAACATATTTATGAAATGATGTACGACATGCTTTTCACAAAATGTTTCTCTGTCCATTCTAATGTCAGGCAAAAATAGCTTTTAGCACTACGTTCTTAAGTTTACTTTTCTGTATCGTGTTTCTTTATGGTGAACAATACACCGTATTCTATTCTACACTATTCTATTCACACAAACAAACCATAGACCGCAATGCTGCGGCGGCTGCACTTTGCCACTGTTAGCAAGTTATTAGCTTCGTAATACAAGCCAGACGGTGCTGGCATTAGAATTTATGGACTTCATAACAAAGAGCATTATAAATGCAGTTATAACTCCTCTGTGGAGCTTAACGTGCTTTAGGATGCTAATTTATCACGACCGCACTCAAACATGTCGAATAATGCTAATTATTAAAACTGTCAATATAATAATATACAAGAGGAACGATTTAATGCTAGTTAAAAAGCAATTGACATATTTGAAGAGCTTGCTGCTGTACTAACGAACCTCCGCACCCCTAACAGCTCTAATTGCAATTATGTAAAGCTTTAGAGTGGAAAAGAAAATGTAACCGAAATTACCTCCCGGATAAGTACTTATTAGGTAGAAGGACAAAATATTAAACTTGGTTGGAATTGAATGACGCTTAAATTTACAATACCTATTCATATTTTCAACATTTAAGATAGTTAGCGACTGGATACTTCTTAGAACATGCAAAAACTCCAACCGCTGTATATATCTTGTCCATCTAAAGGATTGATTGACATCGCTTCTAGCATTAAGACCGCGCATCGTGCCTATTATTAAGTTTATCCTTTATGTGTTCTATATATATTTAGGTGTCAACAATGAGTTCTCTATCTATCTAAACTCAGATCGACGTCTGCCATTGCTTCACACTCACGCTACGTGAGAAGACATTTTGCCCATTCCCAATCTGAACCAATTTCATTTGGAGCTCAGTGCCCAGAGTGCGTGTTTTCGCAGCAAGTTTACGCGTTCGACATAGTACGCGTTACCGTGCGCTTTGTATGAAGACCCTGTCAAGCACCCCTACCGGCGTGTAATTGAACGAAAGATCTACATACAAAGCGCGCATTGATGCGTACTATGTCGAGCGCGTGAAAACTCACACTAGGCAATACGGGTTAATAATTATGTAATACGGTACCTTCAGATCGCACGTCGTGTTGAGCAGCAGGTTAGACGGCTTCAAGTCTCTGTGGAGTACGTTCGCGGAATGGATGTACTTCAATCCTCGCAGAATTTGGTACAGGAAGTAACAGATGTGGTCGTTGCTTAATTTCTGTAACAAACAACCATGTGAGTCGAATCTGACATTAGTATTTTTCTAGACGTGCTTTTAAATTGCAACAAGAAACACTAATGCAAACTAAATGCAACTTTTATGAAAAAGGCAATGGGGCCGATGGGAATTAAAATTCTCATCTGCCCCCTTACTCCAGGCCAAGGGGACAGATGGGAATTTAAATTCCAACTGCCCCCTTTATGGGGGGCTAAAGGGGGCCATTGGGAATATATCATTAGGTACAGCACTCTGCTCGATACGAGGTCAAATACAATCGATCTTGTGTTAGGGACTGAGTAGTTAAAAGATCTGCCTGCGGTCTGTCATCAGATCAGCTTGCTGTCAACGTCATCACAATAATAGGTATAGTATCGTCACCGAAACTTGACTTGCAATGTTTCACCATAATTGAAAAGGTAAACTGTAGAATATTTTATTTTGCGTGCGGTGCTGTGAATGCCGTATTGGTTAAGGAAATTTAAAAATCGCTACCGAACGTCTACTGAAAAAAGACCAATAGCAAAACACTTCAACTCTTACTAGACTATTCTATCGAACTAAAACTAAAGCAATCTATTACTAACCAATACCAGTTTGTTCATTAAAAGTTCAGAATTATAAACCCTGAAGTGTCGACGTTCATTGCAAGCGAATGGATTGAAAAAGTTTGAGAGCCACCACAGTAGAGCCAGTTTGTTTTCGCTAATGTTTGGAAAGTAGTTAACCAATTCATGTAGAAAAGCTTTTACTTATTACCGTCAAGAGCTTTTATAATTTTGTTTTCCGTTTTGTGACGTCACAGTTCTTGTATCCTGAGAATCGTGGTGATTGGTCGGCGGAAAGGCAACGTGATAGCCCACGATGCTAAATGGGGATTTACTCGAGCGTCGTAGAGACCTATTGGGATGCAAAGCTTAGATGATAAGAAGAAAAAAATGTTATATGATATATACCTTTACATCGGTGGGGGAAGCGGCTATAGATTTTTAAATATGTAAAAAAAAACTGTTGCATGGGCATCCTCGAGCGCGTCAGATATTGATAGCATCAATGCCCTACGTATTTTTAATAATGTACGTATGTTAATCTGATCGTTTGCATGATGCGGGTGGTTGTATTTAAGGATTGAAAATGAAAAAAAAAAAAAAAATATCGAGCGCGTCAGATTTTCTTAGGGAGTGTTAAGTGCACCAAAAAAAAGCTATTATTCACTAATCTGACGATTTCGATGGGACGCAAACTCGCGGCCATTTTCATAATGTGCAAAAAAAATTCGCCATTTTGAAATACTCAAGCGCGTCAGATTAAGATATATATGGTTCATCTTTATGTTCTAAACGTACTGTCTCATAATCTGACGATTATCTAGAGGGATTCGCCTGATCTGACAAAAAAAAAATTAGAAAAACGGTTCACCTTAAAGGCCATCCCTGCAACTTCCCGCTAATTCCATTCCTGGGCGCTTAAAATTGTACTTATGACATTTTTGAGCCCAAAATATAAAAAAAAAGTTTCATAGAACACTATTTTTGGAATTTTCAAACCGCAATAACTTTTGAATGGATCAACCAATTTTCACGAGGTTGACGGCATTTGACGCAGTTTTATCATCCTCATAAGTAATTTTGCAATTTTAATTGATCGAACCACAAATTTCGGAGTAATCCCGAAAAAACACTTTTTCGGGTTTCTTTCGTTCACGATATCTCTCGAACGAATCAACCGCTTTTGACCAGCTTGGTGGCGATCGACGTGGTTTTTTAAGCTCAAAGACGGATTAGTTTTTGAAGTTGATCGATAAAGCCGGTTAAAAGTTATTCCAAAAAAAACACTTTAAAAAAAAAAATCTGTTTTTTTTTTTGAGATTTTTTAAAATTTCTCAAAATTCGTCCGAATCGGTTCAAATTCACAGGAAATCAGAAACGCGGAGAAGGAAATGTAGGCATCACGCAGCTGCACGCATTTAACTTTATCGACGAATTTTTGTTATTTCGGCTTGCGGAAATCGTCAGATTATATATTTTTCATTATTCTTGAATTATTTCCTTCAAAATAAAAAAAAATTTAGCTACGCTCGAGAATGTCGAGATGACGTTTTTTTTTTACAACTTTGTTGCCCTCCCATTTTTTTACGTCTCTCTCAAATTGTCAGATTAGTGGAATATACACTTTTTAGGATGTAATTAACTCATCCTACCTTAATCTGACGCGCTCGAGAATTTCTGATGGTCAATTTTTTTTTACTAATCTGATCCTGTATCCTTCACGGGCGGCCTTATATATGGGCCTCATGTTTTGTGGAGGTACTTAACCGGGTACAAGGTATCCCCCTGTATATTAATCTGCCGCGCTTTAGTAAATCCCGAAATCCCCGCTTGGGCTCCCCTACCATGAAGGTATATGAATATCAATTAAGGGTTTCTATTGAGGCAAGACACAAGCCTCGTGTGACCTTGATAAATGGTTCTTTCTGTTACTCAAAACTTCTGCGGGACCCTAGACTAACCGAATGCGTCACAATGGCGGCCCATTTCTCACCATGGTTGAAACAAAGTGGTTGAACATAAAGAAGAAAAATGATTTCTATAGATCTGGTCTTAGGTGGCAGGTGGTTTAACTTACCATAAGATCTATAACGTTCGATACGAGGTCATAATGTGAAAAGAACCAGTGATGAAAAAAAAAAATTTCATCTGGGTTCATATAATTCAGTTTTTATATGAGAACTAAAAAATATTTTCCTATCTTTACCTGTGTTTTTAACAATTTGTACAGGTCTGTTTCCATTAGACATTGTACGATATAGACGTCCTTCATTTGGTCAATAGTCTCCGCCCTTAAAATGTCTCGAATATCGATTATCTGCGAACAAAAAAGTGCTATCAAAATTCCATCGCCTGCAAAAGTTTCGCTCGAGGTCATGAATACTGAGCGCCTTACGTTTTCGTGCTTAAACCGAGTCAAGATTTTGATTTCCCGTAGTGTCCTCTGGCAGTATGTCTGGTGTTCGAAGGGCGATATTTTCTTAATGGCGACTTTCGTTTTCTTTATGTTGTCAATGGCGGATCTGCGGAAAAACATCTCGTTAATCATTCAAGTCCATCTGCAATATTTGCCTACACTTTGCACAGGGCTAATGTCGATGAAGTACGCGGAAGTAGCCGGTAACCGGGTTAAGGTCGATCCTTTTATGTATTTTCACTTTACTCAAACAGGAGATGGGCCTCCGTACATCCACGTTTTTGTTGTTGTTGTATAACGGACTGTTCTGATAAGAATTTAAGGAGTTCAGAGTGGGCCCTTTTATAAACTAGAAAGTTGGTCATTCCTAATTCCTTATTTAAGTAAAATCAAGTGTCAAATCAAAGTTAACTGACTCTACCATCCCATACGAAATACTTCTATTCAGACATGACCAAAATTTGACAAAATGTCCTTACACGATAGCTGCTATTTATTGGCCACTGAAAATGTTCAACAATAGTCGTTGTCTGTCGCTAATTGGTGTCGTATTGTTATATTTTTATGATCTGTACAGCTCCAGGCATTTGTGAAGAACAACGCTTCGTTAACCAGATAATTATTAATTGATGTGTCGATTATGAGAAGGCTACCCACCTACTAAAAGCTACAAGTGAATTGAGTATTAGCTTAACAAGCAACTGAACCACAACGTCAACAATCTGCTGTTTACTGGTGGTACCTAGGTAAGTAGTTAGAGTAAATAATGGCTCATGAATTTCAATTACCTGTAAGGCTTGAAAAGCACAAGTGACTAGACTAGGTACTCGCTACATTATACTGAATCATACGACTCGCCGACTTTGATACATAATTCAAACTTAAAAGCGCTTCAAGTTGGATATTTTATGTATTTTTAAGACAAAGGTATATTAAACTCATTTGTACTTAAGTTGAGAGCTCAAAGAATTTACTCTGGCATGCTTTTCCAAGAAAATCTATTACAGCTGTTACTAAGTAGGTACCTTAAAGTAACTTCATATTTATGAATAGGGTCTGAAAAAGGGGAATGGTTTCTGATTAATTAATTAGATTAGTAAAAAGGAAATGAATTGTATTATTTCAGAACATAGAATACTGTATTGAGCTATGATTGTAGAAACGAGTGGTTAGACGTCGATTTTGTGGAACGAAATTTTTGATACAACTTTTTATCCATTTTTCATGTCTTGTTTAAACTATTGTGGTAAGAACGTTTTCAGCGGTTTGCAAGGTTCTCGACTTCTCGATTGTATATTCTCCAGCACGGTGGTAGACACATGTCTCCGTTATAATAGTCCGAGAACATAGAAAAGCCACTTCACCCATCTTTAACAAACCTCTACAAAATATTGATGAAGTCTTCATCGAAACATTTCACGTGAATCGTAAGCAGGGCGGCCTCGAATGAAGCTTTCATGAGCCTGTCTGGCGCAAATATCGTAGATGTTTGTATAGGATAACATGCTTTCGGCATTACATGTACGAAGTCAAGATGTGTTTATTTTCCCCCGGGTGAGATATTGTCAATAACCTTTACTTTTATATATATCTAAGCATTGATCAGTCAGCTTTGGGATGTAAATCTTTGTCGGCGTATTTTTCATTATAAAGCTGGCAGCCTTCAAATCAGTAAGAGCAGATTTTTCAGAAGCCTAACTCCAGCTATCACATTTTAAAACTTCTATAAGTTTAAAATTCATAATATTTATTAATATTAGGAACGGTGAACGCATAATGTGTTTATCGTACTTAGCACAGAGTCGGAAGTCAACACTAACTGAAGTGTATTCGTTATCCCTTCGTGACTTTGTTATAGCGACTGAAATACAGTAACCTATTTCATTGAAATGCAGTGAAAGTATTGCCTAGTAAAGTACTCGCTTTACTAGGCAATACTGTCACTGCATACAGTGCAGTACGTATAGTAACAATAGGGTATTTTATCCGTTGAAAATGCAGTTTCAGCGTGAACACGAGAAAATTTGCGAGAGAGCGCGGCTAGAATATAAAAATCTATTCAAACTTCGATCGCGACAATTTATTACTTTAAAATGTTATTCTTATTGAATTATTCAAGAATAAAAATACCTGTGGACACGCCTAGATACGGTTGCAGCATAGCGTGTGGGCGACCAAATGAGTGCAACTCGTGACTTCCTCTAGGTCGCTAGTCCTGGCTCTAATGGTGCTATATTAACCTACTGGTTAAGTGGATCATGTCCTTTTGTTTTCGAAATGTAATACCATCGGTGGTTATAGTTTGGCCAATATAGTGCGGGACGAATATGGACAAATGTTATCGCGCGGGACGAATAAAAACTTTTTAATGGTTTGTCCGAAAAACCGGGACAAACATGGCATAAATCATAGTACTACGAAAACATTGCCAAGTAACTCTGCATGTATAATTATTTTAACTGACGTAAAGATGGCAGTGTTATAGTGGACAGAAACAGTTTTCTGAGCCTTTTTCGGAGCCTCCCAAATAAGGACAAGTCCCCTTTGTCCTGAACAAACACGGCATAAGCTAGTTTATATATAGTCATAAAGTTAATTTCCTTTTTTGCTGTTAGGTATCTAAACCAGACCAAAACAAGACAACGTTTGGATAAACAATCCTTTCATGATAATTATCTTTGGAGTAAAGCCACATAATATTTCGAAACTTAACAAATTGAAGGCAGCCGCTAGGATTATTGAAATGATAATGCCCCAAAAGTCTATAATGTTGAATCCCATTGGCGATAAGTGAAACATTCACATTTTCGTAGTGAATATTAGTCCAGGATGTCTCGTTATTTCCTATTTTCCCACGCATGCGGCGAACTGAAGGGCTATTCAGAACCCTGAGCTTCGAACACGTCTGTGACCTCGTTTCGCGACTGAATAGTTAATTAAAGTAATATTTTAAAAGGAAAGATTTAACGTTCGGTAAACGACCGCTATATTTCAGGCCATTACGGGATTACAAGCAAAACGCGTTTTTATTATTGTCGAAAGCTTAAAGAGGCGTACTGGGTATGATTTTATCTATGTACACATACACTTAGATGTGTGTAGTTGGCTGTGTGGACGTATTCTCGGAAAAAGGATATTTTTCGTATTGAAAATAAATCAAAATAGGCACTCTTATTATTCAAAAGGTTTTCATAAAATAAGAAGCATCAGTATACCTATCCTCTGGCCGAGTATCACTGGGGAGTGAGAGTGAACACGAATTGTGACTAAAGTGAATTTATTACGATACTTACGTATTCTACAACTTGTATTCAAGGCAGGTTTGAGCAGCTAACGTTAACAAGTTTCATTGAGAGAGCAAGTCTCGTTTTATACAGAGAAAGATTAAATAAAGGGGAATACAATCTCATTACAGTCGTTCCAGAGGGCTGATTGTATTATACAAAGGGTCGGGAGAGTTCCTCGCGCCCCTAGACAAGCAGCTGCTGTCTAGTCTTTGTTTCGTACTCAAGATAAGCTCTTTTAATTTCAATAGCAGTGTTTTATACACCCCAATGCCTAGAGCATGTTCTTCGCCTAATGGCCAGCGCAACAATTACAATTCCACCAAAACCTGATTGCGAAAATGAAGGCTTTCTGGAATGTTTTTTTTAATATCATTATTAAATGTTCCTGGAAAAGTTTCCTAAAAGAAAGCCCTTGGTCATGTCAGCGACAAAGCCGTTAACGTCTTAGTTTCAAATTGTTTAGCTCGGCGCGGAAAGTATTCTCGCATTTTGCGTAGATTGAAAGTTTAATTTTTAACGAATTACGTCGGCGACTGTATCCAGAGATAAAAAGTTTATAGCTTATAGTTTACAGAGTTTTCACACAATTATGATATTGTCCCGAACGCGCCCCAGTGGAACCTTAATCTGTAGAGGCTACACAAAGAGCCTTTCGAAGCAATCTGGAAAAGTTTTACGAACTAAATTATAAAAAGATCAATTAAAGAACATCTCTGGCATTTATCTATTACCATTCAATGCTAATATAATCAAGAGATTGAGTTTGTTATAATCTTCGAGAATGCCATTGTAAGTTTGTTTGTTTGTTTGTGGAACTAATGATCCGATTCCGAAAGCTCTTTCTCTGATAGAAACCTATATTATTCCCGAATGACAGAATATGGGATATTGTTTTATATTCCTGAAAAATGTTGAGTGTTTACGGATACTTGGAATATACGCGAGTGAAACCAAAGGGTGCAGCTTATAGTCGATAAGACTGTTCAATGTTCATGCCATTTATCAAGATATGGTTTATTTTTAAATTCAAATAAACTTATCTAACAGACTACAGAAAATCACAGACCGAATATCTCCCAGTAAACTTTTCTATTTACTGTAGTTAGACGTGATGCTTACTTTATGAAAAAGCAAAAGAAACAAAAACCAATTCAAGTTAAATTGGCTCAAACTGCCAAATGGTAACTTGTGATAACTAAAGTTGGGAAAGTCAAATTTTAGTTTTTCCATTACAGTTGTTCAATGAGCAAGAACTAAGTTGAACAAAAGTTTTAAAATAAAATGAGATTGAGTGGAGAAAATCGTGAAGGTTTTCTACAAGCAAATAATATTCGATATTTCAGCGCGCGCTAAAAGTACCCAAGGCCTAGAGAGGTGTTATATACTAGATAATTTATATCCTATCATAGTTTATATGAGTATTAAGTTGGAGAGAGAAACGAAAATAACAGTTAAAGTTGGCTTTGAACCAGGAAATAATTAAAATAATGACCTTCAGTATTGGAGAAGCTCCTATGGAATATAAATCACAAGTTTCTGAAGTTATCTCTCATCGATCATAATAAATTAGATACATTGAACTACTGAACATCTTTCACAAACAGGTAATTTTGTGTTGTGGCTTCCGAACTAGTGTAAATTGGTCACCGAATAAGGTGTGACCAATTTATACTGGTTGAGTTTTGCATGTGACCAAATCACCCTAATCCACATAATGATGACAGATCATGTAAATTTGGGTCTTTTATCTTGATACTTTCCAAAACAAAACTCGAAAAGTTTAATATCTTATTAAGGCGCTAATATAGGAGCGATTCATGTATTTTAGAAGATGAAAGTTACCTGGCCGGGCCGCGCGCCACGCTGGCTCCGCGCTCACGGCAAGTCGAAAACGCTAATTCATAATTATTATACTCTTACTAACGGCATCACGTGGCCTTAGCACAGATTACTAGATAGTTACTACGTAGGCTTTAGTCTGAAGCATTCAATTATTTCGACACTGTAATGACATGTCAGATTGGCCGAGCGGTCTGAGATGCTACGTTCCGTTCCTAAAGAATTATTACCGCCAGCATTACATAAATTATTACCTCCTTGACTATAATCCTATCAAATTTAGAATGCCGCACGAATTATTGGAGTCACACCTAAATAAGTTGTATTAAATTTATTTAGTGTTGGTCCCTTCTGGTATGCGCGTTTGTCAAGTCCATTTGATACAAGACATCCTCTTTAGTCCACTTCCATAATTTTCTTTTTGATATAAGTATATTTTGACAATGACAATGACGGAGTAAAACATTTGTGCATTTAGCCAGTGTCAGGCATCCGTACTAAGATCATATAAATGCGAAACTGTGTGTGTGTGTTTGTTGGTTTTTTTTTTAGTTTTTGCCATCCTTTCACGTCTAAACGGCTGAATCAATCTTGACCAAGATTGGACCTATGAGATGGGTATAGGCTATTTTTCGTCAGAAAAAATAGGGATCTTAGAATCCAAATAAATAGGAGTTGAAAATTTGTATGGGCAATTCATAATTTCTCAAGTAGGTGATCTGACACTTCATTATTTTAGGCTCTTGATAATATATAAAGGTTAAGACTAAGGATAGGGAAAAGGAAAGGGACAGGGACAGGGATAGAGATACAAAGACTTCAATATTTATTTTCTAAACACTTGCTTTTTCATATACGGATGAAGTCGCGCGTAAAAGCTAGTTTCAGTAAAGTTTACTGAATCGTGGCTATGACTGTAAATTTACTTTACCACGAGGTTGTAAAAATATGGAATACTAGCTGTTTCCCGCGACTTCGTCTGCATTTAAATCGAATCCAGCTATAGTAAGAACACAATATGCGTGAACTTTGTATGCTATTGTAAATCAATCGGGCACGTCACGTCTCTGTCAATATCTCTATCCTCCTATTTCCTCATCGCTTTTTTCCCCAACTCCCAATATCTCATCTCCCATCCCTCATCCATCTCCATCTCCATCTCCCCATCTCCCCAGGTCCTCATCTTTCCTTCTCCCATATACCTACCAAATTTCATTTTCATTTTTGTTGTCTCTCTATACCTAATTTCATCGAAATCGGTCCAGCCGTTTAGCCATAAAAAGTAACAAACAAACAAACATACAAATAAACAGACAAACAGAGAAACAGTGTTACTTTCGAATTTACAGTATAATATTTGACAGTGACTAAATGCACAAATCGTGCGAAGCAAAAACATTGAAAAAACTGGCTCATAGCTGAGCAGAAAGATTACTGGAAGTGTGCTAAAAATAAAACGTCAGAATATGCATCCGCCAGATCCGCCATTATGGAAAACGGAAGTTCACTACATCTTCATTTTAATATACAATCATAATCTGCTCCTTTGATTAACTCCAAACTATCATAAGAAATCCCAGTTTTATTTAAGTGAACAATCTAAAAACGCGTTTTTGCTGCTAATTTCAGTTACAGGTGGTGCAAGAATAGTCATATTAGCCATTATTCTTTACACACAATGGAGAATAAATACAAAGTATTATAGGTTATAATAAAAGTTTAGTAATCGTCGAAGGAAGTCATTTACGGCAACTAAGTAAATAAACCAGTTGTATACCATGTAGAGATTCTGTTTGCATTATTTTTTTGGAGAACAAACAGTAAATTCGACTAGAAAATTTTGAGGAACAGCGACATACGTCCTCTCTCTGAAACGCCGTAGCGGGTACTGAGTCGCCTAGTACGCGCTCAAACTGATCATATTCTCGTCGTTTTTATTAATTTAGAAGAATGGAATCGATTCAGTTCATTGGAAAATTCAAATTTCATTGGAAAATAAAATTGCCTTTTTTATGGTTCCAAAAAATATGATAGTTGTCGCTGAAAATGTTGAGCATTATGTGACGAAAGATTTTTTTCGGGTCCTTTCTCGTGAATTTTTTTCTCAAGATACTAGACAACTTTAGTCCAATATTATTGATTTATTAGCTAACTGAAACACTTGGCTATACACTGTATTTTTTCTGGCTTATAAATATTTGTAATTACAGCTTAACTTTTTGACAAAAAACCGCCCATTTTACGGAAGCTCGCTGCCTACAGGTCCTTAAACATTGAAATCATAATATTAACTTTACACTAAGTTGTTCAAAGGAAGACGACGGCTCTTTTATTCAGTTGGCATCGTTGTATAAACACTGATTTAACCAAAAGTTTGAGAATGAAAAACGAAGCTAATTTGAAAAGTTTGCAACCAAAGTCTGACCTCTCCGGAACACAGCCTCTATGATGAGTTAGAATAAGTACAATGTTTTTTTGATTTTGCCCATGAAATTAATTTGGTAGCACTTAACGACGTCATTAAATACCGTATTCGCCCAGGTGGGCCCAAGGGCTTAAAACGGGGCTCGCTTCGCAAGGACACGCCTCTTATTGCCTGGTTGGCAACCGCACGATTGTAATTTTATCACCATAATGTATTTAGTAAGTACGTCACAGTTATCAAATCAACCCAGTACAATATAATAACAGATAAGGCGAAAATGCCGCACATAAGATCATCGTAGTAAGACGTAAGACGTTACAAATGTGATAATACTGCTCAAGCGAAACCATTACACGGTAACACTAGCGACATTATTTCCTAATCTAACTCAATAAGGAAAACATATTCTCAGTCGATTAATATTTGTCGAGCGTGTTTGTGGGACATAATGGATACGTATTTGTTCGTTTAACGTCAGGAGAAGGAAAAATCGAGGTGTCCAATGAAATATCGTGACGGACAGCTCACAAAAGTTTCAGCATGGAAGGAATATAACACAAAATACAGCCGCGAGAGTATCAATACTTATTTGATATATATTTATTTCTCTTTTTTTACTACATTATTAATTGTAACGATGTTTGACATCGGGTTACATTGTACATTATTGAACAACCCAGACGCGACGGTATAAGATCAAGACTAATGGAAACGTTCGCTCCCAAATGGCATCCATAAAATTGGCTTCAGCGGGCGGCGGCGGGTAGCAACCGATAGGAAACAGGGCAAGTAAAATACCTAATGCCCTATTAAATAGACTGCTCGTTTATACTTCGCGAAGGCTGCGCAAGTTCTTGTCACGTAGCTAATGATTAATGTCGTCTGAAGTGTAACGCTCCGCGATCAATAACACTAATGATGATTAGAGCATAAAACATTATATTTGGTGTATGTATAGGAACGTTTCAGATTTCGTGTCTGTTGTGCTCTTACCCGTATCAGGCCGTTGCCGGGCCGCAGCTGGGCCCTTGTAACAAGTAAGAGCCGAGTCGTGTTGCCAGTCGTGTGAAATAACTTAATTGTTTCACTAGGTTCCGAAAAGGTCCGCCGGATCGGAGCAAACAGCGAAATACCATTCTGAACGCGGTCAATATAACAGGGTCGGACCTAAGAACGACCGGCTCGGTATTCCTTAATTTGCAACTTTATATTTTTAAAGGCTTCGCGACTTATATTACTAGACTAACGTAAAAAATACACTCTATAGAGATGAGAATTCGTATATTACACGAAATTAGATTTGCTTTAGGTAAAAAGGAGAATAATACCTTTTGTCTCCCGTTACATTTTATTAAACACTGAACATCTGTCGCGAAAATGGAATCACACTTTGTTCTATTTCACCGTTAGCTGTTTTGACTGATATACTTACCTGCGTACTTAGAACACAGAGAAGGATAGTTCCATGCGTAGTTTCACTCAAAAGTGAAGACAACTTTTTACCAATGTGTGCGTGAGTGCCATTTAATTAACTTCTCCCAAACATACACAGGCGCAATGAAAATATCGTATGCTTGTTGGTATTTAGTCCAAAAGCGCAGGGAAAATTAATAAATATTTACCATAAAAGTTTTGATTTCGAGCAATAGCGAGTCAAAGTACGAGCTAGGCCCAAAAAGTCTCAGTATAAATGGCTTCACATCTCTTCTACTTAGCTCTTATGTGTTATTCTTCTAAGCCTGCTTGGATAAATATCTCACCATACATTTGTATACAATTCATATTAAACTTCAACAATAGATCAAGCGTAGTCATAGTGCAAGGCACGTAGCTCACATCCGTAAATCCCGAACAGGAAAAATGACTGTGGCCTGGCGGTACGTTGAAGATCCGCGACGAGCCGATGACGCAAATGTTGTAACAACACCATGACTCACGAATAGCACTGTCGGTTAAACGGCGCGTGCCGTCGCCCAAATACACGAGTCGTGTACCAATTACACCAGCACAGATAGTAAATGTGCCCTCGTTCTTGAACACAATCTCGGTTATCGTACAGTAACACAGTTGCCGGCTAGAGTGCACCATTAATTAAATGTCGGCGGGATGCGATGCGACAGTTTCGTGGAGAACAAAAGGGCAGGGCTCATCGGCGAGGCCTTTCATGGCTTCACCGTCCCCGGTGGCTGGCGTGTGACGCCATCAGGGTAAACGAACCTCGGACGCGTCTGTAGTTCCATTTACGCTAATTGTAGCTGTCACAATAAACAGGCCCTTTGGCTAATTTGAAAGGACGTGCCTTGTCTGTTTTTTTATGACCACCAATTGAGTCGGTTGGTTGGAACGGCGGCATAGTGTTTTTGTTACGGGACATCAAAACGAGAAAATGTTTCGTGAAATTCGTGATATTGTGGTTTGCTTTGTTGTTTTAGACTAAATGTCACCGTAAAACGTATTCCGTGTAAAATACAGAGCGATATATCTCTGTTTTCTTTTACAAATAAATGGAAACAATATCTTCTGACAAATTATGAGCTTCAAAGGATTCTGGCTGGCTGCGTTTGTTTAAAATTTTTTTAGGCTCACAATTTACCAATCACTGAACACAGACACAACCTTTTTGAAATGAAATGTTCAAAGGTACGGCGTTACAGAGATTTTAATTTAAAACGGATCTTCATTAAGTGCGCCGTAATTGGAAAGATATACAAAAACGATGAGTACGAGAAGTAAAGCTGAATAAATCATTATAATTTTGAGCCGGCGCGGGCAACATTAACCAAATTAAACTGAGCTTGAACTTAACATTGTGTGTATTTCGGGCACAAAAGTTAGAACTTTACGGGTATAAAATTAACAGGTATTAATATTGTAAAATATACTTAGAACATGCCCAATCAATGGAAGATTGTCGTTAATGACAATGTGTGGCCTTAATATAATGTATTAGCCTCTCACTTGACCTTGATTGGAGGCATGCCCAATTCCCCGTGCCCCGGCCTGAGACCGCGGTGACCTGACCGCTGCCCTGCGGCGAACAACGCAACCTGATCCTGACGCTACTATCTCTCGCCATTGCATGGGCCAACGTTCACTAGTTGACCAAATGTTGGCTCATCTAAATGTCTATCCAGCTTATGGCCTGTGCGCTAGGGCGCGAACATAAAGCATAAAAACTCGAATAAAAATGGAACTCTATTTAAAATCCTAGTAAATAATAGTAAGTCGACAACTTAAAAAGCCATATTATTTGTTAGGTATAACAATTACTTGTTGCCACTGGTATTAGGAAGACTTGTATACTCGTTATCTGTTAGTTACAGAAATATGTCGAATTGTCGGCTATCGTTGTCATCTTTATTAAACTGGGCCGCCGCAGGGACGGTTGATCGGTGTAATCGACGTTGATTTGGGTGCGTAGGGCACAGCTGTGTTACATTATAGCCATGTGTTAATCAATATATGCTTGCATAATATACAAGTAGGTACATTACAGTGGTACCTACTATGTAATTTAATATTGACGGACTACATGGACTACCAAACCATAGAGAAAACTGCTGATCTTCGAGTAACGAAAAAAATATTGCTAAATAATTCTAAATGATGAGATGCTTATCTGAGTGCTGACTTCACTTTAACCCAAGGTTAAGAAGTTTGAGAGATAGAAGTTAGTGTTAATTAAACCAATTTTTTTTCTTCATTATTAACATCTCGTGAATGATTCATTCATGATGAATGTTTAGTTTTAAAATTAACAAGTTCCTCGAATGTGTGTCACGGATTACTTTCTAAAGAATCTACCATTTATATGAAAATTAGCGATAACAAATCGTTTTTGTAGGCGTATTGTGAAATGTTTACAAATCTTTTTAGGTCATATGTTATAATTAATGCATTTAAATTAATTTATACATAGTACTAGCTGTTGCCCGTGGCTTCGTCCAAATCACTATAAAAAGTATTCTCTTTGTCCTTCTCCAAGGTTCGATCTCTCTGTATTCCAATTTCGTTGAAATGGGTCCAGTCCGCTATTTAGCCGTCAAAAGGTTACAAACAAACAGTCAGTTTCGCATTTATTAATATTAGTACCTAGTATTAGTAGCCCAACTTTTGTGAGAAACTAGATTGGACCAGTGCCCTGTGTATGAGTTTTTACGCGCTCGACATAGTACGCGTCAACTAGCGCTTTTGTATGAAGATCCTGTACAGCGCTGCTACCGGCGCGTTTATGAACGAAAAATCTCCATACTTACAAAGAGCTAGTTGTCGCGTACTATGACGATCTTGTAAAAACTCATACAAAGGGAACAGGCTTCCCAAGCAGCACCCGGTCACGAGTATGATGACTTGTGCATGCATGCACCTCCAACGCACGGGCTGACTATCATCAGTTAAGGTTAATTAGCAGATAATAAGCAACTAGCCAAGTGACAAATTGGTCGTGGTTCACGGTTGGTTTGACAGAGGCAATATGGGTTGGTAGCCAAGGTCGCCAATGTCGGCATATCAGGGGTGTGCAAGTGCACTGTGGTAGAAGTAATACGAGCTCGGTAGTCGAACCGCATTGCTACGTCTCGCGGAGTCACCACCTCGGATATATGCAAGTTTCCGATTGAGAAGCTTTAGTGGGGTAACATTTTGATTATGCAAGGATAAATTGGCGGTGAACTTCGTGCTTTACTTTTATATCATACATTGAAAATTTGGGAATAACGAGATTTAAACATGTTATTATGTAATATAAAATGTTTGTAAAGCAAATGCGTTTGTTTTTGTAGATTGGATTCATATCAGTGTCAATGAAATCATATTGAATTGCTTACTGACGATATCTCGAAAAATCGCTCTCTTATTGGAATTTCTCATAAATAAGAGATATTATCAGTACCTATGTCGGAAAACAGACTTGAAGTCTTTCTCAGAGTATACACTAATCACATTTTTTAAACCAGAACATATTCATGACATTGTAATTCAACATTGACAATAGGATCTTCGACTTCGACAGGAACTGTCTGCTTATCAAGGAAATATTTACTGTAAAAAACTCCAAACAAGAATTAGCTTTATTGAGATGGCATCTAAGTTCTAGATGGCTCTTGGAAGTTACTCTGCCCTGTTACAAATTGCAGGGAGTCAATTAGATCGGAAAACTTAACTGGAGGAAGTTCGTAAGAAAAACAATGGAACTTTATGGTCGGAGTTTGCAGGGACCGTCGTTGGTCAAACTGGACTATTTATTCCGTGATTTATTGGAAACACATGTGCCTCGGAAAGAGCAAAGTCGTATTTTCTTTTGTTATATATATACCTACCTGCCAAATGTTCTATTTAAACTCCGTGTTAGCAAGAAAAACATTTTAATTTCTCACTGTCGGAATACTTGTGAGCTTTTAATACGTAAAATTATTTGGTCTTTGGACCGTCTAGCGTTCTCCCAGCAGAATAAGAACAGCACAGGTTACTTAAGGCTAGACCGTTTAAAGTTTATACAGCAAGCGACCACACAAGTTTGCTCCTCCGCCGTTTGTTCTACACAGAGAGTAGAGAGAGAGAGAGATTATAAAAAAGCTTAAATAAAACCGCGCACCAATCTTTTATCTCAGACTCCAGCCCATTTTCAATTTAAAAACAGTACACCAAGGTTGCCAGCGTGCGAATTATTTTTTCATAGCTTGCCAGTACGATGGTAGAGTGTTAAGTGGTAGAAAATATTGAGATAACCTTAGCGCCCCGAGGGAGAGGCGGATTAAAAATAATCTTAAAATATCAGCTTCAAATTCTAGTCGATATAAAATCTTGCCGGCAAAAAATACAAGGTAAAGGTAAGCGGTGTACCTATGTAAGCGGTTATTTTCTTTTATCAACTTTATTATTTACAATCGATGTGATTTCTATGAGTAAGTAAGTAAAAATAAATACAAAATAGTTTTGAAAAACCTTTATGTAAGCATATCAGTATAGTTTCCCATGTTGTTGTTTAATACTGTAACATAAGAAAAAATGTGAATAATCCTGTCCGAAATAACATCACATCATTTTCATATTACAAGAGAAATCATAAAATTCCGCGTTTTATAGTAATCAAAATTCCACGCTCAAACCTCACAAGCGCTGGCTATTCCAACGATCCATTACTACTGGAATCTGGATTTAAAGCTTTGAAAACAATCGGATTTATTGCTCGGGCACGCTGGCTCCACAACACAGGATTCCAGGCAGTACTGATTCTACTACGCATAGTAGGTAGGTAGGTATTCTGTTTGTGGTATTAGGTAGATTCACGAAAGAGAGTGACAAGTTGGAAGTGAAAAGTGGGCAGGCCCGCGTACCAAACATATGACTCGTAGCTCAAAACCGACGCCAGCTTTGTCGTACATACTATGTCATGCTCTACATCTGCCACACAGTGAAAAAACTCCATATGTACATTAGAGCCCATTAAAATTAAGAACCAGTTAACACATAACGTCGCCGTAGAGTGAAAACCTCGGGAATGCATTTTTTACCAAAATGCATTCCCGAGGTTTTCACTCTACGGCGACGATAAGGCACATTTTCATGTAAACGGCAGTTGACTTATAAACCTTTGTTGACACGGTAACATTCAAAAAAAGTGGAAGTGACTTTACTTGACATCAGTAACAGATGTCAAGTAAAGTCACTTCCACTCTTGTCTATGTTCCGTGGGTAGATTGTTATTGCCCATCCCGTTAAGCCTGCGGTCAAACGTCCGACCACAGCAAATAGCTGATCATGAATTTGTGAACTAGAGCAGAGGTTTACTTTGTCCAACTAGGTTGGTTGGGAATAGGTAGATTACATTTCCAATCCGGACTGGGCCTGACTGTGGATTATGGTTAAATCTTCCTCACGAAAGAAACCCGTGCGCCGATGATGATGTGTTTGCTACCCTCAACTTCTTTGTTATGAACGTCCAGTCATCCTACATAGAATTCGCTGTCATAGTTCGGTTAGCCATAAACGTACCGAAATAAGGAATAGGTGCCTTATCCTATAAACACAAACCCAAAAAACTATTTCTAAGCGTTAGCAGCTTTGTGTCATCCACAGCCATCGATATAATACATAATCTACCTTATCCATCGATGCTTACTGCCAAGTTTCCGAGCTTTTCCGCAGTCAGAGAGAATAATCCAAAATCGTCTAGACTACGGAATTATGAAAATACATCATATTATTATCTGATATTTATACAGCGGGCCTCTTGACCCGCAATTACAGCCGGCTCACACCACGAGGCATACTAATAACGCTTTTATACTGTTATCCGTATTCCTTACTTATTATGCCGTACCTCAACAAAAGGATTCATTATTCCTAGATGATAATTACATGGGGTGAGAAAGTAAACGACCGGGCTAACGACACCAGCCGGGAGTGCGAGACAATGTGGGAATACCTACTCCAAAGGTACCTACTACCTACCTATTTATTTATACACACACATTACACATAATAAATATATAAAGTACTTTAGCTCGACGAGGAAACTGTTTATACAAATACGGAAAGTAGAATGCAAGGCATGTTTCTTTCACCACGGCTTTATTTGTAACTTTTCTATTTGCTAAATTCTGAATGGAGGGGCAAGTATTTTTGTAGAAGTTATTTTTCTCGGGGTTCTATAAGAAGCTGAATGTACGGGTATCTATGTTTGTAAAAGGACATTATAAAGATAAAAAAGGAAACTTTCATGCCAACAACATTACATTAGTGACCTTAGGTGAGGCCCGCGTAATGCGTACAGTACGTCATTCAGTGTAAGGCCATGGACTGATATGAATTCATGATGCTTTGACGTCAGTATAGATACTATTTGCTTTCTTCAGACGTCTATTGTGTTTTGATAAAACTTTGCCTTTAGGACACAATTGGCAGGATTTGCTGGTTCCGGAGACAGGTTCCCACTCATTTATTTTCGTGGTCTAAATCCCAAGGGATCCTCGATTCTATTTCTTGCTTTATCCGCCATTGTTGCGGGTCACGTAGCCGCCACTCGGCCTATCTCGTATCCACATACTACATTTCAATTTCACTGAATATTTTTATATTTCAATGGATTCGCCAGAGGGATTATTGAATGAGATGTTATATTGTATTTTTCCAGATTAGAATATATTTTTGTCATGGAAAATATATACCTACATATAGAGTTTTAAGGAGGCACATAATAGGTATGTGACTGTTACTTATCTTTATTGTACGTGTAAAACACGTATATAATATTTGTTTGTACCTACACCTGTAGCGAAGTCTGTTTTGTGGTTAGGTTAACAATAACAAAACAAACAGAACAAACAAGATGGTAGAAAGAGATAAAATGAAAAGAAAAATAAAGCAGATATTTGGAAGACCCTCCGTTAATTACCTACTACAAAAAACCTCAATCAGCGCAAAAAGTAAGGCATTCGAACAATACAGAGGTAAATTACCGCCACCAGGGCATCTACCCGTGAGTTTACTACCACGGCAGCCTCATCAAGAACCGGCCCGCTTTTTATGCGAGCCCAAATTAAGCCGGCCTGATACTACTTGAGCTCACCTAGGAGAAATAAAATGGGAATGGGACGGCGAATGAAGGGGCATTAGGTGACGGCCGCGGGGCAGACGGCAGCCCGCAGCACAGCGATCGTGCCTCGACGGGGACGGGTAAACCCTACTTCGTTTTTAGCTTTTGTGAGTAGGAAAGTTACTAGATTCTGGTTATGCAGAGGCAGCTTTTTTTTTACATACACCTAATAGACTGTTTCACTTTCACGTCTTTCCGCGGCAGGGTGGACACTTCTGGTAAAGTCTTAGGCCCGGCGCACATTATAGGCATCGGCAAGGAAAAGGATCCTTTTTCCAAGGAAAGGTAGGAAATGTATTTTTTGTTATTACGACCATATACAAGGCAATTTCTACTTTATTGCCATTACGTTAATGTATATTGCTATTTGCCACCTAAAAATCCTTTTCCTTGCCGATGCCGATAATATGCGCCGGGCCTTACAAAAACTAGAAAAACGCTAGTAAGTTCTGAAATGACAGAATGCATAAAATTGTTGGTTGGTAGTGTTTTCGAATGCGTCGACGTATTTATGTTTGGTCAGGCAATGGTTGCGATCGATGACTTATTGTTATTTAATCAATTCGTTTTCCTGTTAGGCACAGTCAGCTTCTTAAATTGCTGAACATGACTTAACTTTTAACTTTTTTTATTTTATGCAATAGGTACTTACTAAGGAAAAATGAGTATTTAACTAATTTAATGGTAGGGATGTTAGGCCAATTTTGTAGCTGACTGTATTTTACTTTATAAATAACAAGGTGCCTGTTAGGCACATATCTATTTTATTTCAAGGCAACTATTCATTGTAGTGCCTTTACCAAGAACTATTACCGTGTAGGTAAATACATCTGTCAAGTGTGATGTCAAGCAAATTGATTAGGTTTAATTACATATTTATAAGTAACAATGCAATCACAGCTGGTAGACAATTTTATTGTCTATCAATTCTATTGAAGGGTTAACTTTTCTAAGATATATAATAAGAGATTGGTCCGCTAATTAATTTGAGAAGAGAAGGAAGGCATAACTGGTTTTTAAATAGAAATGACATGGGTCAAAAAGTTGGCGGTCTTTGCTAAAAACCTCTACTGAAACTTGGTTAGTATTGTAATATACTGATATTATGTGGATAATCAAACAGAAGGGTAGAAAGTTACTTACAAAAAAGGACTCTAAATAAATATAGATAAGATACAAGATGGCCATAACTGTTAAGGCATGAGTAGCCGGACATGCTGGCTGCTATCATTTGAATTATTGTTATTACCTTAATTGTAATGGGCTCAGCCAGTCATGATATATATTTTTCCAGGAAATATTTTCCTTGTATAAACATTACTTGTTAAGGTTTACACAAATTAATCCTGATTTGTTACTATTGTTACTATTAATATAATTGGTAATCAAGAAGTAGGATCACCACCCAACTTCCAGACTTGAACAAGTGAATAAATCATATAATTGCTGCTCAACTAAATATATATCATACATACAGACGCAACACAGATGCAACGCTTTTCCCCCATTAAGGTAGGCAGAGACTACAATATCTTTCCACATGCTACGATTTTGACACAACTCTTTCTTCTGTGGAGAAAGAGTCGGTAACCCTGTTAGTTTTATGGTCATTGTGTCTGGTGCGTAACCATGTGCGACAACAACTCGAGGAAAAAAGTGCGGAGACTGGATGAAATGAATATAGGCTAGTGATGATGATGGTGATGATGTTCGCCAATTATTGAGTAACACATTTTTAAGAATAATTTTTTGTAGTAAGTAAATCAGTGTAAGCTTTCCCTTGCAGGAAGTTACATAACAAAAGGATTGAACTACTCGAGTGTCTAATACCTAAGTACCTAATAACTAAATCTAATCTAACAAGGTGCAGAACATTTATAACATTCCCTAAATGCAGTTGCCACATGCCTGATCCTTGTCAGGATATTTCTGGCTTTATTTCTGATATTACTCATACAGGGTGATAGGTAGCAAAAACATCACTACTTTTTTCCCACAGCTGTGAACAATTAGTTTCACAGAAAAACAGATAATTTCTAAAATTCATAACACAAACAATCTTTACCTGTTTCACATAATCAATCAAAATAATCATACATTCCTTCTGGGCATGAGTGATTGAGTGATAATAGGCATAGGTACCAAAATAAAATTCACAGAAAGTTAGTCATAAAAATTGTCACCAAACTAAGCAATAATCCAATAATATGAGGTGGTTATATTGATAAGATAGGGTTGTCCAATTTTGTAGGTGTTATCCTGATGATAACACGAAACTACAAATATTTTTATATGTACGATATTATGTGTAATGTGGTTATAGCATATGGTCAGAATCTTGTTTGTATCAGACAATTTTTGTTGGGACAGTGGCCTTTGCTGTGTAGAACTACTTGAAAGTAACAAAAACTGGTTCTCAAGGGGCAGCGAAGTTAACTTAGTTCCGAGAGTAAGTAAACATTGCGAGTTTGGTAAAGTTTTGTGAAGTACTTACACAACCATTCCGTAGGCGCCTTCCCCGATGTATTGTAGGCTGGTGTACCGCGGCCCAACCTCGAACACCTGCCCGCGGATTATCTCCGCGTTAGGGTTCGTAGTCACGGCGCTTGCTGCCTCGGCCATCGCGATGCACCACTTATTCACACAACTGTTACAGTCGGTTACGCGCGCTGTCCATACAAAGCACGCAAGCTGCACTCCGAACAACTTTCAACAAATCACACCAATAACCAAAACAAACTACCACCCGACCTACATTATCTACAGAACAATCGTCTTTGTCACTGGCTTATCATTCTCGTCTATTTTGTCCGATTTCTTACGGACACTCCCGTATAGACGCAGTACCGTTACAAAAATGAACTAAATTTTTTTCGTACATCATACATTTCTATCACATTTTCATATCCGTCAAATGTCAATTTGCAGCTACGATATGGCTGATTTCATGACATCATCTCAAAACGACATTCTCGTCTAGTTGAGAACCGGTAACATCGAATACATACAGTCGATAAATTATTTTGTCGACTCTGTGGTTATAAAACTGACTGCTCTTATTGAAATAAGTGACGTTGATGTTTGTAAAAATTTGACATTTACATTTGTGACGTTGTGGTGGTTGTGAGACGTGAAATTGAGTGAATGGACGCTGAAATTTTCATGAATCTCGCGAAATAAAACTGGTTTCCCTCGATAAAAAATGATTTCAACACGAAAATAAAGTTGCTTCAATATTAGACACATCTTTGTCTAAACTATAGTTTCATGGAGTAGAATTAAGCTGTGTACGGTTGAGTTGTGACCTCGTCGCTTGAAATCGAAGGACTATCGTGCATATTATTTAGGTATGTCGGTTTGGTCAGCCAGTACAGTTGGAAATAATTACCACTGCGCATTGCCAGGCAGTCGTTACGACTCCTCTAATACCTGGGGTCCGAAATTAAGCAAGGTACGACATCTTACTGTACTGTGTAGCACAACCGTTTTGTTCTCCCCACTAATAGATATCATTTTGTCGTAAAAAATGTTTTGCCTTTCAGTCGCTTAAAATAAAATAAATTCTTATCGTTTAGAAAGAATAAGGGCCTGCTAAGTATCAAGAGCGCACAAGTATATTATGATCGCGTTAATAAAAATGACAAGATAGTGGGTCTCACAACAGCGAAAATAGGAACCATTCCCTATTATTTTAAGCCCACCACCCAAAGCAAAGACTTACCAAAACCTAGCATAAAAAAAAAAACTATGCTGGACTATTTCCCTAAAATACTTATACCTGGATCTGCAATAGCGCCTTCAAAACAAAACAACCAACAAAAGCTTTTTCGTCAACAAAGGGAATAACTTTATAAACATCTTACATCAGAATATTGCAGGACTTCTTAACAAAAAAGAAATCATTCATCTAGCACTTCATGACCTAGCTGACAATGGCAAATATGTAGATGTATTGTGTTTCTGTGAGACTTTCATTAAAGCCGGTGATGAATCCAATTTGCAAATGGAGGGATTCACATTGGCTGATTGGTACTCAAGGAAAAAACAGCGTCGTGGAGGTGTAGGTATTCTATGTAGAGAAGGTATGGATTTCAAGAGGATATCATTCTTAAAATATCTTAACAAAGATTTCTCATTTGAATCATGCGGTATTGAGATCCCACTATATAAATGCATAATTATATGTATTTACAGGATTCCAAACAGTAACCCCACTCTATTCCTCAGCAATTTGGAAACAGTCTTAAATAGAGTAAAAAATAAGACTAATTGGAAAATAGTGATAGCAGGAGATTTTAATATTGATCTTTTGAAACCATCCGAGCCTCTTAATGAATTTCGCAGAATAACCCAGAATTACAATTTTAAAATACACATAACCACCCCCACTAGATTGGATTCTTGCTTGGATCAAATTATTAGCAACGCTCAAGATTGCGATGTGTCTGTTCTGCCATTGGGACTTTCAGATCATGAGATGGCGCAGTTTCTGTCTATTCCTATGGAAAGTAAACTATCACCGATAAGTAATTGGTACATATTAAAACGTGACTTCAGCTCAGATAATATTAATATATTTCTAAATAGTATACAGAATCTCTCTTGGTCAGAAGTTTATTGTGAAACTGACACGAATTTAGCGTTCAACACATTTCATACGACATTACTCTTATTTTTTAAACTATGTTTTCCGGAAAAAAGAATCAAGTTAACAAATAAATTCAAGAAATGTAACTGGATTTCTAAAGGTATAAGAATTGCAGCAAAAACCAAACGTAAACTGAGATTTACATATTATAGTAATAAAATGATGAGTAGTAAAGTAAAATATTTGCGGTACAACAAAATATTTAAAAAGTGTCTTCTTACGGCGCAAAAAATCAAGAATGTGTCATCTATTAACAATGCAAAAAATGTTTGTTTAGCCTCGTGGAAGATAATAAATTCTGTTTCCATGCCAAAGAAACCTAAAAGCACAATTACTAAATTGATTTATAACAATAATTCTTTTACAAAACCAAATGAAATTGCAAATGCGTTCAATGACTATTATATTGACCTGACGACCAATGAGGAAAACAAAGACAAAGACATTGATAATAAGTATAACTATAAACTGAATTCGGTTGACGCGAGTATGTTTTTGTTCCCTACGGATTATACTGAGGTTGACAAGATAATAAAGACACTCAAACCAACAAAGGCAGTAGGATATGATGAGATTCCAACAAACATTGTGCAAATCAGTAGAGTCATTTTGACTCCTATTTTAGTACATTTAGTTAATATTTCGTTTGATGAAGGTATCTTTCCTGATTTGCTTAAAACAACTGTAATAAAACCTATATATAAAAAAGATGACAAAGAATTACCAATTAATTATAGACCTATAGCTCTTATTTCTATCATAGCTAAAATATTTGAAAAAATTATGCACAGAAGAATATCCAATTTTATCACTAAGTTTAACGTTTTATGTGTGGAACAGTATGGTTTTCAAAAAGGCAAATCGACGACCTTGGCAGCATTTAATTTGGTCAATCATATTGTCACACAAGTCAATAAAAAAATACCTACCACTACCATATTTTTTGACATGAGCAAGGCATTTGATTTTGTTTCTCATGAGCTGTTATTGCGTAAATGCGAAGAGTATGGTTTGAGAGGTCGAGTACGATCGTGGTTGGAAAGCTATTTGAGTAATAGAACCCAATATGTTGAAGTAATTGCCATTAATGCTCAAAAAGAAGAAATCGCCTTGAAATCAAACATTAGAACAAATAGAGCTGGAGTGCCCCAAGGCAGTATCTTGGGACCTCTTTTATTTCTGTTATATATTAATGATTTACCGAAAGTAACTAAACATCATTGTACTCTGTTTGCTGATGATATTTCCGTTGTCATCACTAGGGATTTAAAAAGTAATTACAATGATAATATCAATGATACCATTAAAAACATTATTGATTGGCTTCAAGCCAATGACTTAAAGGTGAATGTAGAAAAATGTAATTGTGTTCAATTCCATAACAGAGGCGGTAATAAACAAATACTTGACCTCCATTATGGCAGTAAAACTTTACGTGAGAGCAATGAAACTACTTTTTTGGGTCTTGTTTTGGATGAGAGATTTTCGTGGATTTCCCATGTAGACAAGGTGTGTAACAAAATAAACAGGTTTGCTTATGCGCTTTGGAGGCTAACAAAAATTTCAAATAGAAACACTGCACTTAAAGCCTACCACGGCTATGTTGCCTCGAACATAAGGTATGGCTTACTTCTGTGGGGAAACTCTGTAAAATCAAATCGAGCGTTTATTGCCCAAAAACAGTGTGTGCGGGCTATATGCGATGCTTCGCCCTTGACTACTTGCAAGCCTTTATTCAAGGAACTAAAACTATTAACACTCCCTAGCCTGTACATCTTCGAGGCTTGTAATTTTGTTAAAAACAATCCATTACTTTTTAATACCACAAAGGAATCTTGTACATACAATACTAGATTTCCGAACAAGTTGATTCTACCAAGTATAAAAACGGAGTTATGTAGGCGTAATAGTTATGCAATGTCAGTAAAGATATTTAATAAATTGCCAGAAGCAATAAAACTTTTGCCTAGGAAACAGTTTAAAGAAAAATTGTCGGCCTGGTTATTGGAAAACTGTTTTTACACGGTGAATGATTTTCTAGCCTTACACAAATTAAATATAACACCTTAAAATTGGACATAAATTGAACGATGACATTAATACATTTAAATCCATAATATACTCTTATTACCCAATCTATATACATAATCTGACTTGTAAATAATTTTAAGTTTTTGCATGCCTAAATTGGTGATGTGTGCTTCTATATTTTTTTATGTAACAACTTGTATGACCACATCTACGCGAATAAATGAATGATTTGATTTGATTTGATTTACTACCTACATGCCGTTTTCATTTTTATATTACACTTAAATCAGTATGTAACAGTTTTAAGTTATTTAATAAAAACCTTTCACTGATTCTGTTTACCTACATTTTCTTTGATCCAGTTTGTTCATGTAATTAATTTTGAATTACATCTACTACTTATAGTAAAGGTATTAAACATCTTTATTATTTTTCACATCAATAATATTGTGTAATAAATTAACTATTTGCAATTTTGCTATCTGTGTGCATATTGTGACTTACACCGATTAACAATATCTTACAAAATTATTTCACATTATATTATGCAATGGTATTATGATATTTGAGCAATACATACTTAAATTATCTACATATATAATTGGTTTGTAGAGTTAGCATATTTATTTATTTTATGTAACTCACATTTTTTTTTTCTTATAAAGGAGTTGATGGCAGTACTGTAGCAAACCATATTGATTCTGTTCTACACGGGAAGTCCGGAAGGCACCTAGGCATCCTAATTTGACAGTGAGTCCATGGTAATTGGTTAAAGGAGATAAGGGCTTCAAATCATCCCACTATGTGCCTTATGTATTGTATATTATACCTACATCTTCTAATACTATGGGTGTCAGCCTCATACGCTTAATTATAGTCAATAGGTTAGTTTGTTGTAGTAACCTGTGTAGAAAGTGACTAACACCTTTTTAATCCATATATAAATTTGGCTATGTCAAAAGGTCCCAAGTCCCATATTACAAGATATTATTCCCAGATACAGGTTTTCACAATGAACTTTGTCCACAACCTCTGAAATTAAGAACTATAGGTACAATAGTCTAGTTACTATGAAAATGCATTAATTACAATGAAATGGCGACTAATTTAACCCTTTGAGTACCTAACCAATGGTAGACACAATAGATGTTTAACTCGGATGATAAACAATCTTCAAGTTGTGTGGTCAACCACAAGTGATTAATGCTAGGTGACAGTTATTAACAATTTGTGGTGAACCAACACATCAGTACCTAACTATTAACTTGGATCAATCATGTTACTGATTTCCACCACACCACAGGCAGCCTTGGGATAAATTTATATAATGTAATAATAGAACCAGCCAAAGTTTAGTTAAAAAAGCCATTTTAACTATGATAGCTTTGCCATTGAAAATTCGTTATTTATTTTAATATTTTTTAAACAGGTGCATTAAAAATGTGTGTTAAAGATATAATAATATCCCGACCGCCCGATAGATGCAGGGCATAATAGCATTGAATTGAAGATCCAATGTTAATTTTCATTATGAAGAGTAATGTTTGGAGTTACTCTAAAACTGTAGGTGCCTATGCAGCGAAGGGCCGTGCTGCATGATGCAAAGCATTGAATTTATAGATAAAAACTACACTTGCAATCACTGCATAGAAATCACTGCTTACAACGGTTTTAAAATTCATAATAGCCTTTGTTTAGTGTCTAAGTGATCTGGGAATCGCTCCCACGCCTAGTTTTGTAAGATATGTACTTACTATAGTGTATTTCAAGCCAAGGTTTTGTATAATGTCTGATTATTTTGTTATTAGAATTTGCTTTTTAACATCTTACTTTCAGCTGTATAGAAATTATCTTGCCTTGAATTTCATTAATTTCGGCCGTAAGGTAAACTGGTTAACTGAATACATTATTTTGTTTTATCTCCACTTTTAACTTTTTACAACACTCACTTACTATAAATTGTACTCGATATTGAAGTAGGTACCTGTTAATGTATGTATGAGACGAATTTAACTGATTTCTGCTTTAATTATCATATTAATTGATGCTTCATTAACAGCAAATGATAACAACTTAACAGTGCAGCATTACAGTATAAGATAATAGTTTTATTTTATCTATACTTTATACATAGATAACTATTAGTTACCCTCTTTTCTAATACATTAATAACTAATTCGTGTACAATCATACTTTTCAGTAGGTTTTCATACATTCAATTTGTTAGAGTTTGTGATTCCCTCTTACTTATTATACTCTGGCTTGTGAGCTTGGTTCTATTTTTGTGTAGTCCGACTCAGACTAATTATAAGTAATGGAAAGATATATTTAGTACCACTGCTCTCCCTGTATGTGGCCTAGATCTATAATAAAAAAGTAATTTTAATTTATACCATAAAATTACTTTATTATGGCCACAAAATAATACCTACCAAGACCAAGGTATCGCAAAAAAATTAACCAACCCAAGTGGTATCAAAACAAACAATGACCTGTAACATCCTTGATGTTTTTTGTACCTACTTATTATCTTTATCATTGAGTGGAATATTCCATTTACATGGCAAATATCCCGTTTCCAACGATAACCCAAAAGTGGCTATATGTATAACCATAGATGACTTGCATTACTGAATACTAAACGATCCACATATTTTATTTTGTGTTACTTTATTGCGACTGGGTTAGCATTTGATCGCAGTGTCATCTGATGGTAAGTGACGACGCAGTCGACGATGGAGAATAGGCAAGTATATACCTTGCCTAGAAGATAACTATTCACTCTCGACTTGAAATATCCCAGTTACCAAAGTCAAAACATTAATAATTGTAAGTAGGCAATAAAATAGTACTTAAAAACTTACAAGTAAAACACTTAAATCTCAATAACAAAGAGAACCATAAATCATTTAAAATACATTTAAAAGGAGCAATTGATTATGGTGTATTGTGAACGTGAAACAAAGACGGTTGCATACGCCGGTAGCGCGTTCCATTCCTTCGCCGCTTTTATCTGTGCTAATCAGAGGAACATCAACCGTACACGGATGCCGTCGATTCGATTTCGATTGCTTCATGTTGTCCTTATGCCCCCAGCACGGCAAAATGTCGGGCGAGACTCCGATCCAATCGGCCGACGGCCTCCACACGCCCGCCTATCTGTCCTGGCGGAAGCTGCAGCTGAGTCGTGCCAAGCTGAAGGCGTCTAGCAAGACGTCCGCGCTCCTCTCCGGATTCGCAATGGTAAGCACTGTCACCCTACTACCGTGCTTTCGTTTGTGGTTAGCTAGGTATCGGAAGCAAAATCTGTCGCCAAAAAGCCTCTTTCGGGGAACTCTGACCATATGCGGATGCGGGGTAAGTGTGTTCACCCATCTTGGACCATATTGACACTAGGTGAGATAGCAGCCAAATCTCGTCTGATATGAATAGAAGCAAGTAAAACTATGTTGAATGGGCAAGTTAGTTTAGCATATTTTTTTATTTTTTGGAGTGGCTGTAGAATTTCGGCTTATAATTTGTACCTCTCAAATGCCACCATTAGTGTCATAAAAAAACAACAAAGGCAAACGGAATTAGGCTTTGTTAATAAATTAAGACGTCGTCATCGGGTTTTTTTTTCATAGGTAGGTACCTACTGAGAAAAAGGTCTGAATTCTTAGACTTAGGAAATAACTTAGACATAAGCTAAGCTTCACAAACCACACTAAGTTTTATGTCACGTTCATATTAATTCGCTTTCAAATAAACCGGTATCTTAAATACTAATTGATTAGGCCATTGCAATGCTATGCGGGTACAATTTGTACACCGGATATTGGCTGAGCATCGTGCCCGCACTTTATTAATCACGAGGCAAATTCAAGAGAACAACATTTACAAGGTATAATGTTGTAAACTTGTAGAGGCTAACCAAAAACCGTTTTATTGTAAGTCTTAGAATAATAACGTGTTATTTCTTCAAAGTTGTAAGTTTAAAACAGTACTATCTAATAAGAAGTTTAGTGGGATGATGTTAGATTGAGGTACACTATAGGATCGTGTATGATATCTCATAATGCCCACGGAATGTACTGTACGAGCACAGCATAAACTATTTTTAAATAAACATAATCTTGTATGATGCTTGGAATCATTAGCGTAGCTAACTACAGATGATTTATTCTGTTGTTCACAACAAAGGCGTGTGAGCCATGTAGTCGTTGAAACTGATACATTTAACACTAAAAAACATGTAAGTATATATATTATGTACTATACCTACTCAAAATAAATATAGATGATTTTCGTAACGTTACTATTTATATACAAAGTCCGAATAGGTACAAATTGTGTGTTTATGGGAAATACTATGTATTGCCCTTTTAAAGGAAACATGATATTTACCATGTACCTAGTTTTGAGCTATGTATAGACATTCGTCACCATTGTCGCATCGCTCGCATGCACCATTCCCGTGTTATTCCTGTCTGTGGCCGAATCTTCCGTACTACATACCTTTATTTACATTTAAGCCCATACACTAGATTACCCTGTGTTGTAAGTAGACTAGTATATACAGGCAGAATAGATATCAAGAGGAGCTAAGCGACGACACGCTTCTTACCTCGTCAGGGCTGGTTTTGTATGTTGACAAAAGAACTGCTTCCAGCAACAAATGTTTCTAGGCGTGAAAGTCGTGGTGCAAGCATTCTTCTTTCCCGACGACGCGCTCTACATATGCATGACGCGTAATGCACAAGAGTTTGTTAAGCAAATACATAGATAGACCCCAAGAAATTTCCTTAGTCCCGTTTCCAGGCTAAGACCAAAGCTGAAATACACGAAACGATTAGAAGAATCACAGTGTAATTATGACAAGCCTCGACGATTCGATCAAGTTCTGTTTCTCGTCCATAGGTTGCTATGGTAGAGGTGCAACTGAACCCTCCAGAGGACACAAAGGTCCCCAACGGAATGCTGGTCGCGTTCACCGTGTGCACTACTCTCCTCGTCGCGGTGCACATGCTGGCCCTCATGATAAGCACCTGCATCCTCCCCAACATCGAGGCCATAGGAAACCTCCACAGCATAGCCCTAGTCCACGAGTCCCCGCACGAAAGACTGCACTGGTACATAGAGGTCGCGTGGGCCTTCTCGACGTTGCTCGGGCTTATGCTCTTCCTAATAGAGATAGCGATACTGTGCTGGGTGAAGTTCTACGACCTCAGCACGACGGCCGCGTGGTCGGCCTGCGTAGTTCTCATACCTGTTATGATAGTGTTTCTCGCCTTCGCTGTACATTTCTACTTGTCCCTAGCTACGCACAAGTACGAAGTCACAGTGACTGGTATAAAAGAGTTAGAACTGTTGAAGGAACAGATAGAGTTAGACGTGCATGACGCGAGAATGAATAATCTGACCCTAATAGATCAAAGCCGCATCGTCTGATCTAAGCATGTGTTGTATCTCCTTTGGAATGTTCAATTTGTTAAGTGTACTTAGTTTTTTTTTGTACTTACGTGCCAATTTTGATGCACCAAATATTGTTGAAGCTTCAGCTATGGGAGAGCAGCTAAGGTCCTAAAGAAGTGTCCTTATATTCGGCTAACTTTAAGTAAAATCTCGACTGTACTTATAACTATAAAAAATATAATATAATCGTTAGTCGGTAAGTTCATAAACAGGTAAAGCATAGAATTATCCTAAAAAGTTGATAGTATTGCAAAAAAATTATGTATAGTTGTAATCAGTAAAGTTTTAAATTGAGATCATCTCAATTTTTTACGGAAACGTTAAAGTATTGGTGTCATGACAACTGAATCTCTGATGCATAATGGATCTTATAGCCTACATTGGCTCTTCGTATCATGTACGTACCTATCTCCTGCGCGTACAGTTTTCGCATGCGCAGGGGAAACTGCCAGGGGATTTCTGGAATAAGCCTTTGTATTGTATTACTACCGATTCAGTCGTTGTAATAAAAAAATTGCTCCTGTTAGATAATTCAAATGTAGAGTCACTGACATGCTTTATTATTTGATTGATAGTACAACAGTTTTAAGTAGGTACAAATTTTAGTATAATCCAGTATTTTATTCTGTCAAAATGTTAGAGATTTCACAAATACCGTAACTACGGAATTATCTATTATGATTTAAATTTCAGGGTAGATTTCCTTTCTTATTTGGTTGACGTTATATACATGTAGATCCAAAGATATATAGGTCTATAATATTTATAATTAATATTGGGTATAATTATACAAGGTGTAACAGCAAGGTGTAGTAAAACTGAAACTACGCATACACATACATATTTCGAAGTAGTCTGGAGGTACTATAAATCTGTAAGTAGTTACGGTAATGAATTAATACATGTCAAAGTTTACTGCAAAACTAACCATCGTTCAACCCTAGTTATCAGCTGGGCAATGTCAGTGAACTTGAGGCATAGACTAACATGTACAGTAGTACCCAACTTATATGGCGCGTCGTGAATCTTCGTTCGCGCAGAAAAGAAAGTATGGTCCGAAGATTAACGAAAGAATGCTTAACAGCTGCAGTGTATTATGAACCTTATAATAGTGATCTTAGGTTGATTGTAAGTTTTAAGCATTCTTTCGTTAATCTTCGGACCATACTTTCTTTTCTGCGCGAACGAAGATTCACGACGCGCCATATAAGTTGGGTAAGACTGTACGCTTTGTTTCGTTACTTTTACACCTCTAGCCGGCGGCATTACTCAAACAAAACTAGGCCCGCCGTCAAATCCGTCAATACAAAATTCGTAAAAGTACTAAGGGTTCCGTTTGTTTTTTAAATAATGTTTTTTACCAATTTGTACCAACCCGGACAGATGCAACCTGACAAAAGTATTTCTTGGCGGCTGAGTGATATCTGCTCCGTGTAATGTACCTACCAAAATTCTATTCTAAGGCGGTAAGTATCTGAAATGAATTTTAGAGGCTTTCAACTTTGTTACAATACTGAACCCTAAAATATTGTCGGCAAATTCAAAGACCGCGGCGCACTTTGCGGCAGAAATAATTCAATGCCAGTGACCCGCGTAACGTGACGTCATCCGTGTCACGTTAGGGTTGTAATATTTAGTTATTTTGTCAATTTGAGTGAAAAAATCGATTATCGATTTCAGGTTTTAGTACCCTGGCAAATGATTCATCACCAGGTACACATACCCACATTTCAATATTACTACACCTTGCCGATACACCCTGTATATATATTTTTAATTAATTTATTTATAATTTAGGTGCCTTTATATTAACTCTTTTTTTGTCGATATAACGATATTTATTTATTGTCAAGGGGTATATAGCGAAGGGTCGGTTATTAGCAATAAATTGAATAATATTGTAAAATATGTATATTGGGAACCATTTAATTCGTATATTATTGTCATCTAAGTAAATATATTATTTCGCTCTCAGTCAAAATTATATTCACTTTGAATTCAGTAAATTAAGAACTGTACCTATGTACTTACTTATCCTTAACTTATGGAAGTAACTTAAAATACACTATTGTATTGGAATAAGAATTTGTCCTTATTAGTTCGACTTAATTACCCATTATTATCCTTTTAATTACTGCATAACAAACTCGATAATTAATATGCAATAAGATATAATATATGTGACTGTTAATACTTAAAACAATAAGTATACTGTGATATAATATTGAATGACATTGTGTTGTTGTAAAGATCCTATTTATATTTAGCTTTTAATCATTTGTTTGAGCCTGTTAATCATTTCCTGGGTAAAAGATATCTGACCATTAAATTTAAATTATGTATTTTCGAATACTGGAGAACAGATGGCAGAATATAGGTAGTTTAGGTAGGTATAATCTGTCACACTGTGTAGGCGGTATCCATTTTGTTAGTTTGAGAGTCATAGCTTAACATTGAATAGCTCCGATGGGAAAAATATGAATCCTTTTATATCATGTCGATGATGTTTCTAATATTTGTTCCCTGAGATAGATTGTGTGGGTTAGTAGTGTAATGCTTTTACAATTACTGTCGGAACCATTTAAATAAATTTAGTGTCACCGTTCAAGTACCTACCTAACTATTTACCTACTAAATTATTCTGTCATATAAATCTATCAGTAACTTTATCCCGGAAATGTGAAACAAGTGTAGAATTTTTAGAAACATTTCATTGTACAGACTGTTGGATATATTTTGTACAAATTGCTCACGATTTTTAAATTACCTAATAAAATTACGTTTGGTTAAAATACAGTGCGTTTTCCCCTTTATTTTCAGTCTGCCTCATTACACACTCGATTTTTTTTTTATAAATGATATCCCTATTATTCTATTGGTATATATTTTATGACCGTACATCTATAAAGTTCGAACTAATCAAGTAGGTATCTAGGTATTTGTACAAAATAACCCGCGAGTGCTAGATGCTTAGCTTAAATATTCAATAAGTACCTACCTACCTAGTTCTGTTTCTCGTATATACATAATAATATATAATACAAGAATGGGTCTATTTGCGCTCAGAAATGAAGCTTTGATAAACCTCGACGTTTCGATCCAATTGTTTTTCTCCACAGGTTGCTATGGTAGAGGTGCAACTGAACCCCCCAGGGAAGACGAAAGTCCCCACCGAAATGCTGGTCGCGTTCACCGTGTGCACTACTCTCCTCGTCGCGGTGCACATGCTGGCCCTCATGATAAGCACCTGCATCCTCCCCAACATCGAGGCCATAGGAAACCTCCACAGCATAGCCCTAGTCCACGAGTCCCCGCACGAAAGACTGCACTGGTACATAGAGGTCGCGTGGGCCTTCTCGACGTTGCTCGGGCTTATGCTCTTCCTAATAGAGATAGCGATACTGTGCTGGGTGAAGTTCTACGACCTCAGCACGACGGCCGCGTGGTCGGCCTGCGTAGTTCTCATACCTGTTATGATAGTGTTTCTCGCATTCGCTGTACATTTCTACTTGTCTTTAGCTACTCATAAATACAAGGTCACAGTGACTGGTATAAAGGAGTTAGAACTGCTAAAAGAACAGATAGAGTTAGACGTGCATGACGCGAGAATGAATAATCTGACCCTATTAGATCAAAGCCGCATCGTCTGATTGAAGCGCGTTGTAGGTAAGTAGGTATGTTCATTGTTCAATTAACCGTAGGTACTTAGATGTTTTTATACTTTCGGGATTTAATTCATAATATTCTAATTAAACAGAAACTTGACTACAGTCCTTTTATGCACATCAAAATACTTAGATAATATTATAATTGTGAGGAAAATCGACGTTTCGACCATGTTACATTGACCTTGGTCACGAGAAGACTGATACTTATTCGTTTTGAGCGGATAGATCCGTTTTTTGTCTAATAAATGTTTACCTACTTAGTTTTTATTGTACTTAAGTGCCAAGTTGCACAATATATTATAGGTACTTACCTACACTTCACACTTGAAGTTTTGTCATGGGAGAGCAGCAGAAATTGTAACGAAGTGTCGTAGGTACCTAATTCCAGATCAAACTAAAGTTCAATCTCCTGTGTTCATACTTAGTCGACAACCCCATCAACAGGTAAAACAAAAGATAGAATTCTAAAAATAATATTGTCGTGTAGTTTTTATATTTAAGTTGCCTAGGTACCTTAAAGTATTTAGCTCTTATACATTAAAATACTGATGTCATGACAAGTGAATCTCTGATGCAGCAGCTGATTAGGGTGAATCGCCCTGTTCACGATCAGTTAGTCAATATGTCGCCTTTAAAGTTAAATAAGTTATAAACTAAAAGCATTGAAGAATAGGTAGCGGCTTAAAGTGTTAAAAAAAACTTTAGGTTATCTAATAAACGTATTTTTTTCACTGATTTTAAACATCTTATGTTAATAAATCGTGAATTTGCGAAAAGTCCGTTTTTTTTAGTTTACGAACACTTTTCGCCACTTTACGTTCACAAGTTTTTGCCGGTTTACGATCATTGAAAACCACTGAAAAAGGAACTTTATATCTATGAAATTAGAGTCGCAATTGTGTTAAAGTACTTTATTTATCAAAAAATCAACCAAGTGTATAATAGTATTGGACTACCGTAGTTATTATAATGTTCATTTACATTACCGATTAAGTATTTATTTATTGACGTTAAGTATTTTATTAAGTTTATTGCTGTTGTAATGTTTATGCGTTTGTTTTGTAAATGTAATGTTGAGTCAAATCAATTTTCTGTGTCGCCCTTTTGACAAAATGGGCATGTGTATGTTGAGAGTGCCGCTTCAGCATAAGATTTCTCACACATCTCGGTACATTTTAGATGAAACCAGCGGATACATTCATCACAACCTATATTTTTTTCTAAATCATCTTCGACGTCGCTTATTAACACTTCAGAACATTCGCTGCATTTCAAATTAGATATTTTTTAGTTTTGTTTGGTAAATTCTTCTTATTCTTCTTTCTTTTCTCCTTCTCTTTTGCTTTCTTTTCCTTTTCTTCTGCTCTCAATTGTTGTTTTCGTTTTTTCTCCAAATCAAGATTTTCTTTATTTTCTTCCTTTTTTTTATAATGTTCTCGCCAAGCTTGTGACGAAATAGCACTGGGCAATTTAGGTGCATTACGTTTTTTGTCTTTTGGCGCTGGTTGTTCTGGGAAATGTAAATGCTTTTCAAACACGTCATCGAAAGATAATATTTGGTTAAGTTGGGTTGGATTTTCTTGCGCATGGACATCCGCTGACACCGTAAAAGAGCAACCTTGATCATTTTCATTCAGTGATATCTGAATCTCATCAAGAGGCATCACTGTTATATCGTTCAGTGATATAAACGATCCTGGCTCAGCGAAACTTATATTTTCGGCAATACTTTCATTGGTGGTAAACAAAGTGTCGACAATCAATTCTGAAGTATCAATTTCTATACTTTGTCTAGTTTGAGGAGCGCCTTGTAGCACATTTGTTTCAGGTTCGTCAAAAATTAGGTTTTCTGGAGTGATGTCCGCTAAAATCTCATTCGTAATAATGGATGTACTTTGGTTTGACACTGCAGAATTTCGAGGCGTCTTCGATTTAGAGCGCCGATTTTGAAGAAATTTTGCTTTGGCCTTTTCAATTTCTTCCAGTATTGGTTCTGAATCTATATTGCGCTTGGCCAAATCAATCTTGATCATAGATATGACTTTCATTGCAGCGTCAAACTCTTTTGTATTTACCGTGGTTCTGCCATTCCCGCTTGAACGTTTTTCTCTTCTCTCTCTTTCAACTCTTTCTTGTGCGTCTTTAACACATTTTGTGTAATCTACACCGTCTTCATTTAGCGGATATAACCCGCACCTTCTGAACCCATTTCTGATAGTATCTTCTAATTGAGTTTGTGATAAAGTCTTATTTAAAATAGAGCAAAAGTTTAATTTGGTAACGACTTGGTTTGTATATTCTGACTGCCACTGTTTAACTGTTTTCTTCCAATTTTGTTTTAGAGGTCTGAACACACTTACGTCTGCTGGTTGTAACATATGCGTGCTGTTAGGCGGCAAAGCATAAAGAATTATGCCATTTGCTTGACAAAACTCACTTAACGCAAATGTCATGTGAGATTTGTGTCCATCAATAAATAAGAGAATAGGCTTCTTGACCTCATTTTTCATTAACCAAGCGTTAAAATCGTTGGTAATATATTCGTAAAACACGTCACTTTTCATCCAACCGCTTTCAGAGCGGCCAAGGACCCATGACTCTGGCATATTATCAACTAACGCCTTTGGGGGTCTCACATAATTATGGGAATATTACCAAAGGCGGGCACACTTGTCCACTGGCCGAAAATAACAGTAAAACTGTTAAGTTTTCTTTTTCATTATTTTTTTAATGATGTACAAGTTTTTGTATCCTTTAGGTCCCAAAACTTTTCCACTTTTGGGACATAAAGAAAACCCGGTTTCGTCGCCATTAAATATCCTGTCGGGATCTTCAAATATATCAACCGCATTTATAGATTGTATATATTCTTGCAGCTCTTTGAACCATTTTCTAATGCGGTTTTCGGTTATAGCTGCTCTTGCATTATTAATGCCTTCGGGCTCGCGAATGCTGATTTCAGGGTGCCGTTTTAAAAATTTCTGATACCAAGTGTCTCCTGGTTTTCCATCTTTAAATGGGGTCTTAGCAGCAGTCGTGGCGATTATTTTTGAGACACTTTCTAACAGGTCTTGTTTATTCAAAGGGAATCCACATTTCGCCATCTCCAGGACCCATGCTTTCAGCTTCGCCTCACCCTGCACACCTAAAACGGGGTCTGGGCCTACTTTTGGTTTTTTGTCGGCTGCCACTTTACCACTGAGACGGTCATGCACAGTGGCAAATGGCACACCGTAAAACCGGCAGGCTTCTCTAAATCCCATCGATTTGTTATTTATAGACCCGATTGCGTTAATAAGATCTTCTTCATTATACGTAAAAAGACGCCTAGGTCTTTTCGACACCCCCACCTGTGAGATAGCATAAAAATAACATAAATACAATATATTCCTTGCAATATAAAGCAACGGAAATCAAACAATCTTATACGTTAATTTTAGCATTTCAGTTTTAGCATGGTGATAATTAGCGGCAGTTATTAGTGTTTTTGAGATTATGCCACGAAAAAAAGAGTTACAAGAGTCACAAGAAGAAGTTGGCTACAATGCAATTCTTTGGATTGTTTCTGATGAAGAAATATTTTTTTAGATGTATATGCTTGGAATGTGAGCACAATCGAAACTATTATCTGCGTAGGTAAATAATAGCGGAAGTCATACCAGTTTTTCTTTTCTTTTTATCGTCTTAGGTTTTTTTTTGATTTCGCTGCTGGAGCCATCTGTAGAAAGCAAAAACACATGCAACACACACCAAGCATCAAGCTTCAGCTAGACCCGACACATTTTCATACAAAAGCATTAATATAGGGATAGTAAAGTTATACCAAATTCTTATTTTGCGTAGAACTACGTTTCAAACGTGTTTGGCAGTGGATAAAAGCTTGTAAAAAAGCGGGTAGTACGAAAGTTTAAGTACAACAACACATAAACGAGAATAAGTTAGTGTTTGATACACAATACCTACGTGATTGTAACGTAGGTAGGTACAGGTATTTAATGCCCGCCTAAAATGTTGTCAAAAAAAAAAAAAAAACGCTATTGCTGTCTGTTTAGAATGAAAATGCATAAAACTGGTTCTTTTGTATGAAACTAAATCAATACTCAACAGCAGATCGTTTCCCGATCACTTAGTTTTTAATGTACGCGAAAGAGTCGGTTTTCGATCATACTGTGCTGACCACATCACACATGGTCGTAAAATATTCAATTCCCGATCACCGAAATTGTAGTAAGCGAACAAAAAAAGTCAGCATGATTGCTAACTAATCAGTTTACGATCACTTAAAACTGATGCTTTTGTATGGAAAAAAAATAAAAATCGACAACAGGTTGTTTCCCGATCACCTGATTTTTCATCACTCAAACACATTTAGATTACTGATTATTGTTCATATTAAGCCGATCGCCATCTGACGCATAAATAATACATGCTAGTTAGGACCTGAACAGATGATAATATTACCGCCAACAACATGCAACATAATAGAAAAACTCAACAAAGATTTGACCAAAACCACCCATTTACGATCAGGTGATCGAGAAAAGAAAGAAGCTTAGTTTTACACCGTCCCGTGCCGATCACCTTATATTTTAATAAATATACCGTTTCTTATAGTTCAATGTTAGATTAGAAGATACTTTGACTATATTTTAGCACCACAAACATAACAAAAATACCTAAAATGTACTAAAAACATGTTTTACTTACGGTTTGCTGATTGCTTCTCACTATTTTTTTCTTAAGTTTTTCCCTCAAAATCTGCACAAGCACACTAGCACGTAGTCATCGGCTGACTGATCGAAAACGAACGCATTTGCTTTGTGAAATGGGTGATCCAAGAGATAGGGATAGATAGAGCATGCATTTCCAAGCAAAATTAACGGTTACTTTGCATTAATACGGCTATTTTTGGGAGTTTTCATAAAAGTGATCGTCAGCAGGAGGTGATCGGTGAATGGGCCGATTCACCCTATGTGGCATGACTAAATCGCCGCATCGTATCCGCTGCCTTTTAATTAAAAATATTTTATCTAGTGAAATTATTTTGGTAATTTTTGTCAAAAACTGTATACCTACATGATTTGATTTTCAGGATGTTTCTTTGCATAATTTGGTTGACATTACAATACTATGTAGATCCAAAAATAAATATGTAAGATCTGTACAAAATATATAAGTTATGTATCTACTTACTACCTATTTATTAAAATACCAAGTATGAATTTATCTTTTTGCCCTTTTGTTTTTGTTTACATAATAGAGAAAGTAAAATTTATATTTCGCAGCAAGAAATTTAATATATTAGGTACCTATCCTGTAGAATATTAACTAGGTAAGTAAGTACACCAAGTTGTAATATTGATAACCTATACCTACCTAAATATTATTACGCTCAGTCAAGATTAGGTGTTCACTTTGTAATTCAACGAATTAACACGACGTTCGACACGTTTGGCGTTGAGCACTCGGACTGTTGCGCTTGTGTCGCACACAAAACAGCAAAAGGAATAACGATACATATTAATTATATACCGTCCTACGTACCTATACTTCTTTAGTATTTAATATATTCGTATAAATCAATGTCTAGGTAGGTGGTACTTGTAGGTACTTCTAATCATACACAATATTGAATGGTTATTGTAACAATCCTTAATCGGGTTAGTACCTAGTTATGATCATTTTGTAGAATTAAAATTAACCTTTTTGAGTTTAATCTGCCCGTGCCCTGTGTTATTTATGTGCAGTCAAAAGTAAGAGTAAATTTAAAGATGATATTATGCACAACAGTAAATAGGGGTCCAGTATGTATGTAATAGTATGTATTATATATGGCTACCACTTTCCGTGGAAGAATTTCCACTTTATTGCCATTTTGAAGGAGCTATACCTACCATTAAAATGCTAAATAGGGTAGTGGAACCAATAAATGAACGTTTAAGCGTTTTGGTCAACTTTGAACCACTTTTACTCAGTTATCTCGTGACATTGACGTTTCCTGGTATTTTTATAAGAGTCAGTATATCCTCAAGTATTAACGAATGAATCAAAATACTTTCTATATCTACCAGGAATTTTATAAAAAATCATTATGTGTAAAAATTAGCGTTTTATCCCAATAGTTGAACGCTGTGCCTTAATTGCTGTTCTATTGGGTACAAATTATGAACAATTTGTACCCAATAGCTGAACTAATATTTTGAGAGGAATTATGGGATGAATTATTGTAATGAAATTGAAGAATACAATAGTAGCAGTGTTAATAAATTATTTTTACTAGGTATTCATTTAGAAGAATGTAAATAATAAGTAAAACATTTCTAGGCTTCTTCGAGAGTACTCCGTAATTATTATTTTTTATTTTTCGTAGTGTAGGTGGCTTCTCAAAAGAAAGACTTAGAAATCTCGAAGAAACTTGAACCTATCCCTTCATTGCGGAAAACAAGACCTAAAATCTTAACTACAATAATTCAAATGGTTCATGTTTTGGATACTAATTTACCATAAAATGAACGATCAACATTTTTGTGTATTTCTTAGTTCAAATTTTGGGCATGGAACCTAAAGCTGAATATTGAAGGATTTCATACTAAAATAAAGCTCTTAAAATAGCATTTAACACTGAAAACATGTGTTCAACTTTTGGTAAATAACTTTATACATTAAACAAAATTAATTTGAGTGATTTTGTTTTTGGCTATAGAGTCAAGTTTAGGATTTACGATGCTTGTAAAAAATGCCTTTTCTCCAGAAGATGACCACCGGTCACTTAATGGATCAAGCAAACTAAATTTGAACCATTACTTGAACGGTAAATATCTCGAAAAATACGGGTAACAATGTTAATAAGTATCAAAAATATCAAAGCTAAGTAGATGAAGATTTCATTAGAACCAACAAAACTCAGATCCATCATTAATTTATTTATTTAAACTGACAAAATGCTTAAATTGGAGGTCACCTTTCTTAAGTAGGTTTTCATAGAAACGTAACTTTTGGTGGACACCACTCACGTAAAGAATTACCGTGGGCTCATCTGAGCCGTCACTGTCGATCTGTTTAAGGCACTAGGTAGAAAAAACGTTGCGAGATACGGAAAAAATTATCCCACATGCGTATGTAGCGTAGTATTTTATATTTTCCTATATTTCGGTCGATCGTTCATCTAATGGGGGTCAGTCATCTTTTGGTGCCACTACCCTAATTCTTTCATATAAATCTATCAGTAACTTTATCCCGAAGATGTGAAACAGGTGACGTTTTAAGAAACAATTTATAGTGACTGTTGAATAATTTAATGTTGAATTGCTAACGATAACTATGTAATAAAATTAGATTTGGTCGATACAGTGTTGGATTTGTTTGTCTAAATCCCCCATTTCCTGTGACAGCCATAATTGGTCCATTTCTAAAACTGTTTTTGAATCTTGCAGTGTTTCCTGCAAAGGGTTAATTAATATAATATACATATCTAACTAGATAGGCGCCTACCTAATTACCTATAGGTACCTATCTAGTAGATTTATTTTCTAAATTCTGGCCTATAATTTTCACGGACATTTAGTCTAAGAAGTCAAGCAGGCCTTAACAGTTTTGCCCCGAGCGGGTTTTGAGCATGTATATTACAGCATGTATGTACCTACTTAGGCGTTTTTGTTTCGTTAATGGGATTCCGCCCGACCAGTGACAAATATACAATAGGAAGTAACATAGGTATCGTTATATACTAATAAATAGGTAGGTATACCTATGGTACGCGTAGGTAGAAGGTATACACAGAATACAAGAGCACACAATAGGTAGGTAAGTACCTACCTTATCTCGCATGGAATTAGTATTTACATAACGTTATCTATTTGTGTCAAACTGAAACAAAGCAACGCCGGCACTGGACAGAAACTGCGATTACTAAGATTTATTTTATAATCTACTGAATTTAATAGAAGTTAGGTAGGTAAGTACTACTTCTTGGCACAATGAGTGAGAGAGAGGTAGCATTACTAGGTAAGTAGGCCTACTTTATTACTTATTGTTATTCAAACTTACCGGTGGCACAGGATACCTCGTGGGCTGACCGCAGAACTGTCGTATGCTGATGTCCGACATCTTCGACTTGACGCAGGAGTCTTGCAGCCAACAGCCTTGCTGCAGCTGGCCCGTGTGCATGTGGTAGAACCGTCCGTGCCCATCCTTCATGTCGCCTGCCCAGTGACCCTCGTACCGGTTACCGTTAGCTACGATCATGAGGTACTACGAATGAGGTGATCCGATAGCAAAGTCGGTATTCTGACGAAAAATACGTAAGAAGTCTTGTTAGTCGCTACTGAAGCTCTGTGCGTAGGCATGTCAGTGTGCGTTTGGTTTCGAATATATCATGTAATATCCCGAAATGCTGCAACGCGTTGCTATCGTCTGGTTTCCTTTTGGTAGGTACCTACTAAGCCTGGGATTGGACTGGTCTTACCAGCGGAGTTGACGTCCGCTAGGGTGTCTTTAAGTGCATATTGGGCAAAGTATAACCAAATCTGAGTCGATATAAGCCTTATATCCTACCTAAAGTGATACCATGCCTGCCTGGCAGAGAATCGATATGAGTATAAGTTGAGTTTGAGTCGATGCACCAATAAAGTCAAAGAGTAATGGCTCCAGAAGATATTAAAAATCTTGACCCATATCTACTGCCTCTGACGGTCTGGACCAAACAGGGCACAAAGGACTTTTACCTTGTACGAACATCCCCAAGCCTTCCTTCTTGCCCTCTCTCCAATACCCCACATATAACGTCCCATCGGAATACCACATCTTCCCGAATCCATTTCGGCGGCCCTTCTTCCAAAACCCGAAGTATACGTCGCCATTGCTATGATACCACCAACCGACGCCTTCGGGCTTGCCTCGGACCCACTCTCCGCGGTATTCGAGTTGGTATCTACCGCTTTCCGGGTGACGGTAGCTCAGTGTACCGAAACCGTGTCTGGTAAGAGAGAACTTTATAGGAAGCGGCAGTTGCATCGCAAATAGTTTCACCTTAAGCTTTTATGCAAAAACTGGGCCCTGGGGTGGGGCTACAGTCTGTATAGTACCTACGTATGTATGCATTATAGTTAGCTACTGATATCGGTGTCTTATCGCTGTCCTAACGTACCGAAGATGAAACAGTATGAACGCTAGGTACAAGTTTTTACATAGAAACCGAGATCAAGGGACAAAGTTACGTAATCGTTTGTGAGCTAACGTTGGTCAAAGAATCTGTAGGTACATTTTCAAATATAAACAATGATTTTGATTGAATCTTGTCTACTACATTTCCCTAGACTGCATTTAACGAAAGTGTTGTAACTGCAAGTGTCGTTAATTGCTACGGATCTAGTGATCATTATGTAGCGATGACATGTAGGTACAGACCCCAAAAGTAGTAATTGTGGAGTCCCGTTATTTATAAGTAAGTAGGTACTTTCCGCCTCGATTGTCATACTAAATGGTGACCAGTGTGCCTAGTGCGAGTTTTGACAATTTATTTACGCGCTCTGTCCGTTTGGCGTAAATTTGAAATTGTATGGAATAATAGCAGCGCCATCTAGTGACTGATTCACTGACGCTAGATGGCGCTGCTATTATTCCATACAATTTCAAGTTTACGCCAAACGGACCGAGCATGGAATATGGACCACGGTAGATCAAGTTGTAGGTATAGGTACTAATATAAGTCGGTAGGTACTTTGTTTGTTTACCAGGGTCAAATACCTACATACTTGCACATAACTGTAATTTAATTTAGTGGTTGTTAACTAACTAGTTAGTACCTATACCTATCTACGTCTTCTTAAAAATGTATAATGCTGTGGATTTATGTTTTAAATGTAACCCCACACTAGCATTGCTCCTGTATCGTGGGTACCGCTTACAGACGCATAATTTCACATGCACATCACAACCAGACTAGAAACAAATAGTTGTGGATCGCACAAATATTTGTTCCGGGAGGGAATCGAACCCGCCACACCAAACGCAGCAGTCCGATTGCTCAACCACTACGCCAAACGTGCCGTTATAATATAAGTACATATATACATAGGGTACATACCTAAAACCCTTGTACCAGTCTCCTTCATAGAGTTTTCCTGTTATTGTAAGGAAGAAACCTTTTCCTGTAAATTAAATAGGTCGTTTTTGAGTAGCTGTAGTAAATATACCTACATATTATTGTACCAATGATGGAGCGTTACATTTTTATGGCGAACATGAAAAAGTAGCCTGTGTTCATCCAGGTTGTTAGCTACCTCCATAGTCCATACTAAATTTCATCAAAATTAGTCTAGCCGTTTGTGCGTGAAGAAGTAACAAACGTACAAACACTAACTTTCGCCTTTATAATATTAGTGGGATAGTTAGGTAGGAATCTGCTGATTATAATATCTAAGGACTTGAAACATTATATTACTATTGTTTTATTTTACCTTGTTTCTTGTCTGCTTTCCAATCTCCCACGTATCTGTCGAGTCGGGAGGTAAATATAGCATGGTGGACACCGTTCTTAACGGATCTTTGCTCGGCTGCTACCAACAAAGGCGTGAACTTTTTTGGCTTATGATACAGAGGCATCGCATTATATTTTGTACACCACAAATTACTTGGGAGTTATGATATGAAATAAAAATGATTATTGATCAATTAGAAGATACGAAGATACCTAGTTATAAAAAAGACTTGTAAACATGCGAATTATTGCGAATTGGACATATAAAATAAAAAGTTACTCTATGATAGAAAATAATCTTACGCACAGATTAAACAATACCATAGATCACACTCTCTATAATATATTATACAGAGAAAGGATAGGTACTATCGTATACCTATCTTACGTAGGTAGATAGTACCTATGTACCTATATACCTCTACGGAAAATAGATAATAGTTCATTGACGTTGTCAAACTAATTATTGGCGCGAATAGGTTTTTTTTTAATCTTCGCTCGCGTAAACAAATCTGGATAGGCACCAGACTACAGAAATTAACTAGGTTTATTAAAGTCTTGAAACCTTGGAGCCTTGACTGTACCTACTTCCCTACTCCGTCCTTCAGCGCTGACCCTTAAGTCCAAGGGAGAGGACGCAGAAATATAACAACTTCATAAAACTAATCATTATAATTCAAACTAAAACATTTACATCTTTCCATGCGCCTTCTGCAGCCCCCGAGACAACTCGATCAGCTGCTGGTAGTGTTCTCTGAAGCCCTGGAGTGCTAGTTCCTGCTGGCTCTTCATGGACGATGTGGAAGTGATGTACTGCTCGATGCATTGCACGCATTTGTTGTCGAGCTGGATGTCCTCTTCAGTGAGCTGCTCCGGTTTAGCGAGCTGGACTGGGGTGGGAAAGATCTGGAATGTAATGAAGCGATTAAAGCTCAGTTAGCTCCGTCTTCGGATTGCACCTAAAAGAACTTAGGTCAAACCATTGCTGGCAGTCTGTATATGTCATTGCTATATAACGATAGCAATTAACTATCAATTAATAATAAGTACCTATAAACCACACTGGCAGTACCTAATTGCACTTTCAGAAGCAGAAGCGGCAGAATTATGCCATGATGAAGTTGACATAGCATTAGCCTGTATAAAAAGGTTTGAATTGTATCCTGGCAGGTTCGCACCATTTAAAAAGAGTTGAAGTTTATTTTTTAAAAAACACCTGCAAAACCAGACTGACCTCCTGAGACAATTTTTGTGCCGAGTCACCGACTGCTTCATTCCGATGGATGGCGTGTTGCAGGGCGGTCAGCAGCACCGCTTCCCTGACTGCTCCATTCTGCAGGAGCTCCAGCATCAGGTTGTCAATGCTCTGGTGCCAGGTCAGGTAGAAGGCTAGAGGTCCAAAGTGTCTTGTCGATCTGAAAATATGAGGAGCAGTTAACTCCCTTGAGTGAAGTAGAGTGAGATGCCATTGGGACGCATTGGGCTTAGTATTGATTGACTTTCATATTAAAACTAATGGCCACATTCACTCTGAATGATTCCGTGTTTAAATGAGATTTCTTTTTTTTTTTTCTATATAATATATATAATATTTTATTTTTTTGGGGGCTTTGAGTCGTCCTACGACTATGTCAGTCCCATAGTATCCTAAAATTAATTTATACATCTTTTAAAATCCTATATGTGGACTGAAAGAGCATCCTAGCTGCGTCAGATGTTAGCAGAGCTAAGATGCCCTGTACCAGACCCACATCTAATAGATTTAAATTGAAATCCTTAACTAATTGCATCCTCATAGATGCACTTCGGACACATTCCATCAGAAAATGATACACATCCTCAGTTACACCACACAAGTTACAGTTAGGGCTCTCTACTTTCTTCATTAAGAAGTTGAATTTATTTAGAGATTTCCTTAATTTCCACTTTCATCATCCAGCCGAACATAGTGGAATAAACCCTGTTAGGTTACATTTAAATATGAGTTGAATATTGAATTACCGAAGAACATCGTATTTCTTCAAAGCATCAACATGTTGGTAGGTGATGCTGGTGATTCTCTGATAGGAGGTCTCGTCTGGCTCATACTGAACGCATGCTCGGTCGAGAACAAACTCATATTGATTCTGGTCCAATAAGTTGTTGAGTTTCTCTTCGTCTGTGAACATGGACGGCTCTCTGATCTTGCGGCCGTTTATTGGGAAGTAAACCTGTAATATGCAATTGTTGTTCATGAGTATTGGTACATGTAACATTTTTACCGTAACTACTTACAGATTTATAGTACCTCCAGACTACTTTTAAATATGCATGTGTATGTGTAGTTTCAGTATTACTACACCTTGCTGTTACACCTTGTATACAGGTGTAAATACATCAGGGCGGACTCTTGTTAAAGGTAATTTTTTTTTTATGTTAACACTGATAACTTTTTATATGTATTTAATTTACCTGATTAAGCCTTTTTCTGACATCATGATCACAGCTTTGAAGGGTACCATCAGGATCTCTAAAATAATAGAGTTAATTTGTATAAATATTGTGAAATTATTGTGTCATGACTGACAGTTAAAGTACAACTAATATAATTAATTTTTTGTATTATAATACCTTTGGACTATGATTCTGTGCTGATTGTCAACACCAAAAGTAATATCAGTGAACAAGTATGTTGAGGAGTCATACCCAACCAGAGCGGGGTCTTTGGCCAACACATTGTTAATGTGCTTTTGTATCTGAAACATTTATTTATTTTAATACTTTATTGCACACAAAACATAGTAAGTAGTACAATGACAAGAAGTATTTTCTACCAGCCAACCACTGATAAAAAAAAGAAAGGGTAGGCGTGCATCATAGTTTGTTTTTATTCAAATATAACATAAATATGTATGAATCCTATTAATATTATAAACGCGAAAGTTTGTAAGTATGGATGGATGGATGGATGTATGTTTGTTACTCTTTCACGTAAAAACTACTGAATGGATTTTGATGAAACTTTACAATATTATAGCTTATACATCAGAATAACACATAGGCTACAATTTATAAAGATATTGTGTGAATTGTCCAAAATATGACGATAAGTGTCAAGTAAGTAGGAAAAAATCTACCATCTGCGTGCTATTCTGGCGTGCGCTGCCAAAACCGTTAGAGTTAGACATATGTAATGTATGATGGAAATGTGTATCTTAAATAGTCATACAAAAATGCCAGTCACAGTATATATCTATATCTTATGTGTAAACTGTATGGAGTTACTGGAGATAACTAAACTAACAACTTCACTGTGTCACATTTTATGTTATTAAAAATAGTAAACATCGGAATACTGTGCTCAAAGTGGTGTTAGTTTATGGACTATCGTCTGCTCCGGCTCTGTGAGTGTTTAATAGCTCTAAAGTACCCGGGATTGGCTGTAAATCAGTAATTAACTAGACTATAATTGATTGTTTTGTCTCACAAGTGGGTAGATTTGATTATCGTGGGCAAATTTTGACAGCATTCCGATTACTTCGACTCCGCCCTCTAGTGCCGAAGCCACCTTGTGACAAGCGGCTGAACTACATACGTTCACCACGAAACTACTGCTGCCATCTACAACTCTTCATACATTGTTGACTAACAACGCCATCTAGTGAGAAGTAGTTTTTTTCCATTATATCGACCCCGGAACACAAGTTAGAACCATGGTTGCTTGCTGCGCGTGTCGTAAGTTCATCTCGCCGGTAGGTGCCGCTACCTGTACTGTTTGCGCAGGCCTCTATCATAAAGCATGTATTGCGATGCCGGAGTCGGCAACTATAAATAAGGACTGGAACTGCCCTAACTGTAAAAAGAGGATTAAGAAAGGTGATAATACACCGGTGAAGGAATCTTCGTGCTCGGCAGCGGCTTCCGTCGTCCCTATTATTCCGGAAGGCCCCTGCTCCACTTCCAAAGATCCTTATACAGATATGCGACGAGAAATGGCTGAGTATATGGCGGAGTTGCGACTTTATCGCAACGAGTTAGCAGAGTTCCGGGCCACTGTGGCGTCAATTAATGAGCGAATGGAAGGTTTTGAAAAACGACTGGATGTGTTGGAAGCCAGAGAGGAGGCATCGGGGTCGGTTGCGGTGGCTGACCTGGAGAAAACCGTTACTCTACTTAAGTGTGAATTGAATGACCGTGACCAGGACGCCCTGCTGTCAGACCTCGATATTGGGCAGTACCCGGAAGTGAAAAGCGAAAATCCCATACAGTCGGTTCTCGTCTTAGCGGCAAAACTAGGTGTATCTTTGGAAAATCGTGATGTCGTGTTCGCCGAGCGTGTGGGGCCACCCACACAACCGGGTTCCAGTGAAAGTAAGGGGCCGCGGCGCCTCGTGGTGCGGCTGGCTCGCCGGCACCTGCGGGACGAGCTGCTGAGCGCCGCGCGCGTGCGCCGTGGTTTGAAGTCCACTGATCTCGGACTACCTGCGCCTGGTCAGCGAATTTTTATCAACGAGCGTTTGACCAGAGTGAATGCCCAGCTGTTTCATCGAGTCCGTGGAGAATGCAAACAGCACAATTGGCGGTTCTCTTGGACGAAGAAGGGACGTCCGTATGCGCGTGAAGGGGAGGGCAAGCCGGCGTACCCTTTTCGAACAGAGGCCGATGTCGCGCGTATTTTTAAAATATAGTATACTATCTTATTTAAATATGCATAAGTATATAAAGAGTCTAGTATGTACACACTTTTTTTTTTCTTTATTCTTCGATCATTCAAAATTCTCTTACTTTTTTATGGACTAAAATATGAAATAATTTGTTTATATTGTAATAATTTATTTAACTTAAGAATTAAATGTAATTTGTTTTTATTTGATTTATGTGTACTTTTATATTTTAAAATTCAAAACTTGTCTTATGTGCTCGCTATTTGCGGCAACATCAACAATTGTCTAGTCGTGCCTACTTTCATATTAATTTATTTTTAGTTATTTAAAAATTGGTTTGTTGAATGCAGGTTCCCTCGGGACTAACCATGACGATTTCAATGCTTCAATCTTAAGGCTGGACATAGATGTCCTAGCTATCAATGAGACCTGGTTAAGGCCGGGTGAAGAGGGTCGTGCACCCTCTGTGGCGGGATATCGGCTGAGGCATATTCCGCGACCGCGGGATGTGCGCTCGCGTGGTGGGGGGGTTGGCTTTTATATAAAGCACGGTATAGCTGTGCGCACATGGGCTCATCCTATTGACCCGCTACACAAAACTGTTGAACAAATGTGGCTCACCATGACTGTTAATGGAAAAAAACTTGTTATTGGCACGGCCTACAGGCCACCGTGGTTGGACGTTGATCTTTTCTTTGATGCCCTAACAGATTCTATAAATTCATTACCTACTCACGATCATTTGGTATTGGTTGGTGATTTCAACATAAACACTCTTAAAGTCACAGAAGCTAAATCTGTCAAGCTATCAACATTTCTTTCATGTCTAAGTTTATGTCAACTGGTGTCTTCTCCTACTCACTTCACTGAAACCTCAGAAACATTAATTGATGTTGTCTGCACTGACCTAAAAGCCAACAAAATTGGTATTGAGCCAATCGGGTCACTTTATGGTCATTGTCTAGTACATTGTGAATTTAATATTAAAAAAAGTAAGTTTAAACCTTTTCTTGTCACGTACAGGCCTATTAAATATATATGTCTTGCTAATTTTGATCTTGATTTAAAGTCTATTAGATGGGACCTTATTGCAACTATCGATGACGTTGACTATATGGTTAACTGTTTTAATGCAAGTGTCCTTGCTTTATTTGATATCCATGCTCCATTAAAATCAGTAAAAATTAAGTCAAAATCATATCCTTGGATCACGGGAACTATTCAGTTGATGATGAGGTTGCGAGACGAGGCGGCTGTAGAGTACCATAAAAATAAGTCAGAAGGCAAAAAAAAATATTATAAAGATCTTAAATCTATTGTTACCGTTGCTCTATATCACGATAAGAAAGCATACTATAATAATAATATTAATAACAACATTAATGACCCAAAAGCTTTATGGAAGAATTTAAAACGCACGTTGCTTCCGAAAAACTCCACTGAACTTCCCCTTCATTTACTAAATGCTGATGCCATTAACTCTCACTTCTTGACCATGCCTAGAACTTCTGTTACTATATCTGACCTCACCTATTTTGACTTCCATAAATTTAATAGTTCAGTTTTTACTTTGAAACCAGTCGGTTCAGATCATATTAGTAAAATTATACGTAGTCTTCGGTCAAAAGCTGTAGGTTGTGATTTGATTGGTTTGGACATGATAATGATGACTCTACCTGAGTCTCTTGATACTATAACGGCCATAATAAATAATTCAATTGTATCTTCAGTCTTTCCTTTGTCTTGGAAACGTGCTATAGTGCTACCTGTGCCCAAAATACCAAATCCGACTTTAATTACTGAGCTAAGACCTATTAGTATTTTACCGTGTTTATCCAAAGTGCTGGAAAAGGTAGTAAGTCAACAGCTAACAGAATACGTAGAGTCTAATGGAATTTTGCCTAGTGTACAATCTGGCTTTAGAAAAGGTCGTAGCACCATGACTGCACTTCTTGATGTTACAGATGAAATACTCTATGCACAAGATAAAGGGTTATGTACTCTACTTGTGCTGCTCGACTTCTCTAAAGCTTTTGATGTTTTAGATATAAATTTAATGCTGTCAAAGCTAAATTACTACGGCCTTGACTATGGAGCCTTGAGTTGGTTTAATAGCTATCTTAGTGATAGATATCAGTGTATAAAGGTTACTCAGGCTGATGGTAATGATTTGTATTCGGAGTTTTTACCTGTAAAATGTGGTGTTCCGCAGGGATCTATCCTTGGACCACTTCTTTTCATCATATTTTCAGCTGATATTCAAACTGTCATAAAGTTCTGCAAGTTTCATATCTATGCGGACGATATTCAGGTATACATCTCGTGCAAGCCGTCTGATATAAATCGTACCATAGAAATTCTCAATAAAGACCTGACTAATATTGCAGAATGGTCAAAAAAGAACAGTCTCTTACTTAACCCAAACAAGACAAAGTATTTGATATTTGGCACGGCACATCAGATTCGTGGACTTAACCCCACTAATCAAGTAGTTCTAATGGGTGAGCCAGTTGAGCGTGTTTATGAGGCAAGGAACCTCGGCCTACTGATGGACACACAGCTTCGCTATGAGAAATATGTTTCTGACTCTGTCAGAAACTGTTTCTATAGATTGAAGGTGCTCTATCGAATGAGACCGTACCTAAGTCCTGACTTACGTATACGGCTTGTAGAGTCAATTGTTCTATCTAAGCTTAATTACTCTGACGTGGTTATTGGACCCAGATTACTTTCAAGGACACAAAGATTAGTTCAGCGAGTCCAAAACGCTTGTGCTCGTTTTTGTTTTGACATTCCATACAGAAGTCATGTTACACCTTTTTTCAACAATAACCTTATTTTAAAAATGAAGCATCGACGCAAACTTCACCTTGCATGTCTTATGTTTGGTGTAGTGAATTTTAAATCACCATCTTATCTCTACGAAAAGTTGTCATGGTTATCCAGCTCCAGATCTTGTAATGCTTGCCAGAGCTCGAAGCAGCTCGCAACACAGCGGCACAGTTCTGCCTGCTTTAGAGGCAGCTTCCGCTATGCTGCTTCGAAGTGCTGGAATAATATTCCACCCCCGATAAGGAACCTGCACAGCCTACATGGATTTAGGAAAAAATTAAAAATCTTTTTGCTCAATCATCAGAAGCAGCAAGAAAGTCTTAGGCACGACTCTAGTGTTTTGTAATTTATAGTGTATAGTCTAGTTAAGGTAAATAGTACCTATATATTTCATTGTTATTGTGTTTTGTTTAGTTCATAAATTTGTATTTTTTGTTCTCTTTTATTTTAAGTATAAGATATTCTTTGTGATTTTAATTATTATTTTTAGATTTAGTTATCTTCCGTAACGCCAGCTAGTCCTGTCGGAAGATCAGCGTTGGACTCTAGCTTGCTAGTGTCCAACACATGCTGAGACAGTGCTATTTTTTTCAACATGCCCCTTATCTATAGTGTTTTTTCATTTGTAATGTGTTTGTGTGTTGAAAAAATAAAATAATTTGTTTGTTGTTTGTTTGTTTGTTTGTTAAACAATTATAGCCAAAATAGTGAACCATAACTACAATAAAAATTTATAATTTATTTCAAATGCACGAAATACTAATCCTATGTAGACGAAGTCGCGGGTACCAGCTAGTATAAAATATATATACAATTATAACTACAAACATGACTTTTCCTAGTACCTACAAGATGAGCATGTTCTCATAATTGTTAGCTATTGAACTGGTTTATCAATGCCAAACATCTGACACATTTTTAAACCGTTTCTAATTCATGAATGTCTGGCCCGATTTTTATGACTTTTGATTTGTCTCCATCCAGCAGAGCAGTATAAATATTAAACCATGGTAAAAATGATATTTCATTTTCTCATACATGTTAGACAGGGCAATGTCTGTTGGAACAGCTAGTAACATCGAGGAAATAAAGCTAGTAATTACATAAATGAGTACCTGGACAACCGGAGGCATCTGCAGCAATCTGTCAGCCTTCTCATTCGCCTTCGTTATCTCCGCTTCGAGTTCTTCGTTGGTTAGGAACTTGTAGGTAGGTGTTTTCAACACAGATAGTCCACTGTTAGTTCTCTTACGAAACACCTTGTTGAAGTCTGGGCGGGTTAACCTTTTCAGCAATATTTGGACGTTGGGCGAGAAAAACTTTGGCGCCGGATCTTTCTCACCGTCTGTAAGTAAACAACGGACGGAAGAATAGATGAATGATTGTTGAGTGAATTTCGATATAGTACATAGTATTGTTTGTTTACTTACCATATAGCGATGCCACCAAACTTAATTTTCGACAGGATACTACAAATATCTGGGCTTCATTTAGTAGTGTGGTTTTTCCAATATTACAGTGTCTTATTTGACGAAATAACAGCGACATAATTATGAATATATAAGTACGAAAGAAAAGATCCGAAAGTCTGATTGACGATTAATCTAACCTCAAAACAAAATATGTAAATCTGTCTGACAGGACTGAAGTTTCTGAAGAGCACAGACTGACTATCAAGTATAAATTTAAAAAGTTACTCTATGCCCTCTATGGCACAGACTGAAGAGTGAGTGAAGGAAAGAAATAAGATTTTCACATGGATATGCACTACCCAAAACATAGACGAAATATCACACGGACTTGGCAATATCGTATACCCGTAAGGGACAAAACTTTACTGCAATGTATAAGTCGGATACATTTATACACGTTATTTAGGTGGTGCTTCAATCATTCGTGAGACATTCTAAAATGTCAAGATTGGTTTGCATACAGTACAGTAATAAATTGTACTGTAACTGTACATACAGTACAGTAATAAATTAGTGCATATGCCCACAAAGACAAAACATCATCGTACCATCCTACTCACTCCTTTGTCTATTATGTATATACTTGGCTCTTTACTGCCCCGGATCTTGAGTTAGATTTCAAATCTATTGGATGAGAAATCTATGACCCAAAAGGATTGAGTACTGCGAAAAAATATATTTATGGAACGCAGGTAACTCTATTTTCCGTTGCGCTTCTCACAGCGGCTAGTCCGAACCGAGAAGGATAGCTACAACAGGGCTGTTTGTTCTTGTCGTTTCATCTTGTAAGCCTTCAAAAAAGAGCTGATTCAAATTTTTTATAAAAAATATTTTCAACAGGTGCATACGCGTTTATTTTAATCAGTTTATATTATGTAAGTACCATTGTTATGGTCTTAATTATCATGCTTCATAGACCTAAATATTCAAATGAAGTTCACTAGAAAAAAAAATTACATCTCAAGTTCGGATTCCGCCAAATCTCCCAAAATCGATCGATTCTTTGATCTTTGAAGAGATGAGAATAACACAGCACTTATTTTTTGAAAAAGTAACATTGTTGTTTGTTCAGTTTGTTTGGCTTCATTCATTCGGTCGTTCATGGACGTATAGAACTATAGATTGAGTTTTGGCGGGAATCCGATAGTGGGACGTTGTTGGTTTTATATTATTTTCTCAAACTTGTGTTTCTTCGAGTGTTAATGTGTAATATTGGTGGAATATTAATCATTGAGTGTTCGTTAACGTGCACGAGTGTAGGCGAATGATATAAACTCAAAAAACGTGTCATTTCGCATTTTTTCCAAAACTCCCAGGAAGTTTCAGTAAAGCATCCACTACTTTACTGAATCGTGACTTTGACGATGTAAATAATTGACTTGACTTGACTTGACCACGATTGCTATATTGCTGTGAAATACTTATTATAATAAAAAACTTGACACTGGCTATATGCACAAACCGTGCGAAGCCATTACTAAAAAAAAAAAAAACTATAGATAGATAGTCTGTCAAAATAGTGTATTTGAAAATTTCTGAAGCAAAATTGTTGTTTTTTGGTCTTTTGGCGTTTGCTTGCGTGCAGTTTGCAATTTATATATAATTTTCGATTACTAATGTTGACCACTTGAGTTTCATATTGTTATAATTAATGTACCACTTATGTTATAATGGCAAAAAGAAAGAGCGCTGTGAGCGATATAATTTATGAATTGGACAATGATGACAGCGAGATAAGTAGCGACGATGAGGTTATACAGCCTAAAATTATTCGGTTGGAGGCGAGTAACAGTCCGAATACAATCCAAAGTGATTCAAATACCCAAAGTAGCTGCGCAGAAATTATAGACGTCGATAGTTCTACGGAAAGAGTGGACGAACCAAACTCACCGAAAGTCATACGTAATGGAGCGAAAACCCCTGACGAGTTTATTATTATTGACGAAGCTTCGACCACAGACAGCCCTAAAGCCCTCGAAATGGAAAATAACAAAGGCAAAAAGTTGAACACCTCTATTTATAACGAAGACATCATAATAGACTCCCCTGCCTCTAACAGTGACCCGGGTGTAGCAGGATGTGAAAATAGGACACCGTTGGTAACAGTGAGATTTAAAGACAGTACGCTAGCTATGAATTACAAGAAGAAGATAAAGGCTTTCATGCTGAATCTCATAAAGTTACACAATGACAACACGGAATCTGATGACGAGACTGATTTAGAGCTTGATATTTGGCCAGAAGATTTAGCAAAACATGGTGCAGATAAACCGACTGATAACTTGTTCTTCATTGATACAGACCCCTGTGTTGATTTGCCTGAAAACATTCCGAGTTACAGTCAGGTAAGATTCTAACTTGAATAGGTACCTACTTGGGCTATTTGCCCATTTTAATATAAATGAGCCATATTATATGGAATAAAGTAATTGAAGTTACTGAAATGTATATATAAAACAATGTTTTTATTAGTTAATTTCTTGATCCCAGTTTTTAAAAACTAATCTCTGTTTTGGCAGTTATAAAGTATAGATAGATTAATTATACCTACCTATATAGTATCTAATGTAGTGATATTCAAAATATAAATGAAAATATAAATAACAGTTCACAATGCTTAGATCCTGACCCCTAACTCGGCTGGACTTAAATTAGGTAAATAATTCCTTAATTCACAGAATACACCAATAATATCGGACATATTTGAAATGGAGCCTACACCGTCACCTTTAAGAAGAAAAGGCCCCTCGTGTTTTAACTGCAATGGCAGCCACACCATGAGAGAATGCACACTGCCACGGAACAGTGCTCGAATTAATGAAAATAGAAAAGCTATGACTAAAATAGGGTTAGTGTAACAATAATTAATAAATTTAACAATATATTCATACGGTACTATAAGTCTCACTATGAGACAAGATGGACTGATGATACCAGGTCAATAAACAGGTCATTGTGCATGCCAAGATTTCCAAGTAATAACAACAAGGTCTTAATTAAACCACCATTGTAAGTTCTCTGTACCTATATAAAATCTCGCACATTTCAGACGGTACCACGTGGAGGATGATCAGAAATATGGGCACTTAGTGCCCGGTAGGCTGTCAGGCCAGCTGCGCCATGCCCTAGGTTTGAAGAGGCACGAACTGCCATTGCACACCTACCGCATGAGACTGCTTGGATACCCGCCCGGGTGGCTAGAAGACGCCAGGATATCGCATTCTGGCATTTCATTGTTTGACTCATCTGTAAGTATGGTTGGAGAGAATTTATAGTTTTCCTATTGTTGCAAAAACTGCATTATTAGTATCCTTTTTCTTACGGTCAATGGCTGTATGTAATATACGTAATAAGACATATACTCATAGAACTTTGGCTAGAAATGTAGCCGGTATCACCATATTGACAGAGTAGTGCCCTAATACCATTTATTATCTTATTCCCAGGGTCGAGCGACTTTAGAGCCTGATGAAGAGGAAGGTGAGGTGAACGAGCCGGGCTTCAAGGACAAGTTCGACATAAAGAAGATTCTAGACCTTCCAGGGTTCAATGTACCCGCCAGCTCGCGGTATATAGATGTCAGTGATCGGGTTATTTATATCTGCTAAGCAACACACATGTACACCTGCTGGCTTACTGTCTCATAGGAACAGTTTATAAATAGTATACTGTTCTTTCCAATTGAAAGAATATGAATAGTTGTTTAGTCAGGCTAGGACTAAACACTAAATAGAATGTGATGAAATTTGCTAGGTACATGATTCACACACCAATTTTTATACTGGGAACTGCACTGCAACCACAGGCACAGCTAGAAGCTAGTTGTATGTAAAATAATAAATAAATGACATGTTTATTTCATACTGTTTCAACCACACCACAGAAGCGACTTGAAAACAGTTGATGTTAATATTGTTTATTCCAGGAGGGCCACAAAATAGGCATGGAGATGTCGGAACAGGACAGCAAAATGGCCATGCTTCAGGTGCTCGCCCCCAACGCCATGAAGGCGTACAAGCGGAAGAAGCTGACTTTGTTCCCTTCGGCGCCGGCGCTCGCGCCGGAGGGCTCGGCCGAGATGGACATCGACAGTGGAGACGGTGAGTGACACCTTCACATGCATTGATCTTCGTACTGACAACCAAATTTTTATTAATTCAATATTGTTCTACATTAACAGAAGTAGCAGAGTTCCCATCGCAACCGCCTTTGCCGGACGACGTGCCACCGCCGCCGCCGCCGCCTCCCGACTCGCCACCGCCTCTGCCAGCCGATCCGCCACCATTACCGACTGAAGAACCCAATAATAAAATACTAATTACAAATTCTAAGAAAGAGACTCCTGCGGCGGTACCGAAGCAAGACAAGATAGAAAGTGATGATGATCTGGACATCATCGAAGTGGTCAAAGTGAAGGACATTCCGGTGCCTATTGGGGATATGATCATTATTGATCTGGATGACGTATGTATTCTTATGGCTTGGCCACATAGAACACTGTATAGTTGAAAAATAATTGTACTAAAGATCCACTATATCAAACTTAACCATTTTGTTAATTGTTTACAGGAGGAAAGTGGGCGTGTGAGCCCAAGTCTCGATGACCTGGAGAATAAAAAACGACTACTACTGAATGCTCTTGACATTGAAGAGGATCAGGATGCGGAAGATACTGTAGAAAACATAGAAAATGACAAGAATGTTGACTTGGAAATAACTAAATCAGGAGACATAACTGAACCAGTAGACATAACCAATCTAGCAGAAATAGCTGAATCAGCTGACATAAACGAACCAACAGACATAGCTGATTCACAATGCATTATTAAGTCAGCAGAAAAGACTGAATCAGTGAACATAACTGAATCAGCAGATATAGCTGAATCAGCCAACACAACCAAACTAGCAGACGTAACAGAACCAACAGACATAGCTGGATCAGCGGAAATAATCAAACCAGCAGAAATATCCGAATTAGCAGATGTAATTATGGAAGCAGGGAAGGAAGCTACCAGTCAAGTAGAAGAAATAGAAATAGTTGATGACAAACTTGAAGATGGCTCAAGTGATATGCCTGAGGATGACTCAGCTGATAAAACAGAAGAACTAAGCTCAGTAGAACACACTCCTAAGGTTGATAAGGGAGTGAAAAGAGAGAGTGAAAAGCCAGACGTTAAACCTAGTTCAATAGACAATTCTTCTAAAGTTGGTGAAGAGCCAAGGATAGACAAGGACTCTGATTTGATGAAAACTCCAGTCTCATCCATGGGACGAGTGAGAATGACTGATTATGGAACTCCTGTTATAAACGCAGCGTCGCCATACGACAAGCTACCTAGCGACGACAAGTTTGCCAAAAACATCTGTGATGTTATAAACTTCGAAAACTTACCTAACTCTATTGGCAAGTACAAACAAATAAGTACATTATTAAAAAAAGTAAAGAAAGAAGTGGACAGGATACAAGAATCATGATCCAAGTCCCCCGCTTCACTGGAAGCGGTGTGAAACGTTGTAAATATTGTGAACTCACAAACACTTTTACTAAGTCATAAATTATGAACTATTTTTATATGTTGGAGAAGATACGAGATTGATGATTGTTGATGGTAAACGCAGCAAAAAATGTTGTCCATACGAAGTGTAAGATAAATCTATCAATCTCTTAAGTACTAAGTAGGTATTGAGAGTAGAAGATGACCTAAGTGATAGTCTAGAGCTGACATAACATTTTTGAGTCGCTGCCACTTACATAATATGCATGATTTCTCAACCCCTAGCACAGATTACCTAGAAGAGACACTTTCAATTGAAGCGAGATAGCATGATCGTGATTTTGTATGACATTTGAATGTGACATGACAGTCCCTCTCTTCCATGGCTTTGAGTACCTTTTGAGTATGAAGTGCCCACACCCTGGGCCCCTTGTTAACTTTGATCAACCAATAAGTCTATCGTTGTCTCTATCTAGCACTGAACAAATGACAAAAACAGCAATACACATTGATTGGTCAAAGTTAACTGGGGTTCAGAAACCAGGCGTTAGTAATGCATAATTCTGTTGTATGAATTGTGAATCTTTCGCTTTAGAGTGATACATTTTTGAGGTAAAACTAACTGATGAAAGCAAGCATAATAATAATAATGCAGTTGGTACTGTCTCACTGCTGGGCTAACCCCCAGTTTCTGGAACGTTTGTTGGCTTTGACAGTAGATTAAAACTATCGTTGTCTCTATCTGACAATAAACAAATGACAAGGATGGCAATAGAATTAAACTTTAGTCAAAGTTGACTAACGTTTCAGAAACCGGGTGTAAGGCTACCTAAATATGCTTGCATAGCTTAGCTACATGGGAACCACACACTGTTACCACTTCAAAACTTTAATCTTTACTTTGCTAAAAACGAAAGGAATTCATTGATAATAAAAAATGCACTAGGGATAAACTACCTCAGTCAACAAGCAAACACTGTTATTACAGAATATACTGTAAAATGTTAATGCATTTAGCATGCTCGCTCATGTTATAATGCTGCAAATCACTAGTAATATACAATTGTGTAAAAACTAGAATAACTACAAAGTTATGTGGTATACATGTGGTAACCATCCAATGTTTACTGTTGGCATTGTGACAATGGTTTGTTCACTCTTGGTTTTGTTTTTACGTATTTTCTTTCAATTTTGTCAAATCAAATATTAAGTACAAATTGTACATTATTTTATTATGGAATATAATAAGTTTTACATAAACTTAAAATTAGTTTTATTTGGACGTTATTTATTTTTCTACAGTAAGTATTAGAGGTACGAAGATCTGTAAAACCGATTTCCTGGAGCGAAAATAAAACAAATCGTCCAATTTAATAATATAACTTTACTGCAAATGATAAAATAAATACAATCTCAATTGGTTTGTCTTTATACAAATATTATGAGAAAAAAAGATCTATCAATAAATGTAGTCCCAACCCAAGGCAAACGTGAATCTAAAACTAATGGAATCGATTGGAAAATACAATAAAACCTAGATATGCGTGGATCTAATCTCGTGTCTCACATAATATAGCTGTAGCAATTCTGTAGGTGTAGGTTTTATTCACATTTTCCTCATAAAACATTTACTCTAATAGTGATGTAAACAAACGTGTGCATAAGAAACCTTAGAGATAAACGCAATAATTATAGTATGACATAAGATGAAAACGACTACATTCACAAATTCAAATTGATGAAATACAGAAGAATGTCACCAAAAATGTTAAGAATTGTCGCACTTTTGATGCGGTACCGACGAAATGCAGAGTATCGTTTGAAAACGGTTAGCCTAAATATTGACACCCTGAATTGGGCTATTACTCACCTAATTATAATGATTCGAGTTGTTTCCTAGAAATATAATGTTAAATACATCGTCATAATAAAACTTGATTAATTTAACTTTTAAGTAAGTAGACAAAAATTCGTTCTATAAAATTGTTTGTATTTGAAATAAGTATTGCACTAGCTTATTTTCCTTTCTATAAAACAAAAGGTGTTCTACAGTAATGCGTTTCCAGTCACAAAAACCAAATTCACACTAAAGAAATGAACTTATAGCACCAAATATATACAAATATTTGGGATACGCATCGCAGTGTAACTTACGAGCTTGCGTTTTAACATCACAGACTTTTGAATCTAAGATTCTCAAAAGAAACTATTCTAATACACCAGCAAGGAGACATAGTCTTCGTGGATTGCATATTCCGGCAACACTAAATAAATTCCATCCTATACATTCTGATATTCATCGGTTTATATTCGATTACTTATAATATTTAATACCTATATAGATCTTGGTGCCGTCAGACTTAGAGCGAGCAAGCACTGTCCCTAACATTCAAATTTCCAAATACCATGCGTTTCCTTTTCATGTTACATAAGCTCTGTTATTTGCCGCACTAAGTCCGACGGCATCATAACGGTCGTTATTACGTTTACGCTGCAACCAGTTTCAATTGAGACCATTTTACGCGGCGGTTTTAATATTATCATTGTGGACAACAGAGGCAGAGACTAAAGAACGCTGATGTGGAGATTCATTGCGTGTTTCTCTACTTCTTTGCAGCGTAAAGTAATTGAGGCAGTACCCTTGTCGTTGCAATGACAACGGATGCAACACTCGACTCGAATATAACATTTATAATACAATAACCGGAATCCAAGTTGGCGTGTCCCGTGACGATGTTGCTCAGTCGTCGTGGTGGCAGGTTTAGATTCTTGGCGGCGTCGGCGGCGCTCCGTCGCGGTCCTGGGAACATACGTTACGTCTTTCTATAGTGGATGTCTTCGAAGTCTGGCTATAGAACCGAGAATATAACCCGCCTTGGACTGCTGGCCGTTTGAAAATGTACTAAGTAGTCGACGCGGAAGTGTGACCTTTGCCTCACAGTGTTAGCTTGGTAAAAACCTGGCAAACCAGCACAACAGGGCAAATATAACAACAACTACACCAGCAGCCAACAGTTGACTACGTATCACCGAGAGCCGAGATGCGTTTGCTACCATATTAGTTACTAATTGCGCCCCGCGGTTTCACCCGCGTTTAGATAATATATCTTTATGGATTCTAGCCTATGTGTTATTCTGATATGTAAGCTATATTGTTGTGAAGTTTCATCAAAATCCATTCAGTAGTTTTTGCGTGAAAGAGTAACAAACATCCATCCATCCATACATACAAACTTTCGAGTTTATAATATTAGTAGGATAGGATTGTTTTAACAACATTTCAGTGTGAGCAACAATTAACCTTACAAGACTTACAATAAATGCCATGCTTGCTGGTAAGGCTGGTATATTATCCTTCCTTATCAATTACTAAAATAATTGTCAAACTACAGATAGCGGGCTAGGTCGACTGGGTCAAGGATATCGGAATTTGTTTACACTGGCTGCTCGATTCTAAATTCTGTTTCGTGTCGGTAATTCTGCAGTCTAAACTGAATCAAATCGATTGGTTTGAAAATTGATTTATAGCAGCAAATTAATCTGAACTATAATTTATAATGTAATGTGGGAAATTCACAATTTTTCATTTCAAATCAAAGTTAATCATATAAATTTAAAAAATTAACCATACAATATACTTAGTTACGTTAGGTTTCATGAGCTACATTACGAAAAAATAACGAACACAGTCATAAGTAAACAGTGGTCATTTATTTAAACGTGCAAAAAATATCTAAGTACCTAATCTATTAATCCGTTATTCGGAGGTCAAAAGGTTCACTATACAGAATTATCATGAATATTGCAACGTAACCGAGACAAAACAAAGTTTATTGAATTAATTTATATCTACTAAACATTTAATATTTAATCTGGAAAATGAGTGGACAGACACTGATACGGTTTTCGGGTTAGGACAGTTTGAAGTCGGTTAGGATTTATTTGCTAGTCTAGGTCTACAAAACTGACACGTTATATGACCACGTTATATCTCACTATAATACAATTATAACATCTTCCTACTACCTAGGTATATAACAAAATGTTATGTATACAGCTAGGTTTGACAAGATTAATGAGAATGCTGCAAATGTAGTTACTACTGATGTCATCTGCCCATATAGGTATGTTACTGACATTAAAAGTGAACAGTCGCTCTTTAAGACTAGGCTATTCGATATTTATGTACCCATAGCTTTAGCAACAAAGAACCACATCGCAGTTTCACGTAGAATTTTAAAAAGTAATATGGAGATTGAAATCGAACGTTCAACTCACGCCGCGGTTTTTTACCGCGCTGCTGTTTGTAACGATCCCGCGCGCAACAAAAAAACCGCATAGGTAGCGCGCGGCTATTTTCTTTTCTCTTTAGCTCTACGTGCGTTTAGACTCAAAAACTCGCAGGCTGTGTGAGAAAAACCGCGACGTGAGACGGTGACACAGACACCGAAAATAATCTTGTTTCTTTTCTAGTTGGTGCTACTTAAAACGAGTTTACTGAAGGATACATTTATGGACGAACTATAATGTTTTACTTTTCCTTTTAACAGGATTAATAAGGTTCTTCGTAAAACGTCTAGACTTACAAGTACTTATGTATGATTAATTATTAACTTAATCTAGGGTTCCAATTCTGCATGTTAGTCACCTGCGAATTGGCCGCGCTGGGCTTGGCGGCGTCCTGGATCTGGTTGCGGCGGCGCGGGCGCATGACAAACATGACCATAGCGAAGGCCATCATCAGGAACATGGTGAGGTAAGTGTTGCCGGCGGAGCCCGCGCCCGGGAGCCCCGCGACCTCGTCCAGGCACTCGCCATCCGTGCAGTACGACTGGCCCTGGCGGAGCTGAGGAACGAGGCGCCTTCGTTATCGTACTCGTATCATTTGTCAACGTGTATGGATGTTGGCTGATGTATGTTTGATGATACTTGGTAGGTACACGGATGAGGCAGTGAGTTAACACATAAGGCACTTTTTATTCCGGGTATCGAGAGGGAAATCAGCTAGTAATTAGCAATGCCCTTTTACCCACTCTAACTCACGATGGAAATACTATAAAATGGATAAATTTGAAAATGTTACAATCAAGAACATTACTACTAAATTACACCCCTTCCCCCAAAGGACATTCTGGATCCTCACCTGCTTTAGTTACTGTGAAGTAATTATCTACATTATTAAATATTCAAATGTTGGCAACTCAAGCCTAACTATTCTACAATAATGTGTTAATTCGCTCAGGATACGCCTACATTTCATATGTATCTGTTGATAAGAGATTTGTCCCAGTTATTATGAATTTAACTGCCGTTGAAAGTTAGAGCTATATTTGCATGTTCTCTGTTTCAAGTCAGAATAGGCTTAAATATTAATTATAGTAATGACATTTACAAATATTATCAAAAAAACATTGACCTTGATTTCAAGATTTGTAGGCATTCACAACATGCCTCCACTAACTAAAACAGTAAACAATTTAAAACACGTAGCTTCGAACATTATAAGCAATCAGGAGAGCTAACAATGTAGGCACATAGTTTGGTAACGATAAACAACGACTGCTTGCTGCAGTAGAATAATTGGAATATCAACGACGATAAGGAATTGGTAGTATTACGTAATAGTTTTTTATGTATAGGTACTTGTTTAATGTCTAGTTTACACTGTGCTGTCCAGAAGTTTGCATTCATTTCAATGTTAACAATAATACAGCCTGATAAAGTATAGGGAAAAATTTTGGCTATGCTATGTAACATTCCGACTCCAACTTTGGCCAAATTGCATTCAGAAGAACACAGGATCTGATGCATCACTGGTCACAGCAGTGTTGATGCATTTTCACCGCCATTTATAAAAATGAATAAACTGACTTAGCGTGTTGCCCTCGTGAATTATTGTCAAGTATTTTCCTTATTTTAGTTTGTATAGCCCATTCAAATGCAGTGTATTTAAGATTACCATGCATTATCAGACTTTGAGTGCAAGCTATTGTCAGTGTAGAGTTATTCATACTTATCTATGTGGAAGATATTTAGCCCTTATGATTAACTCACTCACTGCTTTAACGGAGTAATGAAGTACTTATGAGACACCTTATTTAGAGAAAACTAGTTGTCAAAAACAAAAGGATTTATTAATGTTTATAATTTTTATGTACATTTTTGGTAATAGTAGGAAGGTACCTACCTAGGTACTGAGTTTCATAATGAATTGATTACTGGAAATAAATACTATTCTTAGGTATGGAGTCTTATTTTACAGTAGAAGACTGTTTTTATGTTATTGTGTACGTGGAAACTACACCTATATATAGCAAGCATAATATACTACATAAAGCAAGGTCACAATAACTCACCAGCGAGATGAGGCGGCGCATCGCCAGTTCATGATTCCACACGCACTCGCAAGGGTCGATCTCGTCCCCCATACTGCACGAAAAACATTAATAAAAGTGAAGCAATACAGACAGATACATCGCTCTTTCGTTATACTGAACTTTCCATTTCAATTCGTGAATAAAATAGGGACAAATTGGGATTTGAAAGCTGTGCTGCGAATTCTACTATTCCCATAAAAACATGGAATGGAAATACCTAACACTAACCTGTTAACGATGAGGAAGAAATGCAATCAGTTCCAAGTAAAATCTTGTTTTTATTTACAAATAGAAAAAACAGTGCCCAAGGATCATCTGTCACAAGAAGGAAGGGAAAGTATCGATTAATTTTGTATTTTTACCTGCTGGTTGCACAAAAAAGTGGAAAATACGAGCACGAACGGCAAGGGCAAGCGTAAAAACTATTGCAATTGCGATTGAATTGCTAAATTAGAGCAAAATTCAACAGCAATTATCTACAATCTACACCCGCGACGACATTTTTACACTGCGTGCTTGGAGCTCTCTGATTGGTTGCCGTTACTGAAATAAATACACTTTTCAACCAATCACTGAACCGGGCTGCTAGTCTCATAAAATAAATGCTGCCAGTAAATAAATAGATTAATCAACAAAAATGGCAGATTGATAAAATATTAGGCAGATATTGCACAATCAATTTTACATCACTCAGTAATTTTTTTTTAGCTTAAGTTCACTTCACACACGGCCGCGTCTTGGGTGTTTGCAGTTTGATATTATAGTAGATAGGTATTAGATAGACAGATAGGTACTATTAGATTATTTGTATTGGCGCTGGGTACCCAGCCAAAGCGCCTATATAGTAATAATGTAGGTATGTATAGTTATTTGATGATAAACGTATTTATTTTGATTTTAAATAACTTTTGTTATTGTGTTAGCTATATACGAAGGTACCCCACGTTGGGGGTGCCTTCGTACGTTTTGCATTTTTTAGTAAATCCGTCATTACCCAGTCAGTTATGCTGTATCGATACTGATCCACACTACATTTTATAGCCAGATATATTGTGTGTAATATAGCAGCATTGAAATTAGTTTGAAATAGTTGTTAGTTTCTTTTTACAAGGCATAATATAAAAACTGTACGAAGCCACCCTGTTTTCTCCTACCATCCAAAGATATCAAGCATTGTTGTTGAAGTGTCAAAAAAGGCTCGAATAGATCCATGCTCGAAGAATAATAATATTATATATAGGTACATTCAACAGTTAGATTTTCTAATAAGATCATATTGGGTAATAATCAGCCTCTAAATGCAGTAGTACCAACGCAGCAGAATTTCACAAAAAAATCGTCTTTAAAAAGTTACGGTCGGCTTAACGTAAGAATCAACATAAATAATTACGATAACATGACATAACCGTGGTAATCAAATATTATGGACATTGTAGGCTGAAGAATATTTTCACGAAGCATTTGTATTAGGTACCTACTACTTACCTAGCAATGTAACCCCACACACATGTGTATGAAGGTACTCCAACCCAAATCATTACACAACCCAATTATACCCAATTAAATTTAAAAATTAATATGCATTATGCTTTTTCCCAAAATTTACGACTACTTAATAAACTCATAAAAATATATGTTCTTATTATATTACAATGAATTACTTATATACAATTTCAGTAAAACTTACTAGAACTACATGAGTATAAATTTAAGACCAAATATTACTTTTACGCGGCGCAAAAACATATTTGAATTTATTTCAAGTGACCCGGCACTGCCCGGCAGCCATCTGATGTCTTGTCCCGCTAATGAGTCGCTGCGTACGAGTGGGACTAGGCATAAAAAGATGAACGCGCCTAAATAACGAATAGTGGAGATATGTATATGTACTCGTACCTACTCTACGAAGGCTCCCTCTGTACGGAGCCACCCTATTTTCCCCTACCTACTAAGCTACGATCTTACCACAAAATATTTATACTAGTGTTGAACAGATGAGTCTAAATATTTTCTCTACAAATCGACGTCTAGCCCTCGCTTTTACTAACTAAGTACCTAAATAAGAAATTCACGATTAAAAATAATTACGAAAGCCAGGATTGAGTAAGAAAACGCGAGTGATTGACGTCGACTTTGTCGAACGAAATAGAAACCTCTGGTTAGGTACCAAGTAATCTGTGGTAACTGACTGACCTCTATTTACAGTTGCGACAATGACTCAGTTTGTTACTATCTTGTCCCTCTCTTTTGTGGTTCCTTACTATATTTATATACGGTATGTTGCCATACCGCACATTGTGGGTTCGAAACCAACTACCCGTACAAAATGAGCGTGGATGAAGAGAGACATCGAACTATGTACTGAAGGCTTATTCCAGAAACCCCCTGGCAGTATCCCCTGCGCAGGGGATATCTGGACTTTTTGTCCAATTTTCCCCTGCGCGTACCTACTGTTTTCGCATGCACAGGGGAAAATTGGACAAACAGTCCAGAAATCCCCTGTTAGGGACCTTATTCAGGACGTCGGTAATAACAACACAGTGGACTGTATGAAATAACTGGTGTGTATATTAATATAAAACAAATTCAAAAATAACTGTATGGGAAGCGCGATATAGTCTATCGGTGGCGAAGTGGCAAGTAGTCGCCGACCGTCGTGGCACGTCGGTCCGATTCACCCGCGTCCCGCACCCGGCTGCGACGCTGTCGCAGCGTACCTATACGCTCCAACACCCCTGAACCATTTATTATGGATGGCACTAGAAATAAAGGCCTCATTGTGTCCGCAACCCTGGTACTTCTGATATAAACATGTTACCTAGAAACCACAGTAGTGGTGCTGGATAGTCATACTGGATGGCACAAGAAACGAAGCCTCCTTGTATCCTATGCACTCCTGGTACTTCTCATGAAGTGGCCTGGCAATATAATAATCTGAGCTTTCTGAGCAAACTCTGTCTGCCATAGATTTTTTACATTTTAGGGTTGTGTGGTGTGGGTGGTATTATTTCAAATTTAATTATGTAGCATGGTACGTAAGTAGGTACCACCTGTGCGCCTTGACGTTGCTGAGCTGCTGCACCGACCAATGGCGCAGACCTATCTACAGTATCTGCCACAGAATAAATAATAACCGATCTATACCTACCTACGTATACCTATCTGTATAGCCATAAATCGATGCTGTACAGCAAGTAAGTTAATCGGCTTGCCCCGTCGAGATGTTTCAGCGGCCGGCGGCGCGGCGGGCTATGCGAGCCAGGTACCATTCCAAGCGCACTAAGGGCCGGTTTTTTGATCCGTAGGGTTAAATATTGTAACAGATTAATGGTCGAATTTCTGAGAAAATGTTTTTTTGATCCATAGTTGACACAACCAGTGGCTAATTAATTACTTGACCTGGCGCGAGCGTTGGGAAATAAACACCACATTGTGATAAAATAATGCAGTTTTATGACAATTGAAATAAAACTGACTGACGGCAGTGATATTACCGGTCATTTTACAGTTTTCAAGGAAATGACTATTAGGCATATACCTACCTATGAGACTTATTAGAACTACTTTATGTATATATCATGGTGACAAGCGCAGTGCAGTGCAGCACAATGTATTTATGTAGGTAATGCAAAGCTCTGGGTGATATCACAATTTGTAAGGGTAGATGAGTGTACCTCAACCTTTTCGTTTATTTAGTAGGTATCTACCTAACGTGCCTATAAGTACTTATACAAAATATATACTGAGATTCATATAATTATATAAGAAACAAGAAACAATCCAGTGACAATAGTGACCCGCAAAACTGTACAACGTTCACGGTGGCTGACGGTGGTACTGCTAACGTTTTTTTAATACTTTGACCCATCTTTGACCATTATCTTACCTAATGCGACGATGTGGTCGGACGTGGAACTAATTTCTATCAAATATTTTGTTGAAGTGATGCTGCCTAGTTTTACGGGGACTCGGTCGACTTCTATATTTATTTATTCAGGCACACAAAACAGAACACTATCAGTACCTACACAGTAAGTATTAATTTAAATTAAGTAGGTAGGTAGTAAGTACTTATATAAAATTTTGAACTGGACAGTAGGGTGGACAGTGCCCCAAAATATGGGCACTATCCACTGTGGTCTTTTGGGACAACGGGACTAAGTACATCCTCTGCCGTAGTTGCCGTATTTTGAAGGTAGCGTAAGTAGATACCTACCTACGTAAGTAATTACCTAAAGCACGTAGATAGGTCTTGTTTTCCTAAAACAAATGTATATACCTACTTACTTACCGTTTCATCGTGAGACAAAATCACGACCCTTTCCTTGCTCTCCTACTTATTGGTTTATTACTTAGATAAATGTCAATTAAAACGGCATTAAAACAATCGAATAATGTGAACCTGCACTGGAATGCACCTTTCCATTCCAGTAGCGATCCAGTCCAGTCCATTCCAGAGCTGTAATGGATTACTGGTCTTAAATAATGTGACCGGCCAGACTAGTGATATTCGCAGGAAATAGTCTAGTGAGTAATCTAATACTTAGGACTCCTTTCCAGATGCCGCCTGACCTATTTCGAAGAGGCTTTCGCAATTTTATTAAAGGATCAGCAGTAACCTCAGGCAGTGCTTGTGGCGCAGTGGGCGGGGTGAAGTGACACTCGACCCGCCCAGTGTCACAAGAAGGGCGGGGATTGCGGGACCCCGCCTACCGCTAATGAGGTTACACATCAAGGTATCACAAGAAATGGAATTAATTGTCGGTACTAAAATAATGATATCACCTTTGGCTTTTGCGATACAATTATGTAGATGTGACTATGAAATATATTCCTTTTTAGGTATACTCGACATATTATTACGAAGCTATGTATTTAAATTTAATAAGTATTCCTTTTAATAGGTACTAAATTAGGAAACATGGCGCTCATAAGATAGATACGTTGACTATAGTTTGTCGTGGTAGACCCTCAGCTGGTATTGTAAGGATCATTAAAATGTAGTTTAAAATAATACTTAACTGTTTCACGTTGGGTGCCTAAGTACTTACCTACCTAGTCGTCAAATGTGCAGTTCGTAGTAGGCATAGAATGTCAGATGCGTTAAGTTCGTCTAAGGGTGGTCAGCACATAATAAATGCAGTAATTATACCTACCACGTAGAACTTCGAACTGCAAAATCTTGCGCGGCACTGTACCTATTACCTAAGTGATGTCGCTGTATATCAGTGAAGATCGTTTCTGCAATCTCTTATCATGTCCAAAAAGGTACGTACTTATCTGCAAAAATGCAGTAAAAGAAGATTCGTGTTCTAGAAAGCATTAGATCTCAAAAGTTTCCCAGCAAAGCGACGTATCTACTTGTGACGATGGGCGTGCCGCTCGGCCGCCCGCCCAGCGTCGCTCGACGCCGCGCCGCCGCCGCCACTCCAGCTGGGGCTCCGCGCAGCGCGGACATGGCGCGAGTGCTGCGCCCGCCGAGCCGCACGTGAGTTCTACCCTTATATTATTTTACACTATAAAATACAGCCAGTGTTCTTGGCATCATACCTCATGGACACAGATTTTATTTTTAAATTGTTTGTGGTCAAGTTTTCCATAATTTAAATTTTTTGCGGTTAGTTCAAATTCAATTATTAGAAAAATGAAAAAGTTACAGGAAGATAATCGTGAAAAAAGTCGTATCGTAGTCGCCGATAATGGTCAAACGTGATTGTACCCAATATAAACGAAAAATAAAAAAATATACTTATCTAATTTATCAATCTGGACTAGGCCCCCGTGGTCGATTATGGCTTAACCCTCCTCAAGAAAGTGAGGGGAAACCTTTGCCCTGCAGTGGGACAGTTACAGGCTGAATTATTATAATTATTAATTAATATGTGCAAGTAGGTAATTCCGCGATTAAGTAAATTACAATTTATAACCGGTTTATATTAGCGTGCCTAAATAATATTCTGGACATTCTGAAAGAAATAAGACACAAAAGACAAAAATCCAATCAAAAGATGAAGAAAAATATTACAGTGATTCCACGGTCGATTTGAAGTGTTCCTATGAGTAAAATAATATATTATGTAAATTTATTCTCTAGCACGCCTTTACCTCATTTATACTTACTTAGCCTACCTACGCTACAGCAGAACGATTTTCTGTTTTTCAAGTATATATTTTAGGGTAAGTAGATGAAATTCGAAACTATGAAAAATTGTGATCTAAGAATAAACAGACCGCGTATATTTACTTCGTACCTACCTACCTATTTGAGTGATTAGCGAGTTTTATAACTAAAGTGTGGTACGGCAGTGATGGATAATAACATTATACCAATCGAAGGTAAGTTCTTAAAGTTTATATTATGAATGACATTATTAACTGAATATATTTATACCTACTTATTGTTAATTTATATACTGTAGGTATTTGCTCTGAGCGTTTAACCCTCCACCGAAGTTTGTAGAGTTTTTGAATGAAAAAATGGTCTCTGCTTAGTGCTGTCTATCGACTTAGTCTAAGTTATTTTTCTTTATTTTAAGTAGGTAGCATAGAATAGGCCTATTAATACCGTGTTAGTGTATATTAATAATTAAGTTAATAATGATAATTATTATACCTATCTGTTTGCTGTTTAAATTTTTGCTAAGTAAATTCATGTGTTACAGTTATAATATTATAAGTTTTTGACTGTACCTATATAAATAAGTATATACTTACTAATCAACATTTTACCTAATATAAATTATGCCCAAAAATACATCACCAAGGTAGGTAGGTAGGTACCTACTAACCATCGAGCAGTTCCACAAACTCTTGCTGTCACTCTTAAACCAACTTACTTCATTATAATAATATTAAAATGTATGAATGTTAACTGACTCCTACCGGATTGAGAATACTACATCGGGGCGATTGATTCACTGGAATACGATATGTAGATACATATATCTGAGAAGAACAGACAATACAACAATTTCAACGGCAAATTATTTAAAAATACTTACCGACTCTTTTTATTCGTTTAAAATTAGTTGTTACGACCTTTAGAATATATTTAATTTTATATTTTAGAAAGAGCTTAAAGTCGTATCTTGCATTAGGATAAATGAGAGACTGCGGGAAACGAGTTATACTGGAAACAAGTGTTGAGATCCTTATTAACCAAGGGACTTTAACTACAATTCTAAATTAGGAAGTTCACAAGCTTTTAATGTTGGCCCAATGGAACAAATGTATAGTTACCACAGTAATATAGGCTGAGTTTGAAAGCGCCTATTCTACCAACATTCATGATTCGATCAAGAAACAATGTACCTACCTAGGCTCTTGCCTCTCTTGCAGTTCCGTTTACAAGGGCTCTCGAACGATATAGAGGTATTGCAGCTCTCCGGTACAGCTAGTAGCAATTATCTGAGATTGGATTTAATTTCTGTCTAAGAAGCTACTATTTGTCTTATTTATAAGTACCTACAATAAATGCCTGTGCCTCAAAGAGCCAAGGAATTTGTACAAGGTGCAAAAAGGGAAACTATAATTATGTCAAAGATGTGAAAACAAATAAAATATAATTTAAGATATTAGCGAAAATGGTAGGAATTCAAGGAAAAACCACTAAGAGAGAAAGAACGAATTTACAAAAGATTGTTTATTCATTTCTCATTTACGATAACCGACAAATCTAATTAATACCTATAAATTGTAAAAAATCTAAACAATACCATTGCAATTAATCTAATAGTACTTAGGTAATAAAATATAAGCGAATACCTATTATACATAAACACGAAGTAGGTAGGCAATGTACTTATGTTTATTACAAAATCGTCGTTAGATTTTGTAATGGTAGAAGAAAATTACTTCGTCCTTCACGACACATCTACATCTCCAAAATCTAGTTAATTGGAATGTATAGTTGAGGGATCGTTAACGTCAGTGCATCGGTCGCATTGGCACATCCAATTTGTAGTTACGTATAAGTCTGTGCGTCCAATTTGCCCAGTGGTGGTGTAGTGGCGCGGTGACGTGTACTCTAGTGGTGCGGTGACTTTTTCGCGTAAGCTGTGGCTGGAGGTATTGGAGCGGTGGATGTGACAGCCACTCTCACCCGCCGCCCGCCCAGCCGCATACGGCGCAAGAGAGCTAGGGCTGGAGCTCAGATAATTTATTGGAATTACGTGGTTGGGTTTCAGAAAAATCCTTTTGCAAATCAGGTTAGGGAACCGTACAGCATAGGTAATCTGTTTATCTGAGTACGTCAGAGTAAGTTATGTTCTTTTTATTTTGGAAGTTATGGAGAACTTTTTAATATAATTATTACTTAATGTGATCTCAGCGTAGTAGGGACTGGCAAAATATTGGGTTGTTAATGAAGGGCTTTCAAGTAGGTATAACGTCCTACTCTATATTGTATAAAAAAGAAAAACAAACAAATAAGACTTGCAAAACATAATATGTTCAACATAGCATATGAGTACAAAACTTTAATTTCCAAACCGGCAGCCCTAGCACGAGAGGGACGCGGTCAGCAGGCCACTCGTCGGCCCTCCATCATTCGGCGCTTAACATTTGTCACTCCATTACAAGCCCGTAGTGGAGGGCTGCGCGGCGAGCTCGCATTGATTGTTTCCCAGTTAATTACGGACCAAGTTAATGAAATACCTACCCAGTACTTTGCGAGCTCTACAACGGTACGAGTGAAATGATTATTAAATATAGGTAGATGCATTACCTACGAGATCTCTTCGTTTTCGCGAATGTTTTAAAAATGCAACCATCAATCCTACTAACATAAGAAAATTACGCAGCAACTAGAACAGTAGAATTTCTGCGCAAGTTTATTTGAATGTAAGCGTAAAGTACCTACTTATTTAGCAACGGTATTTTCACCTCGTATTGTCCAATATGTCCATGTACATGTACCTACATAGCGTCTAATCAGGATGATAGCAATCAGTAGGTATAAATAATTAGAACCTATGTTTTTTTTTCCTAGAGAGTATCATTAGGTTGCATCCTATGATTACAACATACTAGCCTTGGTAATTTAATTGGAACCTCAACTTTATGTTGCCCAATTGCAATTTTCTTATTGTCTCTATTGATGAGAAGACACTTTTATATCGTATTCTTTGTAGGTAGCACTTACACTATATTGTTTCAATTCACTAGAAGACTAAACACTACAACTCGAACATTTAGAAATGAAGCCTGAATGATTAGAATGAGCCTACAAATGATGTTGTTTGTGGACAGATTGTGGCGGCTTCGTGTGGTCCAGCAGTAGAATGGCGCTGAAGACCCCGACGCCGGCCGTCGTCGGCGAGCGCGAGACATGGGGCAAGAAGGTCGACTTCTTACTCTCTGTCATCGGCTTCGCGGTAGACCTGGCGAACGTGTGGCGGTTCCCGTATCTCTGCTATAAGAATGGAGGGGGTAAGTGTTCGCACCCGTAAGGTTTCCCACAGGTTTCACTTTGCAAAGTGTTTCGATTGGATGCAGGTGCATGAGAAATATAATTTAGAATGTTTGGGCAATATAAACGGCACTACGACAGTTATCTCAAGCGCTCATTGTCATAGTTTGAGGGATTCCTAATTTAGCAACGGTGCGTAACGGTATGCATAGTGGTATAGCTATGATCATAGAACTTCTGTGCTTCAGGGGGAACGTAAAACCGTCACTTCCCCAAGCCCGAGAACGCGGGTTGCCTACCTCATTACAAAGTTACTAAGTTGGTGTAATACTAGATAAGTTAGAAAGACAACTCTTTTCGTATGTAACCGGTAAATTAATCCACATGCTGAGAAATTAGAATACGAGTTCGACGAAACCGAAGCTGTCTGCACTGCAATGCATCTGCAAAAGAGACGTGGATACATCTTTAATAATATTTCTAAGGCGAACTGATTTTGATCTCAAAAACTTGCGAAGGGAGAGTAAAGTCTGAGTACGGAGACAGAAATGGGACAGATAGGCACTTACTGCTATTAAAGTGTGGTCTCTGGAAACTTGGAGGTGCACAGTGTAGGGCACTTAGTGCCACTTGACGCGCTAATTTTCTTTCGCGTCTCGCTCGACACTGGAATGCTCCCATTTCGCCAAGTCTGCTATCTAGCCATTTAATAATATGTGCAGGATAGCTCAGAAAAAAAGGATTTCTGTTTTTGAAATTAACAAAGGGAATGAAATTATATTTTTGGCTTCACAATGGAGGAGTTTTTCCATTCGGTTGTTTGGTACCGGGATTCGTATCATGAAAAAATACATAGGTAGGCATACATTTTATCATAAAAATACATTGTTTCAAAGTTACTCGTAATTGCAAACACAGTGCCAAATCTAATTAAACATTAACAGAAGGGCGTGTATATCTGTGTGTTGCATCATATCTCCGAAAAGGCAGAACAAAATATGTTAATTAGGTTGTTGTTTGAAAGGTGACTGGACCAAAAATCTGTTTAGGCCATAGAAAATTATAGTGTCGCGTGTTATTGAAATTATGAATTTTACTGAGGTACACGCCAAACTAGAAACACACTACGAATAGCTCTTCTTTTCCATTTAAAGGACCTCTGTTTTCTGTTGATTTCCTCCGTTCTAACTCCTAACTCACCAGCTAGTGGACTCATTAAATGGAACATTGAGCGCGCACAGCGTTGATTGCGCCCTAGCCGGTGTGTAGGGCTCTCGAGTTACAATGGGCGGTTAACGGTCGTCTTGTGCGGAGCCCTAGACTGCGCTACCGGCTCTTCGAGGGGTTAGGCACCTATACGTAGCTATAATCGTTGGTTTCACTTGTTCTACTGCTACGTATGTGTTACGGCTATGTACTGTGGGGCTTGAACTTACCTTATTAAAACTTCGTAAGTTAAAGGCATATTCAGATCATTTGATAACTGCATCATGGTGGTCGGTTACAGCATAAGGAGACATATTTTAGCCAATTATGCAGGTCTATCAAAATATCGCCAAGTAGAAAGTTTCGTGTTTAATGCAGGAAAAGTTTTGTTTTAATTCAAAGATATTTTTACCATTCATGAACTGGGTTACCGGGAACTGTCTGTGTGCCAACTTGCTTATTTCAACCGAACTTTGAGAAAAGATCATTCTCAAAGGACAAGACTTCTATGCCTCATTCAAGAACGGAAATGAGTCTCCGCAAGCGTGGCCGGGCAGTTGGCAGTTGACGCCGCGAGCCGATCCGGAAACCAAGCAATTTAGATCTCTTTGAACTATACACAACTTTGTGCTCCTAGTGCTGACACGCAGACTATGAAATTATCTTCCCACAAAATAAAATAATATGAAGGTTCCCTTTTTAATATAAATTCAGTTATGTTCCAAAAACTACAAACGTGTATAATTATATGATTCAACAATATTTTTTTATAAAAATCATAGCTCTCTTGTCTGGAGTCGAGTCAAAACACAGTAGGTAAAATATTATAAAAATTAAATAATGAGCTATGTAAAAAAACATGTTCTGAAACCTAACCACAGTTCGCTTTTAAGTCTTTATTGGAGTTTCTTAAGACCCGTTGTGATTTGCCTTCGGACTCTTCGTGCTCTTCGCACTCTTCGTTCCAACTGCGTTGGCATCGGTGCCAGCAATGCCAGAATCCGGTTGGGCCAGATGCGCTTCATGAACTCGCATAGTGCCTCCGAATCCAAGGTCTCCTTGCCCATCTTTGGTCCCGGAAATGATTTCACTAGCTCGGCAATGAAATCGTTATCAAGTGGGCCTCCGGCTTCAGCCAAAGCTTTCTCACTAACCCTCGAACTTACATTTTTCAAAGTCAAGAAAAACTTCACAATGTGGACTTCCATCATGTTTCCGAGATAGTCGGCTCTCTTCAATACCAGTTCTCTCACATCTGCATCGAAAATTGCCCAATTTTGGAGCACGGTGTCAAAAGTTACGACAAAGTTACTACGAGTCCTCATCCCTTTGACCCTATCGAGGACCTCGAGGAACTCTTTGTCCACACACACGCTGGTCATTAAAAGATTTTGTAATTGAACGCGGCGCCTTAGCATCTTTTTCAATGCTGTAGTCGCATCCTCGGGCTTAAGCGGATAGTACGAGAGGTCTAATGTCACCAATTTCTTAGCCTTAAACAAATTATGTACAATTACCGCTATAGTTTCACCTGAAAATCTGTTATTACTCAGATCTAGTATTTGCAGTGTTGGGATTAGCGTAATATTTTTAATAGATTGTGCAATTCGATTTCCTTGCAACGTGTTCCAAGCGAGGTTCAACTCTTGTAACATATCTCCGTACGCGATTGAATTAAGCATTGTGGTGGTTGAAGGAATGTGATAAAATTCGTTCCGCGAGAGATCTAAATGAGTAATGGGATTTGATTTTAACAAAACATTAGTTAGCATGAACGCTGTCGCTCTGCCTAATTTGTTGTTACTCAAGTTGTTGCATCCCACCGCGATTCCTTGTATTGTTGTAGTATCTTAGCAAATAGCATATTGTTCATCGAAATCATTTCTAGCAAGATTCAGCGTTGTCAATGATCTGTTTGTGCGCAAGTACGCTCCTAAGCGTAACAATCCCGCCTTCCCGATACGACAACCTGCCAAGTGTAATTCTTGTAACGTAGTTGAAGTTCAACATCTGTCCCAAGTGGTGACTGTGGACACGCATCATGGTCTAGAAAACTGTCAGACATGTTAAATATTTCAACCTTTTTATTATACTGCAATGCCACCGCCATTTAATAAATAAAAAGTTAATAAGTTCATAATAAAAAACAATTCTCCATTCCCGAAACAATAAAATACTTCCAAAATACGATAATATCCTTTAACTTGTGAGCTTTACTGCTTCCAAAAGCATGCCAAATTGCTCAAGAGCAAATAAAGGGCAAGCTTAGTTTAACTGACAGTAGTGTGTCCGATTTGCCGTAGGTAGGTACCACATATTAAGGCATACTAGTAGGCACAGATTAAAGGATACTAGTCGATACCTATCTAACTATAGTACGTAGGTATTTGTATTATAATATGGACTATTCGCATACTGCTTCACCCTATACCAATGGCTTTGGATAATTGCATCAAATTTATAATACTTATTAATACTTTAGGTTAGATCTAAATTATATCATCCGAGGGCCAGCACTTCAAACATTGATTATTATAGTCACAATTACTTCAAAAATTAACAATTAGGCACCTATATAATATAGAGTCCAGAGATAGACATTACAATATTGATACCGATTCAATAAAAGCTCTGTAGCAAACCTAACAAAAATGAAGACACTGAATCTAACTTAATTGTCTATAATGTGATATCGATCTATCTGATTTTTTATTTTTTTTATTTAAAAAAAAACGTAGCCCCGCACACTATAGGATTGATCCTGTATCGTAGGTACCGCTTACAGACATATGATTTTACATACACATCACACCCAGGCCAGAAACAAATATTTTTGGATCACACTAATATTTGTTCTGAGCAGGGAATCGAACCCGTGACACCAAACGCCGCAGTCTGATCATCCGGCTCAGCCACTACGCCAAACGCGCCGTCTATCTAAAAGGATCGTCTCACATAGCCATTACCAGACTATTCATAGATTGTAAGCAGTTTACGTTACGAGCAAAAGTCGTATGTGTCAGAAACTTTTACATCCCACGCAAAGTTCCAACGGTCTAATTGCATCCTGAACTTTGAGCGTCACCCTTTGCCGTCCAAGAGGCAGTAATTGACAATCAAAGCGCGCCCTTTGCCGTCAGAAACTTAGTTAGCTGCTCGATGTGCAGGAAAATTAGTAACGCAATAATGGGAGAGGGTAATAAGGTAATGGAGGGGGGTGGAAGGTCATCCAGAGGGGCAACGAGAGGCCGATCGCGCGGTGATTCAATTAAACGGCAATTCTCGGATGTTATATCAGCCGGTGAAATGTGATCTTGTCTTTGATCGTTTGCTACTAAATTGACTTCGGAAATTACTTTAGTGCTAAAAGAGAGGCTGACAGAGGCTTTTGATGTTTCATACTTTGTGACTTCTAGCAAAGTTTTAGAGAATCTAGCTAGTCTAGACAATTACGCTTTTCCAGTTGGTTGATTTCTCGTTTTGTAGTGCATATTATAGTTGCCATATTAGTTTAGCCATATTATAATCATTTATTGCGCCGTTTCACAAAGATCGCAAGTATATAAATAGTGTAGGTACCAATTTCCATAGATTTCCATTTCCCTTTAAAACAATACCTTCCTATGTCCATAATATACCGCGCCGCACGCCATCAAGCCGGATCGGTCACGGCGGCAATTTCCCATTGCTAATTGATTGGACGGCACTTTATCATGCGACCCTTACCATTCATCATGACTAGTGACATACTGACGCAGGCTCGCACCAAACGCTAGAAACCTTTCATCTATCCATATAATTATAGGCTTATTGAATGTAAGTAAGTTATGTATTTGCCAGGCAGAAGGTACGTATACGTAGCGTATCTTCTGTAGTTTCTGGCTAAGGTATTTACCTTAGTCGTTACACTATCTCACCTCATTGTGATCTAGTTCAAACGCGATGTACTTAGTCATATCGAGCGATCGTCGTAACTGCTAGTACTCACATAGCTCCCAACCCTACAAAGATACGGTAAATAGTTATCATTATTTTCTACTTAAAAAAAGGAGATTTGAAATTCGATTGTTTTTATTTTTAAATTGATGGTGGAAGCTAAGACATTGTTTCTCCGTATTTAAGAATTCTGATAAAAAATCTGTGAAACTAAATACCATCGTTCAAAATACATATTAAATGAAACTATGTAGACCTAAAATGAAATGATTGAATTGACATAATTATTGAAATGGCTGTCCCTCCTCTCTACATCCCTAATATATAATCATGATCAAATCGGCAGTAATAAACAACTATTTCTTCCTAAACAATGCCGGCAGCACCCGGGTGATTTAATATAGGTACCGATCGGGTATAATCTCGTAATACCCAATCATCCGACGGCCGCCGGGACCGGATTTGGTTCGAGACGATTCGATCAGACCGTGCAGATCTTATACCTTAGCCTCCTCGGTATTTAGGCCGACAGGGAGTTGGAAGTTTAATTAGAGTTTTCCGGCAAAAGTGTAGGAAATAGAGATGAGTGAGAATGTGTAATGCAAGATTCAATAAAAGTGAAGCTTTGTTTTTAAGCCACCAAGTGATGTGTTCTGAGTAAGTGGTAGCCGAATGATATCTGAATGTTGGTGCACTACCTTTCGTTTTAGGTTAAAACCTGTCACGAAAGAAGTATTCTAAAAAATTATAATACTTAAATAAAATTCAATAAAAATACTTTCTTTCAGTATTTTATTTATCAACTTGTTTTTGCTTTCGATTTTGTTTGCGGAGTTGGTAGTAGGCTTTTTGCTTAATTAAAAGTAAGTCTATTTAATGAAAACGTACCTACATAATATTGTGTTAAATTACAAAAACTGTCTTTCAATATTTTCTACCTTTTAACTTGTCGGTCGAAATTTTCAACAACATTCCTGCTCAACAAGTAATGTTTCATTATATTTTGGTATTTGACTCGATCGATCAAACCCCGACCTCGACCATGCGGCCCGCAAATCCCCATTATCCCCAACTTAAGCGCGTCGCCCCTCGGAAAGTTAAGAACATCTTGAAGTGCTCCCTTTATCCGCGACCTGTTGCATCCGGCAATAAAGTAAATCCGACCATCTTCCCTTACTTCCCCTTGAAAATGATAGCAATCGGATGTCATCTCTATGGAAGTACCGTAGTGTGCTACGGTTGTGCTTATTTATATGGGATTGAATTATAATGATTCATTATGATATACTTGCTGAATTAATGTTTCTAGCCATGGAACCCCTTTATTATCTTAACAAATAATGTAAAGTCGTCAAAGCACGTATTCGATTAGCCAAGATGACACGAACGTGCGTGACGCATAGCCGTTCACACAATTAAAGACGGAAGTCGCTCGTTTACCAATTGCCTCCGTACTCCTCATTACCAGGAGCTCCTGATTACGTGGGCTGATTCTTTACCCCACATCAATGTAGGTACCTTCTTAGCTACTATCGAAGTGGAACGAGGAAATAGCAGAAGTAGGTACCCGAATTTATGAAGCGACGATATTTCGTAGAGCCCACTACGAAAGCTGTGGAAGTGCTACGAATTTCGTAGTAAGTACTACGAAATGTGAAACTTGTATAACTTTTTAGACTAGGTACCTACTACCTACCTATCTTGTTAGATAATAAATATTATTGAGGTTGGAAAAGCACAGAATAATGTATAATGTATGTACTATGGTACAGAGAGTAAAGTCACCAGGCGAAGCGGCCGTCATGGAAAAATTCCAAAATAAAGTACAAAACTTAATTTCTCTTTTCAATTATTCTCTGAAAGTCGTGCTCGCTCTTGGAAAGTGTCTCAATTGTCTCCAGCCCGACAGAACCGTATTGGGAGTGCGAGCGTCTTAAAAGGCCAATTATGGAACAATTTGCGTCGCCCTCTCGGGACATCGGGCCGGTACGACATTATTGACTCGGGATTGCGACTTATAGCTGCTGAGAAACGATTTCGAGAAATTTCAATGGAAATAAAATAATAGGTATGATATTTCGCCGTTCAGTTTCTGGGTAGAAATAAATAGTAGAATCTGGGAAGATCCATGAAATCTATAAATTAAATGCGTACCTACTTTTACTACAACAATGTATGCGTGGTGTGATGTGTATGAATAATTATGTGTCTGTAAGCGGTACCCACGATACAGGAGCAATCCTAGTGTGGGTTAACAAAAAAAAAAGATCGAGTGTGGTTATTAGAGAGTCTTGCCTATAGAAGAGGTGACATTATTAGGTACGTTTATTTCGATCGCGTCATGTTTCTTAGATGGGCAGAGTTCCTTAGATAAGCCGAATAATGTTTTTTTCCGTGCAGGCGCGTTCCTGGTGCCGTACTGCATCATGCTGGTGGTGGGTGGCATCCCGCTGTTCTACATGGAGCTGGCGCTGGGGCAGTTCCATCGGAAAGGCGCCATTACCTGCTGGGGCCGGCTCGTGCCGCTCTTTAAAGGTACCCACATCGTCAGCAGACATCGACCGACTACAAGATATATTTGTAGAATTGGTTTGCGTATGACCTCACCCGATATGCTTTACAATGGTGCACAGTTACCTAGAAATAAAGTAGTACTTATTTTTGCACTTCAGCAAGTATTATCATGATTCCTCAGTGCGGCGTCCTCAATCCACAAAACAATGTTTCAATGAGGTATCACTGGTTTAAAAAATTACAACCATTAAAGCAGAATCAAGAAGGAAACTCGTAAAAAGCTACACGTTCACATTCTAGATTTACGAGCGACCAGCCAAGTAGCTGCTAATGCCATCCGAGCGGAGTCGCAAAGTGTCTTGAGATCTGAAATTATTGCCGCACTGCACTTAGCACTCGTGCCGCAAACGTCTCGCGGCTGAGTGGTACTTTGCTGCTACTTTGTTCCAAAGGCATGCACGGAATTTCAATGAGATTAGTTGGGTACTTACAAACTTGAAAAAGGAGTTTTACGTATCTTAATATTTGTACAAGTATTGTTTATATGTGTTTAGATTTAGTTTAGGTCCATTCTGTATATTTTACCTCCTGTATTGTTTTAAATGATGTGCAATTTAATATTTTCTATCATATTTTATAACTCTGTAAGGATTAGTTTATGCTGGTCATTAGATGCCTTTACTACCTGACGAAAGAAGCTTACACGTATCGTCACTCAGATGTATAAAAAACTAATATTGTAAAAGTACAACATCATAACAAGATTGGAAAACCTGATTGATGTGACACAATATAACCAAACTTCTGGTTATTATATATACTCGTAGTATATAATTAGGTAGTATTCCAACTCTATGGGGCAATGTAGCCAGTAAATTGGTATGCGCCTACCTAGGTATCCTAACAACTGGTAGTGGACAGCATTTGGGTTACCTAAGGCCGAGTATACCTAATATGTACCTACCTGTTATTATCTATGCATAAGTTTATCTGTTTTACCTAGAGTTAATCAAGAAATTTTAATAAATAGGTCAGCTGATTGCTTGGTAATAATTAAAACCCCTTCCGCTGGTCAGTTGTAATCCACATCTCAAGATCTTTTCATGCAAAACACAGGCCGTGTCATCGCCGCCCCTCGCACTTAACTCCCATAATTGACACCATTTCCAGGGCTCCCCTTAAGTGCTCCACACGACCCACGAGCCTCTCAAAGCCCGGTCTCGTAGATTTGTGAGGCTTATGCCGTGATTTCATTTCACTCGATTGTCACGTCGGCCCCGCTGAGTGGCTGCCGCGCGATATGATTTTCGAGATATAAAATTGGAAATGGAGTGGAAAGGTGGCGGGAAATTCACTCTGAGAGCATATTTTTTATTGAAACGGATTTAGTCCGGGAATTGACCGATAAAATTTTATTCGGCCGTATGCTTTATTTCTTTTGCCTTTGTGGACTGAAAGCGGAGCATGGGACAAGGTCGAATCTGTTATTATGTTAACCTATAGTTATATATTGCTCTTGAAGGATTATAATACTGTAAATTATGTTAATTAATTAGTTTTGGCAAATGAAATAGCTACGTAATATGTTAGTTAGGAAGTTACAAGAGCGTCCGGTGGATAGTAACTCTGATGCTTTTCCTATTAGTCCGCCATCGGCTAATGCTCAGACCAACCTAATACTTATCAGCAAGTATACACAATAGTGTGTGATGTGTGAGCTTCTGCTTATCACGATTTCGTCAACCAATTCCAAGTATCAATTTCGTAAAGGTACCTAAGTTAATAAATACCTAATGATCTGATTTCATAGAAGTAGACATCCAACTTTATCATCATTAGGTATCGGGTACGCCGTGGTTCTGATCGCATTCTACGTGGACTTCTATTACAACGTGATCATCGCCTGGGCGCTGCGGTTCTTCTTCGCGTCTTTCACCACCATGCTACCTTGGACCAACTGCGACAACGAGTGGAACACCCCTTCTTGCCGACCGGTGCGCTTAACCATATAATATTATCATTGATGTTTTAGCAACGAAGGCACTTGCTCGTTCAAAAATAAAACTTACCGTCTTTCGTAGTGAGATAATAAACTAATAGGAAATTAGGATAAATTGCTTCCCTGATGTAAACATTCACGAGATCGTTCACAATATTATGTATAGAGTCAGATAAAATATTATTGACTCTGTCTTCCTTTAATATTGTAAATACCCACTACAGTTCTGTTAAAAGGCTTTCATCGTGAGATTCAAGCATTTCTCTGTGTTCGCAGTTCGAAGCGTTCTGGGATGTGGCTGGCAACAGAAGCCGCTCTCGCAACAGCTCATCTCCTCTCGGTTCACCGCCAACCACTCCCTTCACTTCCGCTGCTTCTGAATATTTCAAGTAACTAGAAACTTCACTTCGTCTTGTGCTTTCACCAGTAAGATTTTGATTTAAAACTCTTCATGATTTTGCAGCCGTGCGATCTTAGAACTTCAAGGCAGTGATGGGCTGCACGACTTGGGCACTATCAAATGGGACATGGCACTCTGTCTGCTGGCTGTCTACATCATCTGTTATTTCTCCTTGTGGAAAGGCATCAGTACTTCTGGGAAGGTATGGTACCTACATTTTCGCTTTGGCATGTTCTTCACATATGATATCCCACAAATGTTTCAGGTGGTTTGGTTCACGGCTTTATTTCCGTACGCTGTTCTTCTGATACTCTTGGTTCGAGGCATTACTCTCCCAGGTTCTGCCACTGGCATCCAGTACTACCTTAGCCCTAACTTTGAGGCTATAACACAACCGCAGGTATACCTTGTTATCTTATTAATACTTGCATAATTACTTGGTATCTTGCTAAATCTCCTGTTTGTGTTGTTAGGTTTGGGTCGACGCAGCAACTCAAGTTTTCTTCTCCCTGGGACCAGGATTTGGAGTACTTCTTGCTTATGCTTCATACAACAAATATCATAACAACGTTTATAAGTGAGTTTCCTCCAACCAATTATTTTTGATACCAAATTTGTAATAATTTCCAACTTCCCTGATCTGTGTAGTCAGTCGACTTAAGTAGGTACTGTACATAGGCTTGTCTTAACTTTTTGCACAGGGACGCGATTCTAACCAGTGTAATCAACTCCTGCACATCCTTCATCGCTGGCTTCGTGATCTTCAGCGTGCTTGGTTACATGGCGCACGCATCGGGCAAGGACGTCCAGGATGTGGCGACGGAAGGTCCAGGGCTGGTCTTTGTGGTGTACCCAGCGGCTATAGCCACCATGCCAGGGTCTACCTTCTGGGCACTTATATTCTTTATGATGCTATTGACTCTTGGATTGGACAGTTCGGTAAGATCTTTTCTTTATTTTAACAATACTTATGCATAAATTAAGTAACTTTTTATGCGATAAGTTCAGACTTATAAATAATAGTTAGCTCTAGACCTGCCACAGGGAAACTCAATAATTGGCAGTTAGGAAATAACCAAAGTGTTTGCTTATTAAAAACAAGGAACAATACATTACTAAAGTAAAAATACAATAATAGGTAGGTACGAGTATATCTTAATATTATATTATGATGCTCTAGTTGTATAATATAATATTTATTCATCTAAACGTAAGTACTTCCCTTTAAATATTATATCGTCTAGTTTGGCGGCTCCGAAGCCATCATCACCGCTCTGAGCGACGAGTTCCCCCCAATCGGACGCCACCGTGAAATCTTCGTGGCGTGTCTCTTCACGCTATACTTCATCGTGGGGCTGGCGTCCTGCACGCAAGGCGGGTTCTACTTCTTCCAACTGCTGGACCGATACGCTGCGGGATACTCCATACTGATAGCCGTGTTCTTTGAGGCTATCGCTGTATCTTGGATCTACGGTAAGCTGTAGGTACATGTGCTGAGTGGAAAACGTGTAGATTGTGGATACGATCGTTTTAATAGTTATCAAGTTAAAACAGATCTTGTGTATTCGGTGCTTATCTAGCTACCTCTCTAAATTGTGATTAACTACAACATGGTTAAGAAGACGAGAAATATTGTTACAAATATAATTCAAGATCTTCTCATTTGGTCACGCACGGGATATGCTATGTCACCGCGCAACTTACTATGTTCTAGGCACTGAAAGATTCTGTGAGGACATTCGGGACATGATAGGATTCAGACCCGGGCTATACTGGCGCGTGTGCTGGCGTTTCGCCGCGCCTATCTTCCTACTTTTCATCATCGTATACGGACTCCTAGACTACGAACCCCTGCAGTATGAAGGCTATGTGTACCCCGGCTGGGCCAACGCGCTGGGCTGGGCCATCGCCGGTTCTAGCGTCATGTGTATTCCAACTGTGGCTATCTATAAACTGCTGACTACTAAGGGCACTTTCGTTGAGGTAAGCTCTTTGATTTACTGTTTAGTCTTTTGACCTCTCTATTATAATCTCTAATGCCTTACTTTCATTTTTGGTAGCTTCTTAACGAGTTTTTTACATATTCCAGCGTCTGACCATCCTGACGACCCCATACGCAGACACGCTTGCCCACGGCACCGTTCACAACGGCATGGTGGTGTCGGAGTCCGGAGGCGTGAGGCTCGCTTCAGCAGCTCACACACCGACCAGCCCCGCTCCCTCTGCGCCCGCGCTCTCGTCTTCCCCCGCGCTTGTCTGAGCGTCGCTTTCCTTTGACGTCTACTATGTCTAACATCGCTAAAGCTTTCGATATTGTTTTACCGGTGAACAAACATGTAGATTGTAGGGGTCCCGCAAGGATTCATGTTAGGTCCTGTTTAAATTCTTCTTCGGCTTCGAATTCGGACGTGCAAGTATTGCTGATTTAGAAATATTACCGCTTCGGTAGACGTCGAAATATTATACTAAAGCAAAGTGGAGTAGACGCGTCGATGGACTTTTTGGACGTTGTAGTAGTGAAGTTATCATGGTATTTTTATTAAGGTTAAAACGCTTTAGGTATAATGCTTCTGCAGTAAAAATGACCACTTCCAAGTCTTTGTATTAGGTACTTGGTGTGTTTTTCCTCTCTAGTAGTTTTACTTATATAAGTACCTTAAGATGTAGTATAGGTATGTGTGTACGTAATTTATTATATTATGGACTGTATGTGGGGAAAGTTAACACTAGGTATATATCTACTTGGCTTAAAAAAAGTACATTTTCTTTCTGCACATTTGCAAAAAATATATAATTCAAGGAATATCCTTACTGTAGGTAGGGACTTGGAATATAAGTAAAAGTAGGTAAGTTGTTAGCAATTATATTAGCTTATAATAATATAATATGAATTTGTTGCTTCACTGTAGAAAGATAATATTCAATAAGAGTTCAGAAAACCGTCGATGTTATATAGCTGTAGGTATAAATGGTAGACAAATGAAAGAGCAGGAAGGTTGAAGCTGGAACAATTTTATTAATAAACTAACCCCTTTAATCAGATATTTATTTTGAGTCATTTTATCTTGCTAGGATGCCAAAGATTATAAATAATTTTGTTAGAATATTTTCAAGATTTATTTATTATAGATATATTTCTTGTGTTCTTCTTTTTTTTACCAAATCTTATGACATATTTGTACCTACATATTTGCATGTTTTAATTTTAACGGAATATAATTACATTAATAGACAGTAAGTACTTAGATATCTTTAGCTCGTAAGTAAACTGTACTACGGTATGATACTTGAAACGTGTAATATAGCATTAATAAATTAATCGTGTTTTTTGAAGAATATGGGATAATGGTATAAAAAACGATGGGTGGGATCGTAGCTTCAATGTCGCAAAAAATTTAGGAAATACGTTTAAAATAGTTTCTTCATTATATCTCTACTTAGGTACTACTAATACATTATGTAAGAATAAACCTATGCTTTAGATACAATTAGATATTTTCTTCTACAATCTTATATATATTATATGGTGGAGAAAAAACTCATGTTAACAATACAGGCGAGCTCCAATCCTTACTAATTACTTTTATATTTTAAAAGACAGTGAAAAACATGAATATTGATTGACATTCTATCTTTAGTTACTATGGAGTAAAATAGTAAATTAAGAAAACACAAAATGCTGTGTAGATAATAGAAACTGTAGTTTAATATTTAATCTAAATATTTAATCAGAACTGTAAGTTCATATACCCACATATACATACTTAAATAATGTAGTTTAGTAATAGTAGAGTAGTTTTTCTCTTGAATATTTGAAACTTTCTCTGTGTTTTAATGTATTTTAAAATATCTCTTCGATCTTGTAGGTGTTGTGACTAGAAATGTAGAAAATAATTTTGGTGCTCCATATTATTATTATTTTTAAGTTTTTTACATACATACATATATTATTTTTTGTTTATTAGCATTTCATCACTCCGTCTTGGGCAATGCGGATTGATGAACTGTAACTGAACTATAATTATTATGTATTCATATTTTTTGTATCCTACACACAACTGAAAAATGTTGTTAAAAAAACGTTTGTAATTTTTGCATTATTTACTTATTAGTATATTTTTATAGTATATTATTAGGAAGTTATAGTATTAGGAAGATATTTTTATATCCATTTCCTTTATTTACATAAAGGAAATGGATATAAAAATATCTTCCATTTCATTGATGATTGGCGCTCCACACACGAACTAGTGCTATGATGTGTACTATAAATATGCTTAAATTGAATACCTATCGTAGTTCTAATAATATTTCATATTCAAAAATGTTATTGACGTTCAATCTTATTGATATTATTCGCTTCTACCATTTTACCTTAACTTACTCTTCTATATACCTATTAACATTCTAAATGTATCTATGTACCTACGTATGTGTATCCTACTTCACTATTCTAACAATACATTAAACAATATTTATGCTTACTTAGATATGTAGTGTAGTAAAACATTACCTCTGTATGCATGTTAGATCTGTTTTGTAATTATTAATGTACTTATTCAATTTTATAGCTGTTTGTGTTACGATCAAAAGTCATAGCAGCCATTATGACTCATTGATTAATTAAATAAATTTATACTTACATAATCTAGAGTAGACTTTTATTTGATATTTAAGAACTTGTCAGGGTTAGTCAGGTACCTAAGTACTTTTGCAAAAAAATGCCTGCCTATTTGGTACTAAGTACTACATACGTGATTTTCTAGGAGTGCTGGGTGCCCCACTCACTGCTCAGCTGCAGAAATCCACTGCCCACATAATATTATGTTTCACCCAAAGAAACCCGATAAAAGGCATACAATCTGTGATTGAATTGTGTAATTATGAACCTTATTGTTCCGGTAATACGGCCTAAGTATATACCTACATCAATAAATAGTTCAATTTAAATCGGAGATAATAGGTAGGAGCTAGTGGCGGATTTAAGGGCAGGCTAGGTAGATTTGAATCTAGGGCGGCAAATTTGAGAAATCACTTACCGATTTTTTTTTAGCCATTTTATAGAATAAATCATAAAGATTTCTGTAAGACCCGAAAAGTCTCAACCGAAACATCTTAAAATAATAAATAATCGACTCACACCGCAGTTTGAAGACCACAAACACTTCACAATTCACAATTTACACGAAATAGTGCACAGCTATCCCTATAAGACACAACCCCTTTTACTTTTATGTTGAGGATGTGTGTGCGTACTGTGCGTCACTGTATAATTTTTTTCAATCGGCCATCCCGTGTAAAACACGTCTCTCCACTCGCCAATTATTGCCTCTCCCTCATTTTATTCCAAAGCTTGCGTACGCGCTAATAATATAGTTAGATAGCTACGTTTATAAGGTATTTAATTTAAGTGAGTTATAATATTTCTATACATTACCTCTAACGAACACTCTACACATTACCACTCGATGCAACATGAGTTTGAGAAAAAATACGAAACCAAGTCTCTTTTTCAAATTCCCGCCAAAACTCAGTGGGTAGGTAGTAGGTATACCTACCTACTCTTACTACAAATTCTTACTCTACTCATTAGCCTCGCTTTTCAAAACGATTAAATTAAATGTGGAGCGTAGATTTGAGTTGAGACTTTAATATAATGAGAAAGTTTACTTACGCTGCAATGCTGAAAGTGGAGTTTTGGCGGGAATCCGATAGTGTGGCGTTGTTGGTTTTGTATTATTAGCTCAAACTTGTGTTTCTTCGAGTGTTAATGTGTAATATTGGTGGAATATTAACCATTAAGTGTTCGTTAACGTGCACGAGAGTAGGCGAATGATATAAACTCAAAAAACGTGTCATTTCGCATTTTTTCCAAAACTCCCAGGAAGTTTCAGTAAAGCATCCACTACTTTACTGAATCGTGACTGAAGATGTAAATAATTGACTTGACTACTTGACCACGATTGCTATAACATTGCTGTGACTTTCATGTGAAATTAAGAAATACTTAAAATAAAATACTTGACACTGGCTATATGCACAAACCGTGCGAAGCCATTACTAAAAAAAAATAAAAAAAAAAAAAATAAAAAAAAAAATGCTGAAAGTCAAATTGACGTACTTTTCATGGGCGCTTTTAAAATAGATAAGAATAGGGTCGGTACCGGTAGGGCTTTGAAGTAGTCCCACCAGGTCAGCCGCTGAGGCGAGATGATGAATGATGAATGCCAACACCGTGTTTACCTGGTGTTGGCATTCATAATCCCGCCCCAGGATTTTGAAGTGATAACTTCTTATGTTACGTAGCGCGTTACAGCGCCCCAGTCTACCTGACTTCCTTTTGTTGCACGCAGGCGGCAGAGGTTATCACTTTTGTAGGGCGTCTCGGGACGCATATACGTTTTATTATAATATTATTTTGACATTGGCTAAATGTACAAAGCGTGCGAAGCCAAAACTAAAAAAATATAATGTCGTGTATGTCAACTTCAACTTCACTTTCTCAATTCCTGTCAAAGTATGGTTGACTCCGACTGTCTTGACAAACAAGTTGAGAGGACAGTCGGACAGTTATTTTCTAGGTTGTTTGCTTGCGTTTTTCCTCGAACATTTTGTGTAAAAAATCAATAATGGACGGAAAAATTGAGGAAAGTTCCTCTAAAGATAAAACTATATTCGATGCCATAGGCCAAAATGACTTGGACGACTTTAAGAGCATCCTGGTTCAACACAAGGGCACCTTCGATTTCTTTGACGAAAATGGTATGACCGCCCTACAGCACGCCGCCTATAAAGGAAACAAGGATATGGTGCAATTATTGCTCGATAGGGTACGTAACTACCGATTGTTGTATAGCCTTTGAGGGTGTGCTATTATGGCTCAAATGTTGGAATGGTTCCTTTCAGGGAGCTGACGTGAATTCCGGAAAACATGAGTACAACTACACAGCGTTGCATTTTGGTGCGTTGTCCGGCAGCTCGGAGGTGTGCAAGCTGCTGCTCGACGCCGGTGCCAAGCCCACCGCCACCAACTCCGTGGGGCGCACTGCCGCGCAAATGGCAGCGTTCGTCGGCAATCACCACACCGTCGCAACGATCAACAACTTCGTCCCCCGCGCCGATATAGCCTACTACTCCGTCCCTCAGGGGCAGCAAACTGAACCTTACCTACCTCAAATACTAGTGGACCCCTTACACAAATTTGTTTTGGGTGTGAACGTTCACCCCGTGAGGTTGGCGTTGAACCTGCAGCATGCCACCGGCCTCCTAGACGAAGCGGAGAAAGTCAGCAATACCCTAGAGTTGCTGTGCAAAAAGGAAATGACGAGAGGTAACGAAACTAACGAGGTCATGTCCTTCAAATACCACTACCTGGCTTACATCATAAGAGAAATTCATAACATCAGAGACAAGCACAAACCCAGCACGGAGAAGGAGGACAAGAAACATGACATTGTCGAAATATTCTCTAAAAAACTATTGAAGCCCGGTAAGGATGGAGTTTCGCAGGACTTGATGGATGCATTCCTAAAGGATTGCGTGCGAGAGTTCCCTTACAGGGAATGCACCACGTTCCACCAGATGGTTTCCTCATTGACTAGTAAAGACCCTCCCACTGCATTGTCTGTGATCAACTGCACGATAAACGGCCAGAGAGGCTTCGTTGACGCCATACCTTACTGCAGCACCTGCGGAGAAGAGAAGCCGGCTAAGAAGTGTTCAAAATGCAAGTCAGTACAGTACTGTGACCGGGAGTGTCAGAGACTGCACTGGTTTGTGCACAAGAAGGCGTGTAACCGTGAGGCAAGCGTTCCTGTGACTACACAGTCTTCCCCAAGTGCCAACCACATTGACACCAACGAACTCAGTAATGAGCTTCAAAACCTCATCGCTGGGTAGAAGAAGATTCTCCGCATCACTGAACAAATATAACTATAATTGCACTACATAGAACTTCTGTCATTGTTGTCTTGATGTTGTGAAATGCTTTAACGCAATGTGTATGTATCCTTTACCTATGTAATAAGATTAAATGTACCTACCTAACATTATGACTTTTAATTTCTGTTGCAGCTGGCTAGAGTCTAGAATTTGGGAGACATTTTCCATGTTGGATTGCTTTTCGAAATAAAAACTACAGGAATGTGCAAGTTCTTTTGTGACTTTTTCTAAGTAAGGGTATGAGGCTATAATAGATTGGATCATCCTAAACAAATAAGGCGTATTATAAAGTCTATCTTTAATCTTAAAATCCATTTTTATTATCTACTTGTGAATAAAAAGCAACAATATTTTTTTAATCTATATATAATTATGTATGTACTTATAATGCAGCAATAAACATAACAAAAGTGTAGCATGTTGAAGTGAAACAAAAAATTCTGTCTAGGAAACATCAAAGAAGGGAAGAATATAAGTCTGTTTGTAAGAACGAAATTCATGGCAATGCAGTTTTTACTGATAGGTAGGTAATAGTTTGCATTCAAATCAACTTAGTAAAAACCAACACTTGAGCAATATTACTAATGGAGTTGGAGTGGTTTTGCCCTGTGGGTAAAAGCTATTATTATCTAATATAATATATAGGTACACAATATTGCAAAACATTTATTGTGACAAATAATGAATATCTTTAAGTACAAACTACTTCAATGACTGGTATATTTACAGTATGTACAAAATAACTTTAGGTACTCATTATTGGGAGAAGGTATAAGTACTAATTTTAGGAGAGGGTATATAATAATTTTTATTATAAGTAGGTACTATACTATCATCTAAGGGTCAACTTCTAATCTTAAATAATTCGTCTAAAGTACAACTAGGTATTACAAATAAGGGTTTTTAATTACAATTAAATCATTATAGAGATATGGTTACAATTGCAATGTGTAAATGAAATAGTAGCTTTCTTTTAAATAATAAGAAAATATTATATGATAGTAAGTAAGGCACAGTTATCACAATTATTCACAAAATATAATATTATGCACCTTCAAATAACTTTACACGAGGTAGATCAGAGAGTCCCACGGCAACGCGTAGGTACCTATACTATACGAGTAAATATTAAATTAACTATCTCTACATTGGTAAGTAAATATTGCGAAATACGCCCGTCGCATACCCATAAAATATTCATTTACAAATCTGCACATTTACAACTCTATATAAATTAGCTTTCAAAATATACATTTTATCGATAGACTTTATCTAAGACTGCTTAGCTGTCAGCCTTCGCCCAAAAGGGCGCTTATCGTAAAACTTTTGAGGCGTCGGCAAGGCGCTGGAGCGGGCGCTGGTGGCGTCGGGGCTTGAGCCGGCGGCGGCAGCCCCGGGCCCCAGGAGAACCCCGGCATGGGGCTGCCGGGCCACAGCCCCAGCGACATCGGCATGTGCAGAGGCATGTAGGGGAGTTCAGGTGGGTAGAACGGAGGAGGTGTTCTGTCAGGTGGCGCCACGAGGGGGGCGGGAGACTCCACCAGAGGCGGAGACCGCGGCGACGAGGACCGCAGGCTCCCCTCCTCGGAGCATGAGGAGGCGGCGTCGGAGCAGGGCCGCTTGGGTTCACTCGACTCGCCGCTAGATGGCTCCGCGCCGCCATCGCCGGTATCCACGCTCTTCCGCTTGCACTTGGACTGGCCGCACGCGCGGAAGCCTTTAGCGAAAGGATTGTTGTCGATCTTTAACTTCGTTATCCTGTCATTCTGTGAATAAAGAAAATTAAGTTCGTGTTAATCCAAATTATTTGACACAGAACTGTAGCTCAGTAGGACTAGGCACCTATATTATTTACCACGAGCTGATTTTCTTTGTCCAATCACTTTGATTATAAAATACAAACACAAATATAACATTCCATTTTGTGCGATTCAGCAATCTACAGGCAGTAAGGTACCTAAAATATTAAAAAAAAATATTTTCGTCTCGCACGGAACTTCGTTATCTCGTTTTGAGAATGCAATTTAAACATCCGTTTCCGCATACATCCCCGGCGTCGCTAATAGCTTGTAAGGGATAATTGTCGCACATGTGGCGTGACATGTCTGGCGACAGGCCAATTAGGAGGCAAGTGCACTAGTGTGTCGCCCGGCGCCGCCCGCCCGGAGAGCGCAAGGCGGCCGCCTCGACGCCACCGCCGCCGGCGCCTAGCGCAACTCGCGAACGCATACCGTAACAACTAACACGAAACTCGATACAAGCGCAGTTTGCGTAAGTGACGATGACATTTTGTGGGCAAAATTAGCTGGCTCCATTTTTTCAGCGTCTCATCCAAATCGAGTTTGCAGGCGAAGGTTTTCGAAGCTCCCGCTTATCTAGCGAAATCCCAAGCGCAAATATTGCCGTCGCGATACGAGAAGTCACTTGTAAAAGTCTGTTTACATGCCCCGATAAGGCGGCGCCGGGCCGCGTGCGCCGCGCGGCTAGATAACCACCTCTCGCCAGATAGCGAGGAGTGCTAAAAGCCTGCTGTTAGTGGAGCCAAGTGCAGTTTTTGAGTGAATGTCTGAGGCGCGGGCGCCGCCCCCGACCCGCCCTGTCGCCTGTGACGTCACCCCGTAAACTCGTCGTCGCCGCTTTTGGCGTGACTATTTCACATATTTGAGACTGTCGCCAGTTTTTTAAGGAATGTGTAATTAGGGTCTGAGCAAATTTGTTTTATTTATCTAGCGGATAACCCAAAATTACCAGGCAAATTCGAGAGGACAAAAAAATGCGATAACAGGGCCTACTAAGTGTGCGTCTGTAATGGAGAGTTGATATGTGCGTAAACTGTTACAGCGACGCATTGTAATTGAATATGTTCAGCGTTTCCTTTACGTGTTTTTGCGATGTTGTAATTGAACCGGCGCGGCTTGCCACCTAGTTACGCTCTCGAATAACGCGTCGGCTTTCATAAAAGCAGTTTGTAATTTGTCGGTAATTCACAACAATGGTAGTCTGCTAGCGGTCGCCTGTCTGGGGATAATGCGCAACGATACGTGCCGGACAGCATTGTCCAGGTCCGGTCCCGTTAGCCGGACAATATCCGGATAATCCTTCAAAGCTACCGATGGTACGGACGCGAGAAAACTTGCACGCTTCGCTGCGGTCAACATAGAGAGAGGTGCGCGAAGAAAGAAGCCGCCCTAGCTAATTACGGAGGGGTGGATTATGCAAGGAAACGTCACGGTGCGCTGACACTCAAAGGGATGCTTTTTAATGTCAGAAAACAAACAGCGGGGGAGCTGTATGTGCCGCGGGCTTACGAGCCTGCAACCGTAGGACATGTAGTTTTAATAAATCGGATTAAAGCTCGAGCGGTCTCATGGAGCGCCGTAATTTTATTAAATATCACCAAATACACTGCGTCAATGCGAAACAGGCATAATTTATACTACGAGTTTATAATAAATAGATAAGTAATACATTTAACATTCCAAATAAGGACCACCTAATAGGTAGCTACAAAAGAAACGCTCCGATTTCTAACAGTTATCGCACTTTCAAGAAGTAACGGTTCATAATTCACAGTTTCTTGAGTTTCCAAGAGCTGCCGAAACGTATATGGCTGAACAGTAATTGAGCGAACGATACGCGCGGTCCAAACAAAACCTCAAATTAGTTGGCATTGTTTAGCTAAGAGCGCTTACACAATGACCGCTAGAGTCGCCGCCGCGCCGGTCGCAATCTCTGTCGCATTTTTTCTGCGTTTGTAACCGGCACTGCAGCGCATGCATCGTAAAAGCTTTGGCGCCTTCAGTGGCGCAAAAAAATGTGGTCGTCATAAGTGCGAATCACCGAATATTCCGGGAACCGTACTACGTTTCCTGAGAATCTGGGAGGTGAGATCGTATCAGACGGGACTGCCCTAGTATTTTTTATGAGAATAACACCATTGCTCTAACGGTAACCGTTTAAATGTAACAAAGCCTAACATTGTAGTTATACTCTTTCCAAAAGAAAGCCTGTTTTGCAGTGGGAACGAAATGAGCTGGTGATGAGTAGGTACCTACCTACTCTACCACTCGTAGTACCTAGCAAGATAAGAAAGATTAATCGTTATATTATATTTTTTCAATACTGGGGCCGTATTATGAACTCTTATTCCCAGACAGTTTACTTAACCCAGATTACTTACTGACATAAAAGTTGTGTTAGCATTGTGTATCAACTAACAACATGCCTAATATCAAAACAAATTGACAGTTAAATTAAACGAAATAATATCATAAAATTCTAATTGAAAGGATGGTCTGAAACAAAAGACCACAAATGTTCTAGAAACAAAAGCTTGATACACACCTGGTAAGCAGTGACAGCGATGAACTCCGTTTCGGGGAAAGAGAAGGAAGCGTGCGGAGCACCCCAAGCCAGAGCCGCGGCGTCCCGCGCGCGCACCACCAGCACCCGGGGACGGTACTTGTGCATCGAGGTCAGGACCATCTGGAACAAACAATACACCGTCGTTTTAGAACTAAACTACACCATACAGAACCTGAATGGCGGTGAGACCAATGCGTAGCTTTCAGATTGCGCCGGAAATTATCGAGCGCGCGTTATTCCAATAGGATCAATAAGAACACTAAAAAGTACCTAATCATAACACAGCAAGGCTTATGATTAATATGCTGTAAGTTTGAATTAAATTGTGTAGCTCACATGAGAGAAGCAAGAAAATCGTCCTAGCCGCGTATGTGTAGGTATATACTCGTATATTATATGGCTTTGTGTGTCTTTCTTAATTAATATTTTAACGTTAATTACTAATTCGTGGCAATAAACATTTAATTCCTATTCCTACATGTATAATGACTTAATTTTGTTCACCGTTTTGAAGCTATAAAATGTTATTAAATTTTATATAATTTCCCTGTTTTTTTTACGAATCTACTAAATTGGTTAACCTGATCGCGAAATTTTCTACAACTACAATTCCCTTAAATACTTGTGTATATTGTTGGTAAGTGACATAGTGGTAGTTAAGTATCGGGCAGGCTGCCGTCGCGCCGCCGCCGCCGGCGTCTGTTGTGTGTACAAGAGCCCTTATCTGCGGTATACTTGACGCGCGAATACCGCTACCTGCGCGGGCGCCGACGCCGCAAGTGCAGCCACTTCAAGTCAAAAAGGATTCGCTGCCATTGTTTTACTGTTTTAAAGTGGTAAAAATGCAAAGCACTTGTAAATGAAAGTGTTGTAATTTTTTAACTTATTGTCACAGTTTTTGTACATTTACACGTAACAAAAAGGCTGAGTATTTCTAAAGGGCCTATTCAATTTGCCAATTTCTTCCCGCGAGAACCTTTAAAGTGACTTGGCAGTGCTTAGATAAAACATCTGAATAGTTAAGCATTTATGTGTACTAAAGCACTCGCTTTACTAATTACACTGTTGGCAATGCGTGTGGCGCGATAAAGTTGTCTAGACATTAGCATTAGCTAATTGTAGGTTGGGTGAGTTTATCGCCGCGCGTCCGCCGTCCGGTCCCACTATCGGCCGCCCCGGCAGCCCGGCAAATGTGCACGCCACTTTATGAAATATTGACAGGAGCCACGCCTAGCAATCCACGTTGATTTATGCGCAAGGTGCTTGTTTGTTTAAAGGATTGAAAGTGTGTAATTGTGTTTGTTTAAAATGTTGAATGATAACTTTTTGTGAGTACTTAGTACCTACCTATTACAAAACTATTTATAAAACGGTTAGGGTAGTCAAGTAAATGTTTTAAATTATTACGTAGATATTATTAGTATGCTGCTTTTTAGAACTTCTTAAACTTTCTGCTCTTTAGTCCTAAAAATCACGGCTCCTTCAATATCCCTCGAGGGAAAATACATTGACATGGATTGACAGATAGTAAAAATTCGGAAGCTCGTCCATCAAATATTGTGCCTGCCATCAAATGTGATTGAAATGGAGATAACGAATGATCGAAAAGGTATGAAGAGATACATAGGATCGGCCAAAAACTAACTCCCTTATTCATAAAAAGTTCCACAAACGTGAATCGTGTGTTCGAAAAACTAATATTTTGTTGGTGTCAAGTAGGTAAATTTTGTGACGTAGGTTACAAAACTCAAGGTTCAATTAATGTTTAACTACAATCTAAATTTATGGGCATGCGTTTACCATTAGGTGAACGACCTGTCGTTACTTGCCATATACGAATTGGCGTATTATATTGGCCTTGGTTATTGTTCCCTACAAAAGACTTCAACGCGTTACTTTTTAAACCATTTGCTATACCAATAAAAGTGGCTGCTACAAACCCTTAGCGGTCAACCTTATTGTAATTAGGACAAATGGCTCTTTGGAAATCATTAAATAATTTTCAATAAAAAAAGTTGGAACTTCCGTGTAACAATTGGGCCTAATCTACGCCATGCTACGATAATCTACTTGTACGTTTCAAATAAGAACTTATGTAAGTACCTATGTAAAATTTTAAATGCACTAACTAATTATTAAACGTTGTTCGGAACAAAGCTTTTAACGCCGTTTATCAATTACAAACCACGACAAGATTTAAGATAGCAGGGGTAGGTTGGGGTAAAGCGAACAATTTCTAAAGGCTCAACCCGCCGCCGCCGCCTCCTACCGCAAGGCTGCGTCCGATGTATATCGTCATCCCAATGTGTCGTAAAACTTGGCTTTACATGTGTTTTTCGTAAACTCTTTTTTATACCATGAAATATGATGACGGATTTTATTACCAAACTAAAGGGCTAATGTTTTGTTCACCAAATATTTTAATGTTAGACAAAATTAGTTGATGCATAGTTATACATTTCATTTACGGATGATCAATCAATTATTATAAGTAGAATAATGTTTTTGGACTAATGTCATATATGTTTTTGGAATAATGGTATTGAAAATGATTTGAAATGCTAGTTTTACATATAACTATATACATACAAAAAATAATTGGCTTACCTACTCAAAGTGAATTTATAGAGCGGGAGGATAAATTAGTCATAGGCTTAGTAGTAGGTATATTGTAAATAAGTACTCTTCTATTCCTCGCTATAATTAACTAAACTACTTGGATCTATATATTAGCTTCTAACTTTGCTTTTCATTTACTAATTCACTTTCACTGCTAATCCTTTTCGTAATTACGCATCTTTTCTCAGATACATTATTTCTAAGATTTTGTGCATATCAAGATTTTGTGCATCCTTTGATCTAGCGTTAAAAAGATTAACAAAAAGGGTGCACAATAAGAAGAATGGAGCTTTTTGTTACAGGTGGTAACAGCTCAAGTGCACAGCAAGCGATGCGAGCGATTTTCCATGCGAATTGACTCGCTCCCGGTCTCTCAGTAGCGGCGACTATTGTTAGGCTGTGTGCACAAAGACGCCGCCCGCCGCGCCGCCCGCTATCCCGAACGCAGCCAAGCGCGCGAGCGGACAGTTTTTACCGTCCTTACCCGTCATAATAATACGTGTTATGACGTTTTGTAATGTGCGCGACGGCGTAAACGACGTTTGTTTTGATAGATGAACTGTGTTTGTAGTAACGTGCGTTGTGGTAATAATGTGCGAGGTAGTGAAATTACAAAATGTTGAAGCAAGAGTTGTTTTTTATATAGTTACCTGTATAATAGTTAATATACAGGTAACTATATAATAATATAATAAACTAAACATTTCTAATAATATATAATTATTCCTAACTAGCTGCGCCCCGCGGTTTCCCCCGCGTTTGGATAATATACGATATGTCTTTATGAATTGTAGCCTATGTGTTATTCTGATATGTAAGCTATATTATTGTGAAGTTTCATCAATATCCATTCTGTAGTTTTTGCGTGAAAGAGTAACAAACATCCATCCATCCATACTTTTATAATATTAGTAGGAAGTAGGATAATATCCAGAACGTAATACGTGTATAGTATGTGCGGCATTTGTAAGAAATAATAGCGAACATTTATAATGCTAATAACAAACATAACCATCATCATTCCTATTTAAGCAATCAACCAATCTTCAGTATGAATATCAAATCCACAAAATACGTGCCAGCAATAAAGGCTAGTTTGTGAAGCCCATAAAATGCAAACAGTGTTTAATGTAAGAGCTAGGGCACACTGCAGGCGTCATTAATCGAGACGTTAGCCGCCCTGTCCAAACAGGCCGCCCGAATAAAAGAGTACAGTTACCTACTAGCCGCTACAAAGCCTTCTTACAATGCCTTTCAGCGTATTTGTTCGAGTGACGAAATGCTTATAGACGCCTTTGTGCGGCCAGACTCCCGCGGCGCATATCAAGCGGCGGCACATTCGGTAATGTAAACTCGCCTTTTTAACGACGCTCTAAGCTCGATATTTCTTTGAGAACGCGAGAACAACTACGTTTTTTACTTCATTATTGTATGACTTGAAATACTATCACAATTCGAATTCTTATGTTGCCGTCGTTAGAGTTTAAAATAAGTTTCTGGGCGTCGGGTATGGGAACGACGAGACATGGGAGGCGTTTCCATTGAAATTCGAAGGTACCTAGTAAAACATGGATGGATAAAGTCACGATTGTCTCGGATCGAAAATGAATGTCGGTTCTGCAATAAAACTGTAACTGTACTTTTATTTATTAACCGAAAGATAAAATACGACAGCGTTTATCGATTGCGATATATTTTTAGTGGACATTAGATCATACTTTGTCGTTTTACATTTTATTGGGATATAAAGTAGAATAGCAATATAGTGCTCAAGTTATATGATTTTCCTTTTATGCTCGTCATTAATTTTCCATTTATACATTTAGCTAAATCCATTTTATTACATTAATTTATTTATTGGATACTTAATGGTTATTTTCTTCGTGTTGATGTTTTAACATGTCAGCCTGAGATGATTTAAGTATTTTCACGGTAAAAGTTTTTGCAGATTCCACTGTGTTGAGGATGACGTAGCTTAGCTGCCCAGTGCTCGGCAAAGTTTTTGTTTTTACGTAGGCATATCGCGGAGATACAACAGTCTCATGACTTCAGGACTCCTTAGAGAGTGTACACTCGGCCGATATTTTTCAATAAATTTTCGTTAAACAGAGCCTATTTTTACAAGCTTATTGGTAGATAATCGCTAATCAGTTGAAAATATTTTAATGGCTATTCATTGCATTATTGGTTAACACAATACGCCTTTAATAATGATTATAATAATTTAATCATAAACATTATGTACACATTATATACATTTTTTAAGCATAGGTATAAACATCGCCAGAATACCATAATTATAATGGCAGTTATCCCAATTTTCGGTATCACGATCACGTAATACGATACTCCTGTACCTAACTGGGAAATCAGTGTGCCTTCAACATTTTCCCACAGCTGGACAAAGATTTTCCACTTTATATTGTCTTACTAGTAAAATTTCACGTCTATTAGGCTATTAGGGAACGCACCAAGATCGTCCCGTCTCCACTGAGTATGAAATTGTATTGTAAATTTCAAAGTCAAAATAACTAAGTATCCTTAGTTTACACGTGCCGTTCCTACATATATAAATGCAGTAACTATTATTGTACATCATCAATCACCAATAAATATACAATATCCAGTAAATGGCCGAACCCACACGATGTTACTCATACACATTATAGTTATGATCAGTGTAGCTAATGCGTTCTTCGGATTGCTCTATCGATTGATTTTAATTACTCAACTGCGATTGCCGCTGGGAACTAGAATCCATTGTGTTACGACCACGAGGAACTTTGATGAAGGTAATCTGCGCTGATTTGCTAATTACACACTGACTTTGTAAGACAATTAAGGTAATATTACCGTGAAGGAATTTGTTGACGGATATAAATGTAACGAGTGTCAAGTGCAACAGAATAGTAATAATACGAGTATAACAAAAGAGTCGCCTATTTGAAACATGATTACGAAATATTTATATAAGTTTATTCTTTAGCAAGAAAAATCGATGATATCATTTGTATACGTACTTATAATTTCATACTGTTATTGATTTCTTGAAAAAGATTTATTAAAAAAAATATAGAAAGAAAAGAATAAAAGATGAGAGCGTCATTTTCATTATACAACGAAACGTTTTTCCATGTTTACAAATAACCGAATAATTGACTGTATGTTTTTTTTCCGTATATTAAATTTTTCGTAGATACCCGATAGTTACTCGATAGTTTATACATGTTCACATACAAATTTAAATGGCATCGTTTAGAAACTCACATGGCCCTGCGCATCCATCGTGTTATTTGTCAGCTTGAGTTTGCTAAACGAAACGGGGTTCGCCGTCCAGTGGTGACCGGGGGCGGGCGAGTCTGGATGCAGCATGAGGCGGCGCGGCGACTGCGGCTCCGCGCCGCCCGCGGCCGCCCACGCGCCGCCCGCCCAGCGCCAGCGCCGCCGCCCCACGAGGGCCAGCTCCAAGAGCAAGCAGTACTCCTCGCGGGGGTCCAGCCCTGAGAGGGACACGCGGAGCGAGGGGAACATGCGTCTGGAACAAGAGGAACAACACGTTAGGTACTGCTACACTATGAGGCCTATGAGTCAAATAACATTTTGGCCTACACAATTTTGGAATGATTTTCCTACATTTCGAAAGAAATTGACTTAGTTATACTCAATATTATATACAATAAAATAATGCTACACTGTTAATGATTTGATTTATTTCTTTTCTTAGGACATCTGGCCGTTTTAAACAATATCTACACGGGTTTTCACAAGTAAAACGAACAACGCTATCGCACCGTCTTTACTAATACAATCAAATCAAATATAGACAAAACACCTTTAGCGTCCCTTGAGGTCGCTTTCAAATAAAACGACACATTCCAAAAGCATTCCCCATATCAATCCACTCAATCTCCTCCTAAAACCAAATACGTTTTATTGAAACAAAGAAGGCGATAATGAAATTACTGCTCCTAGTGACCGCCACACAATGGAGGCTTCTTTGAGTATCGTAGAGTAGAGTAACTACATTGTAGGAAAAGTCCTGACCAAAAGTCATATAATATGTGATAACTTTCTTAATACTTTAAACTACAGGTGATATAGTGGTCATTTGACCACTATCTCACCTGTACCCCTAGTATAAGTTTTTACTAGCTCGACATATGCGTCAACTAGCGCTTTTGTATGAAGTATGTACAGCGCCCCTACCGGCGTTTATGAACAAAATATCGTCATGCAAAAGAACTGTTCAGCTCTGGTCTAAACTTTTGTGGTAAGACGATAAAAGTTTGAAAAAATTAAACACTTCCAGACAAAATCAGGATAGAGTGCTAAAAAGCCCGATATGTCCGAACAAAGCTGGACGAATTGTCATCCTATCTTCGAGGTTATTTGACTTTCCATCGCATTATCGTGATTGTAAAGGCATGTGATATCGATGTGTCGACCAACGAGCTTTTGGCACCCGTTCGTGCTGCTTCACGGCAGTAAATGTCAGAGATAGCTCTGGCGCCGCCGCCGCGCCGCCGGCTTATCAGAGGATGGACGGAGGCTGTGTGCCACCGGAGGAGTGGACACTTTAATAAATTTACAAAAGTCAATAGACTTCTTCGTAGGCAGTTTGAAGGCCAGGGTTTATCTATAACTTAATGTATTTAGTTGGAAACCTAAATGATTTTAAGACAAACTGTTTTGAAGGCAAAAAGTTAAATTTGCCGTTTTTGAATAAAGTAAATTGGCTTTCAAATAAGTGTGAAAATTCTTCCAGTTTTCTTACCGAAGACCTTTGATTTGAACTCAATTCTCACTTTGCTCTTCTACTACGCACCCGCAATCACGATATTCGCTGACTATCAGCTCCGTTCATAAAGGACCATCAGTCATAACAACCCTTATCAGCGCGCCGTCGTCGGCCGCCCGCGCGCTGCGCCCGCGCACCTCGCCGTCGCTAATGCAACGCGCCGATAAGCCGCGCCGACAGAAGCTCAATTAACAACAAACTAAATTAGGCTCCATTTAAACTTTACGATGACCGCTACCGCCTTACGTGGCGGGGACACGGTACCGACAGAATATTACCCGCTCTAGACGAAAGACGTCCTTTTGGAGTGCAAACAAACATAGCTAACTATCACACAGATATTGATCCTTCGCTGGAATTCCTGACTTTCAAGACATTAGGAATAATGAGGATATTAATATTGGTGTCATTGCTAGTGCTGCAGTAGTATGTAGCACAAGTTTATTCCACTGAGATTACCCCCATATCTTTTAATCGTTACCTACCTACAAATTTATTTCGCTCCACACAACGTTACTTGCCTGTTTTGGTATCGTTAGCTCGCAAAATTTCCTCCATGCTTCTTCCTTGACAATAATCCTCGAACGAAGGAAACAAACCATCTATCAGATCAAAGTACCTCGCGACGTACCTTGAGGATTCCTCGAAGCCGCTTCTCTACGATCATTTGTGTTAAAATGGAGTACCGAGGAACCTCGAAAGTTCAACTAACGTTACCAAATATGAGAAACTTTTGGGGGCAGTTTCGAGGTCCCTCAGCAAAGTTTGAGTGAAATAAATTTGGAGGTAACGACTAATGATACGGGAGTTAGCCTCTGAGAATCATCATCACTAGATGCACAGCCTTTCTCTTCCCACTCCTGCGGGGCAGTGATAGGTCTGTGTCGCAATCAACAACAGTGATGGTAAATATTTCAGATCAAAATCAAATCAGGATACCGGTGGAAAACCAGCAAGGTTAGTCAGAAGATTGTTATTTTAATGTTCATATTTTTCACGTCAAGAATTTCTTTAGTCTTTCTGATAATCTGTCTTTAGAAAAGTTAAATTAGCGAGCAACTGGTTACAAAGAAGATAGATTGATGGGAAAGTTTTTAACACTCCACAGATGGTGAATAAGAACACGGTTTGCTGTGTCTACTAGCGTACCTACCAGGTAACAACCTCACTCACCAATGTTTGAAAGTGTCCCATTCGAACAAATACGCGTACACGCACAGTTCACACAAAAATACGCACGGATATTTGTATCCACGCCTCACTTGTTGACCGTACATTGACAAATCCCTTCACTCAGCTACCGTTCCGGCAAGAAGCTCTTATCACTCGCCGGCCACTTATCGACCCGTTTGAAGGCTGCGCCCGCGCCGACAAAGAGGTGACAAGCCACGCGCAAATAAATTACATCCATAACGCAAACCTCGCTGCGCCTTTTTATCTAGAATGTGCCTTTATATCTCTAAAACAAAGCTGGACCAACGGGACAACGACGTTAAAAATACAAGCAAAGAGTTATGTCAAACGTTTAACTTACCTACGGAATCTTAAATCGACCGATAGAAATTCTGTTTACGATATAGTTAATGAAATAAAGATACCATAAAAACAAGCGGCCATAAAAATCTCTCGAGGGCGCGTTAAGCTGCAGGCTCAGCCCGCCGGTGAGAACGGACTTAGCGAACACAATGGGACCACCAAAATCGCGTCGAATGAACTTTAGAGTGGGTCGTAAATCGGTAACAACTCGCCAATTGCCGCACGGAGGCGTTAACAGCCACCAAAGAAACTGTCACATCCGCCCTAGCATCCGTACTCGAAATCTTGAAACCGCCCGGTCTGTTGCGAAACTTTACAACATCCTCCGATATCGATAAAATCTAAGGAGTTAGATGTAATATAACATTTGAATTAATCGTTTCTTACACGTCGCAAGAACTGCGAAGAACAGTAGTTACAGCTCGAACGGTTAATGTCATCGTCACCAGCCATAACCTACCCCTCTCGAGCGCCGGTTATCTTTACTGCTAATTTCATTGGCTTTTTATCGCCCAAGTTCAATGTTAAGGAGTAGCGCACAGTCGTTAGGGACAGACGCGCCGTTGTCTCGGACATCTGGTGGTTTACACAAGCGTTTAACTCGCACGATAAATAAAGTCGAGGGCCGAGATACAAGAATGCTTGTATAAGGCTTATATCCATGGTCGGGGCTCTCATTAGCGTTTGTACGAGAGGTCCAGCCGGTTTTTTCGTCCGCCCAGATGTGGGCCTGGGTAAACACCTCCGCCATTGTGTTACAGGATAAAAAATCATACACCTGGAAGTGTCAAATTGTTCACTCGGACTGTGTGAGCGGCCCGTGAGAATCGCGGAGCCTTGTGTGTCTGCGCCGATCAATATTTGTTTAGACTGCCATAACATTGGTTAGATCTAAAGTTTGGAGTACATTAGCAACAACAAGTTAATCAATGGCTTATAAAAACCACAGACAGCTTTAATATACTTAAATAGAGTTTATAGAAAGTACGTACATATTGTAATCCTCTCTTACCTACGCTATTTATTTCTAAAAAAGGTCTGTTTCGTCGTTCATGCGTCTATCAACAATCCTACTTCCTACTAATATTATAAACGCGAAAGTTTGTTAGTATGGAGGGATGGATGGATGGATGGATGTTTGTTACTCTTTCACTTGAAAACTACTGAATAGATTTTAATGAAACTTTACAATAATATAGCTTATGTATCAGAATAACACATAGGCTACAGTTTATAAAGATATTGTGTGAATTGTCCAAAGTATGACAATAAGTGTCAAGTAAGTAGGAAAAAATCTACCATCTGCGAGCTATTTTGGCGTGCGCTGCCAAAACCGCTAAAGTTAGACAGTATAATTATACCGTCATAAGTGCCTTACACTTATACATTATAACCAAAATAGTGAACCATATACCTATAATAAAAATCTGTGGTAATTTTATGTCGTAGTTATTTTCTACGCAACGCTAATAATTATAAGCTGCTCAAAATACTAACCCTGCGCAGACGAAGACGCGGGCATCGTCTATTTTGCAATAATGTGTAATACTCGTAGACACACAGGCAAGCCTGCTTGTTATTAAACAGTTAAACAGCAACGCGGTTGATAGAATTGAAATTGACTTTGCCTTTATTTGTGTATCCGTAACACAGACCTCGTTCGAGCTGTAATTACGTAAGTGGGAACAAACCGATACATATCGCGTGTTGTTTCGCCAAGTGGGACGTGAACTGAACAAGAAATCAATACCAACAAGCCTTCCCACTACGTCTCGAATAGTCTCGATACACATTAGAGGCGGATCAGGATGTCAATAAATCAATACGCACCGGAAAGTACCAGCGCGACAACAATGACAAAACGGTTACGATGTTTATTGCATCCACAAACACAACCTTGGATTTACAAAAAACACCCTTCCATATGCCTCGGGCTCTCCTCCGCAAACCAAACAAACTACACTTATAAAGAAATACGCTCGTAACAAAACAAATAAACCAATTTGGGTACCACAAAAAACCCTCGGAATCGTCTTGAGATGAAACTAACGCATTATCATATTGATGGAGCGACTATCTGCCCCGCTTTGTTTAAAATCAGCGACAGAGCACCTTCAATCATACAGATCGCGACAAAAAAGTTTTATTTCATTGGCCAGTTTTTGCCGAGTGCCACTGCAGGTGGTAACAAAACCGCCGTTGTTCAACAAGGGGCGGAAAAACAAAACGATCGCCTAAAATTGATTAATTTACGATAAACTGTTTGAAAAGTACCACTTGCAAAAATACTTTTGGGAGGGATTTCAGTAACCTGTTTTTCAGTAACCTTGTATTGTGTGACAACTGAAAAGTAGATTTTTGTAGAACTTGAGATTTATTACCGAATCGTTTTCGCTGTATAAATGTAGTCATCGCTTATTATTACCAAAGAGGCAATACCTATCACAACACTGCACAGGCGGGTGGGCACAAAGCACGCCCGCGGCGCGCGCGCACCTGCGACATGTTTATGCCTTGTTCGCCAAATTTACAACCTCTGGCAGCTTACGGCCCTAGGGTCCCAGGCTCTCGCGGAAATTGGAAGTTTTTAATCACCAGTCGGCGCCCTTTTACGCAGTAAGCGCTGAATCTCAATCGTGCCAATTACGCTTTATACTTCACAGATTATAAGCCAGTTTAAAGGCCACCGCCTCGATTAATTTCTGTTATCCTTACGCTGATTGGTTACATTCGTTGGTAGGCGAGCGATATGTACGTATACATTGTAATGATACAGGCAGTAATTAAAAGCATCCTTTTAATTACGTGAATACAGATGAAGCATGATAGCAAGCCACGTTTTGGGGCTTGGGTAAGTTTACATTTTCAATATTGCCCGGAAACATTTAAACAGATTTTTTTATGTTTTCAATGCAAATCTGCCACGACACTTCGTGCAAATGAAATGCATATTTCCTTGTTTTACCTTCAACTGAATTGACGCCGGCAGCAGCTCACTTGATAATATCGTTATCTCTGCATCGGACAGAGATTGAATATGTAACAGACCGCAAAACGCTGTCGACCCGGTTTCTCGAAACCCTCAACTGATTTAATTTAAAAGTGTTATAAAGGTGCGATGTCGAAACTTTGCTGAGCCTGTACAAAAGTTGTACGAAAGACAAAAAGCGTAAACCTCTTCATTGTTCGTCACGGGACGGATGACGCCTCGCGGCATGTATTAGGGAAAAAGTAACAAATTCGAATGAATATGGATGCGACGGTTTCGGTGAAAGTACGAAATTAATTCAGCGCCTTTTGAGGCGCCGGCGCCGCATGCGCGCGCGGCTCGGTGCTCGTAAATTGCGAGCGGAGGGCCGACAATCGGCGCGGTAATTTAGTTGACAGGACCGCCGCGCGTGCAGTCGCACAGGACAAAGCTTATCTACCGGCGCATCTACGTGCTATTATGAGCTTGACGCCGAACACGGAACAACAGATCGCTAAAGATTGTGCACCCCAGATAAAAGATCGGTAATTCACCTTGATTCTTTTGCCGACAACAAGAAATAAAACTATAAGGGTTCCGTTTTTTGCCTTTGGCTAAGGAACCCTAAAAATGTCCTGATTGGAAAGCGAAGGCTGTGTCTCTGTTTGTATTTTGATGTAAGCTACAGCGATTTTTTTGGACGTTGATCAAACAATAATCACTTAGAGTTTTAATCACAATAACGCCGAAGGACGAAAAGGACGGGCAAAGTCACATGAAATGCCGATTAATTTTACCGCATCGCATTGAATGTAATACTTGATCGTTCGGTCAACAACTTCCTGCGGCACAGGACTATCAACCTTGTCCGAAGGTGATACAGGTGAAGCTTCGGCAGTGTGACGCGCCGGCTCGATCGAGGACGGCCACAGACGGTGGCGATCGCTCGTTAGCTCCCGACCCTGCATAAATCACGCCGTTTTATGAGAACTCACTATTTTTTAACATTGGAGTTAATGAAATGCGAGCGCAGTATGGGACCAGACTAGCGACATTAAAAACGACAACCCATAAGGACTGACAGTTTCTAATTATAATCCTGTCAAAGCTCCGATATAACGAATGAATTGATGATCACCTGAAAGCGGTGATTTTTATCTGAGATAATTGCGATCGGGAAGATAGTAGCACTCGAAATTTTATATGACATATTTTTATTTGTTTAGGGAAGACAAGGAAGCGCGGCAGCGGTAAAGACTATCGATGCCTGCCGTGCCATTAATTGGGAAGATAGCTTTGGCTTTCCTAAGATTAGCATCGGAATAGATATTCATAAATTGTGCTTGTTTTTCGCGGTCCCCTTTGTGACTTGTTTGCGCCGATTTGTCCAAAGTCGCCGACCATAGTTAGTGGTTTATCGTGGCAGAGATACCCGCAATAACCATTTATCTAAGCTCTCGGTAGCCGAGGCAACGTGGTAGAGACAGCGGAGACGAACGAGCGGCGATCAATCAGGCACAGGATCTGCGCTCATCGTCCCGTAGCAGCACCGTGCCGCAGTACCTAGAAACCATTACGCTCGCGGAGGAGTCAATTAAAATCGTATGTAACAGTATTAAAGCTCATTATCCCGCGGTGGACGCGGTGAAAGAACGGCGCTTGTATTTTAGGAACCTTTTCGAGGAAGCAAACACAGGCAGACGCGGATGCGCGGCGAGATTTTCGCACGCGTGCGCCGCTCACTTATTCTGCGAAGGCGGTCGGTGGTATCGACGATAGCGTGCGGAATTCCGGTCAGTGCAGCGGCGCTCGGTTTCAGGCTGTTCAGATACGGCCGCGAATTAAAGCTTGCGCGGGCGCAGCTTCAGTGGCGCCGACAAAGGAGCCGCCGCACGCGAGCCGCGCCCGATTCACAATTAAGCCAGTGTGTGTTAATTGATATTAATTCAGAGTGCGTGGTGTAAACACACAGCCGCTAGCGAGTATCATGCGATAGACTCCGCTGTCTAGTTTCCATTAGGTACAACTCTTGCGCCGATATATACGCGGAAATGTAACTGCCCGTTCGTTTTCTACATTTTATGGCAAAACGGCATTCTTTTTTGTCTACGAGAAGAATACGACGTTGGTTGGTTATTGAGCGTGATATCATACGACCGTTTGGTTTAATCGTTATAGTTATCGAGGATAAAATTGTTTCCGCATCATGAGATTTCTTTACCAAACTTCATTGTGAAAAAATCGATTTGTTTTATTTTGATTATGGTGATGTCATTGACGCTTTTGAAGCGTTTAGCGTTTGCCTGCTTTGTTAGACTACAAAGACAGGTTTCTCCGGAATCGTATTAGTCTAGGGCTATTTTAGATAATTGTGGTTGTGCGGCCCGCCCTCGCCAGTGATTCCCACCACTGGCCAACTCCCGAGAATCGCGTCAAGGCTAGCTGTAATGTGTCGAGTTCAAACGCGCCGCCGCGGCCGCGTCACCGCACAATTAGGTACTGGGCGTTGCGACACATCTCTGTCTCCTATTGACATTGAACCGTTGTTACATATTTCACAGAAGTGTGTTTTGATGTCGCTACATGGAAACGTCTTGGGCAATTTGTGCGCGCTTTTATCTCGCACGTTGTCCGCTGCGTAACTGATTGGCTGATTGCAGAGACAGGACTCCCGCGCGATCATATATTTGTAGTACTGGATTAAATCGTTTATATCTTAACGTTTTTAATACAAACACCGGTTGTTAAAATTCCACTAACGTTTACATTTCTGTGACGCAAATGTGATATTATCATAAGTAACTATGTGAGCTATATCAATTTGAACGTGTCTAAAATTCTTTAGAAATTTGGCCTGCGCATAATTTGACCTGCTTCTGCAGAACACAAAAACTATAACATTGATTATTTAATTTTTATCTCAATTCCTTCGTTCGTAAACATACGGTTCTATATAATAATATATTATATATTAGGCTCATCATACTGTCTCTTTAACTTCAATCTCTGATATTTTTCAGGAACATACCCCCAGAAGAGTGTAAGTACACCTAATTTACCGTAGCAGCTACAGAAGTGTAGTCACGACAAATGCGGCGTCTGTTTCTTTTTCAAGATATTTAAGATCTGTCGCATCCAAAAAGTGTTTCTCACAGTGCGGGCGGGCGACGCGCGTTTCTTTGCAACATTGACGCCGTGTCGCCGAGCCACACATTTATGAGAGAGTCGTGGCCGGCGCAGTGATGGTATCCGCTGCGCCTGCACCCTGGTCCCGGTAGCCAGAGGCGATACCATCGGCGCGTGATGTCGCGATGGGCGGCGCGGGCGCAGCAGATGCTATCACGGCACGAGGCGCGCGGGTGGTTGCATCGACCTCTCTCTACTTTTCTACATTTAGATCACTCCTAGATTTGGAAACGGCTACGTTTATGAGAATTAATTTTGGTTTGCTGAGAAGTTGTCAGCTTTGAAGTCTTGAACAGCGTTTTAGTTTGAGACGTACAAAGCATAGAACACCTATCAGTAAAATATGATATACAAAGTGTAGAAGCCTAGAAAAGTTACAAACATATTTAACTAGTTCACGAGAGGGCTCTGTTGATATAATCAATACACGTATATATACACTTATTTATACAGAACTAACTCAGTATTACCAGTTAACGATAAATTATAGACATACTGAATACAAATTGTTAAATAATAGCGTTCACCGAAACAGAACAAAAACCGAAGATAACTGCAGGTTGTAGCTTATAATGACGCGGATAAAAAGCCGACTATACGGCTCGTTAGTGACAAATCTTGCGTGAAATGTAACAAATCCACATAACATAACAAACTGGAGTTATCTCGCCCGGTCCTGCACCGGTCGCCGGTGTACGTGCGTTCTCGTCTTTTTACGATCGTTATGATGAACGAGGCACCCTGCGCCCGCGCAGCCGCAGTAATCGCCGCGCTTCTAGGAGACGCCTTATGGACACGTCGCGATGGACATAAACACGTTCGTGTACATAATTCCGTGACTCCAAATACGAGATGAGATCTCAGTGAACATGGAATAATGAATTGATGCTTGGTAGTCGATGGTGGCACTTTATATTAGGTTACACCGACGGCGACAGTGATAACAGTGACAACGGCCTGCCCAAAACTAACCCGTCAACTCACTGAATTTAATGCAATGAGCGATGACAGCCACGGAATCCTGCATTCTGATGCGAGATTCCGAATGATTATTTTTTGCATGAAGACATCGGAAAGAATGCGAGTCGTCTCGTCCGCTCACATTACAATTTGTTAGGTAGCGGAGCGCGGCCCGGCCCGTGAGAATAATTCCCGAGTTCTGAGTAACACGGGTTAAACGCTTGTATCGGGAGATACCGATCTAACCCGCGCTGCTCGTTGGCGCCATAAAAACAAAACATCTTCAACACGACCACTTTCTTCACTAAATTATTCGTGGAATTTACGACGTTTCCCCCGACAAAAATGTTATAACCTAATGAGAAATTATCATCAGGCAGGACCGCTGTCGCGCGGCAAAAAACCGATCATCCTCTGCTCGGAGATGATGCTCGGACGCACATCTTTTTACATACTAACTTCGAATTGTAGTTTTGTTGATCTTTTTTCAATCGTTCGTCGATTGTTTTAGTCTGTGACGAGACAGCCGCGGGAGCCAGAGATGACTGCGCGATTCTGGTGACGGATCAACCTCATGGCTGGTCGTGAATTTTTCGTGTCTTCCTCGGTGGACGACATACATTGATGGCCCGATATGGGATTGTTGCATGTAAGCATTTTTAATGAAGGCTATGGAGGCAGTGCACAAACTAGTGACAGACGGAGGGCTTGAAAGGGTGTACTCCCAGGAGATATTGCGATATGATCGCCGACGGCGGCGACTCGGCGGCGCGTGCTTCGGATTCCGACAGCTCGAGCCGGAATTATCCATTACTACCGATGACATTACGTTTTCAAGCACAACTCAACGTTTCCAACAATTTCTTGTAGGCCTTCATTACTTTAAACGTTTTCTATCACGTTAGATTGTACAAACAAAGTCTACAAATACAGCTTTGAAATCAAATTGAAGTCTTACTTTAGAGCGTCTCTTTTTTACTGCAAGGTTAAAAGAGCATTTGACACTTAAGAAGCATTGTGGTATGATTCAACAAAATTACAAAATTGAACTGGAAACGGATGCTCTGAAGCCTTTCAAATAACTCCAATACAGTTTTTCTTCAGCCGTTCTCGTTCGAAGCTCATTTCCGTTCAAACTATAGTTGAACCACTATCAATATTGAACTTCTGATGGCTACCACCTGCCGTTATCGGCTTCTAAAACAAAGAGCATTATGTCAGCTTCGATCAAGTACCAGCCCTTGCTGCATTCAATCGATATCGAGGTAGATCGGAGAGAGGTGAAATTCTAACGTCATATTTTCACAAGACAGTGAAGAGTGACGAGTGGAGCTGGAACCGGGAGACGGCTGTCATAATCTGATTATTGCTGCGTGCGTAGGGCGGGGCGCGCGGCGGGCGGCCGGCGGCGCGGCGGGCGGTCGGCGCCTCGGGCCTCTCGGTCGCACGCGGGCGCCCGCGCGCCCGAGCGAGCGGGACGCAGGCGCAGCACGCAGGCGACAAACGACCCGTGGTAAAACAAAAGGAATGTTGCCGGCGACGCTTTGAGGCGCCGGCGCCGGTCCCCGCGCCCTAATCACCCATTTTAATTACGACACAGATCGAATCAATTAATCGGCATTTCTGTTAAAACGAGCGCCGAATGAGCATACGCTCGTTTGTTAGATACGATTTCGTGGACGTCTCAGATCCGTGATGTGATTGCGCTCCTTATCGCGTAGTTTGGTCGGGAACATCAATAAAATTAAACAGAAGTAGATTTTTTATAGACATCGAATGGTGGATACAGCCTCCATGCTGTTACACGACTCCGCGAGGTTTCCGAGACTTGCGCCGCGAATGAGTACCTACCTGCCTCCGCTAATGCAGACTGTTTTAATTATAACTTATGATTTTTTCGAGCGAATTCGGTCGCGCCCTTCCCATCGAATAACACAAGAATAAATAACGAGTTTTTGTGGTGTGTGTTTGTTTTTAAAATGGCGGGAGGTCCGCGCGACGACACGCGAGCGCCCGACTCCGTCCGTCGGCGCGCCGCGCCCATTTGTCATATTTCGGTTTGGAGAAAAAATAAATAACCTAGTCTATTCCAACCGATGTTTGTTTGTACGACGATTATTGAGGGTTAAGTATTATCTCTAAACATGGGCTGGGACAGATGCGACATGTCCCCGTTTGAGGCGGCACTACGTTATTTGATTGTTGTGCTAGGGATGTAGAAATGACTGGTTCCAGATGGTTAAACCGTGCCAAGTTGAGTGCTGCAAATTTTTGTATATAATATCTTGTTTTGTTATTTTCGAACAATGTTGTTCCGAAAGCCATTGGAGTTCCAACATCAAAATAATGAACAACCTGTTTGGAACTAGTCGCCAATGAAAGAGCAAACAAATCTACACATGGCTGTTATATAACGAACAAATGAAGTCTATACAAACAGGTGGGAAAATCGTAAGGCTGTTCTCCAGTCTACAAATCCAAAGTAACACATGGTATCACATAGCGCGCGAGCATGGCCGCCGCCGCAGGTGTTAACTCCGCGCAGCTCTGCCTGCCCTCAAAGCAACCGCCCAAATCCACTGTTTGCCCAAACAATTCTCCACCGACCCAGCCCCTCTCCACAAACCTACTGGGATAAGGAATTATACAGCAACTGCTTTTAACACTGTTCAAACAACGACTAAAAGCATTCGGTTACACTCACCAATTTGAGTCATTACAGACAGTAGGTACGGCTCAGCTCGCACAGAATAACTCAATTATCCGACGCACGCACGGGCTAGAGCTCAATACGAGAAATGCATCAAATATTTTTGACCCATTTCGAGTCGTGGCGCCAGCGCCGGGCCCGGCGCCGGCGCGCCCCCGGCCCGCGCGGCATCGTTAATACAAAACAAACAAGAGTGACCTCTAGACGGACCCGGCTAAGCTAACGAGATTCACCAAACGTCGGATAAAGCGGTAAATTTATCGGAATGTTAGCCGAGCGGCGGCAGCGCGGTGGTCTGCGCCGGAGGCCGATTGAACCGAAAAAAACGTGTAAGAGATGACAGGAGCACGGATGAACCTGCCTAATTACCGCGCGCGCAAAAACCGCGGCGCGGCGGCCGCCAGCGCGCCGGTACAGCCCGCGCGCACGACAGCTATTCGTTTCGGACGACCATCGCGCGGCTTTTTGCCGATCGTTATAATAACGCTGCCGGCCGGCACCCGATGCGGCCTCCGAAGACGAACGCTAATTACACGCCATTAATTACGGAATATTTTCATTTTAATTCCATAAGAACTTGTACGGACGTGGCGTATCGATCGTTGTGTGATGTGGCGGCGCGGGCGGCAGCGGCGACGGTGCCGTGGCACACTGAGGAATCCCAAATGTTCCTAATTCGCCAATGGAATCTACGCCGACGACGATACACAGAAGTATGCCATCGGATAAAATCTGTAACGATTACGATCAATGCGTGATCTGCCATACCGAACCCAAGTTATCTGGTCGTAGAATGTTCGAGCACGAGAGAGTGGCGCGGACGAGGTAAGTTGGGCAACGCGGCCGGCCGCGGGGCTGCCATCGCCGTTAACGAGATGGAGCACATAATGACAGAGGAAGAGGTCGCTCGCGCGGTGGTCGCCCGAGGAAGGGCGGAGGCGCCGAGATCGCGACGACTGTGTAATTTCTTCACTGCTCGACCCACATTACCGATCACGAAAAAAAAATAATTGAAGGGGTACGGTCGTAAAGCAAACAAGCTTATAATAAGCTGTAATTTGTGCTCGGCCATTTAGAGAAATGCACAAATTGCTATTGAGGCAGCTGTTTGTTTTGTCTATGACGGAGGTCCGGCGGGGCCCGAATTATCCGTTAACAAGGGCCGCGTCAGATTCGGCAGCCCTAATGGGTTTTCGTTAAGTTTTTGTTATTATTTTGTAATTTATTGAGAGCATTGTTTTTTGGTAAATTGGATTCTCGGACTCGACAGCTGCGTCGTTTAATTGTGGGTAGTTAGCGATGCTGTGTTTTTTCAAATGATCATTTGTGACTAAGTATATTGCCTACTTTGTTCGCAACATTGCAGTGTGGATCATGCGCTGCGCTGAAAGCTCTCAAATGCGTAAGCGTGACGGTTGAAGTTCCGTGAAAAATGTAATAGAGCTAATAAAGAAAGGGGCATGTCTTGAAATACCCAGTATTGTGCTAAAGGTTAATGAAGAGTTTACAGAAAAAAATAATGGTACGAAATGCGTCGTGTTGCCGGTCCACGTTCAACATATTACTCGTTACCGCAATAAATACAGGAATTATAAGCAATTAACAACTCATGAAACCTTTTCATTTATTAGTTTTAGTGTTCCAAATCAATCCATGTCACAATCTACCAGAGCTGACCACCTAGTTGTGTACAGAGATTCACATCTCCTTGTGCGATGTGGTAATCGAAAATATTAGGTTTGATATTTGGGGTTAACTAGGTTAGAATAAAACTATTATTTTACAATAAATGGCAGGTCTTCAACTCGGTCCATTCAATGAGTCATCCTGGAGCAAAGTCCAGAATAAAGATGGTATAACTGACAGGTTTATTTGGCCTTCAGCTCGGAAAGATTGCCTTGCCTGGGTTCAAACCTGTGAAGCTTGTCAGAAGGCAAAAATACAGCGCCACACTTCATCTCCACTTGGAAATTATCAATTAATTTACCATAAAATAAAATAAACCTAGGCGTTTAATGAAAGAGTATATACATGAGTCCCTTAAGTCCATGGAATGTCACTATAGCCTACAACTTGACGCATTGCATTACAATAGCAGCAGTAAGTAGAAGTACCTAGGTTTTGTTATCAAACTTGATGTAATGGGCTTGGTTAGAAGTAAACTGACCGTCCTCCTTTAGTGATGATCATCTCAGTGCCGATATCGTGGAACCGCTGCCAGAGATCTCCGTTGAGCAGCCGCGCGTCGCACGCCGGCGGCTCGGCGTCGGCTCCGATGCGGTGCTCTGAAACATTGGAGGTTTGTTAAATCACCAATCATCCATCATCGAATGATCTTAAGTGTAATATGAAGTGGTGATGGAATTTGAATCCAGCTATGTCATCGAGCCCAGGCCAGTGACATGGTAAAATGAGGCGTATGTTACGTTGCGGCCCGTGGTTTGCCCACGTTTGCTAGTATTCCACAGAAGCTGTTAATTTTTACGGAATAATAAGTATTTTTTTCTTTTCGAGGAGTGAATACCAAATTTCATCAAATCCGCTCAGTCGATAGATCAGAGAGGATAAAACATTTATATTATAATGGGATAGTAGGAAGATCAAGACTCCATTCGAGCCGTAGCTTCGTCTTCCAAATAATATTCTACTGTTAGATCGCAATTCACACAATAATTACCCTTTCTTTCTTTTCCTGCTTTTAGTTCTTCCGAAAAGTTTAAATCCTGTCTGCTTTTATGTGTGTATCTGTGACCGCTGAATCGATTTTCTTGTAATATTACAGAGAAGTAATTTTTCAAATTTTTATGAACATAGGAAACAAACCAAATCATGTTATTAACACAATAAAATGATTATGTCACATTGTTAGGACGTATGAAAGAATAACTAACAGCATCTGGAAACACTGTTCTCTAAAACCACGATTCCCTCAATCATAACGGAACCTTAAATACTATAGCACCATAAAATGTCACCAATTTCAATCTGCAGTTATGATAATTAAACAATATCAATAACATCAGATAAATTAAGGATCGTTAGTGGAATTTCTCTCGTTTCCACTCCACTGCATGTAAATGAGGTAGGTATACCGTTCACACAGTATAAACCCTTGTTGTTGCGTCGCCGGCTTTTATTTCGGTATTTTATGATGCTGATTTGGCGACGAGTGGACGCAAACGCTGCGGTTGTGGTGATCAAAGGCGCCGGCAGAACGGTGTGATTGCAGCTATAACATAGCGACCGCTCGCAAAACGATGAAGAGATAACGCCTTATTGTCAATCAAGTTTTAATATGCTTGTTAGGGTTGTGTATTATTTATTCATGAAAATTGTATGCATATTTAATAACCGTCACAGATACAAATGACATTACGTGTAGATATATTGTATGCTTAGTAATATTATAAGCCTTTTCCCGTGTGTGTATGTATTCATTTTTCCCCGGAAACAACAAAATACAGAATATACAGAGCTCCAATTCTGCAACCCGATATGTAACCCTGCGAAATTGTTTGAATTGATAATGATGAATAACCGTTGGCCTTAAATTTCATTACATAATATGATATTATTATTTACTAAGAGATTAACTTTATATTTTCTTAAAAAATAAGTGATTAATGTTTGGTATGGTATAAAACCTATATTCAGTTGTCACAATCTACATAGACATTTTAATTTATTTCGTTTTGACGATTTGTTGCAAAATTGTGAAACGCATAATTTCGCAGCTCTGTCATTTGTTTACCACTAGAATCGACCACCAAAATCCACATGAACAAACATTGGGTAGAAATCTGAACTTAGAACAGGCCACGAGTCAAGATTATTAAAATATTTATCTGTCTTTATCGCATAAATTATCTTAATTGGAATTTTGATCTCAGTGATAGATTCCAACTCGTATGCAACTATTGATGTAGATAAGGCTTGCATTTTTCACAAGATAATATGTAAAAATATACTAACAAAATAACAATTTATCGACTAAATTTAATTGAGTTTAAATAAATTATCTTGTATGTATAACACAGTAAGTAATACTGAAATGTTGAATGTTCTATTCAACTGGTCGAAGTTTATGCAATTCAACATTGATAAATAAAAAATCTAGGTACCTATATACTTATTATCTACAACTCAATCAAGTACAAGATCAATACAAATCACTTTGGGTACTATAACCTACTTACTCATTTTAATACAATTAAACTATTATAATTTATTTCAGGTAACTTTGTAACTTTGTATGTACCTACCTACCTAGCATTTCAACAATAAACCAAGACGTTGATAGGTAGTACTGTCTAGTTTTTATTCTGTGGGTATTATTACTAGTTATTATTCTGTGGTACTGTCGACATTACACACCAAAATCTGTTGTTTTCAGATGGGAGTGTATTATGTACCTACTACCTGCTTAAATTAATTCAAATTATATAACCATAAAAATAGCTATAACCGTTGGTACAATAGAATGAAACAAGCCATATTGGCAAAAATCACCAGTCTCCTACATACTTTTCATACAACATTTTGTATTCAAACTTTCAAAGTTTGAATACAAAATGTCTTATATCACATCCATACTAATATTATAAATCTGAAAGTAACTCTGTTTATCTGTTTGTCTGTTTATCTGTTTATCTGTTTATCTGTATATCTGTTTGTCTGTTTGTTTGTTACCTTTTCACGGCTGAACGGCTGAACCGATTTCGATGAAATTTGGTATAGGGGTATATTGGACTTATGAGACGGACATAGGCTATCTTCTGTCTCAAAAAATAATCTCGAAGGGGATGAAATAGGGGTTGAAAGTTTGTATGGGGAAGCCATGATTCCTCAAGTTAGGGATCTGAAAATTCTTATTTAGGCTTTTGATAAGAAATAAATAAATACGGTTTTCAGCATTTTTTCAAAATCATCCCTAAAGGGGGAAAAGCAAGGGGTTGAAATTATGAGGTATTCTTTAGATGCACCCCCTACGGACCACAATAAACGGCTGAACGGATTGTAATTTAATTTGGCAAGTAATTAAAGGGGGAGAGTGCGGTGGGAGGAGAGGGGGAAGAGGGCGGGGGAGGGGAAAGGGAAAAAGGAGGAGAGTGGGGGAAAGGGGGAGTAGATGGTAGAGTGGGTGGAGAAGAGGGTAGAGTGGGGAGAAAGAGGGGAGAGTGGGGTGAGAATAGAGTAGAGTGGGGAGAAAGAGGGGAGAGTGGGGGGAGAAATAGAGGAGAGTGGGGAAAAAGAGGGGAGATTGGGGGGAGAAAGAGGGGAGAGTGGGGAGAAAGATAGGGGAGAGTGGGGCAGAAAGAGGGGAGAGTGGGGGGAGAAATAGAGTAGAGTGGGGAGAAAGAGGGGAGAGTGGGGGGAGAAATAGAGTAGAGTGGGGAAAAAGAGGGGAGATTGGGGGGAGAAAGAGGGGAGAGTGGGGAGAAAGATAGGGGAGAGTGGGGGGAGAAAGAGGGGAGAGTGGCGAGAAAGAGGGGAGAGTGGGGGGAGAAAGAGGGGAGAGTGGGGAGAAAGATAGGGGAGAGTGGGGCAGAAAGAGGGGAGAGTGGGGGGAGAAAGAGGGGAGAGTGGTGGAGAAATAGGTGAGAGTACGGGGAGAAATAGGGGAGAGTCGGGTGAAAAAAAGGAGAGAGTGGGGAGAAAGGGGGTAGAGTGGGGCGAAAGAGGGGAGATTGGGGGGAGAAAAATGGGAGAGTGGGGGGAGAATGGGGTGAGAAATAGGGGAGAGTGGGGTGAGAAAGAGTGGAGAGTGGGGGAGAGTGAGGTAGAAGGAGGGGAGAGTGGGGGGAAATATAAAAGAGGGGGGAGAGGGCAGAGTGTGGGGAGAAAGAGGGGGGAGAAAGAGAGTTTGAGTGCGCAATTTATAGAAATAGAGGGAGAGAGAGTGAGCGAAGGAGGGAAAGGGAGAGATATAGACGGAGAGGGTGTTGAAATAAATATAATGGATGAGATGGACAGGGAGAGAGAAGGCGAGAGATCGAGAGTGGAGAGGCATATTAATGATAGAAAGATAGGGAAAGATATAGATATATAAGGAGAGGGAAAGAGATAGAGGTAGAGGAAGAGATATAGAATGAGCGAAAAAGGGACAACGATAGAAAGAGGGCTAGAGAGGGAGAAAGATAGAAGAAAAGGGAGAGAGAAAGAGACAGATATATTCTTACCTAGCTGTTACCCGCGACATCAATTGATTTTCTAAACAGTTAACATTTTATATAAAAATGCGAACGAAGTTGCGGGTATCAGCTAGTAAACTATACATAGGAGACTAGTAATCTTTCGGATTTATGTTATTTCAATAGTATTCGATGACAGGCCAAAAGATCACCAGAAGTGCAATTAATGCATGTCAAAAACTTATTTTGCATTACTATGAAGGTTGTCAATTTTGAAGAAATTTCTCAGTGATTGTCTTGTGATAACTGATGACAATGATAACGCATAGTTAGCCTTTTAATATACTCGTGTTAACTATGCTTATAAATAAATAATCAACAACGTGTTCAATGTTCATAATGCACATATACCAGAAACTATAAAACATAGGCATTATATTTTTTGTAAGTTTCGTCGTAAACGTTTGCAATTTATTTACCTATTTAGGATCTCCAACAGTCACGATACCTATGTACCTATACATACTGCTTATACCAAAGCAAGTAAACTGTTAGTGGTTAAATTAATTTATAGTAGACTATAAAATGTCTTTTTAAAACTCGCAAAATTGCAATAGTCAATTTACTTATATAATTATAACGATTACTTGCTACCTACATTTCTCTTCATTAATGGAAACTTGGTAGGTAGGTCCATTTTATAAATGACTATTTAATAATCAGGATTTAAATGACGTAAGTATAAATGATAGTACTTATACGTGTGAAATAAGTTCAGTTATACTATATGTTTATCAGAGCAGCGCGTTGAGCTCTTTTTAAGGTCGATCATAGAAAAGACATCAACGCGCTCACTTTATATTACTTTTCGATAATCAATAGTTATAAAATATAATATTGCCAATGTTGTTAATTTATTCATTTGACTTGTATTCATTAGAAGGCCATACATATAAGATACACGTACCTATCCTATTTATATTATACAATAATACTTAGTTATTACTTGTATACCTACTTACCTAGGATTTTATTACTTGTATACTTACCTATATTTATTTTTATGCAGGAATACCTACTCAATTATGGTGTATCTATATGAGATTCAAGTATAGGCCTATAAGTCTGATCAATAAATTATAATTCTGTAGTTAGTAAGTATAGTACTTTTAAATATAATAATAGGCAAAGGCAGGTATGTCCAATATTAATTTTAATTAACATGAATTTTCGTAATTTATTCGTAAAGTAGGTACCTAGTGAATTAATTATGTAATTAATTTTGTTAACCGGTACAATATGATGTAAAAATATTTAAAACTAGCTGTTCCCGCGACTTCGTCCGCGTGGAACCCACCTTTTAAACCTTCCCTGGACTTCCACAAATAATTCAAGACCAAAATTAGCCAAATCGGTCCAGCCGTTCTCGAGTTTTAGTGAGACTAACGAACAGCAATTAATTTTTATATATAAGAAGATATCTTACGCAGTCCACTCAGCGACGCCGCATGCAACATTTGTTGCCTCAGCAAGTACTCTCCGAAGTGCGCCTGATCCATCATCATGATGCACCATATACTAGCACTAGCAAACAGTTTAAATACAAGTCACTACCAGCGTCACTTCACAATAACATCGTAACAATCCCAGTTTCAGTAACACTTAAAACCTCCACAGAGAGTTCAAAATAGCTCAACACTTTATATGAGTCCAAAAAAGTTCATAATTGAAAGCAGACGAAAGGAGGAAAGGCAGAATACGTGACAACCGCGCGACAGATGCGTTAACACTGAATCGATTTGGGATCGCAGGCGGCGCGTGCGCATATCCACGCCTCTTCGCTGCTATTGGTCGGTTAGTGACCAATGTCTGCGTCCGGCGAAGCCTTCGCAGGCTTGTCTCGCGCGGTGCGCTTTCCCCGAGCTTTCCGCCCGCCCACACGTCGGACAGGTAATCGGCTGCGATTGTTATAACGATTGACATTCGAATTTCGGATTCGATGCGTAGGCGCATGTATCGATGAAAGCCTATTGTTGGCTTGAATGACATGGTATTAAATAAAGTAATATCATGTAAGGAAATATATTATTAGAGGCTTGCTTCACACTATGATATTACCATTTACGCATATTTCTATTGACCTTTGATTAGAATGCTTCACGTGTGAAAAGGTACCTTTTAAATATTGTCGTAGATTTTATATAATTTTAATTAACATACACAAAGTATACCTATGATAATTATATGCTTGTACCTACATAATGCTTTTCTAAATATATTGTGATCCCATTAAAAATACAGCATGAGATCGATTCAGTATTACGTGAGCCTAACTATAAGTTAGTTTACAAGACATCCTTAATAATGTGTGATGGCACCGATGCTGTGTTAAAAAAAATAATATTTTATTTGATGTTTCAGTCAAGTCGTATAGGCCGCGGTCACGTGAAGACCTTTTTGTTTTGTAAATAATGACGGAACCGCACCGGCGCGCTTAGGCTTAAAAATTATGTTCTATAGTTATATAGGTAGGTCCTACTACGCATTCGGTAAGAGGGTAGGGTCACTCTATGTATCTTAGATCAACCCATCAATAACTAAATGAGAGTTTTGGCGGGAATCCGATAGTGAGACGTTGTTGGTTTTGTATTATTAGCTCAAACTTGTGTTTCTTCGAGTGTTAATGTGTAATATTGGTGGAATATTAACCATTAAGTGTTCGTTAACGTGCACGAGTGTGGGCGAATGATATAAACTCAAAAAACGTGTCATTTCGTTTTTTTTTCCAAAACTCCCAGGAAGTTTCAGTAAAGCATCCACTACTTTACTGAATCGTGACTGACGATGTAAATAATTGACTTGACTACTTGACCACGATTGCTATAACATTGCTGTGACTTTCTTAATGTGAAATTAAGAAATACAAATAAAATACTTGACACTGGCTATATGCACAAACCGTGCCAAGCCATAACTAAAACAAAAAAAAAAACTAAATACCGGTGGAAGTTCTTACCTATATTATACCTAGTTACGGTATGACTGTAAAATTGATTTGGTGTTGGAATTAAAATAATCTGGTTATTTTCAATAAACAATTTTCAAATAAGTTTGTGCATTCCTTGGCGAAGAAATCAACAATATTTTAGCTTATTTACTGTTGGTTTTTTATCGGGACATTAATTAAGTATTTTTTTTACTTCCTATTATTAATTATTATAGTGACCAAAACATTTTGGATGGTAGGTAGGTACCTACTAGTACCATCCAAGCTTTTTTTACGGTTGCTTTCTAGAAAGCGTTACCTACATAGAATACTCATCTCATCTCGTTACATAGAAGAATAGGGAAAGAAAGAGGCATTCAATAACATCGTAAACATATAAAATTGAACTAAGTAGGTACTTAGGTGACGTTTATCTGCTAATCACTAGGTACCTATGCCGATTGTTAGAGCTAGAAAATTAGGCTGCAGTGACAGCCGTATAGTCATCAAAAGTTATGCAGCATGAGCTGTCATTATCGCAGGTACATTGTTTTATTATCGCTAACTGCAAAGATTACACCTTTTGTCCAATATTACTTAATCTATGCAATCATAGGTATTCGCTTACTCACTTCTAATCGCCGGAAGCTAATGCGTCGACAGATTACTCCCTCTGATGATAACCTAAGCACCCAGTTATTGGGAAATTACATTGTGCCTATTAGGTACAATTGTGAGTAAAACATATTGAGTCATTACACTGATTATACCTGCTATGCAAGCTTTGCGCAAATTGAGGCGCGTTCTCACGCTTCGTAATGGATTACCTTATAGGTATGTCACGTAGGTAAATCCAACGTTACCTACTTACCGTCACTTTGGAATGGCCCTCTAGTCTTTACACTATATGCCTAATAGAAGACTGCGGCTACAGCTTAGCATACTTAGTTGATAAACTGTTTTATTACGCTACGGAGTAAATAAACGATGAGTTAATTCACCTGATGACGCGGTATATATAGGATAACAGTTAGTTGCTGTGCCAACTAGTATAATACTAACCTACCTACCTACTTTAGGCCTACTGGAGTAATAAATATTACCTAGTAATAACCTCTCTCCATTATGCCTATCCTAACGAGTTTAACAACCTATTAACCCGATCGATTAGGTATATTTATTCCAATATATTTTAATTGTAAGTTAGGTAGTTATACCAATCCTATTAGTGCACGAGTAATCCTAAGTAACTCACATACACATAGGTACATATAGAACCTACTCGAGTGATGTTCCGTGACCTCGACAACCAAATAATAACGTTAAGAAATTGCGTTATATATTTTTTTTTTGTTTTCTTTTTTTTTCATTATGGGGCATATTTTATTCAAAAAAACACCATTTAAATATAAATTGCGTTATATTAAATTTGTATGACGTTAATTACAATATGATATCTAAGTATTAAATCGAATGAAAAGAGATATAGGTATTTTTTTTCCAAAATAATTGTATAAGTACCTACTTACCTAACTACATTAGTTTTAGTACTAATAAGTATAATATTATATTAGTTAGGGTACCTAAGTAGTTAAAATGTAAAAGGATTGAATACTTAGTCACACGTCCGGGTCGTAGAACCCGGAATTCCCGAAAACCAGTTATTAGAATGTAGGTAGGTTGCCTGTTTGTTAGGGTTCCGTAGCCAAAGGCAAAAAACGGAACCCTTATAGATTCGTCATGTCTGTCTGTCCGTCCGTCCGTAGGTATGTCACAGCCACTTTTTTCCGAAACTATAAGAACTATATACTGTTGAAACTAGGTAAGTAGATGTACCTAATTCTGTGAACCGCATTTCACATTTTCACATAAAACAAGAAAAAAAAAAACGAAAAATATTTTTGGGGTTCCCCATAGTTACTTAGAACTGAAATTCCATTTATTTTTCATCATAGGTAGGACCCATATCTATGAATAGGTCTTTAAAAATGATATCGAGGTTCCTAGTAGGTATAATTTTTCGAATTTCCGAATAAGTATAATAATATGGTTTGAACGAGAGTAAGAAGTCTTTTTTTAAGACGTCATAAATCGTAAAAAAATACACTGTTATAATAATAATAATAATAAGGTTTATTTCCAGAACACAAAGAAAATACATTGGAAACATCACAATATACATATGACGGATATTATTAAATTCCAGGTACAATTCCCAAACAAATGACAGCGGTCCCACACTAGGCTCTGGGCCCGTATCGTGGAAACCAAACATTATGACACGAGATTAAATAAATTTAATTATAATCATGTTAACATTTGAGGGCATCCTTTGAAAGTTCCATTTAGTGTAAAAGTAAAGAGTTATAAACTTATAAAAGTGTGTGCTAGGTTATGTAGTTAGGTGAGTGTTACTTATAGATATGCATGCTTGTACAAGCTGAGCAAGTGTAAGTGTGTTGTGTTGTTTGTGAGTGAAAGAGTGAAAAATGTGCATGAGAAGATGTGTGTGTATGCGTGAGTGTGTGTTTGATTGCTTAGAGGTAAATTATGTTTTCAGTATCATTATACGCCAGCGTCAGTAACAATTTTTTGACCGTTTGTTGGGCTTTAAGGGTGCTTTCATACTTAACGTCACATACCTTGAGTATTTTGTTGAAGATGCATGGAAGGAGATAGTTTGGATGACGATTGGCAAAAGCTGAGTTAACGGAGGGTATTGGAACTCTGAACACGCGTTTTTTTAAAAGTTCTGCATAAACAGGAATTGCGAGTATTACGGTGCACCGTAGCAAATGCTTTTAATATACATAGTTGTCTTACTCTAAGGACCTCAGCTTCCCAGATACAGATCGTCTGTCGGGTACCTAAAAGGCTTGCCCAACATTACCTTTAAGACTGCCCGTTGTGCTCGTTCAACCTCTATTATGACCGTTTTTGACGCACCACCCCAGGCTAGGTTACAATAAGATAAAATTGACTGACAGAGAGACTTGAGACTTGAGAGATTATTAAAACATCGATCAAAGTTACAACGAACTACAAGAACTTTTATATTATGTTAGGTACCTAGGTACTTGCTGCTTCGGAACCCTTCATGTGCGAGTGCGACTCGCACTTGTTTTTTGTTAAGAATAGTGATAGGTAATTGATATCAAATGCTGAAACCCACTTCGATGCCGATGCCGACGTTGATGCCTATTCCGACACCGACAGCGATGCCGACTCCGGCGCTGACGCAACTAGAAATCTACAACGCCGCTGCCAAAACCGGCCCCGACGTCGGCTCAGACACCAACGCCGACTCCTAGGTACCTACTACGCCAAAGCTGACGTGAATCAAACGCTAGAGCAGACGCAACCGCTCAGAGGCACAAAGTGCACATGTACTCGTAGTATGTACCTAGGAAGGTAGGTAATACCTACCATCTGCTTAACATATTGAGCACTTTCTATTCTAAGCACAATTTATCTGCTTCTATCCACCTACGGCGACTGGGTAGCAGCACGCTGCAGCCGGCCGCCGCTGTCGCTGGCGCTGCCATGCCAGCATGCCACTGCTCGCGCCGCTCCGGCGGGCGCCGCCGCTAGCCGTGCCGCTCGTGGCGCCCATGCTGCCCGTGCCGTTTGCGAATTACTGCGAAACAATACATAGATAGTAGTAAGTACCTAGGTATAGGTATTTAAGGTACTAGGTAATAACTAAGTATTACCAGTCTACATATTTTTATAACCATAGCTGATTTTCTTTAAACAAGTTCTCATTGTATCTATCTACATGCATGTGCTACTTAATGATTGAATTATTTGTTAAGGTAACTAGGCTACTTACCTAACTCCTAGGTAGGTTATTATAATTATGCACCTAGTTAGATACCTACCTCTGTAAAGAGCTATAAAAATGTTTATGAATAAGGGGGTACCTAACTACCCATAATAACATTTATTCTATTTATGGGGGTACCTACATACCTACTGCAAAGATAGAAAAAAACTCAGTGCTACCACAAAATAATAATATCTGCTATTTAGTATATTTTAATGCAAAGTTAATTTACGGACGGACAGCAAACTCTGTTATAAATAATACCTACAGGTAATTATTATACCTAATAATCTAATATTTCTTAGATTTTAGTGCTTAGGATAGTTTGAACTTTATACATACCTAACCACAGTCTACTATTATGTTACGATTCTTCGAATATGAATAAAATTCAACTCCGCAAGCAGTAATATTACCTACTCCACCTGCTCCAGGTGGAGTAGGTAATAGGTATAAAGATGAAAAAGATTAAGTAATATTATAAAACATTTTTGTTATACTTAATCGACTTTAAAACGAACAGTAAGGCACTAAAACGCGAATAATAAGTAGATACTGACATTGAAATCTACTAAGTTACATTATTATATTGTGTTACCCACTAATCAATCATTAATAAATTGGAGTCGTTGCCCGAAACATAATTACTGAGCGATATCAGAATACAAATATATACTATTAAAAGTAGAAACTGAAACTCATTATACAAACTACGAAAGAGAGAGACAGTACAAACAAACATGTATACACAATAAAATTGTAACTTACCTTTATAGATGAAAGTTATTAGGTGCAGCCGTGGGTAGCAAAGAAGTTTTTTTCCCAATATAATGGCAACATATTTTTAAAATGTCAAAATAGATTTTCAACGCAAAGAGCTTCATCGGAATAAATTAGAAATTTCGCTAAAATTTTAAGATTTTATTCCGTGATCATGATTTGACGTGGTTTTAAGTATATTCCGCAGTGTTTCTGGCATAGGACGATGCCATCCAGTTGATAGTTTTTCACTAAGCCACCGATTTAGATCGGGGCCTAGGTCCTGCCTGACAGGTCTAAACTCCTGAAGCAAAAGGAAAACAAAGCGTTATTCTTGAGTGAGTGTGATAGTAGGTGAAATGTTCGCTAAATCTAGTAAAGATACTTTTCTGGAGCAGACAAAGGCGGCGCGGGAAGAGCGCGCCTTGGAAAAGAAACGAGAACAATCTGCCGTTAAAATACAGGCTGCCGTCAGGGGCTTCGTCGCTCGGCAGAAATTCCTAACTCGCATTTTGTAAGTGCCATGTATCAGATAAATGTATACCCACTTTAATGCCCATAGTGTAGACGGTCTCTTCACACTTTTATTTGTTAGGTATTTAATGTCAAAGGTAGTTAAACTGAAACAAAATGAGAAATAGCACTAATCAGGACTTTAGCTAACAAGACTGTCAGTTATTTGAATAAGTCTCTAATTTAATGTTGTAACATTTTTTAGAAATGATTTTGATTGCCTTCTACCGGAAGCGACTACACAAAGCTCCCAAGATGAGCCATCACAGCCGTTGGAATTGGTGCCAGCACTGGAAGTCTATAAGGTCACATGCCGGTTCTTCCTCATCTTCGACCAGCAGCGGGACAGGAAGAGGTTTGAGAAGCTATGCAAGTACATAGTGCACAGTCTCCATTCCGAGTCTGTAAAGCTCTCGTATGTTGGAGTGTTCTTGAATAAAGAATATAGGTAAGAATTTCCTACACCAGTGAAACATCTTCCATAGAATATATCAGCTTTTATTCAACTCATAACTTAATTTAAAATAATATGCTTTTAAATTAACTGGCCAGCAATCACATCCAACCTAGGGGTGTGTTGAAAGTGAGAGAGATTACAACAATACATAATAAAAGCTATTAATGCTGTCCACCTGGTAATTGATATGTTTGAAAACTCCAGCATTATGCATACTAATTAATATTTTATTATTTCTATTAAATTATATAAACAATCTAAACCTACAAAATCTAACAAAAGTGGGTGTCCATGTGGTATGGTGCCATTGACATTGTGTTAAATAAAAAAATAGTCTTGGTAGAATAATTATGAAATATCTACTAGGTATGGCACACTATTCTTCAATAGAGCTTTATCTGTCCAATAGATAGGCAGCTAGCGGCAGGATGTTGCATTCAAATGTTATTATAGGCGCTGATTAGTTATATGCTGCATAGCATAGACATTGGGGTGATAAGATATAACAAAAACTTTAAACTTTTGATTTAATGTCTTGACTATTGATTCACTTTTACATATTATAGAGGGAGAACAACAATTAAAAATTAGTTAAGTACTTTCCATATTCTTACGGATAGTTAATTTAACAATTCTCTCTTCTCAGCATAGTGAATTTACTATAGTATGAATTTGAATTTACTATAGTATAAATTTGAATTTCCTATAGTACAATTCACTGTAGTGAATTTACGGTAGTGAAGTTACTATAGTGAATTTACTATACTAGTCCATGTTGTACCTGCACTGTTATTATTATTACTCACCATTTAATTACATTGTTATAGCTTTCGGTGGATAGCTCACATAAAGGATCTCCTATACAAATGCTGCTTATACCTAGAGGCGCTCAAGCCGGAGTCGCCGGTAGACATGCAGAGTATTCTGGTGCACTTGCACACGTTAGTGGAGTTCACGGCAACCAACACATGGGCCCTGACCAGGCTAAAGAACTTCGAGAAGCTGCGCTGTGGCATGACACAGCTCTGCGCTAATATCATGGGGTCGCTGTTCCATAAAGGGTACTATTTAACACTTAAGGTAACTGAACTCACTATATGTAATTTCAAAAAGTTCACCGGGTGGTAGGTTGTGTTATCTATGTTTCCAGTAATTTCTTTTCATACTTTCTTTACCGAGAGTTTCCATCACATTTTTGTGTGGCTTACTTAAATACAATTAGATAATAATAATATCTTATCTGTTCCAGTCTCTCCTCCTTCGAGGGCTTTGCCGCGAGAAAGTCTTCCTCAAGACCGTATCACTGACAGCCATAGTGACACTGTCCCTCCGGCCGCTCGTGTCTGCACAGTTCTCGGAGAAGCTTCTTACCATGTACATCATACAGATATTGTCAGTGCCCACATTGGTGTTCCATATGCAGCAGATATCGCCTGAGGTGAGAATGATATTTTATTCCTATTCTGATATTATTGCTTATTATCCTGACTTGAGTGTTTCAGACATAAAGTCATTGTTGAAACAAAAACTCTCATCTCACCCTCGATACATGGACTCCGAAATGGGATTCGATTAAAGTCTTGTCTGTTTCAGTCAGTAGCAGTGTTCCGCACTCACTCGATGTTCGACAAATGCTTAGAGTTCCTCAGCACGGATCAGAACATGCGCATCGTGTTTAACACTCTTGAAGGGAACTATGCACTATGCCTCCTGGCCAATGTGATACAGTTGGCGCATTTAGAACGGGACCACGCTAAGGGGGAGACTTACTATCCCTTGTTTGTGGTGAGTGGTGTTATGCTACATACTGTGAAGGGTCAGCTTAACATACATCTATTCAATTGCATTTATTTAAAAAGTACCTTTACCTCAATTGTGCTAGTTACGACGTTTGTTTAATGGTCTATTGGCTTTTTTGTGATATACCGGCAGATAATTCTACGGCCTGCCTAATGGTAAACGGTAACCACCGCCTCACACATGCAAGCCTCATCAACCAACTGATAAAGGACAACCAACTTCGTATATTGTAAAAAATCCGTTATATGTCGACAGCTGGTGGTGACTCGATTCCTGGACTCATGCCAGCAGTATGTGGTGTGCAAGAAAGGCAACCTGAGCAACTGGCATCCAATACTCGGCTGGTTCTCCCAGAACTTCGACGCGTATCTGCCACCTGCGATGGGTAAGTGTCGCATTCTAGTTAAAGATACAAGAGTTCTGATGATGATGGCGCATTTGAGTTAGGATGATATAATAATATAAATAATAATTCAGCCTGTAACTGTCCCACTGCTGGGCGAAGGCCTACCCTCACTTTCGTGAGGAGGGTTATGCCATAATCCACCACGGGGGCCTAGTCCGGGTTGGTGGATAACATGCCTCGGAAATAATTCTCGGGCATGTTGGTTTCCTCACGATGTTTTCCTTCACCGAAAAGCGAGTGATAATTACGTACATAATTATTATGTTTAACAAGAAACACATTGGTACGTGCCCGCACTGGGAGTTGAACACGCCATCTCCGTTTTCGAAGGCGGACGTTCGCCCACTGGGCTACCACCGCTTCTTGCTACCACCACTTCTTTGTATTAGGATGATGTATGGTATTGTAACATTGAACGCAGCATAGTCATTTTAATTCTGGATAGCGAATAGATCTTTGCATGAGTGGCTATCTTCCCCGTAAGTACACATGTATAGACATGGCCCACAAATATGTGAATGTTGATGAGAGTATACCCATTAATGTCTCAATAATAATCCCTCAGATTACCGTTTGTGACATAGTTCTTGTCCAGGTAACCTCCGCATCCAACTGTCCCTGCTGTGGGGGGCTCCCTTGCTAAAGAAGCTGCTGGCACAGCCGCTGAAGGAGATGGTGGACGGGGGCGTCGCCGAGGAGGGCGCGGGGCCCTCGCAGCCTTCCACGCCGGTCAGCAACAACCCCGCCGCGTTCATACGCCGCGCTATAGAGGCGAGGACTAACAGGTATGTTCCTTATTACAACTTTTTTCATCCGTTACTTGTGCGGGGTAAAAAGTGTCCCATGTGCTTCTCCAAGATCTAATCGTATTTCAATGCGGTTTAGACGTGGAAATGTAAAACACGTTTTTACATTAATATTTTATGTTTTGGAATCGATGCTTCTATTATTCCAGAGAGGGTTTTTGGATGAAAGTTGTTAAAAGCTTATTTGTTTTTTTACTTTATGGGTTAGTGTTTGACCACTATTTCATCTAGCGTTGTCATGCCAGCTTTTCGCAAGTTTGCGTCATACATACTGACTATTCCATGATAACCCTCGTTTGTTTGTTTCGTTGCAGGGCTAATGCAAACAAGAACTTTAGAAAACTAGGATCACCAGAGTGTACCAAAGCTGCGCTGATATGTTCCATGTATCACACGGCGTTACTCACTATGACACAAGTTAAACTTGATATTTTAACAGGTGAGACCTCGTAACTCATCAAGCAATCCTACGAGATAATAAATGTTTTTCATATAGTACTGTGTGACGAGACAGGTAAGTTGCTTGCCTGATGATAAAAACCATGCTTCGCGCCTATCCATAAGGCTATCCGTGCATATGTGACTATATTAATCCCGCTTTGAATGGGACTGTTCTGTATTAGGCCCTCTGTCATGTAGTAATATCCCGAGTAGTAATATCCCGAATGACAGAGGATGGCACTACTCCACTCTACAAACTTTACGTGTATTTCCCAGGATTGTGCAACCAGGATGAAATCCTGCACTCGCTGTGGCTGTTCCTCTGCACGTTGGGACCAAACTGTGGCCTGAAGTCGTTCCTCGATCTCTTAGCTGTTAACACGAAGACCTCGGCGCCCGAGTTCCAAATGCTGATACTCTTCGCTGACTGTATGACGCATTATGTTACGTGAGTATCGAACATGAGGATATTATAAACATGTCGTAAGTTGTTTATTTGGTATAGGTCTGTCTCCCGTTCTGTTACTTACTTAGCTTTTTTATAGCAGTCAAGACAGATTTGTTAAGATAGCCCCCCGCATAGTGTACAACAATATTTCTTGAATAAGACCGATGTACCAGTCCGGGGCCACGTTGTGTGACCATTAAATACTTGATATTAATTTGTGTATGATTTGTCTAACTGTTACATGTATGTACTTGTCACAGGATATTAGACGACATGGAGATGTACGAGCAGCAGGACCCGTTCAAGTTACAGGACTTTGTGAACATGTCTCTGTTCCTCAACATGTTCGTGTACAAGTCCATCATGGGCCAGTTATTTGGTGAGTATGAAACTGGGAAAATGGAAATGTCTTTTACCTACTATAAAATACGTAACGTAAAGTTAAAGATTTAAGATGCTTCTAGCTGCTGTTAAATAATAAAAAACTTATGTATCATCAATGTGATTCTTCTTAAACTTTCGCGGACAAAAAACATATTAATTATTAACTAGCTAAAAACGGGTCTAATTCGCGCACAAACAAATATCAATGTATATAATTTGACATACCTCTACGTTTCGGCCGAGTTACATCGACCGTGGTTAGAATTAGACCCGAATAAAGGTTCCCCCCCCCCCCCCCTTAGACCTGAAGGGTATCGCGTGCAACCCCCTGTTCTTGGCGCTGCACACGCTGCTGCTGGTGCTGTACCGCCGCGACTGCCGGCGCCGCTACACGCCGCCGCAGCACTGGCTGGCCCGGGACATCCGCGACGCGCAGTTCCTGCACGACCTGGAGAAGGGGAAGAAGCCGCATCAGGTCCGTGCCGATAACTGCCTTCACTCGCTCTAATCTAAACTTATTGGTGCGAGGATGGAACACGGTATTGTTGAATTATCGAGCGCACGAGCTACCGCTCGACCAGTATATCTCTATCAGAACCGTTATCCATCTTCGTCCCAGCGAGACTTGACTTTAAAAATAGTTCAGCTCTCGTTTCGAAGTACAATAGCTGATGCTGATGTGTTTCAGGTTTTAGTTCAGAAGACGCCTCACATGATCGCCCACGGGGAGCGCGTGAGGCTGTTCCGGCGCGCCGTCGCAGATGAAAAGGTTAGGCTCGCACGAAATAATAATATGTCAAGAGATGTGTGTTGAAGTTATTTCGATTTATCAAATGTAGTTGAAATTTAGGATATATTATATATTTGGCCCCGACCGATACGTCGAGGTCCCACGATACGAATCTTAATCTTCACACTGCTCTTTAGTGGAGATTCGCCTACGAAGATTCAGTGAATGTCCCCCTACCGCATCGGGACGTTACCGGGATTTAGTCGATGTCGTCGAGTGCGCCTCGATTCGATCGGACCGATGGCGCCAAGTCCAAATAAATAATCGTCTTATTAAAAAAAAAAAAAACTGGCTGAATGTACACAACGTTTGAATATAAAAAAAAAGAAGTATCTATAATGATCCCTGACGCAGGTGGTGCTGGGGCTGACGGAGCGCGCGTGCGGCGGGCGCTCCACGCTGGTGACGGTGCGGCGCGCGCGGCTGGTGGAGGACGGCTACCGGCTGCTGGCGGCGCTGGCGCCGCGGGCGCTCAAGGGCACCGTGCGCGTGCGGTTCGTGAACGAGCAGGGGCTGGACGAGGCCGGCATCGACCAGGACGGAGTGTTCAAAGGTGAGGGGCGGGGCGAGACGGGGCGGTCACACTGAGGCGATAATGGTTTATAGCAATTTGATAGAAATCTAATCCAAACGGTCTAGATAAAGGCATAATTTTGATGCCAAATTACTAGTTGCATAGCGCGAACTCGAATCCTTCTTGTAATGAGACAGTTTCAAAGGCCCCGATCAATAAGACAGCGTTGCAGTTTTAGTGTTTAAAAATACCTCATTTATGAATCAGTGTCTTCCTCACGATAAGACGAGACCCGTGCTCGGCAGTAGGTGCATATGGATGATGATGATGATGATGATGTTGATGATGATGACGAGCTCTCCCGCAGAGTTCCTGGAGGAGACGATAAAGCGCGTGTTCGACCCTTCGCTGAACCTGTTCCGCGCCACGAGCGAGGAGCGCCTGTACCCGGCGCCCACCTCCTGCCTGCAGGACAACCATCTGCAGCTGTTCGAGTTCATAGGCAGGATGCTCGGGAAAGCGGTCTATGAGGTGGGTACTACTAATGTGGCTTTATGTGGTGAATCGAGGAGAACGGAGAATATGGAGGGTATTCATAACGAAACTTTTATAGTAGATCCCATTTAAAGAGCCGTAAACTGAAGTCTGAAGAACAGGTGATATTGTCGGAGATTTGGGAAACTTGTGATAAGAGTCAGAACCTATGTGTGAGAAGGTTCGTGTGTGAGGGTGAGTGTGTGTGATCGTATTTTATTATTTTGATAATTAAAATACAGGAAATTAAGTTGCCATAGGTAGTAATTGCTCTGAATCAGGATGTTTGTAGTAACATGGTATTTGTAGATGCTTATTTATTGCCCGGTCAGGCAATTGCAGGTCACTATCTCCTTTCCAGGGTATAGTGGTGGACGTGCCGTTCGCGTCGTTCTTCCTGAGCCAGGTGCTGGGGCAGACGCAGCAGGCGCTGTACAGCTGGATCGACGAGCTGCCGTCGCTGGACCGGGACCTGTACCGGAGTCTCACATATGTCAAGCACTTTCAGGTACATGCTTATGTTTTATATTATGTCTATGTCAAGCACTTTTAGGCACTTGTCTCATATGTCTATGGCAAGCACTTCCAGGTACTTGCATCAAACGTCTATGTGAAGCATGAGAATATTTTGCAGGGAGATGTGTCGTCATTAGAACTCACGTTTTCTGTCGACGAAGAGAGGCTCGGTGAAATCGTCACACACGAATTGATACCAGGAGGGAAAGCTATTCCTGTCACCAACGAAAACAAGTAAGAAGTATTTTTATGATTAAAATAATCATTATAAACATTTATAAAATTTATGATCGGTTTTACACAAGATGATAAAAATGAACCCAAACACTATTAATCCATAGTTTCATTGTCTACCTTCAAGCTCTATCATCTCAGTATAATATTGCATTGTTGTTGGAATGTGCCAGGCATGCAAAATGTATGTTCAAAACTCAATTTGACGACAGAAACTGAGTAAATTCACTTGCAACATTTGTCCCCCAAAGTTACAATAAAGTTTGTACATAGTGATGTAACATTAATGTCTATGAAAATAGCTGTTACGAGTCTTACATTTAATTGTAGTTCCGCGACTATTCCAGAATCAACTACATACACTTGATGGCGCACTTCAGGATGCACACGCAGATCAAGGATCAGACGAATGCGTTCATCAAAGGGTTCCGGACCATCATAAACCCCGAGTGGCTGTCCTTGTTCTCCACGCCGGAGGTAAGGAGACCTCGCTCGGAGCTATCGCAAAGTATGGGGTCGCGGGACGTAATTATAGTCTTCATATTGATAGTGGTAGCGGCGGGAATGGCGTGCGCTCCGGTGTATAACCAGCCAGTAGTACGGCGGGTCCCACGACTCGCACCGCGTGGTGTGCCGGCTGCGCAGTAGTGTAGGGCAGTAGTGCGCGCAGTAACCGCCGCTCCCCGCAGCTGCAGCGGCTGATCAGCGGCGACAACGTGCCGCTGGACCTGCGCGACCTGCGGCGGCACACGCAGTACTACGGCGGGTTCCACGACTCGCACCGCGTGGTGTGCCGGCTGCGCAGTAGTGTAGGGCAGTAGTGCGCGCAGTAACCGCCGCTCCCCGCAGCTGCAGCGGCTGATCAGCGGCGACAACGTGCCGCTGGACCTGCGCGACCTGCGGCGGCACACGCAGTACTACGGCGGGTTCCACGACTCGCACCGCGTGGTGTGCCGGCTGCGCAGTAGTGTAGGGCAGTAGTGCGCGCAGTAACCGCCGCTCCCCGCAGCTGCAGCGGCTGATCAGCGGCGACAACGTGCCGCTGGACCTGCGCGACCTGCGGCGGCACACGCAGTACTACGGCGGGTTCCACGACTCGCACCGCGTGGTGTGCCGGCTGCGCAGTAGTGTAGGGCAGTAGTGCGCGCAGTAACCGCCGCTCCCCGCAGCTGCAGCGGCTGATCAGCGGCGACAACGTGCCGCTGGACCTGCGCGACCTGCGGCGGCACACGCAGTACTACGGCGGGTTCCACGACTCGCACCGCGTGGTGTGCCGGCTGCGCAGTAGTGTAGGGCAGTAGTGCGCGCAGTAACCGCCGCTCCCCGCAGCTGCAGCGGCTGATCAGCGGCGACAACGTGCCGCTGGACCTGCGCGACCTGCGGCGGCACACGCAGTACTACGGCGGGTTCCACGACTCGCACCGCGTGGTGTGCTGGCTGTGGGACGTGCTGCAGCGGGACTTCTCCGAGGCCGAGCGCGCCTGCTTCCTCAAGGTTGGTTTCGTTTTTTTTTTTTCAATTTGTGCCTTGCGCTGTTTGTGCATTCAGCCAGTTTCAAGTATAACAGTCGCTGTTTTTGCGTTCAGCCAGTTTCAAGTACAACGATCTTTTATATTTTCGCAATGGAAAAGTGCTAACATAATAGCGATCTTCCTGGTCGAGTCGATTTACAGTCAAGGTCGCGATTCAGTAAAGTGGTGGATGCACTTTTATGGTTGTCGTAATGATTTTCCAGTTTGTGACGTCATGCTCCAAGCCCCCCGTGCTCGGTTTCGCGCATCTGAAGCCGCCATTCTCGATACGGTGTGTGGAAGTAGGGGACGACGAAGACACGGGAGACACCATAGGTAAGCTGAATGTCGAATGTTTGCTGGACGATATTTCGAATCAAAAGCGCATCAAAATCCGACCAGCATTTCAATAGACAACAATTCTAATATACATGCTCTTGAGCTTGTACATTTATATTTATTTACTAGACGAAAACTGATTTTAATCGCGCGGCGATTTATGTCAATGTATCATTTGGATATTTACCTATTAATTGGTCACGAGAAAAACCTCAAATTAAAGTCCAATAAAAAATCAAAATTACCAATAATTCAATTTGGCATAAATATCTTCAATATAGACATGGGGCGGTTACCAGTTTGACACAATGTTGAATTTGTATTTTTCAACAGGCAGCGTAATCCGTGGCTTTTTCACGATACGCAAGAAGGACCCCCTGAACCGGCTGCCCACCTCCTCCACCTGCTTCAACCTGCTGAAGCTGCCCAACTACCAGAAGCGTAGCACGCTCCGCGACAAGCTGCGCTACGCCGTCAACAGCAACACCGGCTTCGAGCTCTCCTAGGCGCTACGAACGCGCCGGTTCCACAGAGGTTCTATAGAGGTTCCATAGAGGTTCCATAGAGGTTCCAAAGAATGAGGCGGAAGCGTCGCTCTGCTGGAATGTAAGGAAGCAAGCCAGACAAATCTAGTGAATCCAGTCGTGATGCCGGCCGTCATTTTGATGTGACGCTGGCGCATGAATTTTATGTACTATTCATATAATCGGTTTTTAAATCTCATGGAGTAAAATTAACAATCGAAATGAGATGAGAGAGTGGGAGACAGCGAAAGATGTTTTTTACTCCATAAGTGTCATTTTTTCTGGTTTCACTAGATATCTGTAACATCCACTCTGCTTCCTCTTATATGTCTGTGGATAGCTCCACTGAGTCGGTTGTTCGTAGCAATGACGTATGTGTCTATTATACGCGCTACGCCGTAGAATGTGCTACGTGCCATTGATCGGCACGATATTGGATTGATGGTGGAAGTACATTTTGTCTCAGTACTACGATTACATGCGCTGCGGCAATCATAGTTTTTTCCCAAACGCAAACAATTATTGCTCCGTGATTTTAGACCTTGTTGTCATCACATCACGAGCGGCGAAGACCTATGTCGGTAGCACTGAAAGTCAATTTTTGTAGAATGCCGAGGTTACTTTAATCCTAGTACTGTACGCTAAGTGTCGGAACCAACATTCGTAATCACAAACAGCTCAACGACCCTATTGTCGAGTCGAGCCACGACATCTAGTTCCAATTACTACCGGTATACCAAATTGAGTCTGATATCATCTGCCGCTCTCGGTGATCTTCACTTATTATCTCGTTACTTTCGGTTGATAGTCACTGTTACATAATTAATGAGAGCAAATTGATCGAATATACCCTTACTTGCAGGCGAAAACATCTAACTAGGGCTCCAAAGATTAAAATTTAGCATTATGATACTTACGGCGCTGACGTTAGAGACGCTGGTTGGCTAAAAACATTTATTGTTGTGAAATGTTTTTAAACTCTATCGCCACAATTTTCGTACTATTTTTCACCATATTTTTATACATATTTCTTATGTTTGCAAAGTAACGAATGAAATGGAAGGGATGAACTTAACCTCCAACTATCTTGCATCCAATGCAATAAACGAAAACCTCTATTCACACCTTAAAATAGATTCGGGTTTCCTCGGTTTTAGCTAAAAACTGTCGACTTTTCTCACCTAAATGCCAGTTTTCATAAAACTTAGACATCCATTTGTAATTTGAAATGTAAATGAAAATGAAAACCCTGGTTCACTAATCCTAGACTTCGTTCGCATAAATTGTAAAATATTATGTCAATTAACTAGCTAAAAACGGGTCTCATTCGCGTACAAACATATATCAAAATGTACAATTTTGACATACCTCGACGTTTCGGCCGAGTTGTTTGTACGCGAATTAGACCCGTTTTTAGCTAGTTAATATGTTTCCTGTTCGCGAAAGTTTAAGAACTTCTAATATGTCAATATTTAAGTGTCCGTTTATTTAGGCGATCCCACACGGCGTTAATTTGTCGCTAAGCCGAGTTGCCTCTATATAGAAATTAGTCCTAAATTGTACCCTGTAATAAAGTCATTCTAATTAATAGAAAGCCTAAACTGATACGAATTATACTTAGTATCGTGTAGACACTAGACAAGTGTGTTATGAATAGATCTCCTAGCGTTTGATATATAACATATATATTATCCTAATCATTGAAAATATTGAAATCCTGTCCAATGTAAATTTACCTGTAAATAGACAATAATGGGGTAGAGTTAATAACGTTAAGGTGCGTCCAGACATCGCGAGGCATGCGCCGCGAACAGTGCGTCGCACAGTCATTTAGGCATGCGTCCCGCAAACACATGCTCAAGCTGAGCACGCAAGCAACCACGCTCGGCGTTCGTCAGTAACAGACTGAGGAGCGTACGTTCGTCCACACGAAGCACACGGCTCGACCTGGGGGCTTACCATGACGTCTTATTGCGATCCAATTGAGGACCTAAACAGAATCGTTTCACTTTAATAACAGTAATACATGAATTTCGCTATCATTAAAGGTAGGCGTCAATCCCTTTAGATTTAAAATCAACCTAAATTGAGCGTCAAGATGTCACAACAAGACGTCATGGTAGGAATAAGTAGTAAAACGATTCTGTTTAGGTCCTCAATTGGATCGCAATAAGCGTCATGGTAAGCTCATACGTTCGCAACGAACGTATGAGGCGAATGCTCACAGTGAGCACAGATGTCCACACATCGCGATGCATGCGTGACGAAGTGCGACGCACTATTCGCGGCGCATGCCTCGCGATGTCTGGACGCACCTTTATACAGAACATGCGAGTTATGAATTTACCTGAATCACTTAATTATAATATATTATCTTAATATAAAAAACGCAATATATATATTTCCTTAACGTAGTCGATATATTTTAATCAATGCGGTTAACCTTATTTTATTGGCATAGAAATTGTAATTTTTACACTATAAGATTTTTTTATTGTGTATGAATAATGTTTAGGCGTATCTAAAACCAAATCGACTGTCATTAACTATTCGCTCCTTCACTGTTTTGTAATAAGTAGTTTTGCTGTAAGTGTTTGTATACATTGCACATACATTTTATTAGCAATATTACGCGATTCCGGAATGGTACGAATAATACTTATTGATTTTGGTAGAGGTCCGTAGACATAATATCTATATTTGGAACCAGTCAGTGTATTTTCATAATATTTCGGAATTCGCCTCCCCCTTGTGCTTTGTGAAATGATCTGTAGTTTATTTTTATTGTTTAAAATAGTTATTTATAAAATGTATACTACCTTGTTGTTTTAGTGCAATTTATTTTATACCAGGCAAGTTTGTTTTCACGAGTGTCTTTTGATCTTTGGGGAAATCGGTGGCCAGTGTCGCCATGCCAGAGACATCGTCCGACGTCGTGCTATGTCGCTAGACATCGTGCGACAATTCTAGTAGTGTCGTTCGTACTAATGGTTTATAAATGCTAGTTCATTCTAGTATTCCTAATGTTCCATATAGAGCAAAGTCTGGCGGCGGCATATGGCAACATTCACCGTCACAACATACTGACTCGCGCGACATGCACAATGCGCGACACCAGTCTTGCCGTGTCGTGTGATCCGAGTGGAATTCTTTTTTTCTTACAAATTAACCTGTTTTAGGCAGTTGTGACACTATCATTACCTACATTAAATAACCTACCTTATTACCTAATTTAAAAAAGTAATTACACAAAAGAACGGGAAAAAGTCACCGTACAACATTATTGTAAATTATATTATACAAAAATTAGTATTAATAGGTTCCTACAGAATTATTTTATTACCAATCTCAAATTGTATATCTGCTCATGGAACAATATTGAATATTGTATATTTTCATGACTCAACAACTATTCTTCCGATGAAAAGACGCAATACCACACCACTCCGTGACGACTAGAGCGCTTGTGAAACCATTCATGCTATATTATTCGTCTTCTAATATCCGTGTACTAATTTATTACATAAAGTTTACGTTGCACATAATCATTGTAAGAAGTAATATTTTGTACTAGCCACGTAATGATGTTGTGTAACACAATGTGATTCTCTGTGATAAATATAATTGATATTTATTATAACTGGATTTTATTTCATTTGCGTATCCCCATTTACATTATCTAAAATTGTGTAAGTATCTACCTACTATACTACCTACCTACTTTGATATAAATAAACGTCAAAATAATAGGCGCCTTGGGGCTTGATCAAGCTGAAATGAAAACTTCCAAGTGGAAGATTTATAACTCTGCGCTGCATTGCGAGTCTGGTTCTGAGTTAGGTAAATATTTTTTTTTAGATATTATGAGTATATTTTATTACCGGCTGCTAAATGGTTAATGTTTTAAGTATCGAGCTCATGACCGAGCTGCTTAGAGAATCTATCAATAAGCCGAGCTGCATTGTTTTGATAAAATATAACAAAAATTGTATCTCTATACATTTATAACAAATTTAAATGAATACATTATAATTTGTGCAAAGGCTAATAATGCCATCTATGGCTATAGTAAGCGATCTATTTTATAGCTTGTAAAGCTCTAAAATCGTCACTATCGGTAGGTACTGTAGTACACTTTAATAATAACAATTATATTCATTGTTTAGTCGGTGTTTGACATAATAAAAATGAGAAATGGCTAAGGTAAATAAGTTATTTATTTCGTTGCTACATAATTATGAAAGCTAGTGTTTACTATCAAAATTGGGGGGGTTGAATTATCCTTTTTTTAAGTTCGAGCAAAATAGAGAATATTCAAAAATAAATGTTGCCTCTCAGCTGTTCAAAGCATCGCCGCCATTAAACTAGCCGTCTCACTCTTGCACGGCGTCTTTTCCGCTTCCGAACGGACCTCCATCTCCGCTATCCCCCCCTCGATGTCCCCTTCCATCCATTCCATCCGTTTGCCCAGTGTTGCTAGCACTCTATATATATTACATTTGGCGATTTTTTATACCCTAGTAACATAAAAGTTGATACCAAAACTTTTATTCCTTTGAATTTTTACCGTTTAATATTCTGATTGGAAATACAAGACCGTTCGTATTGTGTAAAAGCGTTAAATCACGGTTGGTTAGGTACCAAATACCTATATGTACAATATCTATAAAAATCAGAATTATCATGATCAATGCAAAAAGAGGCTTGTGAATATTGAGGATTAAATACTAAAAAGCCAGTTGGTAGTTCATTTTGTTCAAGTTTTAGGTAAATAACTGGATTCCGTTGCGTTAGTAGTACCTACTTGGTCTTGGTTTATTTGAAAACTTCTTTGTTTGTTCTCATCATTTCATAATAGGTAGGGGAAAACAGGGTGGCTTCGTACAGTTTTTACATTAGGCCTTGTAAAAAAAAAACTAATAGCTATTTCAAACTCATTTCAATGCCGGTATGTTACACACATATCTGGCTATAAAATGTAGTGTGAATTAGTATCGATACAGCATAATTGACTGAGTAATGACGGATTTACAAAAAAATGAAAAACGTACGAAGGCACCCCAGACGTGGGGTACCTTCGTACACAGCTAACACAATAATAAAAGTTATTTAAAATAAAAATAAATACGTTTATCATCAAATAACTATAAACATTCAACAGTTTAATTTTCAAATAACATAAAATAGAGTAATTATCAGCCTTTCGATGTAATAGTACTAACGCAGCAGTATTTCACAAAAAAATCTTCTTTTAAATTAAAAAGTCACTTAAAAAGTCTACTTAGTAAGAATCAACATAAATAATAACGATAACATGACATAAACGTGGTAATCAAATATTAATATAGACATTGCAGGCTGAAAAATATTTTCACGAAGCATTTATATAGTACGAATGTACCCCAGACACATGTGTACGAAGGTACCCCAAACCAAATAATTACACAATTCTGATAAAAATAAATATGCATTAAGCTGCATCCTAAAATTCACGAATTCATAATAAACTAATGGATATGTTCCTCAATTACAATGAATTACTTACACAATTTCAGTAAAACTTACTAGAGCTAAATGAGTTTGAAGTCAAGTCCAAATATTACTTTCGCGGCGCTAAAACACATTTGAATTTATTTCATCGGACCCGGCAGCCATACTGATGTTTTGTCCCGCTAATTAGTAGCTGCATATGAGTGGCAATCAGGCATAAAAAGATGAACGCGCCTAAATAATGAATAGTGGAGATATACGTACTGTACGAAGGCTCCCTCTGTACGGAGCCACCCTGTTTTCCCCTATAGGTACATAGATAAACTCTTTATTGAAACACCACAGAACAAAGAAAATTAATAAATAATAGTAGTACCTACCTAAGTAATAAATACAGTATTTCAGCCTGTATCTGTCTCACTGCTGGGCAAAGGCCTCACTTTCGTAAGGGGGGTAATAAATAGGTTAAAAAAAAAATAGTAGTATTATACGAATGCACATTATAGCTGATTTTTAGGATTTCGTACCCAAAGGGTAAAAAGGGTATTAGTAAGTGATATGATTTCTTTTTTAGTGGGTCAGTTTGCTTGTTAGCTTTGTTTTGGTGGCATGTGTGGCAACACTTTTCCCTGCCCTGCGCCCGCTGCTCCGCCCCGTCCGTCGTCCGTCGCCCGCCAGTGTCGCTCGATTTTGGAGGAGAGTGGACGGCTGCGTGGTGATTTGTCGCGAATTAATTTCACGGTCTCATCCTTTGTCAGGAGGAAACCGGGAACGAAGACAATAACACGCAAACAATTCGATTCGAAACTTGTTAACTTTCGGCGAAGTAACCTGTGCGATCGATAGCTTTATCCCGGTTCGTGTGTTGTTAAGTGATCCCGCCGAGTCGTTCGAGCATGAATTATAAAGAAGTAACTGGTGATATTGTCGAGTGTTCATCGGGAGAGTGGTGATCGGAGGCCGTGGAGTGGAAGCCCTCGGCGGCGTGTGATGCAGTCCAGTCTGCGGTGACGACTCGCCGGCGAGCGGTTGGATGGCGGCTGTAAGCGGCCCAGCGCGGCACTCTCGCGTCTCCATGAGTGTGTCGATGTCGCTGATGCAGGGCGGTACGCAGAGCGCGCCGCAGGGTGCCATCCTGGCGGCGGCGGCGCCCTACTACCAAGCGCCGGCCATCCCCACGGATGTGCAGCCCGACCGCCCCATCGGCTACGGCGCCTTCGGTGTTGTCTGGTAAGATGCGCTATTTTGTAAATAATGCGCTTTGTTTAGCCCTTTGACAGCCTATTTTAGTCTCAAATTAATTGCAGTTTACCGTAGCAACCAGAAGAACCGAAATGACAGTTTTCAGATACCTTCCTCTTGCTCTAAATTATTATTTGAAAAAGTCGTTAAAAAGTTTTCAAAACATTATCATTGAGAATGTTGGTTGAGGTTGTGCTAATGCGGAAACTAGAAGATCACTTCCGTATCTAGCTATCAAGGTAGGTAGGTATTAGATCTATTGGTAGGTAGGTATTGATACTTTTTCTAAACACTAGTCTGAAACAGGGAAGGGTACAACCTACCGTTATACGAGTAGTAGGTGCTTATCTACCATTTTTCATAAGTTTTTGAGGATAAGTACCTAGGTAGGTATATACTAACCTTCCTATATAGAACAATTATTTAGTTATAACTTTTGCCAATTTTGCACTTTTGACCTGTCCACTGATCTAGGTACTTTAGATAGATCTGCTACAATACATTTATGATTCTGATCTAATAACATTAGATGGACTATGTTGAAATTTGTAAGAGCTCTTCAAATTGTGTTGTTCACATTAAAGTATTATGAATCAAGAGTTTTTAATAGCAAACTTATTATATACCTACCTACATACAAATCCTACTAATATTATAAACGCGAAAGTTTGTCTGTATGGATGGATGTTTGTTACTCTTTCACGCAAAAACTACTGAATGGATTTTGATGAAACTTCACAATAATATAGCTTATACATCAGAATAACACATAGGCTACAATTCATAAAGATATATCGTATATTATCCAAACGCGGGTGAAACCGCGGGGCGCAGCTAGTAAACTTATATAGGTACTTATTAGGATTTACCTACATATACTTACTTCAAATCCATACTAATATTATAAATCTGAAAGTAACTCTGTTTGTCTGTTTGTTTGTTACCTTTTCACGGCTAAACGGCTGAATCGATTTCGATGAAATTTGGTATAGGGGTAGATTGGACCTATGAGACGGACATAGGCTATCATTTGTCTCAAAAAATAACCCCAAAGGGGTGAAATAGGGGTTGAAAGTTTGTATGGGGAATCCATAATTCCTCAAGTTAGCGATCTGAAAATTCTTATTTAGGCTTTTGGTAAGAAATAAATAAATACGGGTTTCAGCTTTTTTGCAAAATGATCCCTAAAGGGGGAAAAGCAAGGGGTTTGAAATTATGAGGTATTCTTTAGATGCACCCCCTACGGACCACAATAAACGGCTAAACGGATCGTAATTTAAATCCATACTTACTAATATTATAAATCTGAAAGTAACTCTGTTTGTCTGTTTGTTTGTTACCTTTTCACGGCTAAACGGCTGAACTGATTTCGATGAAATTTGGTATAGGGGTAGATTGGACCTATGAGACGGACATAGGCTATCATTTGTCTCAAAAAATAACCCCAAAGGGGTGAAATAGGGGTTGAAAGTTTGTATGGGGAATCCATAATTCCTGAAGTTAGCGATCTGAAAATTCTTATTTAGGCTTTTGGTAAGAAATAAATAAATACGGGTTTCAGCTTTTTTGCAAAATCATCCCTTAAGGGGGAAAAGCAAGGGGGTTGAAATTATGAGGTATTCTTTAGATGCACCCCCTACGGACCACAATAAACGGCTAAACGGATCGTAATTTAAATTGGAAATTAATTAAGGGGGGAGAGTGCGACGGGAGAAGGGGGAAAAAGGGGGAAAGGGGAGAGTGGGGGGAAAGGGGGAGTAGATGGTAGAGTGAGGGGAGAAGAGGGTAGAGTGAGGAGAAAGAGAGGGGAGAGCGGGAAGAAAGAGGGGAGAGTGGGGGGAGAAAGCGGACAGAGTGGGGGGGAAAAGAGGGGAGAGTGGGAGGAGGAAGCGGACAGAGTGGGGTGAGAAAAAGGTTAGAGGGGGGGGGAGAAAGAGGGGAGAGTGGGGGAGAAAGCGGACAGAGTGGGGGGAAAAAGAGGGGAGAGTGGGGGGAGAAAGAGGGTAGAGTGGGGTGAGAAAAGGTTAGAGGGGGGGAGAAAGAGGGGAGAGTGGGGTGAGAAAGAGGGGAGAGTGGGGTGAGAAAGAGAGTAAAGTGGGGAGAAAGAGAGGGGAGAGTGGGGGGAGAAAGAGGGGAGATAGGGGGGGAAGAGGGGAGAGTGGGGTGAGAAAAAGGTTAGAGGGGGGAGAAAGAGGGGAGAGTGGGGTGAGAAAAAGGTTAGAGGGGGAGAAAGAGGGGAGAGTGGGGTGAGAAAGAGGGGAGAATGGGGGATTAAGAGGGGTGAGTGGGGGCGAAGGAGGGAAAGGAAGAGATATAGACGGAGAGGGTGAGGGAAATAAATATAATGGATGAGATGGACAGTAGGGTGGAGCGCGGTTGTATGGAAAATTATTTTTATCCAGATTTTCTTTCGGGCCGCTGCGGAATGGATGCTCTAAAGCCTACTGATTAATAATACCAAATATGGGCTAGGGTTATAGTTTTAGAAATACTGCCCCCGAGCCATTACAAATTTCAGAAATTACAAAAAAAGAGAATTTTTACGTGTCACTTTTCAATCATACAACATATAAATTATTAACTTCAATTGCTTTAAAACAATAGCCAACGATAAATTCAACATGATAACATCGTAAAGTTTTAAGAGTATATACTAAATAACGCGCCAAAATATTATACTTGAGCGAGCCTATTTTCGTAGATTTCATAAGAAAAGATACGGAACTTAAAAAAAAACACTTGGCTATCAGCTGTGATGGATCTGCATGAATACCGGCTATAAATCAGGTATTATCCGGTTACTTTATGGCAAGCTACAACATCCACTTCAATGGTTCGTATGTCGACTTCATGGCAGCGAACTCACTTTGAGCATCTAGATGGAACTGCAAGAGAACCAAAAAGTTTTAGCGGCAAGGTGGGACGGAGTCTGAACAACTGTGAATTTCTCCCGGTCACAACTTTTCATGCAATCGAATGCATATTACCAAATATAACGAAATCTCGAGTAGACCTTAGTACCGACCAGCTATACTTGCTAGAGATTTGTCGTGCGATCAACGACGGTCATTGCAATCCAAAACTTAGCCAAATGCAATCCTGGGAAAATCTGTCACTCACGCTGGTTGACAACAGCCAACAGGATTCTTAGGGTATATGTTTCTACTCATCGCCATTAGAAAATCTTATGGTTTTAGCAGAGTTCGTGATCAAGGTGTACGCGCTGATGTGGTTTCAGATAAAGACCCAACCTTAGTGTATTAATGGAGCTCAACGCGTATTTGAGACCATTATGCTGTCTCGTTATCTGCCTGAAAACTTAAAGAAGGTAGTGGACCCAGTGATTCAACGGAATGGCTATTTTGACCACATGACTGTGAAAACATAATGATAGCAATGCTATACGATGAACGACGGCACATAAAAGAACTCGCTCTGAGAAGTATTCTTAAAATTCGGGAGAGGTCAGCGTTCACACCTAGAAGGGTGTTTCAAGTGCCAATATTTAATTTCGAAGCAAAGGACTAGGCGGACTTGATCGACTGGAAAGTGATTGCGGAATCACCGCTGATCATGCAAATACCAACTGCCGTCATTTCCAAAGCCATTTTGGACCTCAATAGCTTAAATGCTACGAAATTTTTGGACTTCCAGCGCATACCTTGTCACACGCAAGTTACAGAAAGATGCATAAAGTTGATAACGTAATCATGTTCTGCTGCCTACTGCCCAGAACGACGTGAAGGATACATTACAAATAAATAGGAGTCATGCCGAATAATGCCCATATTCGGGTCAAAGAACCATTACAAAATTGGGTAAAATTTCGTTATCTTTCAATTCAATGTAATTTCTTTGTTGCCGATTATTTTATGTAATTTTGCTTTTTATAACTACTTTGTGTTTTAAACCAATGTATTATAATATTAACAAAGTCGTTTTTATTTAACAAAAGCACTTTTATTCCTCGACGAACTAAAGTTAATTTTTGGCATTTTTTCCAAACTTCAAGTCCCTTGGGGCAGTATTTCTACTCATAATACATTGATTAGGTCATATTGACTTAATATCGTATTAACATGGAGCATCCATCCCGCAGTGGCCCAAAACGAAATAAGAAAAAATAAAAAAACACTCCACCCTAATGGACAGGGAGAGGGAACGCAAGAGATTGAGAGTGGAGAGGGATATTAATGATAGAAAGATAGGGAAAGATATAGAGATATAGGGTGAGGGAAAGAGATGGAGGTAGAGGAAGAGAGATAGAAAGAGCGAAAGAGGGAGAAAGATAGAAAAAGAGCTAGATAGGGAGAAAGATAGAGGAAAAGGGAGAGAGAAAGAGACAGATATATTCTTACCTATAACTGTTTCCCGCGACATCAATTGATTTTCTAAACAGTTTACATTTTATATAAAAATGCGAACGAAGTTGCGGGTATCAGCTAGTTGAATATAAATAATTTATTAAAGGAACACAAAAAATAAATGAAATCAAATTTAAAACCAATACTGAGTAGGTACACGTATACCTACTTAAAAATCTAAAACTATAAAAAACATGCAAAAAAGACAAACAACTAAATACCCCTACTTATGTTATGTTATTTTTGAAGCCATAAACTTATGAACCTTGGAAAGTAATAACCTAGTCCTAAGTTCAGGCTAACTAAAATCATTCTTAAAAACCAAAACGTAAGTGTTATACCTACCTACCTATTGTTAGGACAGCATAGCTCAACTAAATAATATACTTATCATAATAACTTAATAAACTAAAAAGTTATGAAAATAATAAAAATAAAGAGAGAAAAATAAAGAGTTAATAATAACTTAACATAAAAAAAACTTTTTAGTTATTAAGTTATTATGATAAGTACCTATACTACTTAGTTGAGCCATGCTGTGCTAACATTAGAACACTTTCGAAGTATGTTTTTCAAAGTTGTCAGGTATGTTTTTACATACATTGAAAACATACTCATTATTAAATCTAATAGTTAAGGGCAGGTAGGCTTGTTAATTATTTTCTTAATTATATTTCAACATAACACACCAACAGCTACAAGTAGGTTACCTATATCTACTCACTATTTGCTAGATTATAACTTACTTCATAGCCAATAAAGATCAAACAACATTATAATTAGCAACTATATGGTTACCTTTAACAATTTTCAACCTTAGCACTTTGACATAGTTAAGGTGGTACTGGTGGTAGGTACCTACCTAGTACTTATTGTTTTACAACTTTACTGTTCATTGTTCAAACTTATGAGTTGCTCCTTTTCCTTCCTAGGAACAAATAGAAGTGGCTCATTGTTACTTGGTTTTACTTACCTGCGGCTTTGTGTATGACCACATAGCTGTGAACAATAGCTGGTAAGGTTTTTAAGCTTTAAAGCTTACTTATACTTTATTTGGAATTATTTAAATATTTAATTGTATACTTAATGCCATCCTACTATTTAAAAAACTAAAGAGATGCCTAATTTATTGTTCTTTCTTTTTTGAAATAGTTGCGTTTTGTTGGTAATTTCGAAATGTTATATCTAAGTTTATAAATGATTAAGAAAAAATCTCTGGCGAGTATTGCTAAACCTACAAAGAAATTAAAGTTAGCATTAAGCTGGCAAATAACTCCCATCCCCAAACAAAAGTTTTGTAATTAATTTATCCCACAATCCCGCTATAAATAATGGTATCCTTGCTCAAATAACGAAGAGCTATGAACGCTACCAGCATAATGGCGCATTAACATTATCTCCACTGAACAATTGAATGGTAATGCCCACTCGAGCAATGTCCTAGAGCGCCGAAGTGTCTACAGTAGGCAAAAGAGACTGCGAACCCGTTATTCCGGAAACCGAGCAATCGCCACCTAAGTGCTCCGCGATAAGTAAAGCACACTGAGCAATTATTGCCGGACTCCATCCGAACGCTCCAAATGCTCACTTTTACAGCCTCGGAACACGAGCTCGTTAAGACAAGAGAAAGCCCGATGCCATCACAAAATCACAACATCTCTTTTATTTAATTTTTAACGGCTCCTATCGGTTTTATTGCGAAGACGCGTTCCCTCTTTTACAGCTTCGTTCCCGAACGTTTTTACGCTTATCGAATAGCGAAATAGCTCGCGGCTTTCGAAAAGTTTTCGGTACATGTGTGCCGAAGTTGGGCAGTTCGCCGCCTAATCTGCGCCAGTTGGCTTTTGTAAACACGTGGCGTTCACACCCAGCCGATGTGGATTCGATTCCACCGCGCTCGACATAAGATCGCTTTTCAATATTCATACAATTCGCGATTGAATGCACATGTGTACACCGGCCGCAGTTTGAAATTAAGCAAATTTGAACTTTATCAACTCCGCTTTACCTTCCCAGCTCGACCGGTCGGCTTTGTGCTATCAAAATGAATGCAACGAATGCACGCATATCACGAGGCGAAGGACAGTGTGCTTTAACGTCGAGTGTTAAGAGTGAATGTCGGGATGTCCGCGAGAGCAGTTCTAAAGTAGTGCAGCGCTGCAGCGAGGGTAGCGGTTAAGTATGGGTGGATGCTTTGTGTAGAGTCGTGCGTAGGTAGGGCCCTCATGCATGGCGCTCCGCGTCGATTGTGTGTGAACGACCGCGACGAGGGGAGCGCCTCATTATTCCGAGACCGCGTCGATCCGTTCGAGAACCCTGCCCGGTCCGCACTCCTCGGCCTGCATGCTCCCCTGAGTCTGACTGCTCCGGGTACCGCGCTCGGCTCTGTTCCACTCGCCCGTTGAATGCAAATAAGGACAACATAACATTAACATTTTAGGTCCGTATCTACTCACACATTTTCTGTTCTTTCACTGCGGTTTTTAATTTATTCCGAGCTCGCGAGTCCTTTGTTCAGCGTTCATCTTTATACTCGACAAAGGCTAGAAATATTAGTCTCAAACAATGCGATTTCACTCCGGTTGTTCATCTCGCATGAAATAACTTTCATCATACCCTGATGGTGACATGCCGAGCGCGGCTATTGTCATGATGTTGTGCCAAGAATAACCTGCGTTGTAGAAAGCCGTGAAACCATAAGCAGTTTACCAACGGCTTAGCTACAACGCGCGCAATGACTACCATACGCAAACCACTTCTAAATCTGTGCTACAGTGAGTCAGTCAGTTGCTGAAGCTAAAAGATGGTTTAACATCTAATTCAGCGGACATTGCAGTAGGTAAAGGTGTCAAGAAGTGTAATGAAAACCTCGATGATAATTCGGTAGCAATTTAACGTTCCGCGATCGTTATTGAAAAAGTGCTTGGCTACAGCCCGATTTCTCCGAATCGATAAGGATATACCGTTATGAGGTTGTTCGCACTTCAGTTCTCAGCGAAAGTGCACTGCAAACTACTGCAAACACTTGCCGAAATGCCGTTTTAAACGTTCTTGATTTATCTTCGCCTGCTCTCTGTCAACATGCGGCGAGCAGGCAGTATAGCGAAGGCTGAGGCTACAACGGAAACGATGCAGCTTGAGGCGGATGGGCGATTGAGACAACCAAATGCACGATGGCGATATTTGCTTCAGTGTTGCTATTTGCTATTGAAAAATACAATAAGGAAACTATGTTTTTGGTTACTCGTTTGTCGTAAGAGTGGCCTGATGTAATCCCAGCCTTATATGTACGAGTAATGATAGTGGTATAATAATTTAATTACTAAGGTGTGGGCCGATTGATCGGGCTGGGTGAGGCTCCGTGCCCAGTCCCCACCCTGGCAGCGTCTAATTGCGCCGTGCCTTGTTAAACAGCTGTTCATCAGTTTGTGCCGACTGCGCTGTTTCTGCTTTTATGTTAGCTAAAAGACAAAGAAAGTTTTGTTCTTCGCAAAGGTTTACTTGCTCATAAAACGCCATTCACTACCGTGGTCCGTACCGTATTAAAAATGATCTTAGGTAGGTATGCTTCATACTTGCCCAATTTAGATCTGTTATCAATGTTTGTCTTCTTATTTTGATGTTAAAATGTCACTATACACTACTGTTCTCATATTATTACGTGTAGTTTATTGTGCTGTTGTTTTATCAGTTATGCAGTCTGTGTCCCGCATGACGCGATTCACTCGCGCTTATCTATCATTGAACACTTACCTAGGTCAAGAAAGCATGACCAAAGTCAACGGGCAGTGTACCGAGTACGTTATTGTAATATGTAGGGTTGGCATCCAAGCTGGCTCTCCCCATAGTGTGTGTGCAATAACATCCCTAATAATCGAAGCGCGACTCACTACTTGGCCAGTTATTTGCCAGTTGATGAGGCCAGATTGCACTCCATCTCATGCCATAAGCAGCAGCTGCGCTAGATGTTTGGAATACAATATGTGATAGTGTAAACTGTGCACATCCACGCATATTGCTTACATAATTGAGATTCCATTATCGCGTGAGACAGCCGACAACCTCTAACGACTCTACTATACAAATGACTCATTAGTAATGATCTACGTTCCAAATCTGGTTTTCGTGTGTTAGTGCAACGTCGCAGACATGCGAATCGTAAGATAACGGCGAATGGAACACGTACAGTTCTATACTGCCTAGTTACTAGCGGCGCGGGCTGCGCTTTGTTTGTGTTCCACACATATTCACAGTTTCACAGACACTATACCGACCTGTTAGCATGTCATAAGATTTAATACTTCTACGGGACTGAATACTCTCACAGAGAAAGTGTAATGAGTGTAAGAGTTTATTGGATGTCACGCATCTTGATATACCAATACCTTATGCATGTCTTCAACGCAGTTCGATATATATACCAGTGAACTCACTGTATTGTATATGTGAACCTTATTATCCTATGATTATGGATGAGTCAATCTGATCACAAACTCGGCTATTCTAATATCGTTAGGTACCGGGCCAAAAACTCGTTACGCTATGTAGTGAGCCGGCCCGGTTACCGTATAACCGGGTCACGAGGAAACTATCGCTGGCGCACCGCTCGCCGTTTATCGTGCGTGCGTTATGTGACTTGACATCATTTAATTGTTCGATTTCTAGGTTAGATAATGCACTGTCAGGCGGAACCAGTTTCTTGGGAACCTGGCCGTCGGAATGTTATCAAGTGAAACATACTAACTGGTATTTAAAGCAGTCTAACGTACCGGTAGTATTCGACTCTTGACTTGCGACCTATTGAGGGTTGAAAAGTTGAATTTATGAAAGGCAACATTATTTTGAATGGGTTTCGGGCCCGACATCGTCAATGCCTTGGAATATGCTCAACCAACTTAGTTACGGTAATGTACCAACATATTAAAAATTCTTTCTCCCCGTCTCGGGGGCTCGCGAGCTCACTTTTAGCTAACTTCTAAAATCATAAGCTAGTACCTACAAAGTAAACAACCGCTTCAGGAAACTTGTAAAACTTTGATCCCGTGAAGGGAACTTCTGCTGAACCAAGGCTGTTATTGTTATCCGTTGATGTAGATAATCCTTTGCTATTTAATACATTGTTTGCTATTAAAATAACCTTCGTTTTCGTCCCATTCGGCACGCTAGACTCTGTAATCGAGGTGCTATTGTTAGCTCATTGCTTAATCTTGATGGCCGTTCCATTTACGTATTGTTTTACAAATAAAAACCCATTCTTATCGAAGTACCTACATAGAAGTAGGTCGACTTAAAGTTGTCGCTGAATGAAGTTTTGGACCGTGCGTAATAAACATTATTTACGTAACAAACAGTCAAACTTAAGGAAAACTGCTCAATTAGAAAAAGCTAAATAGCATAGAAGATTACTCACAATTTCATGTTTGGTCACCAAAAATCATCAACTCTAATTAGCCTAAGAATGACAAAACTCCAGATCTTGCTTTCCTAAACTTGCCTGGTACAGAAATTTATAAAATCTTAAACTTGAAGTACCATGGCCCCAAGATCCAGACAACAAAGTATTATTATGTACATCCTGTGCTAACTACAGTGATGACCGCTAAAAGATAAACCAAAGTAAAGAGATTCGAACCGCTAGCCTCCGACAGGACCCATGTACTCAATTTATTTCAAATATTGATTGAAACGGTGCAAATTGAAGCCACTTACTGCAAGTCAGTCATCGTTAACCGCCGGTTGTGCCCCATCGCCGCAGGACGATGGATTTAAACGTAATTGAACGTGAGAATTAACCGAGATTGACTCTTCATGCGATTATAGATTTAAAAGTTAGACCAATTTGATTCACTGGATATAATGTCGACCAAATCGGACCAAAGGATAGTACTCGTACTTATTTTAAATATCTTTATTTACAAGAGGGCACTAATTAAAGTGACCAGGCCTCCGCCACGCGCACTCGCACATTACTAAACTACCTATATATATATATATGGATCTATTATTATAACTATTGTGACATCCGGAACCCCGTAGTAACAGTATAATATTATTCTTGTAATGGTGCGTTAATGGCCCGTTTGTTTTGGGGTCATCGACAGACCACAAACCTCCAGCAGCTGTAGTTGATCAATCAAACATTAAACACCGAGAATCATGAAAAGACGTAATTTTTTAATGATTCTCGATGTTTGGCTGTTATAATTAATGTAACCCGCGGAGTTTCAAGCAGTCATGACTGCAATCTTGTTTAGCTGCGATCGCTCCGAGCGGCTAACAGAACGATGATCCCTTGTGCGGTCGAGCAGTGTAAGACACTGATTGCTCTCAACTTCTCGATCTGTTGACTGCGCAGTGAACTATGTACGAGTATAAAAAGGCTATAAATGAAACGCCTAAATCTGCTTAGGATTAGTCACCAGCGGTATTCATGGTCGGTTACCAAGTCCATGGAGTCAAAGATATAAGAGGTTACATGATCGCAAAGCGTGGCAACAGCGAAAGGAAGCCTAGCAGTGAGTAAGGCTGCACATGATGATGAAGTTACTGTTATTACTGACAATTCCACTTTCAGGCGCCTGCTTTCGACGCAATATCACCATAAGTAGTCAACATTAAGTCGAATACTGCAACAGTCGCCCGCGGCCTAGTTTTACCATTTTGTGTATAGATGAGCTATTACATGTAGCCTAGATACCTCGCCTTAGACGTGTCCCCTATATATGTATTTCGCTCTATTATCTGTTCCCCTAACCAGCAGCAAGACGCAAACCGTGATGTCACGAGCAAGTTGCTTTTGCATATTGACTAGGCAGGGATCCATATTTGCGAAATATGTAAGTTTGTTTGATGGTAAAGTCGGTACACGTTTTTTTTTCTTTTCTTTTTTGGCCATGGTGCTTTTCGCACATTGTGCCATCGGTACACTTGACATCATTATTTTTCCAGGTGGGTTATTTTCTAACTTTGTTAGAGTGAGTTGATATTAGATACTTATTGAATTCGGCCATTGTTTATGTACGTTATGACAGCTGGTGTTGCAAACAGCTGATTGAAATTTATTGCATCATAGGTCATAATCGCTCCACTGGTTCATACATAAAAACAGTACTCTCGCATCATCAGATCCACTTGTTTTGTTGTTTCCTTTTATAGGGGTTAGTGTAATTTGGTCATACATTTTCAGCTTCATACATTGAGTGCAATTTGGTCACATGTCAATTTTAATCGAAATATTTCACTTAGGAAACAGGAAGTCCGGTAGTATAACAAATCTCCAAAATAAAACCGAGAGGTACTATTTGACTAGGAATTATTCAGCATATCGTGGTAGAGGCAAGTCAACGATTAGTTAGACTCTGGTCAAACATTTTTGAACATTATCTTTGATTAGACCACTGTGAAAGAAATCATGTTTTTGTTTCATTGTACTTACTTATTACTGATTTATGACAAAGTAAACAATGATTTCATCACGTAGACATTATGCTTTGTTCTCTGTTTTTGCACGTAAAAATATACCTATAATTAAACGCTAAGCGTAGGCCACAAATTGTATTTTAAAGCCAAATAGGCTAATGTTACATGTTCAGAAAATGTCACGGTGACATTGGCCTACCAATCCAACACCTATCCTATTTTAGTACTGTATTGTATAATTCTCTGAAAAGTAAGTAGGTATATGTGTAAAATTAAATTCTAGCATTCGATACAGTATACAGTTGTACTATTCCATAATACGACATAGGTACTCTACATATTTCTCAAAAATCGCGTAATATTTCGCTTTGTATTTCGAAAAATACTCGTTACTCTACATTTTAATGTTATAGATAACAGCTCAAGAGACAGGTAAAGGTACCTACATGATAGATAGTAGTGCTAGTCTATGGTACTCTAGTAGGTATAGTAGTAAATATATCTAGTAAAGTGCTGGGCCTTGACGGAGTAGTCACCAAAAGATGAGAAAGGAGCTAGATATTACGGTAAATCGACGACGTCGATTAGGACAAACGTAGAGAGGATTATAAAAAAGTTTTGTCGTGTAATGACATAATGACCAAGACCGGTTTTGAAAATTATGGTTATTTAGGAACCAAAAATATATAGTTGACTATACTACCTGACGACCAGTCAAAAAACGGTCACAAACAAATTTTACTTAATTATGGAATATTCATTTACCGTGTACTTAATTAAGGTTTAAACTCAAAGTCCTGATATTTGGTATCGCTATAAAATAAGTAAGTATTATGTCACAAATCATGTTCATAATGTATTTATTACGAACGAGTAGGCACCTAGGAGATGTGTGGATTGTTGTCATTTTATGTAAATCACACTGTTAGAACAGACATGAAACACGAAACTAATTCAACTTTTCACAAATGTGACACGTGAGCATGTTCAGAAGCGCCGATTTGTAGAATTAAACAATGTCGGCGAGATTGGCTCCACGTCAAAATGCTCTTTGAACTGCGTATATATATATATCGGGCGTGTTAGGGTTACTAGCGTACGTTTATCAGGGAAATCGCAAAAGTTGCAATGCAACGAATTAGCCGGATCATTTTATAAATCGCACGTATTCACGAATATTTTGAAAGATCCTTCGTGTCGACCGATGTGGTCGTCAATGTAGTTTGAGTGTTAGAATAATAGCAAAAAATTATATGGCAAAAAGTGAATCAGGATAGGTAGTAGATAATCAGTCCCTAAGTCCCTAGTTCTTATTGGGAGAGGTGTAGGAGCCTGGAAATGTGGATGTTATGAGTTTCAGGGCGCGTTAAGATTAACCTGTACTAGACGAAAGGTAGCACGCCAACCCTATACACGTGTCTAATGTTAGTCTACGCGACCAGCGAGTAATTGGCTGGCAAGTACGCTGGACACGGGTTTCCCATGCTTCGCTACTCGGGTTCAATCAACCTCACGATTTTGTTTATCTTGTGAACTCGGCCGGTTGTTAACGTGCCATTGACATTTGGATTTGCAGCCGGATCGATCGAAATAGAGCGCGCGAATTATGAAATGCGTGTTTTTTTGCTGCATTAGTATGTGATCTACTGAGATAGTCGAATACGTTGTAATTAAGCAGTAAAGGACAAATATCTGTACATTTGAGATATCAATTTGGAATTCTCTGCTCTCGTCTGTAATAATGCCTTAATGAAACTATAATATCAACCTCGTCTATCCTAGTTACCGGTTTAATGTACGCCATTAAATTTCCAATGCTATGGTAGGACTGAAATTGGCTTTAAAATTTTAATTCCCCCGCGCTGTGTCCATTCGCGAGTGCGCTATCAAAACACAATCTCTATTTTAATGTTTGGTTTTCGATAAAGGCTGTTGACACAAAAACCGCAGATGTTTGGCTTATTGCTATGCTCAACTGATTATTGGAAATTGTAATATCAGATATCAGACTTGAAAATTCGTTCATGGAAATATTTCTACCACAGACAGTTTCAAAGAGCCATTGTTTTTGAGTATTACCTAGATAATTTGACGTTCAGCCAGCTCTATTAGACGACTTGATATGTGTAAATAGCCAAAACCTTCCTAATTATCAAATTAAAAGCAGACAGCGGCGTGACGTTACATTCCGCGCAGGGCTCCCGGGCCCCCCTCGGCCCTCGCCGAACGTGCGGCGGAGGGCGAGGGAAATATACGCCATAATTTTCGCTTCCAGCCAGTCCCCGGGGGTTCTAACGGCATGTTTTGCTCGTGTCTGTAAAATGTGATGATCGATATTTATAACTGGCGTGTTTTATTTTTGTTTGCGAGTTTTGCAACTCTCAGTTATTTCAGATTAAAACTCCCTAAGTTAGGTTATGGGGTTCATGAAATTTATCGATTGTTATCGTATTATAATGTTACAATCGGGGTGACGACAAACGCATGCAAATTTTTCGTTGTATGTTTAATGGTTTTGTGTGGAATGGCGTGTACACCTGCAGATACAGTTTACATACTTTCTATATGTACGTAATTGACTAAAAGTTGATTGATATTCTTTATTAAAAAGTTCAGGGGGCCACTTCAAAGTGGTCGCGTCTGCCGAGTTTGAATTTAAAATTGAACGAACCTCGTATATATTTTGTACCTAGTTTGATATTCCGTCAATTCCAGGAGTGTCAGGTTTAGTACGCACATCGACTGAATAAAATATCTGGTATCGATCACGTGTCGTGCCGGCATGAGCTGCCGAGGCCGGGCCATTGTGCGTCATGAGCTAGGGAGTATGGGACCGCACACGGCGGGCGCCTTCTCCGGTGCCCACCCTTCGGTAGTTACCAACACGTATTGAGGGAAGCTGGGGCTTGATGGCGCGTTCAGGAAACAGCTATTTCGTGACATTATTTACTACCAACTTATGCGCCCCTAGTATGTAGCGACGCGCGACGGGTGAAACTTTGATTTTATCGACTCTTACTCGTACATTCAAATGTTGGAACATTTAAGCCAAGATGCTATCTCTAATGTTGCCCCTCTTGAAAATTATATTCCACTTGCGCTGCTTACGAGCTGTAAGGTAAATATTGGAGCGGGTCATGCACGCCATAGTCTATAGAGAACACCGCCACCCGGAGAAAAGAGATCGAATCCCAACCCTAGTCTCGGTCCGTCCTCAGATCCATCAATCACTTCCTAATCGAGTTTATGAACGTTTGTACAGCACTTCCAGTCCCATCTAAACGACCACGTCCTATCAAGTCATGCGTGCCTGGTACCACAACCTCCGAGATAAACCGAATTGATATTGACGTTTGATTAAACGGCTGACAGAATAGTTTAATCGTTTATCAATATGGTATCTAAGTATTTTGTTTTAACTGTTTTGTCTAACCTACACATATTTTGTAACTTTTCCGGTGCTATTTCAGGACAACATTGAAGGTCTTGTTCGCATAGAGATGATATTGAATATTTACAAAGTGTATCATTCCGCAGGAATAATGTCGCAATTACAGGTCGTGATTCTTTCTGCACACGCAATGATGATCATCTAGCAAAAGTCTGCCATTAGACATAATATATTTGTGCGGTTCCGATCATTATCTCGAGAGAAAGTGACGCGAGACGATCAGAAATTGTTGGTTTTATTCTAGTTTGTTTCTCAATGGCCCGAGTGGTGGTTAGCGATCACAAAGCGGAACTTTACGCACACCACACACGTCCGACGTCGTTAGATCTCGTAATACGCGTTTAAATAACGTGGCCTATAATTAAACGCTTGCTATAGAAACTTGCCAAGGTTAGTGAAATTGGATTTGGTGTTTAATTATTACGGTTCGTTAAAGAAGTTCTTCGAAGCAGCGAATAAAAATTTATCGGTGTGCGAGCATTCTGTAACGACTGTAACGTTGCTTTGTATGCGAGGAGCGTGACCCAGGTTTCCGTTTTCGGCCCCCATGTGAAAACGTTTACACAATGTCAAATTGGGTACCTGGCTCGTTGCAAAATACGGCCTTCCTGCTGGCCGGCCGGCCGCCATCGACGGTTCACTTGCTCACGGCATGCTAATATTGCAGATTGTACGGATCAACCGTAGATTAGGTGTAATATACATTTCTGGATCGTAGCCGAAGATATTCTCTACCGGTATGCACCCAGGCCTAAATCATTTACAAAAAGTAGAATACCTAATGTTTAAGTTTTTATTACGGGTGTTTTTATAAATTGTATGTTGAATATAAGAATGACAATACAAATAAAATACATAATAATTAACAAAAATGATATTAATTAGTCATTTATAGGTATAATATTATGCTCCTAAATCTATGAAGTAATAAAAACTCGATGGTAACTCATTTTGCGACTAAGAAAGAAAATTATTGTCGTCAAAAGGACACCCGTAACTAAGTCATGAAGGAATATAGCCCGCTAGCGTGGCGGGTTAATTTAATATACTTCGTATTAAATTAAGTAGTCTGTTTACTCGCAAATATGCCGCAAGCTGATCAGATGGCACAGGCGCTTATTCAGGTAAATATCTTATTATCTAATAAGGAAAGAAAACATTAATTATCTACTTACTTGGGAAAATCTTTTGAGTATATTTTATTTCTGATCATGGAATATCTTAAACGTGTGCAAACTAAATTATGTTAACTAGCTAAGAACGGGTGTAATTAATGTACAAACTAATATCATAAACAATCTGTCATAACTCGACGTTTTGATGGAGTTACATCGACCGTGGTCACGAGAAGACTGGAGAATGGAGTATCACCGTCCAGGGCAGGTGATGTTTCCAAATGCCCGCGTTTGGTCTTTTAAAAAATAGCCTTTACCACACACTTATGTTATAGTATTTTAAGCATACTTCCAAATACCTCATTATGTTAGAAATCTTCTAACAATGCATACATTTATTCGCAATGAAGTCCATTTATCCTACATTCAATAATTATACTACCGAGGACAGCTCTATCTACTGTAGAGAGGTGGATTGCAATTACAATTTCATCTGTATTTTATGAACATTCTTCAGATTTCATTACTGGATCCTGATTAATCTCTCTTAAAAGTCTTAAGAAATGAAATCCCATTACTGTAATAGGACGTGGCGTGAGTTACTATTAAAATCTTGAATTGAATTATTGCTAATGAGGATTTTCATAAATCTTATATAGTTCTGATTATTTCTGATATGTTCTTGGTAACGATAATTTGTTAAATATATAGTTAAGCATATCATTAAGCACAAAAAATAGTATGCACTTGTGCTGTTTGGAAAATACCATGCACAGCCACTTCTAGTTCTATCATAGTTACACGTGAGTTAGTTTTGTCTAAATAGATTAGTATCATAAGTAAACTAATGCTTATCTATCCAGGATAAAGTACGTAGTATAAAATAAGGTCACGTATGCAAGCTCTAAAATCAATCAGCAGACAGGCCCATTTAATATCTAGCTATGGCAAATTATACGCGTTCCTTTGCGCCTCTGACCTGGCGCGTCGGAATCCTTAATTGAACTGCTCCCGATGCCGCGTCGGATACGCGACACGATGAGCTTCCCTCCAGTGATTACATTCATTTCGCACCGTGTCTAGATTGCGAAAAATACTGCAACATATATATATTTAGATATTCAATCAATTTGAAATTCTATTTACTTACGTGTCTGAAACAGCTCCGAGTGGAAGTTCGATAGATGATATTGTCAGAACGTGGATGTCATCGGTGCAGTCCGGAATAATGTCATGCCCAGGAACATGCATAATTATATTCCAAATGTATAACAACTGGGTATCGATCCGAGCTGCAATGGGAGCAGTGCTAATCTATACATTAGGTACCTGCGTTGATTACGATGACTTTTCAACGATCTGCTCAGAATAAATGCTATTCCTTCGCTGTCTATTAGGTACGCATGAAACAATATCGTCAGGTTTAAAATCTTAAATCTGTAGCTTTGAATTTCTTACCTTGCCGGGTTAGCTCTGCGATGAGTTTTGCAATGCGCCGCGATAAGTTTCTCTTCCGTATAAATTGTGTATGATTACATTCACTCTCTTACACCTGATTAATGCCACGTTTTGCTGTACCCTTTACTTTTGTTTCCTTCGTTTTTATATCCAGACGTCCGAGATCTATATGTGCGGAATCTCTAAATGAACCACCATCGATCCCGTTGCTTCACCGGAAATGCATCGAGATCAGCTTCCCGCCTGTGATCGAAATCTCCGATTCACTTTTAACATCGAAGTTTTTTAAGCACTACCTAAATGAGACCAGAAACTCGAATTCTACGTTCTTTGCCATATCTGATATGGATGTGTAGTTGGTGTCGATTTTATTTTGCTCTTCTATTAAAGTGTCGAACTATTATGAATCATTATTATTATCCGTAATGATGATTACCTAATAGTGGTTTTACACCTAACGAACCCTATATTAAACTGTACACAGTTATGAATCGATCCAGTACTTCACAATACATAATAATAATATGATGCCGTTCTAATAATACTTGCGATTGTTTATCGCAACAGTCGGGAGTAAGAAACTTATATGATTACACCGTAACATACTCATACGTAATTGAGACCCCACACAAGGCTTTGCCGTCCTTGCGTGGTTTGCTATAAACAAGTAATTTAACACTAACAAAGTAATCAGTATGCTGTACCTAATATATATACGAGATAGCTCATTTAATTCTATTTAGCGCACTAATTAACAGCCCATTGGTCAATCAATAGGCAGGCTGTAATTTTTTATTAGACGTAAAGTGACTAACATCAATTTAAATGAATCCTTTCGACTCGCCTTCGCTTGATTAATTACTTACCGAGTGCGTTTTTATTACGCCAGAGCGACTATTAGAGGCAGGTTTTGTTGTGACTTCCACCTTCTTTCTTAATTACTCCTCAGTGGTCACCGAATGCAGAGGTATGCTCAACATTTAGACGAAATTGTGTTCCTTAAAACTTTGATACCAGGTTCTCCTGTGTTTTGTCCTCATCACCCGTGCTCTTTATAAGTCACAATAAAAAGTAATTGTTCCGGATAAAACCAAACCACTCGTAACAATTTTGGTGTTCGATCAAATAGAGTGGGCTGCGTAAGTCGTAACTGTAATAATTTTCGTAACAAACAGCTTAAATGTTTCACAACGCTTAACGAACAGACTTTAAGAGGATTATTACTAAAATATTCCCTCTACCTGGGCCAGCTATTTCATAATTCACTACGCAGTTTCCGCGGAGCAGGTCTGACTTGTCTGTTCCCCCCGGTTCAAGGGAACTGTGGGACCGGCTTATCAATTCCGGATCTGGGTACGAGCTATCTAGTTACGAGGGTGTAAGGTTTCGGCGACTGCGCGACGCCACTGCACACAAAGGAAACTTGGTCCAACCATGTCTCGCGTACTTGTTCTACTAGATGTAACGTATACTGTGTGGCCCCCGAGGAAACGGCAATTCCAGTCGCACGCTCAGTGTAAAGCTGCAATAAAAAGTAATGGTTATTTGGATCTTTGAATTAGTTTTGAAATTTTTATTTTTTAAACCCGATCGATGGGTAAACAAGAAAAATTATATTTTCACTTTTGAATGCCGGTACCTTCTAAATTTGATGTTTAAAATGATAATCCGTTTAATGTAGCCGTTTCACATTACAACGAAGGAAATATCCTACACATTTGTTATGAAAATCATGTAGACTTGACCCACGACCGCGCCTTTGCATATGATTGATCGATGTTCTGAGATGTGGATGAAGAACCACTCCACTCGAGCTCTCGGGACGAAACATCAAGAGAGGTCTCTCAGAGATGACTCCTCTAAAATTCCTGAGCAAACACCCGCCAAATTGTTCAAACAACATGAAATGACAACGGCACTCTATTAAATATTCTCATTTTATTTAATGGAAACATGGTCCGGTACACGTGTTTCGGCCTCGGTTGTTTATTTCTAATCTGCTGGAAACGTGGCGATTTCCATCGTTTACATGTTTATATAATAAGCCGATCCAATATCACTCCGAAATCTGCAGTTCGGTCAGACGTAAAATTACAATAGGTGAAACAAAAGTTCACGTTAGTGGATTTGTGGTGGTTACGTGTGAAGTGAAGCCAGGCAGTGCGCGGCAGATGCTCTGGAGGTCACCGCCCCGGCCGCCGCAGCTGGATATTATGCTCGCTCGCTTTTTGTGCCCTCCGATCCCGACGAGCAGGATGCCGTGAAAACGCAGTTCTTACTTATTTATTCTACGATTTGTAACGTTTCCACGAATAGGAGATTCATTTAATTAAGGGCTAAACGAAATATTCACGGCGAGTAGGTAGGTTGGCACTACACAACGTGACAGCGGCACGCATCTGTAACAAATTAAAAAGTCAAAATGTTTCCTGCTCTATCTGTCCGGGGAGCGAGCGCTTCGTGACTCGCTGGTCTAAGCGGTCGGCGAGACGGTCGGTGGCGTAATTTTCTCGTTTCGAGTGGTGATTAGTTCCACGGGGATAGGGACTTTGTCTGTCGCACGGCCATTAACTATACACGCACGCCCGTATGCCTGGCCGTTCTAAACTGCTCCGAAGCTCCTTTATGATTGTCTCAATGCCCTTTACGTGTAAAGTTCGAAAGCACTGGCGTTGATAAGTTTTTGTCGTAGCTCTACGGAATTGGCTTGGGTTTCGGGCACGCTATATTTGTAAGGGTTTTTGCGATGCGAAGAACGTGCCCCTTCGTTTCGGCGGGCGTGGTGCTCGGAGTTTGGGGTGCGTTCACCGTAGCCACGCGATCGATGCCCGGCCCCAGGCCAACTGTGTGAGTACAAAGACCCACCTAGTTACCACTCTGGATTATTTCACTGGATCCTTTATTGTGGTAAATGTATTCTCGATACTCATCTCTACGATCACAGCGGTTGCCCGGCCATGTTCATAGTGTTCAATAGTTTCGCGAGCAATAAAGTTAACCAAAACAATTGAGAATGAATTAACGATTCCGCCCCGCGCTAAGTGGGCTCTGGGAAGCGATTCACACTTGTATTTTCCCACGTGCAGGAACGATACGCAGCCTCCATCATTCTCGATCAAGCTGTGGTTTCGGTTCGTTGTCTAAGTGCGTTCCGTCACGCCACGGGCCGCTCAATGAGTTTCCTTTCAATATTTCATTCGATCATGCAACAAAAATGCTTCTCGGAAGTGCTTACTCATCAATCGTCGATGCCGGATCGGCGCGGAGGTGTGTACGCTTCTTACGCTCGATCCAATCTAACCAGATTATTAGTAGTCGTCGTTAATTTTGCCAACATCGTCATTAGGCGTCGATCGGGATGTAGAGAGCGAGATAAAAGGACGAACGGCGCGGGAACTTCTCAGAACGGACCGCGTGTAAAACTGGTTTTACAGGTACCCGGCTAAAAATTATACGTAGACAAAGGCCACAGCCGAATTCGGTACCGTAGGACGGCCTTTAACAAAGGCACATTCCGATCGGGTATCGCGCGGCACAAAGAAGATTGTGTGGAGGCTTGAGGTAGAAGGATAGTAAAATAATATCGAACACAGTCCTTGTGCCAAGATCTCCTTTACAAAAGTTATTTGTTTCTTATGGCGGCGAGACGAATCCATCTTGCACTTGCTATGGTTTTGCTGTTGCTTCACATTGTATATCTATGAGATGTAAGGATAGCGTATTTGAACAAAGAAAGTAAGCACCTGCCTGTTGACTCCCTTTGTTATCTCCGTTTGATCTCAACTTTAAAATATTTGTTCTTTCATCCACTTTTCACAATACATTACTACTGCAGTAGGTAGGTATAGTTCCCGTACTGGGATCTGAACCTGTTTTTACTATGCCTTCTTAGTTATGTATACTTAAATGTATTTTCTTAGTCGTGATGTTGACCGTTCCCATGTTGCCCTGTTTCATAAACAATCGATACAGCTTATCGTGTTATTCAACGAGTCACGCATCGCTATTTCTAGCATTATTTTTACAAAGTCAATATTTATTTTTGTATAGTCCGCGATGTGGTCGCGCTATCAATACCAACTCACATCCGAAACGTTGACAAATAATAATGTATCTTAGATTTATGCAAGTATCGTATGAGTCCGCCCAATAAATTGCTACTAGGATACGTTTATTTTCGAGAAGAAGGTAAGTACCTAAATAGTTTATGAAAGATTATTTATTATTTTCCAATAACCTCCTCACCAAAGCCGTAAACCTTAGCCATTATAACGTTCAAAGGCTAGGTTTGTTTAATAACTTTCTTTCATGCCCGCTCGTAAATTGCTTCTCACCAGCTCTCTCGATTTAACGGCCCTTTACATGACTGAAGCGTGAATCCGCCTATGAACTAATTACGAGGGCTAAGCGTCTTAGTTTCCTTGAGGTTCGTTATTTTCTATACAGTAGACATCCGTTTGTATACCAATATTTGCAAACTTAGGCTATTCACAGCAATTAATTGAGCTTAATTATCACACCATTGTTGTAGGATACACTAACATGCAATTGCTTACGAGAGGTCGAAGTAGAATTGCTCTCAGAAAACTATGCGATACGAAGCCATTCAATTCACCATAATTGTAATGAACTCTGTTCTTGTAGTTCCGTGAAGTTTGCTGCAAAAAGCACGTTATATTTTATTTTTGGTGCGGTCTTTCAGGGTACCTAATGGTTCCCTAAACTCTGTCCGCCGATTAATCAATTCGATGACGCAGGATTACTCCCATGCAGCCACTAATAATATATGTTACCAATGCCTACGACCTATTGAAGCGGAATGCCCACCGGAAACCGCATCAGGTAAACCAACCTAATGAACCCCGACTGTCGTAGCCGCACGGGCGGTACTGCCGAGGTCCGTGAACCGATATACGGACCTCGGCAGTCCCGCCCGTGCGGCGTGCACCTCACGCTGCGAAAACGCATATTGAAATAAATTAACTCAAAACGATGACGAACAGAGACGCGTCCGGTGGGTTTATTCGGGCAATGGTCTGTAATGAAATAGGTAGACATGTGGCAGCGACGCCAGCCATTTTATTTCAAGAACGGAAGCGAGATTCACTGACACTATCCTGGAGCTGCCGATGGCAATGGCAGCTTACAAAAGTCTCTTTGAATAATTTCACGGGAACGTTTAACTAATTAAAATTGTTCCCTTGAAAACCGCCAGCTCGGCTTATCTGGAAAGGTTCGGGGTTGTTGATCTGCGAAGTGGGGTGTAAGTGTATGCTCCCCCCCCGATCTCCCTCCCGCCCCTGTCCCTCCCCGCCCGGGCCTTTATCGCCTCCTCATTCAACTGCCTGCGCCCTTCAAGTTCGCGACCTTTAGCTAAGAATGGAGAAGGACAGATGTTTGCAGAGCATTTAGGAGGACGCGAATTGGTTAGACGCAGGCATTCCTTTAGAGACTATACATTTAACATCTATCATGTAGTTAATCACATTTCGATGTGCAACATTATCACAAATGAGCCAGTTGTTTCGACCAATCTATTAAATGCTTGCAAACAATTTCACATTAGTGATGGATGATGATCTAAGGCGTAACGACGTGCTTTGTTAGTTAGATATTTATGTGTCTTGGCAGCATCGAAATTAATTAAAATATATTTTTTTAAACGTATAAAAAACGTCGCCCTTCACTAGTCCTGTGTCGTGTGTACCGTTTACAGTCATGTAATTTCACATATACTTATTAGCACTTATAGCACTTATTACGTATTCTACTTTTTATTCGGTATGGGGAGCAGTAAGAGTGAAGTGTCTAATTGAAAGGAAATAATCGATTCTCCTTACGTGCTTCGAGATATGTTCGATGAGCCCATTGTTCGTTCTATCGATTCTGATTCGATTCGATTATAGTTTTATGACAGCGCAGTTTTGTCACGCAATTATTTTATTACTAATTATTATCTTGAAAGCAGCCTCGTTGTGTGGAACGTAAAGGTGTGAAGCCTTCAACACTTCTTTACGCGCGAAGAGAAAGTTATTTAATAACAGGTTGTTTGTGCGTGCAATTTATTATGTCAATTTATGAAATTATTAGAAATTCTGTTTGGATCACGATTTTAGGAATATCGAGTCGATCTGATTCCATATTGTTTAACGATGGCCGTTGTTATCTACACTAATATTATAAAGAGGAAAACTTTGTTTGTTTGGTTGTAATAATAGGCTCCGAAACTACTGAACCGATTTTAAAAATTCTTTCACTGTTTGGAAGCTATGCTATCCACGGTACACTTAGGCTACCTTTTCTTTTCTTTATCCCGTAAAAATTAATGGTTCCCGCGGGATAGTAGTTAACGCGGGTGAAACCGCGAGGTGCTTCTAGTCAGATAATATAGTAACCGTAGTTACTAGTTAAGAATGCATCTTTGATATAAAAATCTAACGTTATTGCTCTGTAATTTTGTTATTGAAGTTCAAAAGTGTGCGCTAGTACCTGCGTGAAATAAATTATTTTGAATTTGATTAAGAATTAAATAGAAGTTCTACGTAATCACGCCATTTTTTTCCTCATCATTATAATGATTTCCCTCAAACATTATCCTAGAACTACGTATGCGACCGGTTGTGGTTTAAAAGCTATCAAAATCACTTGAGTCATTTTAATCGAAATTAATTTGCAGCTGACTACAAAATAATATTTCTAGTTTCGATAGTGAATAGTAGATTAGTTCATAATATCCCAAGTTAGATCGTCGTCGCGATAATTCGGATAGATATTGATGTCACTCCTAATTTCAACCCTGTTATTCCATTTCATTAGTTTCAGTTAGGTTCTCGCAAACTGGCTGACTAATCTGTAGACTTTGATCAAATTTCAATTATGCCTTGCTGAAGAAATGGTATAGGTATTATTAGGTATACTTAGAATAAAATTGAGAGTGTAATATTGTCTAGAAACTGTCGCCGTTTAGGTACTATTAAGTACTACGTGACTGAGTTAATGTTTATTACTTCTAGGTAAGTGGTATCTCACTAATTTATACTCCTTTGTAAGGCTAGTCTTCATTAGATTGTTGTCAAACAAATGGATCAATGCATATAGTAACTTTCGATAAGTACATTGGGTTGCATTTCATGCAGCTTGCATCAAATTATTCATTTATTAAATCAAACTCAATTTATTAAATACAATCCAGCTAAATAGAACTACAAAATAAAAGTTGCTGCCGAGTTACTTAGACGCGTGAACCCCTAAAAAGCTGCAGCTTCATGTAGATGCACTCGAGATAGTAGCGTCAACTCGAGACAAACTGGCCTTGCGCATTAACTTTCGACCTTGGATCATGGATGGGCCAGCCTGTCTACACTTTATCACTAACAATGACATAAATAAGTATGCAACCGGTGCATATGCTTGTTTAGTAGATATACCACCTCTACCTTTCCGCATAGCATGAGTGTCCGACTTAATTACAGGGTTGCTAACTTGCCACTGGTCAGTCGCCCGTCTGGTACGTTTCCTAATTCGCATAAACTGGCTTCCGCGCTACGTTATCTGCAATTAACGCACGCGTTCGCTCAATAATTCAGACGCTATGTCGAGTGTCCCCGATTGTGGCACGCTGTAGGTATATTGTTAGTTATGATAATATCCGGACTAACTATTGTAGTTTGTGAGTTATGCATTAACCTGGTGATGGATACAGGGCAGATTTAGACAAGAACAGTTTAAAACTGATTTTGAATACTGTTAATCCTATCGATATTGCATGATGTAGAAGTAAATTGAAATGTCCACTGAACATACAATGGACAGATCACATAGCTCGTAGAATCAATAGCTGTTGGGGAAGAAAGGAACTTTCACGGACCTGAAGACGTAGTATGGGATGACAAGGTGGATCGACGATCTGATGAAAGTTGCGGAGAGCTACTGATGCTAACAACTAGAAAAGCTCGTGGTGGTCTGTGGTCTATGTTCAGCAGTGGAACTCTTCCGGCTTCTGGTGATGACGACTCTCCGAGTGGCGACACAGTCTGAATAATCCTATCACCACTTGCAACTGAAGCAGCTCATTTCGTTTATAGTAGTAGTGCTAAAACTAGTATCGAATATCCTAGAAATTATACCCAGAACCAATCGAAGACTTCCGCCACCAGTTGGCAGTGTACGATGTAGGTTAACGGCGACTCTGGCTCACATTTAGCGTACAATGTCGCCCGCATGCTTAGCAGTTCCCTATATGCCATGTTGTCACGTGACCAGATGCTTGCATCTGAACGTATGAGCGTATTAGCCTATAGAAAAGATTACTTTCATTGATTTGTCTTTCTATCTGTAAGGAAACTAGAAAGCGGATCTTACTTTTACATAGAAAGTCTAATAGTGTTCATAACAAGTGGTAAGTACCAATGTAAAAGTTCTATATCTTTGATCTTGCTTTTTGTGATAATTTGCTTGCAGTAATGAGTGACCCTGTTCGAGCATGATTCAAACTTAACGACGATACAGTTTTAATGTCCCAGTCTTTAAGGATCGTGATGTGTCACTCGGTAGTCGGTAGAGTCTAGAAGTAACGTCTTTGTGGCTGGAATAACTCGGAGAAACGTATTTGTGCCGTTCAGCTAAACATTTCGCAAACAAAGGTTCTTTTCTTAATGGGATTGTTTTAAGTCGCAGATTCAGAAAAAGAAAAGAATATTATCGTGGTTCTACTTCATATAATACCAAGGATTACTCAGCATCGGTGTACTGTTCTTATATGAAATTTCGATATGAGAACATTGTTTGCCAACAAAACAAACTTAGAACAGTAAATTGGAAGATGAATTCTTACTTTAGAAACAGTTGGGGGTAATGTTCTGTGGTTATGCAGTAAACTGGTTATAAGTTCTACGGTCTCTAATTTTGGGTAGTCCTACCGTTTGTTCTACTGCAACGCATTGAAGTAGGTCGCGAGTTTCAGCTGCGGCGGTGGCACCGCGCCGCGCCGGGCAGCCAACAGCGCTCAGCTGATCGCGATACCGCACAAAGGTCTCTGGGTTAATCGGCCACCATTAGAGCTTAATTATACCCCGTGCACTACCTACTGGCGACTCTTGCACTCGTTTCTCATTGAATCTGGGAAGATTATGGAAATGGTTAGTCTTAAACTGCCTTGGTTTAATTTCTTGATTATTTCCACTGAGGCATAAAGGAGTACCTATTGGCAAATTGTCTAGGGTCTAGAAGATGCTTCTTAACTCCAATAACAGCTCTTTTATAATTATCTAGCAGTTCATTGCTTCCCTTTTATCTTGACTCCTGGACGATGAGAACGCTCAACGGATATAGCTATTATTATTGTGTACAAGTACGCATACAAAATATCATTACCTCAATGGTATAGTTAACATGACATAACATGTCTTTATCTGAAATCTAGTTGACGCACTTGATCATTGTAATCAGTCTTGAATGAGGTTGCTGTGATTACCAGAACGCCTTATCATTGACCCCCCAGTAATGAGACGCTCAGCTGATTGCAATGCAATACACGAACAAGGGCCTATAAGTCGGCCAAATGTGCTTTCAGACTGGCTGACGCGCATTTTAACGTTGTTCGGTTGGTTTATTGTTTTGTTACTCTTACAAATGATGCCAATCATGGGCATGCCTTTGAGTAAAAGAAAATGTCCTAGAAATATTTCTCGATTCCTAGCGGTAGTCCTCAAACAACTACGGCTTATCGATAATTTTTCCATCTTCACTATCAATTTAGTAAAATACGCAGTATAATTATAGTTTGACTTTTTTGTGTTGTATAAATTTTACTGTTAATAAAAAGAGTTAAATCTATCTAAAGGTAGCATAAAACATCCGAGGCACCACCGCAAGAACTATTAGGTAAACTGTACCACCACTGTTAATGCCCTTCAGTAAGTTATATAGTTTGTGTTTTGTTTTTACACTGTAAAAGCAATTTGGTGTACCTTGTCCCTCCCTCGTTGTTGGTACACGGGATGCACTTCCGCCCATGTGCCAACTGCCTCTAGAGTGCACCTGCATTATGTTTTTTCGTCAGCATTATTGACTTTATTCGTTCTTTTCAATAGATTCTCCTCCCATCACACTTCTTTAGGCAATGAATCATTGTCACAAAGTTATTCATAATTATTATATGATTTTTAAGTAGTTACATTGCCTATTCGGTTTCTGAAACTGACATAAAAGAAACACGCGCCTGGAAAAAAATAATGGCAACTGGTAAATTTGGTAATTAATGTAAATGGCAATACTTCATTTAGGTAGCAAAATGTATTGAGGTTTTCCTAAAAACCTTTAAAATTTTACGTATAAATGACTCAGCTTGTGCCTTAATGTTATTATCATTTCCATACTGGGAGCATAGTTTTGCCTACGTAGGCAAAACAATTTCGCCCAATTTTAAAGCTTTTCATGTTCACCGGGCTATATTTTAATGGCGCCTCAAACAGCTCAAAAGAGCCGATGTTTACGAAAGTATGAAAGGTTTTATTTAAATTCTAAATAGCACTCCAATCAATAACAAATTGTGATCATTGTGCTGCTTTTTGTACATGTTTGCTTTCAATAAGCACGTAATTTTTCAACATTTTTGAGTAAGTAAATGATATGAATTGATCTTATCATATTTATTAATTTGGTAAGTTGAGTTGAATGTTAAATTTCTTTTGATCCATTGTTAATTTTAAATTTTTCTTGTTACAGGTAATTGGAGTTTCCAGTTAGATTACGTCTTGCTGTTCGTGAGTTTTCTCCTCAGAAATTAAACAAATCCAGGAATAACAATGATACAATTTCTTTATGAGAATCAATTTGCATGTATTACGCGGGAAACACACTCTAATCTCCAATTAATCAAGTGCCGGCTTGGTAAAATAAACAGGAATAGGGCACTTAAACAGACATTAAGTACCTACTACCTATCCATTACCTAACCGGCTATTGGAAATTTGGGAAAAGCATATTTCTAATTATCTTTATCGATCCTTTGGACACAGTTGAAAGAGCCTCTGATGTGCTATTTTCAGGTTAAATTTATATCATGTAGTTAAAATAATGCATAGTTAAGGGTCATGGATCTCAGGTAGAATTGGACGGAACACATGACTAGGCGAGGTCAAGTGCGGCCTGACAAAAAGGTGACCAAAGATCAAAAGTGGAGATCCCCAAAAGATCCCTTCAACATTGAGATTAATCAATAACAAAGTCATGGGTATGATTAGCACACAATCAAAGGGAAGAATATACAAGGGCCGATAAGCGAAAGCAAACCTAGTCGTTAACGAAATAAAGCTGTCCATAGTATCGCATGTAGAACAGACTACATTTGAGCTACAACATTATCAAGTAACCTCTCATCCCCTAAAGGTATTTCTCGGATGTATAAGAGTTTCGGCTAGATTGTGACGTCACAATCAATTCGCAATACCGCTTGAATTTTAAATTAGTAAGCCTGCGGGCGTTGGTAGTAAAGTCGTTTCTTTTCGAGCATCGTGTTCACAATCCTGATTCCGACATAGCTCTTTATAGGTTCAAACTAGCTCCGATCCGCATGCAGGCACAGGTGGCCCCCAGGAGAGCGTTCCCTTGACAGCTGGCTGCGGTGCACCTGCCCCCGACACATGGCCATGTGGAATTGTGCATATTCATGATATTAATTATGTAGGTAGAGAGCGATAAGCATATGATTGGAAGAATACGGGCACGGAATCGAAAATAGATTTCAGCTTGTAATAGGATGGTTGGAAACCTCATTGGTGTCAGTATTAAATAATTAAAGGTAGCGACAAGAGTCCGATACTTGTCTAGTCAATATAACATTAAATGGAAATCCATAAAAGTTACTTTATTTCTATGTAACATAAATTAATTCACAGTATCACTTTTTAATATCATTACGCTTCGTCTAGATAAATTTAATCATAAAGTAAGTAAAGCCCAGCGTCTATCTAGAAATACGAATGGTCAGATTATGGAAAAAAGCTCTACGTTTTCGGCCCGTGCGAATGTTACCTCGATATTTCTCGAGTGCCATAACATTGGTAATTCTGCGGTTTCTAAACTTAAAAAGTGCTGCAGTAATCTATAGAAAAACTGCAGTCTGTGGCAGTTTTACATTCATTTGCACTCTGCCGGAGTTTAGTGCCGCACTCGAGGTTCTCTATAAACTTTAAGTATCCTCGCAATACTTTGTTACTGCGGTTAAATAATCGTGAAAAATACTTTTTGCGTACTTTGTTCGAGGCGTTATCTTACGCAACTGGTATTCGCTATGACCGGCTCCATTTATTTTCTTTTGTCTTCATAAAGGCATTGCTCGTCCATTGTTTGATTCCTGTTAAGCTGACTTAACACAAAACTATGAATTGTCCCTGTTGTGTGAACTAGCAATGTTTTACTTGCCATTTCACTCGCATATCCTTCATAAAAACAATAAAAAAATAATACAAAGTCTGATCGATCTATCGCCGTGCTGCCATGAGTTGCAATCTACGAGTATGGTGCCATGTCGCCCGAGGCACCGACGCGATACCAGCCGTTGTTTTCGGTGATTCACTCTACGCTACGCCCAAATGTACCACGACCACTACTGAGTCACTGCTATGGAGCTAGAGTACTAATTTAAACACGAAGTTAATTATATTTTGCTAAAGTACATACAAATGATAATACCCTAGCATATTCACATTAGAGGTATCAAGTAATGCATCAAGAAAATAACTTAATCTTTATTCCAAACTAACTAAACACCTTTCAATTAAAAACATGACAATTGTGTTAGATGAATAGGTAGTTACGTTGAATTTTCACAACAGATCGACTGATTTAAGCTTGTATAAATTCACTATGCTCTCATGTAAGTGATTTGGTGTTACTTGAGAATAAATATCTTTAAACCTAAACCTATACTATCAATTTATTTTAATATGTGTAAAAGTGTTTACATGTACTGAATATGATAGTGTCATAGGGTTGAACAATGTGCGAACATACAGAAGACAAACAATAAACATACACTTTCATATTATACTATTAAGAAATAATGGTCAAAATGTCGAGTACCATCAGTCACGTAGTCAGTAGTCTAATCCGGTCACAGTCAACGTCACGGTTGTCTTATCACAGCATCACGCCGGAACTCCGGCATTCGTCACGCTAGTGCGTGGTAGTATCAGTCGGACGCCATATTTTATCACCCGTTATATTAGTAACAATGTATTTCCCTCTAGTATTAGGCGTTTGCTTTTTACTTTATCTTACCATATATAACTAAACGCATCGGTTGTATGCCCTCAAAGCTACCATGAATTGCAATTGCTGTTCGGTGTGATCGGTACCATTTGACCCAAGGTACGAACGGCACACGGTGCCGTCGTTGTGAGTGGTGAGTGACTCATTTACAGACAGAAATGTACCACTGGCTCTCGCCTTAGTCACTGAAATTCTCAATACCGGTCGTTTATAATAATCAACTCTATCATAAAATCCGTAGGTAAACAATACTCCCGGACGAAGTTACAAAGAAACGGCAGTTTTGATCATCGTTTCCTCGTTAAGTTGAACTTTTTACTTCGTCAGAGCTTCCTTAGCTATATAGTTGACCTAGTTGTCGGTCCTCTGGCCCGTTATATTTCGAATTATTTTAGACTCCTCTGGAAATGTCGTAGAGTTATTATCATACAGAACACAGACAATAGTAGAATTTGACATCCGTATCGGAACCGCTGTCGCCAAAAAGATATTGAAAGTTACCATCTCAATAAATGTTTATAAGTTCACAACCGTTTATTTGAAAATGTGCCTTATGTGTTAACTGATATGCTTCATTTTAATGGGCTCTAAAACTGCACATACTTATGAAATTTTTCATTGTTGTCAGACGTTATTATCATGACATAGTATGTATGGCAAAACTGACGTGGGTTTTGAGCTACAAGTCATAATATGTTTGGCAGACGCGCCCCGCCCACTTCACAGGCTTGAACTTTAAGATCACATAAAACTTCTAATTCCATACTAGAATTTGTTTCATTCGTTGTCGAAAACCAAAAGAAAATGGGTCACACACCACCCGCTCACGGAAATAAATAATAATTCGAATTCGCACCAATATTTGTCACGGCGGCGGAAACCGTACGCCCTTTGAACTCGTTAATTGTCGAACTGTTCCGACAGTTCGTCGAATGCAGCTAATAAGCTTGCGGATGGTGTAAGCTAAGCCCCTCCGTACACATGGCCCAATCCCGTTATGTAAAGCTGCAGTATCGGTTTTACGAACATAACATGATAATCGACGCCGCGTGTGAGGTCTGCTTTATTCCTAAACTTATTTATGGGAACATTGGCATTAAAATTGTAGAGATCAAGTCATCGAAGTCGTGACTTGCTGTTTACTCGTTTGGGATAGTGTTTAATCCAAATGACCAACATTTATAACATTTTATATGTTCGTTTAATGTATTCCATATGATTTCGATTGCTGGGCACTCACCACATTATTACCTACTTTTCTACCTGAGTACGCTTTAAATGCACTTTGTCAACATCATCCTCACAATTATCTTATGCGGAGCATGACCAATCGCTTCTCATTTTGTATCACCAATCTCAATTTTAAAGGATTACTCCCAGAGATCCGTAATTTTATGGTCATCGGATCCATTTTGGATACAATTGAATTTCAATGATATCCAAAAATATACTACAACATTCAATATGAACAACAACTTACCTACTGGTGACAATAAAGTTATCCATTCAAGTCCATTGTATGAAAAATATTTTCCTGACAACTTTCTATTGTTGTAATCCTATTACCGGGCGATATTTTATCCATCTCATAACAACAATATTTTCGCGTTACGAGAGTAAATAAAATGTCAAATTGAACATCATCAGCGCAACCTGAAAAGCGTTTCCATCGTTATTTTCCTCTATTTGTGTGATATGCGAGGGCGTAAATATACACACAACGGGCTATTCAATATAGTGATATAAGGGGGTGCTTATTTTGGGCCCAATATTTGGTTGGTCCTTCCCGTAAATATCACGATAGCGTGTGTAACAAACGGATTGGATCTGACCCTGCAGAAAATGGACACTATTTATTAACGTAATTCATTGCTGCAATTGTAATAAATAGACAAATTGCATAATATTTTTCGTTGCAAAATTTCTGCGAGAATTTCCAGAATCTACTTCATCTGGTACTTTTGACCAAGTAGTATGTTGATCTGTTAATTATTCTTCAACCAAAAAATTCTGACAGTAACTTTCACTATTTTGGTTAATTAAAAGTAATCCAATTAACGGAACTCTGGTAACATTTCGATTTTATTCCGTGCGTATATTCAAGGAGGAAACTTAAATGGTAACCTATACATACAGCAGGATAAATAATCGACACGAACTCTTGATGACCTTTACGATAGTACCTACGAGTTTTTATACCGTCGGCGATGCACATTCGAGGCACAGTTATTGATTATTTTTATCTAAACTAGATATAATTAATGACGACCAATTATAACGGCTCGAAAATAACTTCCTTATTGAGGCCACACTATTTCTGTCTTACGTCAATGGTGTCATCTTCATGATCTAACTAATGAATCGTTAAGGAAAATTGCAAATAAAACTACCGTTGGTGTTTGGTAAAGCTCTCATATTCGGTGTCTCGTGCGACCCAGAAAATATAAATTCCTGAATTTGAAATTTGAAGTCGTGAACAGAAAACTTCGTTCACTGATCTTTCGTTTTACTTGTAATGCCCCCAAATTAAGGTTTTTTTGTTGCCTTGGCCCCTATTACGAATATGATTGTTCACCCTGACATTGTTATCTCCAAAAGAGAACCTTTCGGATAATTTAGATGCATGAGAATGTCAATATCAAAATTTTTTACTTTTATACGAGTAACTGAAATATGCCAGGCTTTGTCATTCGACAGGCAGAATAAGTTCCGAAGACTGATCTCTTGGCATCCCAAAGGGAGTGCTCAAACTTGCCTTGGAATTCCAAAGTGTGTTTAAACCAGAAAAGTGGGGCATCTAGCAAAAACAGTTGTGAAGTTTCCGTGATTCCGTATTCTCAGTTCCAGTCCAGTACGGTTCACAACTTTGGAGATATCAGAGTTTTTAAACTGTCATTTCAGCGCAATTCCTCCCTCCTATGGGACAGAAACATTGTAAATAACTTGTGTTACTTAACAATACACATCCCACAGTCTAGTTTCGTAACAAACATGCATTTACAAGTCGAAGGAAAAAGAAAAGGAAACACGATGTCGGATATTATTGTGTCCTTCATATTGTCCGGGAAGTTTCCTAAATTAAGCAAATATCACATTATGTTCCGTTTTAATCAACTTCCTAAGGGATGAGCGTAGAACTTTTGATCGACGAATGTATTCATTGATTTCTCCTATTAGGACCGGCGCGGCGGCGGTTGGCGCCTCGGTTGCAAATTACACGGCGGCGCCCGGGCTTCTCGCGGCTTGTTTGCGAAAATGTCACGTCGCTGAGTGTATCGCCGATCGTCCCCCTCTTTCACCCCCCTTCTCCCTTTGGAAGTTCGTCGGCTGCCATGTGTTCTCCTGTTGGCTTTCGATAAGTCGAGACGCGGTTGAAGGGGAATACGTGCAAAATGATAATCTTCGTGACAGTAGGATGACATCATCGCTGCATCCGTGACTATCTTCATTATATCTATCTATTCTATCTTCATTCACACATTTTCACTCTAAGACGATAGTTCATTTTGATTCCTAAAAGGCAAGAGCAATGTCGCATAGATGGTATTACTCTTTCTACGTTGCAGTCAACCGATGGTTATGTATCCAATTATCACAAAGAAAACTACATGCTAGCACGGTGAAGTAAATAAGACCTGTCTAAACATCCGCAGCGGCTCTACGTGCCGCAGCCAGCTACAATATCAATTCTTTATAGCTAGGAGTAACCCCAAAAGCTTTCCAGCGAAGCGGTCGTGTCACTCAAAGCCCCAAAAATCCTTGCACACGATATTTTCCGAGGGTACGTTTGAAAGACATCGTGTCTCGACTCGTGAAATATTGAGAATTGCCGTCTCGAGAGAATCACTTGCCTTTTTCCACGTCAAACATATTCATTACAAATTGTCTATTTTGTATTGCTATCAGTAATTTCTAAACTTATTTGCATGTCTGTAGGTGTTCATCGCTACGGCACGTTTCAAATTAATCTGTTTAGGTCGACGTGCTCAGTGGGATTTACACACAATGGCAACGCAGGCAATGTTTGCGTGTGTATCATGAAATATTAGCAGTGTACTTATTGGACGCGCTCGGGCTGGCTGGCCTTTATCGAATGACCGTGGCACGCGCATGCCCCGCGTCCCCGTTTGAATTTTAAGGCCGTTTCACCGAAAACCCGTGGCTATTCTTTCCGTGCCAACTAGGCCTAAGCCCTCCGCGCCATCGGATCGGTAAGCATCCGCTCGCTCCGGCGTACCCTCGTCGTTACTGCCCTATCTCTGACGGGCAGCGGCTTGCGGATTATCAAACTTTGGCCGGTGCTCTACTCTACCCGCACATTACTTAATATCGCTGGGTCTTTTTCAAATTACATTCGTATCTTATGCGGCGTGTACCTACCATGTTAAGTTCTGCTTTATTTGTTCTCTGAACTCGTATTTGATCAAGTAAAACACGGAAATACGAAGGTGAACTTGTCGACTAAGTTATGTACATACACTTCACAATGTACATAATATACGTTATGTCTGTGCAAAATTTAACTCACTCGTGAGTGTAAGCATTATCTGTTCGCATTTTGCTTTTCAAAATCGTCTATTTGTTTCAATCAACATATTGTGCTGTTTACAGGGGGTTGTGTTATGTCGTCGTTTGCTGGCTGTCGGTCGGTGCGAGAGTCTGATGGTTTGAAAAGTTCGATGTTTGTCAGATTATCGCGACAGAGTCGTGCTGGCTGGCACCGAGATACGAGTACGTTCAGGTTTCTTATCGCGGCGCGCATTTTCTTTGTTTGTTATGTACGCAATTTCCTAAATAGGTTCGTTGCGGAGATAAACCGCACAAGGCCCGGGTTTGAGATGGCAGATATCCTGGCTGCGTAGCGCCCGGTTTGCCGCCTCGCTACCAATATTTCTTCGTGAAAGCGTGTTGTCTCACCACCCGCCCGGGCGCCCACAACCCGCGGCCCGCGCCTTGCTGAAATATGATTTTGATTATGAAATATAGCGGTGAAACTCACCAGACAGCCGTTTGTAAAATTATCCAGCGCTTCGGCTCAAGTTTAGCGCGAAATTATCCCGCTTTTTTTGTCCGCGTTTACGAGGTAATTGCCACGCACCTGGTATTGCAACAATGATTGCTCATACTTTATCTACTGCCGTCGTGATGTGCCTTGATCATTGAAGTAAATGTACTTCAATGGCCTTGATTGTTGTTGTGGATGGTGGAGTGCAGGTGTGCGGGATGTCAACCAGAACGCCAGGTGTTCTGTCGCCGTCGCGAAGCGGGTTTTCTTGCTCTGTTTGTTTTCAATTCGTTGATTCGACTGGTTTTGTTGAATGGCTACTAAAATGAGAGATATTATATTTTCCGTTTTAAATTGATTATGATCGGATTGCTTCGAAACCAGACATTTAAAGTCAAATTGGCAAGTATTCAGCCAATTTGGATGAAGGGATAAAAATGTATTTGTAAGTTTACAATAATTGTCCCTTGGTAAGTAGTACCTATTTAATGGTAAATTTAAAATAAGTTTAAATGATTTACCGAAGTTGGCATGTAGATAACAAGCTCGTAAACATGTGTCAGTCAACGTTGTAGTCATAACTGGTAATCACACTAAGCAATTTATTGGCTTCCTGAACGTTCTCTATTTATATCTAATCAGGCCATTCCAAGAACGTAACGTCAATTTTATGTATGCCATTCGCCTTATGGGATACATCTGTGCGACCCGAATACTCGTGTATCTGGCTGGAGGCACTGAGCCACGCGAGGAGTTCCGGCCCGGGCCGACCCAAGGGCCAACCGATGTATGTATATACTAGTTGTCTGACGCGGTGTTACCCACTGTTTTCGGAATAAAAAGTACTAAGCCTATATCCATGTTAGCTACTTTCATACCAAATTTCATCATTGGTCCAGCTTTTTGAGCGTGAAGAATTAACAAACATAAAAACAGACTAACAAACTTTCGCCTTTGTAATGTTTAGTAAGATAAGATTCGGCACAGCGAGGAGTTTGCTTCGCTTCCTGGTCTCTGTGCAGTTCAGCAGGAACCCAGGAAATGCAGCCTCGCTCATGTTTGCCATTCATTTGTCTAGAAGGCTAGCTAGATCATGTGGTAATGTTTGTTCATGATCACAAATTGATTTTAGACTCGAGACTCGAACACACCTGCCCATCTAGTTTCCTTGCATCTTGATAAAATGTCGAGGTAATATTATTTCATCAAGTAATGTTTGTAATAAAAAAGCAAATACAATTTTATTTTATTTCATTTTAAGACAAGTTTAAATTAGAAACTTACCACGTGAGGTGTACACGTATTTTTCTTCGGTAAGTATTGGGTCTATGGGAAAAACCCGTACTATTTATGATACCTAGATGCAACCAAAGGGACCTCATGCAAATATTGCTTTTATAATATGCTCTTAAAACCTACGATGTATTTTAAATGTGAGGACCTCTAAATGGTTATGTCACTATCAATGGCATGTATATTAATGCTTAGATATAAGTAGCTGTTGGTCTTCCAAATCCTACTAATATTATAAACGCGAAAGTTTGTAAGTATGGATGGATGTTTGTTACTCTTTCACGCAAAAACTACTTAATGGAATTTGATGAAACTTCACAATCATATAGCTTACATATCAGAATAACACATAGGCTACAATTCATAAAGATTATTATCGTATATTATCCAAACGCGGGTGAAACCGCGGGGCGCAGCTAGTGAATAAATAAATGAGTTCCTCGTCTATGTAAATCTTCTGGTATGAAGTAAGTATGGCACCGTAGTACCGATCGGTGGTCCCAGCCGTTTGACCCCGATGTCACGACTAATGACATCGTTTTTGCTGGGACCGGTTCACACATCGATTTAATAACTCGACCAAATGTAATTGGGTCGTACCTAACCTACTAGTCACGCGAAACCGCGTTACATTGATGTGCCGTGTAAAGTTTACATCAACAGTTTCAAGAAGAATCCGTCTGACAGTCATTCGGGCATAATCGACGCACAATAGAATTTGAAAACATTGTGGAAACATCGAATTTCGTGCAAATGTTGATTTACGTGACAAAAACATTTAAATACGGCGGTCTATTCCGTGTGGGAGGATCATAATTATCAGTTTGATAGAGTAAAGTTCCAAGCGGCGCGGCGGCGGGCGTGGGAGTATACTATGATTTGTTTACACCGGTCGAGTGGCTGGCGCGATCAGCTGTGCGAGTGACGCGAAGCGGGGCGTGCGCGCGCGTCACGCGTGACGTACGAGACTCCTGCCCATTCCGCGCGCGACTTGATTACAGCAATCAACTGTTGTCAATCTCAATTCGCGACTCGAACGATTGCTCAACGACTTTTGTATGTAGCCAGTGTGAGTTTATGATCGTGTCGACGTCTAATTATACATAGATAGATAGATGATAGTTGTAGATATTTTAAGTGTTGTACAACGGTGGTTTTACAACCGATTTTGATTAGCTATTGGATGTTTAATTAAATTAATATGTTATTATATCGAATTAACAATAAATGTACAGTTATAGCTGTTTATTTATTGTTAATTCATTAAAAAATTTACGATCGTAGCCGGGAAAAAACGATTGGAGTTTCACCATTCTCCAGTACATTACATCTAAAGCGTTTATCACTGTTATTGCTAGCCCGCGATACATTATTATTCTAAAATTACTCGAATATCGATATTTAGAATACATTCGAAAAGCATGCTTATTCTTTTCAATGTCTCTTATTTCTTTCAAAACACGGTCAACTTACCTCACTCCGCCTATTTGAATACTCATATCAATGACACCTTATCCTGGACAAGGTTTGTTCCCGGGTAAGTTTGATTCACCATGGCGCAGTGAGCCCGGAAAAGTTCTCACGACGCCATCTACCGTCTCGAATTCAATATATCCTCCGAATGTCAGTTCCAATCGCGTTACACACAGCAGTCGAGTTACCACATAGCTCGTACGTTATAAGATATGTCTAATGTACTCGTATGTTGATTTATAGAGGCAGCCGCGACCGCAGCGAGTGTCGGGTTCCGTTCCCCAACTGCCTCTAGGACCGAGAAGGATGATTCCCCGGTAATATCTTACAAACCGACTGCTTGTAATAAGATAATCTACCCACCTCGCTGTCGCGTCCATCCTTACTCGGAAATCTCTCAAGGGAATCTGTTGTAACGAGACGCTTACCACTGAAATTGAATTTATTGTCGCTTACTGCTGTTTGTAAAGTTAATTGTTCAGTTAATTCCGTGAATGTGAGCTTCGTTTCCTGAAACAGAGCTCTACCGTTACGCGGTGCTTGTGGTTATTTAACCGTGAAGGTTTCATTTGTGTCTTAAATTGACTGCTGCATTGTTCAAGGCAACTTGCACATGTTTGGTATCAATTAGTCTAGTGACTTGAAGATTTCCCAGGTTATAGTTATAACTGCTGTCTCCGATATCTCGTTTAACACGTGTCAGTAGTTAAACTACTAAATTACGGTGCACCTTTAGTCCCACGCCTTTTACTCGTACTTGCCTAACATAATCATAATCAGGTCGATAGGTAATTAATAGGCCTCATAATTATGAGTGCGTTCAACGAAGCCCTATACAAGGATGAAATGAGTTTTGGTAGTTTCAGCGTCGGTTTCAGTCGCCTCGGAAGTAAGTCATTCAATAAAGGAGGCCGCGTTTCACTGCTACGTGTCTTCTATTTACGAAAGAGCTTCGCTGTCCTCGCTGACCTTCTTTCTATTTTGTACCTACAAATTCTATTTGTACCTACGTAGATTTTTTATCTTCGTGTTGAACCCAAAAAAATATTTTCGGCTAGAAGGCGTAGTTTTGCTCGTCTGGCGAATTTGCTAACTGTCACTTTTGATATTTCCACTTCATTCTTTTTTTCTTCTTTTTATATCTAGTAAGATGAGAAAATCTTGATTCGCCATGTTATGCTCACACGCCAACCACATTACGACGATTGCAACTATAAGTACATCTATAACGCCGGTAGATACTATATTCGCACAAGCACAGGCTATAATGTTGAAGCCCCACGTAGATGGGAAATGAGGGCGTGCGTTGGAGTCCCGCGCGCGTGTGACACATTCAGTGCATTTTCTATGGGAGACTGGAGCCTGGAATTCCTTGTAGAAATGGAGATGAATTCCTTTGAGAGTGTAAAATGGATCTCGTTTTCATTCCCAGTGTATTTTTTCTTCCTAACTATTATTTTTACCGGTTGACACGACGAAATAATTTGACGTCAATCGTGTTTGAAAATTATAAAACTTTTTGATTTTTTCGATCTAAACGTTGTTCGTAGTTTGAGACGTAGTTTCTTTATATATACAGTTGCACTGTATCATCGTAGTACTACGTCTAGTCTAGACCAAAACCGATTATAGGTTGAAGTAGTTGCCTAGTTCAACCTAGTTTAGGCTACGCTTCTTGGAATAATGAGTAATAAAGTCTTTCGTATACTATAAAAATAAATTACTTGATGTAAATCCGAATAATACTGATGGAAGAAATACGCTGTTCAAAGTTCAAAAGCTCATGTCATAGAAATAATTATCGTGACCGCGGCCGTGTGTTGCGCCGAGTTATTTTAATTGGAAAAGTCGGAAACTCAAAGACAATCACGTTATTTCATCGGGTCGTTATTTTTTACTGCACATTAATTTCTAGCGAGCACGGCATGCGGCACCAGCTCTAAATCAAGTCAATGGATAAACAATGTCGTATTTAACTCCCTATAGCAATAGTAGTAAGTACAGTAACAGAAAAAAATCCTATGTTTTTCACAATGCACAGTCGAGAGGCGGACATTGCTTTGTGTCATTAACGGTTGTGTTTTATTGGATTGTTCATTGTTTCCCAGCAATTAATTTATGAATAGTAAATAGTTCAAGCACTGATGTTATGTCGAATTATGACAATGTTGCGCTAGAATTACTATATGTACGTTCCATTATACACAGTGAAACATGTTCGTTCAACTGACCTAAATAGCCAGTCACGCATTAAAAAACTACATTGACGACTAGGTTGGAGAATTGAAGATTATAAATAACAATAACATTTTATAATTGTATGTCCTTCATCTTTAAATGCACTCTTTCACTCCTGTCCTAAAATCTGAAATGTTGTTCGTACTAGTACATAACAATATTTGGTCATATTTTAACTGGGCTCGGAAAGAAACTCTGCATACTCGTATTGTGTCAGGTTGATCTAAAATTACGGGAGGCAGAAAGATAAGAAACCATTCTAGGTTGTGTATGTTTACCACCTTGGTCCACATCGTCACTTAGGACCACTTAAATGGTTATATCTTCTTCTTAATATATATACATTACGTGTCACGTTGTTTGGCTGCGATGGACTCCTAAACTACTTAACCGATTTTAATCAAATTTGCACACCGTGTGCAGTTTTGATCTAACTGCGGGCTCAGTTGACGTAAGAGCCCGTAAGATAGGGTAGCTTACATCTCAATTTATATTTGCAATAACAAAAACCTTAGCCAGAGCAACGCGTGGCCGTGTCTGCTAGTTTTAGTATATAATATTATAGGTTAAAAAGGTTATATTTCCTTCGATTGTAAGAACTTGCATCACTGTTTCTGGCTACGCAGTGCTTGTGTGGCGAGCACAGGGCTTCGATACACTTCAAATACCCTCAACTCACTCTAGTTACCAATTAGAACTAATCACAGTAGTCAAAATAGACCCAAAACCTAAGGGCCTTCGGTTTTTAATATTAGATTTTTCTGCTGCGTAATAATAGGTGTATTTTCATGTTTTTCTCACCAAGTTCCGCGAACTTTATATTCCAACTCTGTGGCTGTTATGAAATTGCTTGTTGATTTATCAAGTTTAGGCGTTAAAAGATTTACTGTGCAGGTTTTAAAATATTTTACAGTGGACATTTTCATGGTTTAAGAAAATTTTGATGATACCAAATACTTAGTCAGGTCATAAGTATTGTCACACAGTAAAAACTTTTCTTTTAGAATGCTGGCCACAAAAAAGTTTATTGAATTCGAATTTCGAATTGTTCATGAAAATAAAAATGTATACTTTTTAGAATTTTACTCATTTTTAAATATGGAGTGGACGCTTAAAGAAGACCGTGTTGCAGTTATTGCGTTGCATCGTTGCGGTTACGCGCCAATTCAAATTTTTGACATACTGAAAAATTTGAATATAACCAAGAGATTCGTTTATCGTACCATGAAACGATACAATGAAGACTCTAGTGTAGATGACAGGTCAAGAAGTGGTCGCCCTCGGTCTGTTAGGACTCCAGCAGTGGTAAAAGCTGTGAAGGCGCGAATTCAAAGAAATCCCAAACGTAAGCAGAAACTGTTGGCCCTTCAGGTGGGATTAAGCAGAACCACGGTGAAAAGGGTGTTAAATGAAGACTTAGGGCTTCGGGCATATCGAAGAAAAACAGGACATCATTTGAATGCTCGTCTAATGGACCTGAGACTGAAGAGATGCCGCGCTTTGTTGAAGCGGTACGCGGGAAAAAAATATCGGGAAATTCTTTTTTCGGATGAAAAAATTTTTACCGTAGAAGAGAGCTACAACAAACAAAATGATAAGGTGTACGCACACAGTAGTGAAGAAGCGAGCAACCGTATTCCGCGTGTCCAACGAGGTCATTTTCCATCCTCGCTCATGGTATGGTTGGGAGTGTCTTATTGGGGCTTAACAGAGGTACATTTTTGTGAGAAAGGTGTAAAAACGAATGCAGTTGTGTATCAAAATACAGTCCTGACGAACCTTGTGGAACCTGTTTCTCATACCATGTTTAATAACAGGCACTGGGTATTCCAACAAGATTCGGCGCCAGCTCATAGAGCGAAGAGCACACAAGACTGGCTGGCGGCGCGTGAAATCGACTTCATCCGGCACGAAGACTGGCCCTCCTCCAGTCCAGATTTGAATCCGCTAGATTACAAGATATGGCAACACTTGGAGGAAAAGGCGTGCTCAAAGCCTCATCCCAATTTGGAGTCACTCAAGACATCCTTGATTAAGGCAGCCGCCGATATTGACATGGACCTCGTTCGTGCTGCGATAGACGACTGGCCGCGCAGATTGAAGGCCTGTATTCAAAATCACGGAGGTCATTTTGAATAAACTTTAGTGTCATAAGAATCTATGTTTTGTTAAGTTCATTTTGGTATATAAATGGTTACATAATGAATAAACTTGTTTCAATTATTTTATATAAAACATGTGACAGAATTTATGACCTGACTAGGTATATTACCTACGCCTTCCTACACACTAAGTTCGTAAGTATAATCAATCTGTTCAATTACATCTCTCGTTTTGTTTTTCTAGTGATTTTATTTGCAAACTATTAAAGTACATACAATATATGGTTTTCTGTTGCGAGAAGTAACACAATACGACCTTCGAAATGCACTTGACCGATTTCCAAGTTGAGGTCGTATGCCGTGCGTGGAAGAGCTGACACGTTACCTTACACCTATCTACTCACTTACTTCCACTAAATTATCGCAAACTTTTAACACGTCCATAATTAAACACCAGAATGTACAATACTATATCTTTCCATACAGTTACTGGCTTGTTGTGGCACCTTGGCTACTAGAAAGGAGTCATCGTGTCCGAATCGACCAAAAAATGATTATTTAAATTTACTACAAGCTTTTCTCCTCTGCCCCTCGCTTTTTATAGACTCTGTGCTCGCTAACCGCAGATATTTGACTCATAACAGGATATGTGAGACGCATATCGACCTTAAAGTGTTGGTTGATGTACAAAATTATACCTATTAATTCTTTACCACAAACTACCATTTCCTAACTGATGATGTGTCATATCAATTACCGGGTATTGTACATTAAACACAGATTGAGTAATAGCTAGTGAGGACATGTGCTGTATCACTCCATGTTTGTGCCACAATAATTCAGGCGGACACGAAAAAGTGTGATACGCTGACATTGACACACTTCCCCACGTGAACCTCCTGCCCACTCGAAACTCCATTTGTTTTTGTCACTATGTTTTTTGCTCCTTGTTTCAGCCCGGTCCGCTTCCGAGCCGCTTTGCAGCCGCGTTTAGTGGAATTTCCAATTTTTATTTATATTGTTTGCTTCAATTCAAGTTCACTCGCCACGCGCTTTTTCGCCGGTCTCGGTGTTGTTAAGCGTTTTTCGATAGATGCGATGGGAATGTATCACTTTAGGTCGATTGGATTTCGGCGCTTGTGCCACGAATTTATTCGTTTACGTTTTATTTAACACCGGTGCTTTCGCTTTTAATAAAAGTATCGAAACGAAGTTTGCTGGGGTTTTAATAGACCTGTCCTCAATAATTTTTTGGGGTTTGAAAGGAACCCTTTCGTGTGATAAGCAGAGCTCGCGTGAGCACAACAGTTTAGGAGCGGACCGGCTACACATAGTGGGGTCGCTGCCGATGCTATAAATATTGCAACGATCGTCAAACCGCCACCCACGGGAAATTGCCTCCTCCCCATTCTATACGCGAGAACTGGAGCATCATTTCGAACTTTTATTACCCCTCTCACCGTATCGCCAGTTTATACTTAACTGAACAACTCTACCGAAATATGCTAATACGATTCACACGAATCCTCTCATCTTTTATCTCAACAGCCGTTATTCAGAGATACCCAAAGATAAAAGATTTGATGTTGCTTCTTATTGTCGCTTCGCAAACCATTTTCCTTTTACAATAAACGTAAAAAAGCAGAAAGGCAAAGAAAATGTGCCGATATTTCAATATTTAAAGGTAAAACGGAAGCTGGCTGAAGTTGGATACTGACGGATTTGCATTTCTGGTTTTATTATATCCTCGATTGACTTTTGTTCTACCTCAACTCTTTCCTTTTTCATTTCCCGTGCGATTGTAAAGTATTAACCCTTGGAAATCTTTAAATGAACTCTTTCAAGTTTTTTATTGGAAACTAGAGCAGTGTGACTGTTGTATTCAGAACATACAACTATTCAAATCTTTTTTCGCGAACACTTCTCAGCATTTCCATTGAATTAAATACTTATCTAATTGTAATAATAAAACAACTATATTGTGAAATTTATAAAAAAAAAGTAAATAAGAACTTCCCGTAGCGTTTCTTGGTGCTATCTTCTCTAAAGCGTGTTTTTCCGAAGCATCGTTGACAATCTTTTTTCGCACGTCAAACTATTAATTATACTAAAAAAAATCGGCCACATACACGACTATAAACAACGCTTGTAGTACCACTATGTTGGATATAAAATGAGGGAGTAGAGAGCCGGTGCGGGTGTCCCGGGGTTGTGGCGACGCTTCACGGAAACCCAAACTTCGGCGACCGGTGACTGACGACTCACTATAGAAACACTCCCCTAGTACGCACTCATGTATAAAATACGACTATAATGATACCAACACATAATTATAGCGTTCGTTTCGTTTATTGAATCTTGTCGTATCCCCCATGCCTACAAGAAAGAGTGGAATTATACAGTCATAGCACTGGTGATCAGGTATGAAAACACATTCCTAATAATATTTGGTGTAAATCATTAGCAAACTTATCGACGATCAATAAGAACATTCATAATATTCCAACTGATTGTTTGAATTCAAAGCAATGTACGATGTAGACCCATGAAAACATTATCTCCGTCCTGCGTCGTCTCCCATTACCAAACAAACACGTCGTCATAAACAAAGTAACTAACATCTGCACGAAAATCGATTCGACTCGCTCGTGGTGTTTGTGTCGGATATTGGCTCTATAATTTTATTCATAAACAGCTTTTGGCTGTTTTACGGTGTTAGGGCGGGCCCGTTTGCGAAGTTCGCCGTTAATCCTATATGTTCGGTTATACGAACCTTTTCCCTCACCTCGACAAGTTCGCCACCAATTTCTACGATTCAAGTATCTAGACTAGAGGCTGACTTACAGTGATTGTTGACCATCATCTGACATTTATAATTACAGGGCTTCTCAGCCTATTTTCATTTTGTCACTTCAGGGCGTGTCTGTCAATTAACCTTGGCCGTCTTCTAGTAGTAATCTAGTTTGTTTATTAAATAGCCGTTGTTGTACTTAGGGACTTCATTGAATTCGTATTCAGCCAGGCAGATGTTACGTAGCTAAGTAATAATTACACCTTACAAGGTATCTATTTATATCATAAAACTAAAACCAGACTACTGAAAAATCACGCTCGCAAGAGTATAAAACAAGTTAAATAGATGCATAGCCGTGGTCGTAAGCTATCTAAGATCCTACATTGTATCTAACAGTGGTAAGCGATCGTAAGCTTTAGGCCAAAGTTTCTTACTTATTTTTTTTATTGAATTATTTTGGTGTTAACGAGGTAACGTAGGGTCTGGAGAAAAAATATGTTTCTCTCAAATCTGATGCGAGATATCCTAATATATAATTCATAAAGTAAAGAAATTACATCATACATACATACATACATACATACATACACACTGGTCAAACACATAGCCTTCCGTTAGCTTCGCCGTAGTTGGGTAAAACATTTAGCTAACTCTCTCTACGGAAATTGTCTGCGAAATGGGGGCTGTCGATGCTTAAATCTTCCACGTTTTAGTATCCAATCTCTACCTTAGCATAATACTGTGTTGTACGCGCATGAGACATGTATGGCGTCGCTTTATGGGAATGTGTTTAACATTGTAAACAACGCCCGGTTTCATAACGTTAATTTATTCCCATTGTCCCTCGAATTTTGTTTTCCTAACGTGTGTGAGAGCATTATCTGGGAGCGTAGGTACGGTTGGCCATTCTTTATAATCATTGGGAGCGGGTAGGGTTACCTACGCAGCCTATACTTATCTCTTTTTTCACGCGCCGCAGTTTTACTGGTCAATCTCATTCGTGTGTTTTCAGAGAGAACAGTCTGCCCATGTATTTTAAGCAGGATTCGTTTACTTTAGCTTTAAGAATCTAAGGATGAAAGATATCTAAGTATTCAATGTATCAAGAGCTGTGGAAAGTACTTAATAAAAACACATTTCACCCGAAAATGCTATTACTTATTCGACGATAAATATAAATCTTAAAAGTACTTCTTTCTTTTCGGTCTCCCTTGCCTTCTTTCTGTTTAATATCCGTAATGAATGTGTCCTACTCTCATACAAAAATTATGTAATGCCCACCAGGGTTCCATGTTGTAAGAATCTAAACTGCATTATCTTAAGACCAATGAGACAATATACATGTGGAAACAAAACAATAAATGAATATAAATAATAATATTTTAAGCCTTAAAATAACCGTGATTATGCCTAATAACGTATGGTCCTACCTATTGTGAAGAACGTAGAAACGAATTTAAAATATTCAGCCTGCATTTTTCTTAACACGCTAATGGCAACCCTACGCGGCAGGTGTTCCTTCCATACCTGTGAATATAAACTCGTACTGAATTTGAACGTTTATTCGAAGAAGTGTTTAGGGAGCACTGGCAACATGTGCGATCTATGGTAGTTAACATTAAACACTTTCTAGTGTTTTTATTTCGGTATTCATACAGTTCATATTCACGCCTTTTTTCTTATCATGCGCCAGCTGTTCCATATAAGTATTCTCTTCAGATATTACAACTCGAAAGGTTCTCACTGTCAACCAACTTTGTGAAGATCCAACTTAAAATTGCGGATTTCATTTCGACTTCAGTTCTAATGTCATCAGTCGCGTATTCAGTCGTACCTTCAACTTTAGAGTAACGGCACGAAATATCCGTAACCGTATTGACGGTGGGTAATTACGGCTTACAAGCCAGTACAATGGCCAAAACTTCTTGCTTCATAACGCCCCTAAAATTACCGGTGGACTTCTCTATGTGAATGACCACGTTAGCTTCATTGCATTGAGTAATTTATTATCAAGAAGAAGAAGACGTGATAATCTAGCGGGAGAACGTCCGCCTGCTAAGCAGGGGTCATTCCCAGTTGTTACCCCCATCCATGTCCCAAGTGGCGACAACTGGGAATTATTTTTAGAATGTGCCCCTATTGACACCTCTGGTGACGTCCCTCTGCTCAGTATTGCGACTTCTAATCTCAGTGCGGGTACGTAGTACGTACCAATGTGTTTTACCAATAAGCTGTTATGCTCATATACGTAGTTACTGTTTACATCGCAGATTACTAGGTTATCGACAAAAGCGGGCGTAGTGTGGAACGAACACTCTCTAGTATGATAAAGAGACGACTTTTTTAGCTTTATTATACTGTATTTTTGTTTACCATGAACTGATTTCTCGCGACTCCGATTTTGCACAAGCGCAACTTCGGTAATTCGAATTTCATGCAGCTTGCTTGATACGTGCTGCAACCAAAATCTATCGGTACTTTGAATAACGGTAGACAAAGCATAGTCCATAGTTATACATTTGTTTGTATCGTCGTCCCTCCGTGGAACTTGTAAAAGGATTCGGTTAATCAGTTTGTTGAAAGGCTTTGTGATATTGAGCGGAGAGATTTAAATGTTTCCCGGAAATGACACGGATTTAAATTTTTAAATATCGTGGACCGTTAACCGTTTTAATCAGGGCAATGGTTTGATCCGTTCCTTTGTTGGTGGGTTCTTGTTTACAGTTATTTATATAACAGAAGTATAGTGCGTCATTGCTATGCAAATGATTTCTATAGATTGCCCCTCATTAGGTAGGTACGTAATTATGGTTGTTGGAAATTTCTAAATCAAGTTCAATTATTGAAATAATCGCTATTGCAAGATAATTAGGGAGTTATTTAAATAGTCAATTAACCTTTATCTTAACTGTGATTATTATGATATAGTAGGTAGGTACCTACTTAACCAAAAATTTGCTTTACTTTGCAGATGAAGAGCACTCACTAGAAAACTTTAACATTATTTATTAAATAGTTATTCCCAGTAGTTGTACCAAATTGTACCAAGCCAAAAAACCCAACTAAAAAAAGTTAATCTATAATACCTATAAAGGACAGCAACGGTCATGAAACGCCACTGGGGATTTCTCTCATTTAAAATGTAATACTTACTCCAAAAAGGTCTACTCCAAGTGGACAAATAAGTCATAGTGATTTAGCTTTTAGACATAGCTTTATAGCAGCGTTTCTAAGTAAAATACTTAATTAGATACATAAAACGCGGTTATTGCCACGTTTATTTGCCTTTCCTACGCATAAACAGCTTACTCACTTCGACTAAGCACAAGCAAAATATTTATAAACATAAAGCTTTTAAATGGCCATTGCATTGCAATATGAACTTGAACTTTCTGGCAGTATAATGGTGGTATAAAATTCATAATATTTCATGTGTTGTTGGATCCAGTATAGCACAGTCTTTGAGCTTCTTTTCGGTAACTTGTGACTGAATTCAGCAAAAACCGAAACGTGCCAATTTTCCTGTTATAATGTAACATTCCAGGTTTCGGCTTATTTATGACCGGGATAACGTTTTTATTTTATTTTTTTTTTCCCCGGCAGCTCTAAACTGAAAAAGCACGTCATAATACACTATTTTCTGACCAATAACAGGCGAGCCTCCGCTAAATATCATCAAATCAAGCGCCACACGACCACTGCGTTCAAAAACGACTTCCTGGCATTGTTTACACTGCTTATTCAGCTTGCCGATTCGTAAACGTCATTAAACAGTTAATATAATGCTTCTTTTATGCACCTCATTATACCACGAATTATTCATTTGCAGTGCGGGCATGTCTGTATTGTGCCGTTCGCAATACTCGCCCGGGTATGCAGTCCGTGCGGCTTTTTGAACGAAACTGACGCAGCCAGTTTTGAATACTAGTTCAGGCGGCATCCAGGCCATATCAAAGTTTTTTTTAATCACCAGTTTAATAAAATAATGTGGCGCTTTCAAAACTATTCCGTCCTCCTGGTAATACTTATAATTTTAACGTTTGCATTATTACGCACGCCCAAATAATAATAAGCCTGTATATACGTATTGATTTGTGGGATGTCTATGTAGTGGTTAGTAATTATTGGACGTTAGTTTACAAGGTCACCTGTACGTTATAAATACTTTTTAATTTCTCAACGCATATAGAAGTCCTTGGTTACTTTGTAAAATTACAGAGCAGCAGTTTCCCCTAGCTCGTCATTAATCGCCTTATTGTGATTTGTTTCATCCCGCAGCCAGGGGTCCGTTGCTAAGTTCCACAAAGCTGCGTATAATAAATCAATGACATCCCTTATTTGAAATCTCCCAAATGTTCCCTGTGCCAGGGCTGTCGCGACCCGGATAGGCTTCGGTCGTTGATCTCTCGGGCTGCAGGTAGGCAGCCCTACATCTAGTGAAGAGCTCTACCATTAGTGTTGCCAGATGAGGAGAAAAATTGGGATCAAGAGGTTAAAATGCGGGCTCGAACAAGTAACGTAACTACTTAGCTGGCATGTTATGTATTGTTTTCTGTTTTTTTTTTGGTTTATTAGTTGACTTGCGACATGCTTTATGTCCAAAACATTATAAATGTAGCTTTTTAGCTCGCAACTAAATTGAAACTGTTATTAAAGTTCGTGTACGTTATTTAGTCCTCTAACCAACACGCTGACGCAGAGGCACAATAGACAAATGTTCATTAGAATAATCAGAGAAATATTCCGACGTAAAACAGGAAACCTAGCAACACTATCTGCAACGGATATTATCGCAGCGGCGCGCTTCGAACGATAATAATCGCAAGGGCTGCCTAACGGTCCCTTTAATGCGAGGGTACCTCCGCTCCAGCCCGACTTCCCGAGACCTCTACACAGCGCCCTAGCCCATTTCAAATAGTCTTTTTGTGTGTCGAACAAGTTTTTTTTTTTTTTAATTCTTTTGTCGAACGTTGCTGAACGCATTTACATTTTAAGCGCAGCAAGCAGGCAATGAATTAAGAGCCGCCAGCGGCAGTGGGAATTGTGTTACGGGATTTCTATAGTTTTATAGAAACCGTAAACTATAATCCACATCAAACTTTATTGTAACTATCAAACCATATTCTGAGGGCTTAGAATCATGTCAAAATGAAGAAGTGTGAAGGACTGTACTACAGAATATAGACGCACGGTCTGTGGAGTCTAAATTTGATCTAATTATAGCGTTTGTTCCCAGGGCGGTCACGGATCCCCGCGATGGCCGGCGCGTCGCCCTCAAGAAACTGCCAAACGTTTTCCAATCCCTCGTCTCCTCCAAACGTGTCTTCCGCGAACTCAAGATGCTGTGCTTCTTCAAACACGAAAATGTAAGTGCCATGGTTAACTTCTACTTTTGCGTCATGAACTGTTCTCCAGACTAGAGTCATTGGAATTACTTTACATGTAGAAGCGCGTACAAGTTAAACATTGATAACAGCCGATACTCTGTGTATGCATAATAATTAAATTTAAAGATCAATTAAATCATGCACTTTTTCACAGTTTCACACGAATCTTAAATTTTAAATTGTAACTAGCATTGCCATCAAATTTATAGAAGTGCCATTTATTTGAACCAGTTTCGTTAGTATTCGCTTCTGAGTTCCGGCACAAAGTGTTTTTCACTCTTAGTTTGTTGGTTTCAGTTCACTGTAGGTACCTATTTAAGTTTAGAAGATATTTCGTTCTTCCTTGTAATCATTCATCGTAGTACTTTTATTATTATAGTCATCCGTCACTTGTAATGCAAATCAGGTTGGAGTTTTGTTTCTAACACTTATCTACATAGGTACTATTCCATCCATTTCTCTTTATCGCTTTTTAAAACAGTTTTTTTTTCTTCCATTATGATAACCTATTGAAATCAGGTTAACTGACGTAACAAACTCAAAAAACATCACCACAATGTAAAGAATGACATTGCGAAGATACCCTTATCGCATTACCCCTGGCTTCATTAACATTGTGCAAATTGAAAATGTCAACTTTCAAGGAATTTCCTCTTCTCGTGAATTTCAAGCTAACGATGGTAAATTTGTAACATTCTCACGAAAGAATACGATAAGTTTTGGGGCCAAGGACTTAAAATTACCGCCAGCCAGTCGCTTACTAACCTCAATCTAAGATTGCCAATGTTGATTGTGTCAGACAGCAAGTCATCAACCAAACCCACGCCACGTGCCACCTCCTACTGACTACCGAACCTCGCCAGAACCTGTAACAGGGCCAGCAGATCACAAAACCAGCCAATGACTCGATAATTTACTAATCTAACTCCTAAATTTATGAAACTCATGTCGTCGCGTCCGATACGTTGATTTGTGATGTGATATTTAGATCTCGTATATCAACTGGCGATTTATCAAATCTGCAAATATTATTCCTACTTTGGCATCCCAATTAAGCTCCTTGTGTTGCCGATCATGAGTCCGATGTACAGAACCTTTCCCACGCCCATTAAGTAAAACTCCGAAGTGGAGTGCCTTATCCACACGTTTGTTTATACCTACGTAATTAGAAGACCTCCTACAGCCGTGTTCAACTTTATGAATGTTAATTAAAGTCTCTTAATTTTCACCTATCATAGTAATTATGTCTTTCGTAATTACTGAAGGTACATTTTAAATTTGATTAGCAATATTTCGATTTTATTCCTTCCATATAAAAATACCAGCCTCCAACCACTTTATTATGATAATTGGGTTTGGTTGAACATTATCACGAAATGATTATAATGCGGCTTGCGTACTCTGCATAATTTATACATTTTCACTGTGTTTTATCGATCGACGTGTATCGTTTGCGGGTTGCGAATTTGTCCTCCCGTACAAACATGGATTTGCATCGGAACGAGAAAATTGCATCTACATTTAGTCATTGTTTTAGTTAATTGGTTATACATCAATCCAACTTTCTGCTCTATCACATTTGTTTAATGGTCATTGATTTATTTACAGGTACTATCAGCACTCGACATCCTGCAGCCGCCCAGCCTCGACTTCTTCCAAGAAATGTATCCTTTTTATCTGTCTGATAGCATTGTCAAATAAATCGTTCGGTAAGTGTGGACGCCTAGGTGGTTTTAACGGTGAAGCGGGCACATTGACCTCACACGTGAGCCCTAAGATTGCATTTCTACTTAGAATCGAGGGAACTGAGAGTCGGCAAACGGTGCCATTCAGTGTTTTCTTTATATTCTATCTCAGCTGCAGCTTTATTGAGTTTCTCCCGTAGCACTACCTGTCACCGCTTTACCTCCTCACTTGATACTTTATCTTTGTTCGATTTCTATCTCCAGTTAGATTTATATCGCGTCAATTGTAAGTTTGCACGCTACTTTTATTTATTGCGAATATTTTTACCTGCATGCCATTATTCTGTAATTTTTCATGTGTGTATGTATTGTCACCTGTATGGATAGTGTAAGCATGTCAAGGGTGTTTGTGAATAAACACATCATGGTAAAATATCTTAAATTTTATGACGTCATACTATGCATGAACTTTTTTGCTCTTAAAACTTTCTTAGCAGTGGGGATATTATATTCAAAATCTCTATTTAAATAAGCGTCATATTTGCGTTGCGCCCCGTAACCAATTTTAAAGTTGTAACTGTATTTCTCATGGCGTTGTAGATCTCCAATTTCACGGTGTCAAATCACATTGCAGCGAAGGTCGATCTTGCGAAGGTTCTGGCGTCCTTCCTCGGTCCGCCGATATGACCTCAATTTACGTTGCTGCCTCAAAATTCTCATATAAAATATCCACAGGAATAACCAACACTTTTATGTTCCAAATTTTATATGGCTCGTCCTATTGTGATTTTTATGACTCTGCCTGATCTTTACGGCTTGATATATTTTTTAACATGCCTCTGGGGATCGCAATATTTTCGGCACCACCAATTAATCAGTTCCCTTGCTTTAACTCAATTCCATGGATTTTAAAATCAGTTTAGTTCGGTTTATTAATGTGTTGTTATTAAGTGAAATTGTAATACATTATCCGCATGCTAGCCTCTGAACAAAACATTTCGGACATTATTCTGAATATCTATATTAATGATGTCGAATCTTATTGACTTATGATCGGGAATCCTATTAATTCATGTTTCAATTGATTTTAATAGCCTATTTGTAAATAGCAGATGTTCCGAATCGACCATGAGTTAATAGTCTGAAAGTGATTATGGTCTGGTTATTATGTATAGCAATCAATATACCTGTCAATATACTAGTATTTCTAGGTTAACGGGGATCTTTAAGTTTATTGTATTATGGGCTATTTTTGAATATTATGATGCTGTTGGTGGTGGTAAAGCGTCAGCTGTATCTCAATATCTCGTCGCGTCGGCAGTCAGGCGCTCTCGTGCCCCTACCCCTGTCGGCAATTTATTCCCCTTGAAGTTTTATTGAAATTCGAATGGCTCTCGTCGCTCCTTCCCCGCTTGAGCCGGGAGCTAGATCGAACGCCCAAAGGAAAACACTCGAACTTTTCCGAGATACGGAACTCGCCGGCTAGTAGGCGAGACCAAATTATAATCAAAATTCAACTTCCACTCGGAACTTGAATGAAAATGAATGCGCGGCGATTCGGTTGTCTAGCGTCGATAGCGCAGACGACATTTCTTTTTATTGAGGTTAGTTACGTCGTTTATTGAAGTCAAGCTTTCTTTAAGACTCAGACTCGTTATCGAAAATATGAATTCCTTAATTCTTGAGTTTTTGTCAACGATGTCGTCAATTCCGCAATCAAACTTTCATGGTTTCGATGAGTAGGTGTACATACACACCAAATAATTCAATCGACACTTGAAATAGATGTCCTTGTGCCAAGTGCAGTTCAAGAGCTCAAACAAAGACATTTGTTAGAATGTGAATAAAAAAAAGAAGGTTTATTTTGAAACTACAAAGAAGAAGTTACTAAAACGAAGCATTTGTTTTTCCACATCGCCTGAGAAGCTTTGCCAGTGGGTTGGTTGCGATTTTTCCAGACCATAGAGACTTAATGAACAGGAAGGTGAAAAACGTTCTAAACCGATTTCAGTGTTGAAATTCCAACTAATTTCACCTTGAAAACATGCACCCTTACTTATTAAGCGGAATAAAATATTGCAATTTGTTTATAATTTTATTTTTTTATTCGCGATCGCAGTCCTACTTTTAGCGGATTTGTTGTGGGCGATGTGTCTTGCATATTGCAAAAGTTGTTATTCGACCGAATGTGCCGTAGCCAACAATAATGATAAGAGCGTCTTGTACTTACGGTGAAGACATTCAAGTCTATCATATAATTTTAGAGGCCTGAGTATTTTACTTGGTTTCAATTCAACCTTACTACCATCTCGTTATTATGACCACTATACTCGTAAAATCCTTTCTCTAATCATCTAATCATGCCTCGGCACTGTAGTACTAATAGTTTATTTCCTCGACTTGTTTAACTTTGACTACAAGTTTCCATAATAGTATTAGTTTCTCATTTAGATACTTGTATTATTTCTTTCTCAGTGGTACATAATGGTAAGTTGGCAAACTTGTGCACATACTAAAGGAAGACTTAATCCGTAATAAATCAAGGGAGCCTCGCGTGGACAGCTTTACGCGGAAACTGTTTATTTATGTAGCAGACTCCATATAATAAACGTAATTTATCATAACTACTATACTGTGAGAAACTACTTTTGGTTAAGTGATGCCGGTTTCGCAAAGATGTCTCTAATCTCCAGTTTTACGTGTTCTGTTACTGAAAAGTAAAATAAAACTGACTAAATTAGCTCGAAAGTTGAAGAGTATTCAATATCACAAAGTTTTATAATGAGCAGCAATAAATCTGGAATAATTTCTGCATCCCGATGAGTTGTTTATACAATTTCGGGCTCGTTGGGGCGCTCGGTCCGATGCTATAAATAACCGAAATAGAAGTGAGTGCTTCCGCCACATAAAGTGCAGTGACGGTCATTGTGCACTGTCCGCTTTCGGTACAAACATGACGCTGTGAACAATAAAGTGTGCCATTATTATCTTACTTTGTACTCTTGAGTGTATGGTGCTTTAATCTTAGTCCTCGTGGTTAGTTCAGTGAGCTATCCAGACTGATAAAATTGGTTTGTAGATTTCGACATTGGAACAATTTTGAAAAACACATTCTTTCACAGGCTAAAGTAAAAGTCTATATAAGATTCTACTGCCGAAAGGATCATGTATTTTGGTAACCTCCTAAATAACCGTCTAGTTTATTAAAACTTACTAGCTACTCTAGCTCGGATCGCGTCGTCTCCCCGATGTTATGGTTCAAAGGGTAGACCGGACCCTTTGAAACTTAAACGGTTCACCCAGTTAACGAGCAGCGATTCCACGTTATAAAGTATAATACACAGGTACCTACATACCAGTGTTTAATACTGCCCCTTTTTTGAACGGATCCGATAAATCGACGCCGTAGCTGTCATCCGATATTTGTGCGAAGTGGAAGCCATGGGGAAATAGAAACGTGGAATGTGACGTTAAATGCAATACTACGAAATTTAGTGTAACGTTATCATTAAAATGGATAACTGACTCCAAATCAAACAAAAGAGACTTGATTACGAGTACGATTTGAAATTCTTGTCTCAACATAAAATGGTGTATAAATCTTGTTTATGAGTAAAACTTTTTCAATCCTTTGTCTTACTGAGCTGCGACCAAGATTCATGTGGGTATTATTTACTTTACGCGTTCAATAATTTTCGCCTGAGCATTCCCAAACAATGAATAAAGAAAGTGGCAATGCAGAAACATTCGTGCCAAACGATAAGACAAGACAGCTGAATGAAAGAAAGGCAATGAATTCCTTCTGTCACATCTTTGTTTGTGAAACTCGGCCACAACAAAGAAGGAGGAAAATTGACAGATGTAAATAAACAAAATCAGTGATTTGAAGCAAGCTCCGGCAGTGGTACAATACTAGTACTTGTAGGTATTGTTGGATAGATAAATTGATATATAAACTTTTTATTGAAACACCATTGAACCAAAAAAAGCTGCTGGAACTAGAACAGAGTAATAAATAACAATGGGCGGTCTTATCGCATCGCTCGCGCATATCGATCTCGTCCAGACAACCATCATGGAGAGGAATAATAATTAGATGTATAATGGCTTTCACTATAATATACTACAGTAAAGAAATGATTCCTTCATATAATACACAATATACTAGTAAATATAATATTACCTACCTTACATAGCTTACTTTTTTACTGAACTTGATGATTTTACCCGACCGCCGAAAGAGGGTTATATTTTTTAAAGTGACTTTACTGCAATACATTTTGATTTTGGCTCGTCATGCTAGGTTTCCCGAACAAAGAAAGACAAACTCTCTTTGTGCACCAAATAGTTCCGCTGAAACGTACTATTCCCGTGAACTTCCATTTGCGCGTCGCGGAACACAATATGCAGTAATCCTTGGCACTCCTCTCGGACACGTCGCAATTCGCAACAAAAACATATTTCGCTCACCCCTTTGTCAGTGAGCAGCACCACGCTTCCCGGGTTGCCATTGTTTTTGCCCTGTGGCCGTTTCTTTTGTAACACGAGCCTTCCTTTTGTTTGGTGTTGTATCTCCGAGTCTTTGTGCGGTGCAGCTGTGCGGGCGCATCGTGCGGTGCAGCGCCCTTGCGCGCGCGCTTCCTAATTAGCGCTTTTGCGTGGGCAGCGCGCTTGGCCCGATTTAACCTCGCCGAGTGGACGCGTCACGCCTCGCAGTGCACGCTTCGGTATCTCTACATTTGGTTTGGTAATAAATCGAACCATTGTTTAAAAGATACCGAGTAATTAATCACGATCTACAATCGTCCTAACTGACCCTAATTTAGATTACACCGGAAAGGGCATCACTGACGCACTATCGACCAAATACGTTGTCTAAAATAATATCGTGAGTCGTTCTGCTACCGACTTTCAAGCTTCGAAAGGAAGACGGCCAGACCCGATGATAAATAAAATAGAACCGCGAACACTGTGAAGTTTTAAGGGTAGTTTGTTCGAGGAAAAACGATGATACATTGCAGCAAGCAGAAACTAACGAAGCTGTCTGCCGTTCTATTACTCAACTTCGTAGTTTACCGTTACGGGGTGCGAATGTTTTTATTATTGGGGCTATATAATTTGGGGTTCCCTCAGCGATTTCGAGCCTTAAACTCGTTCTACTTTGTTAAAATATCCTTGTTCCTAATCACAGCTGGGTCGCGCGACTGATTACAATTGCCCAGTTAGGCAGTCTACGCAAGTGCGGGTGACGTGGGCGAGGCAGAAATTGATTGAAAGTCAATAGGTCGCGTCCGTCACGCAGCGTGCATTCCAAAGGCTCCGGTGTGAAGCACTTTATGAATGCCCAAATTAAGGGCCTCAACCTTTCTGACCTTTGAACAGCTCTGGAGCACTGTACTATCCATAATGGAACAAATCATAAATTAAGACACCGTCCTTCTTATTTTGATTGTAGGATGGCAATAAAATAAACACGAACGCCTGTCATGCCTGTAACTTTAGACCCATCCCTACAGTTATGGTACTGAAGTAAAGGAGCGAACGGCCTCTTCTATAAATTCTTACTCTTCCAATATTTAGTGTCCACTCACAGGAGCCAAGGTATCATGTAGCGTTGACTTGTTGACGCATTGTATAACCTTGACAGTGGAAGTGGACTCGTCGTGTGAGGTGTCTCTACAAGCCGTTTATGCCTTGTAACACAACCGCATTGTTTTGTAACTGCAGCCAAAGTTATGAACGCAACTAAAACTTCACGCCATGCATGAGCTTTCAATACTTTTATAATCAGCTACGCCACGTCACAGCAACGATGTATGATTAGATTAACCCCATAATGTGTCCATGGCATTGTTATTTACGACATACTCAATTTGACTAACGGTATCTTCTGTTTTTTCCACAAGCTTTCACGTGTATCTCTAACCATTCATTTGCGTCACCGTTTCTTTAGAGCTGTCGACTGTCGTCTCTAGAGAAGTTATTAAAATTATGAAGATTCATCGTGTGTACTGTACTGTAGCCTGTACGCACTGCGCGACACTTGGCCCTTGGTGTCATGTCACGTGCAAGTCATATGATTCACTTTCCTTTGTACCTCTCTTTCACGCTACGTAATAAGACAAGGTCCCCCAAGGTTGGTCGCCGAACTAGAGTCATTGAATTTTGAGATTTATCATTGCCAATATTTGATCAAAGCTGTTAACTAAGTTGTTATGATTTGTTTGCAGAGGTCATTACCAGTTCGATTGCATTTGCATATTTTGTCATTGCTTGGATATTTTGAAAATGTATAGTAGAGAAACTATTTCGAAATGATCAATCGATATCCAATTAGTTTCTACGTTTAATATGAAATTGAAATATACTGAACGTAAACGATATAAATCAATTTGTTGAAAGTAATTAAATATCGAATTGGTTCAGTTAAAACATTTCATGCTACGTACCTTTATTAGGTAAGTATTCAAGTAATATTAATTAGCCGCAACGTAACTAATTAAACACTAACATCCACAGCGACGCACCGATATGGCGATTAATTTTGCTTACACTTTATTACAGCTCGTCCCATAAAATATCACATTGCGTGGGATTATATTATTACATGGTCGATTTATCAGAGATAGGAAGTTGGCAACGCACCGAGCGCGACGTTGGCCGCATATAACACATAGAACTCATAAATAGTTAGGACTTCCACTATGCCCCTAAGTCGACAGGGGTCCGCCAGAAATATGCTTCATATTTTGTTTTTTAATACGATCGCCGCGCGTGTGTTTATTTACAGGCTCCATGTAGACTCGGATAATCGTAAAACTTAAGACGCAGACCACGCTGAGATTTCTTCCATCTATGCCATGATTGCGCAAGGCTCTATTCTAAAATGTTATCCGTGCCAGTATCGATTTAAATTGGGCTATAAATGGACGCTAACAGAATTATATTGGAGCTCATAGTCGAGAGGCGAACAATCCCCCAAAAATAATATGGATGCCGTTAGCGTAGTAACCAACGTTAACTCATTCCGCGAACACAGTTTGGAGCGGGCTCAGATGACGTAAGAGCCCTATTATAAACCATGGTTATTAAGACATAGTTGCTATAGTTTACTAAGCAGCAGCACATATTATTTTTGTGGGTCTGTTGGCATTTCGACTATAACTCCCAATGTCAATTACTCAAACCCAGGCATGGGACGAGGTTCCTACCTACGTGACCGTGAGTTGTTTGCAACAACCCTAAAGCTTACTGCGGATGATATATCTGATAGAATATTGCACTCTATTGTCGAATATACAATACAATTGTCCCCTTGCGTTAAGCATAAGCACGTATTTACGACGCCCGCGGGTTCCCAGTTTATGGCGGAGTCGGATCGTCCCTTTACCATTACGCACGGCCCGGTCAGTCCTATAATTACCCTCTACCGGCGTAAAGCACTCTGTTACCGATAAACATGGATTACACTACACCTAATCATACACCTACTCCTGATTAACTATGCATTAGCATATAAATCTATTTGATTAGGTCGTCACTCCTAGGAAGCTTTCGAATGGCTCAAAGCGCTATCTCCAGATCTCAAATTACCAACGCTTCAGTGTAAATGAATGTCATTGTCGCTTTCGTACGAAGACAGACGTAACCTCGGTAATTTCCATCTCATTTTCTTTGGAAACTGCATCTACTTATAAGTACTCAGGGGCGTCCAGATTTACGAGGTCGAATGAGTGCTTCACCCCAATAACCTTTATTGCGTGCTTCTATAATCAGTCAAGTTTGACGTAGGACGTAGAACCTTTCGATATGTAGGCTGGTAGGCTTCTTGGTGCTCGTCAATAATTTAATTTCCTCCTCCGCCTGCGTTTCAGTCTGTGCGTACATAAGGGACGCGTACCTAATAGTACCTATCTGGTAGGGCCGTAATATAATTTGCGTTGGCTACACTCCCGGAGTACTCGACCCGATTCGATTTAGATAGATAGTCTTTATCCGACCTATATCTAGCACTTACTGAATTAATGGCATCTGCCTGCGATACTGTTTTTTCTACTGTTTTGCGAGTTCGTTGTAAAAGTTTTTATTTCTTATGGAATTTTTAAGCTATCAACCGCTACGCCCCCGAGATATACTCAAAGTTGAAGCAGAAGCCGGCTATATTATGAGCATTGTATATTGTGGTGATGATGATAGTTTACATCATTGAATTTTAGAACATATTAGGTATATCTTTTATTTCGAAATGAACGGGACTAAGCAGTAATGGAATAAATTATATTTGAAATGTTTGCATTCCGCCGAGTACCAATATAAAAGGAAAGTTAGTTCCCCGAAATGGTATTGTACAAAAATGTATGGCACACGAGTTGGACCGTCAGGGGAACGGTAACACGTTTTATGTTTATGATCCCTCTCAGTATATTGATGTAACTTCGTCGCTTTTATTTATAAATCTATACCTATCATACATTCAAAGCGATACTCGAATACTCTGAGGTCAACGAAATATGCGCTGGGACTTTAAATTACTCCAAAACCTAAGCGCAACGAAATATGTCGTAAAAAATTGACGCCGGTCGAGATGTAAAAAATGCCGTAAAACTCTAGGACGCGCAGTAAAATCTGTTGCTGGAGTTTTTGTAGAAGATAAGGTATTCCTTTGGCAGTATAACTTTTATTTCACGAAAGTGTAAGTTCCTCATAACCGCGGTTAAATTACTCGAAAGATTTATCTGAACGTCATGAATTGCGAGAGCAGATTGTTTGCACCGTTCCTTTGAAACTTTCGTCTGCCATCCGAAGTATAAAGCGTTCGATATTAATTTTGAGTAGCACATTTAAACTTTACAAACTGCCTCCGAGCGTACAAAGAACAAAAGCGCACAAAAATCGCGTTACGCGCATAACATAACGTCAGCTCCGTGAAACATTAAACCTTGGCTGTATTTACTGCTTCGCCCGATTAAGGTAGAAGAATCGCGTCGTAAATAACCTCTTTTATGATATCTCCACGACTTCATTATGTCTCTCAATGATATAACTTGGGAGAATTACGGCCGAGTAACAATATTATATTACACAGTATGAATTTGCGCGAAATGAATATTAATTTTTACGTAGATTGGACGCCATAGAAAATTGTGTAACGCTTACTAATTTGCGATTCAGAAGTAAGAGGTAGCCACTGGGGTGGCTGTTGAGATAGGGCGGCATGGGGCAAGGCGTCCCCCTTCGTTAATGTATACAATTTTGCCAGCGCCAGGGAACGGCGGTGCTCTTTGGGAGCCTTCAGCCGTAGACAGGTTCTAGATTAAATTTCCGCCCATTGAGTTAGCTTTTTTCGGCAATAGCCTAGTGGGCGAACGTCCGCCTGCTAAAACGGAGGTGGCGTCTTCAAATCCCAGTGCGGGCACGTACCAATGTGTTTCTGGTTTAACATATTATGTACGTAACTATCACTCGCCTAACAGTGAAAGAAAACCTCGTGAGGAAACCAACATGCCACCATTCCGGACCGGGCCTCCGTGGTGGATTATGGCTGTATCGTCATCACGAAAGTGAGGGGAGACCTTTGCCCAGCAGTGAGGCAGAACAGCCTGAATTAATTATTATTATCATATATATGAGTTAACTTTCTGTTGCAAATAGTGTACCACGCAGATCGGGTCTTCCATAATCATACAAACATATACATTCAAGTTTATCAACTTATAAGATATCAGGAATATCGAAGGGTGAATTGAAAACCTCCATTCTTATTCTCCTCTAGAGAGGTAAAACAGAGTGTGCCCTATCTCCGACCTCTATAGTAAATATCTACTTATTTATATCAAATTCACCATATTATTGAGCATTCGTTCAGAACCGATTCATCAATAGGGTTGTCCGACTCCGCTAACTGTCGGCTGCTGTATGATTAATCGCCTGCGGGATTATTATCCCTCGTTGTCTAAACTAGTCCAATATTTTATACTGGACAGTAGCCATTTAATACGAATCAAGCAGAACACGGCTACCTTAAAAATTCAGTGGACCAATCAACCACTATTTGTACGTCAAAATTGCATGTAGAATTTAGCATTTCTACCTATTCAAATTAACCAGTGGAACGACTAAGTATTAATTATTTATTGCCATTGGCGAAGAACGAAATGCTTTTCATAACCCACCTTAAATATGACTTATACTGCTCGAGACAGTGTTTGCATATTTAGGAATAATTTTGCGTGGAACCCTTCTTGGCTTAAATACCGTAAAGTTACGCAGAAGGCACTTGGCACAGGGCGACCGAGGGACTTCTTGGCTCGGGGGAGAGATCAGTGCTGGCTTGGCCCCTCTCGCGCCCGCCTGTCTCGATGACGTCTTGGAACCTTGCCCGATAGGCTTTAGATAAACGCTACCGTATTGCGGCTTCCGATTTACACTATTTGTTTTCAAAAAACGCTGTTGACGCGCTTGGGTATCCCTGTTTCGACGCGTCCATGAATACGGTGTCCATTGTAGATGTAAAAATATTCATGCCATGTAATGAAGAGGTCTCGCATCACATTGAATCTGCGCCTGCCAGCGTTACTGTTCGTTAAAGTTTGAAAAAAATTACCTGTACCTCGCTTTTCATAATAGCAAGCTGCCAGTTAAATTTGAATTGTGGAGGGAAATATTTTACTTTGCGGAGTGCGGCTGGGAAAGGATTTCGTTGCTAAGAATTATTGCGGTCGACACAGTTCGGACATGGTGCGTAATGGGGCAATGTACTAACCACCCCAGCTGAAGTTATGTTTGCCAACGTACTATTTATACTTATTTGGCTGCTTCTTAGTTACTTGCCAGCTACTCCTTTCTTACTAAGTGTCGGTGTTTACAGATTTCCGACTCGCATTCAATCCTACATGAACACTATGAGGGCAGAGCGTGGACTTAGAATTATGTATTTAACATTTCTCATTTGAGAGATTGCAAAGTTGTTTGGCTGGTCGCCGCTCTCGAATACCCTTGGATAGAATTTCAGATATTTATCATGGAATTCTAAATAACTTTGAAACCCATTTTCGCTGAGATGCTTTAGAAATTTCAGTATCAGTCTCAATCTTATACAAAAGTTTCCACTGAAAGGGACAAACAAAGGTCAAGTTCCCAGTAAGTTCGCAAATGGAAATGAGAGTGAAAGAAACGAAAATGCCTAGATGTTATTTTGAAGTTAATATCCATTGTTCAGATTAGCATCTCGGTGTAATCTCGGGATGGCGGAAACTCCGGTCAGAGAGCGCACTAACGCCACCCGACTCCCGACTCTTAATGTTTATTCTTCATTGTCGATTCAATCAGAAAGTTTTCTTGTTACACGTAACTGTACGCGATTCAATTCAATTCGATGTTTTCGCTGAATATTATGGTGCTGTTGCGGTGCCTTTATTAACTTTTCGGACTTCAATACGCAATTGGCGAAAAATATATTTGTATTTCATAAAGTTTGTTGTCGCTTTTTGCAAGTCCAAAAGCATTTTAGATTATAACGTCACTGATTTTTGTAAGTAACATTCGAGTAGATGTTTTGTTTCAATTACCAGATAAATGTTTGTTACAATATTCCCATAAAAACGTTAACACAAAGGAGTCGTATCTACTAATATGAAGAAAGATATAACGCATTTCGCGATCGTTGCGTGACTCACGCTCGGATGCGAGCCCTATTCATCAACGTCAACTTGCCTTGCTCTTGCGTTACCCAAAACTTAGCCGACGCTTTTTAATATTCATTAAAACCCGCCCGAGCCCCAAACATTCCTCTCCACACCCTTAAAACACAACAAGCTGTTGTTAAAATCGTTTGTTTACTTCACAACATCGGGTCGCACAACTCTTTTGTATTCTTCTTGTTCTCTTTGTGGATTATTTGATCAGTTTGGTTTCGATTACGTTCGATTTGTGTCTCGTAAATTGAATATACAACCCGTGGATTAAAGGATCAGCATGTATCAGAACCCGCCCGTCCAATAATACCTGTCCGACGAACGGGCGGACACTGACAGATGACGCATACATAAAGATTGAGAGCTACAAATGACACGCATTGCTTGGGATTAGTCCCGTTTCTTGGTCGACGGTGGCGATAATTCATCCAATACTTTTTTATGATAGGTGGCACAGAGCTGAGATTCCAAGATTGCTTCCAGGATTTTGTCGCAGCCATGTTGACGTTGTATCGGTCATCTTCCAGTAATCCCGATAAATGGGGTGATCTCCTTTCAATTAGCAGATTAGATTGAATTTCCAGTGGTTGGTCCTATCCATTCGTAATCGTTGTATTATCATGAACATTTATGACGAATCTATTCACATTTCCTAATCTAATCTCGTCAGCTTATCAGGTCATTAACAGCTCTTTCTATCTCCTGATTATAAAATGTGATGAAAGTGTATAATATGTAAAGGTAGATGAATCGGCCTACATGGGTTGATGCTTTTTGTGTTATGAGTATGATCTGTAGATTTACGTCAAAATAAATCTCATGGAGTAGAATTTACAATCGAAATGAAATGAAAGAAAGAGAGAGAGAGAGACATAGATTTGATGACATTCGATGATTTGATATTCCATGACATTAAAAATCCGACTGTAGAGGATTTCGTTAGAACCGGATATATTATGATATGTTTTAATTTATATTTATTCGGCTTAAGCTTGCTTTAATTTTCGCAAAACTGAGCATTACTCCAATTCGTCCACCAAAGCGGCTGGGTACCATTTATCACCATCTCCCTTCGGCGCAGTGTCCTTCAGATTGGTCATTCGCACCAGTCCGCTTCGCTGAATGTCTTTTATCGCCTCCTAAATATTCCTCATTTAGTCTCTCATCAGTACTCGTATATCTCCAATATTAGATGTTTACGATTTACAAGCCCACCGTTGCCCGCCCGCTGCATTCGCGTCGGAATCCCAAATGGAAAACACTTATTGGATGACTGAATTTTAAACCAGTTGTTGACCCCAAGCTGAGAGACTTTAAAACTCGAGTGTGCGTTGGCTGGAGTCAGTTCTAAAAAATATTCTAGTCACGATCCTTTCCCATATTTCAAGTACATATGCAAATATGACAACAACTAGCGGCAACCGGTTCTGTTAAATAAAGTGGTGTCGATGATCCATCAATGTCACATTCTCACCTCCCTCTGAAGATGTAAAGGACACTATAACAATGTGATGTAAAAAATATGTAAGTACAAGTTCTCCACCAAGTTGTTGCAAATATTGTTCTTTCTTGATTTAGCGGAACGTCGTGTTTATATGTATTTTGTGAACTTGTTATCCATTGCCGCACTGTCTATGCAAATGAGTGGCATTCAACCCTTTTAAATATTATCAAGTTGAATCGCAAATTTATGCGCCCAACTTTTCTCATCGCTGAACCTTAAAACGAGTTACAAGGATTGCTGTTTGAGGACACCATAAATTAGCATTCAGCGTTGACTTAATTTATGTCCCTCTGTTCCACTTCTGTTATATCCGTAATTTCGCAGCCTTGCCAGGTAATGCGTTTAGAGAGATTATTCATACATTTCAGGGGATCATTGTGCAATGCGATGACTGAGTGCATATTGTCCTGTGCGCGGCTGTCGGTCGCGCGAACAATGCTCGGCCAGATCCAGCTAATGTGCGCTCAACTTCGCCACTTCAACGGTGTCGCAAATGTCTTAGAAGGAAAACCTACACTGTAAATAGTATACTACACAACTTAAAGTTCCAAGCAACGGCGACACGACGGAGAATTGCGATTCGAACCTCAAACCGGCACACTGGTTACATAGAGTGTTTGAGTGCAAGGATGCAATTACTTCGCTAGCACAACTCAATTTTGATCTATATTTATTAATTGCAACATTACCCATGAAAATGTGCCGAAGGATCACACATTATTTGTTTATCCTCGAGTAAACTAAAACTCGAAACTAAAACAGAAACAGACTTCAATATATAGGGCTGTCAAATGATTTACCGGTCGTAAAAAATGGCCGATAACGAACTCGTTCGGCCAATCGACGACGCGACGCTCAGATAAGTCGGGTTCTTGTTTTTGTCGAATTTTTAGTTCATTCGGATGAACGTAGGTAGGTACGGTGCTTGCCTAAGGTTGTATAGGAGGACAATCGTGGGGGGTTTAGGTGCACAGCTGCACATCGGGCTTTGTGTGTGCGTCCACATTCGTGCCCGTTTTCGTTTATATTGTAGGTACTACGAGTAGAGACGGTAAACACAAGTGTTCTGAGCCGTATTTGCTACTCCCCACGCTCCGTATATTGGGTAGGAATTCTCTAAAAGATATCTCGTAACGAGGCCGGGAAGGTTGAGCAATTACAATTAACAAAGTTGCTTGTTGGTTGTTTACTAGGTAGGTATAATTTAAAATTTATTATTAGATTTATCATCATAAACAAACGGGATAGGAACCCGCCAGTAAAGGGAAAAATTATGAAGGGCGACCTTCTCTGCCTTTAGTCACTGTATATTAACTGAAAGCACAATCTGAAAAGTATTGTCACATTTTGGGCATTTGCTAATACATAAATACCAACGAAAGTTAGTATTCATTGCAATTTAACTGCCCTTTTTTCTTCGTACGGTTCACTAGCCAGAAAAACGCAGAACAAAATTATACATAAATACTAAGCGCAGCAGCAAAAGGCTCACCTAGCTAGAGATTCACTCGTACTTGTAACTTAAACGAATAAAAATACGTTCGTGTTTAATCCAGTGTTGTCATTTAATATGAAACGGGTTGTTTCACTAGGCTCTCCTTATCGGGTACCTACTTAAATCGGCGTGTCGCGACGGATGGGGTCCGGACGGATCAGCGGGGGCGGAGCCTTGCCCCTCGTAATTAATTACCGAGACATGGCGCACACGAGGGCGCAGCTCCAATGTCGCGCCGCCCGGTTCAAAGCATAACTCGGAAGACAACTAAAAATACAATATAACATTTTGGTAGGTATAGGAAAGCAACTTGGCTTGTTAGATATTTGGAGGGACGCCCAGCCAGTACAGGAAGTTGCAAGGAACGGAACCAAAATGTTATCCTCTAAAATTCATATGCATAATTCTTGTTCACATTTTGCTCCGGTCCGTTACCTATATTTGAACAATTGATTTTTTTTTGCTCCGTTACCTATACTTATATTTGAATGACCGAAGTAAGTATGGCACTTGATCACATCAGTAATGATGCTCCACACATCTTGGATTACCAATATAGACTGGCCTGAAGTTGCGTATCTCCATCTCTAAAAAATAATCATATTTATTTATTAAGAAATAATCAACACCCTTACAGTACAAGTACCAATGCGATCTTTTGCCGACAAGTGAAAAACTAGAATTTTTTTTTTTGTAACTAATCTTATCTTACTTCTTACTAATATTATAAATGCGAAAGATTGTGTGTTTATGTGTTTGTTAGTTCTGCACGCTCAAACGGCTGGACCGATTTTGATGAAATTTGATGTGGAGGTAGCCAACACTCTGTAATAACACATAGGCTACTTTTGTTTCCGAAAACAGCGGGTAACACCGCGGTCACAGCTGGTAATTCATAAAAATAATAACAAAAAAAAACAAAAAAAAATCTCATGTACAACACATTCTTATAGTTTCTGTGCCGTTAAATGGTGAAATAGCGAAATGGTTTGAAAAATAAAATGCTTGGCTCAATGTATGGCTAAATCAACCCTCAGTAAAAACTTTTTCCCTTTCGTACCTACAGTGTTGCAAACCCCATTGTCTCCGTAAGGAGACTCCCCTCTTCCATAAAAATCGGTGAATGCATTTTTTCCCAATCCCTTGATATAAAGTGTTTGTCACGTTTTCGGACTTTTTTGCTTACTAAGGAAATCTTGCGAAATTACAATTTGCTTTTAGTAAAATTGATAGGTTGCGACTTATATTTGACCCCTCGTCATTACTTCACGTCTCTTCACTGGCTGTCGATCAGTTCCGTCCAACACTTCACAACAACATTGTTCTCGAGGCTATTTCATAAATATCTGCTAAAATATCTCAACGTTTATGTCAAAACGAAATTACCATTATCCGAAGTCGCTGTTCGTTCATCGGCGAGTGCGTGAATCGGTCCCAGTCGCGGAATAAATGATAGTGTCGTAACCAAGCTACGGAAATATATTCGTTTATTTGAGGGCCTTGGGTATTCTCCGCTAATCAGAAACTTGATTGTATTCGGTAGTTCGTCTTTTGAAAAAACAATACTTTTCAATTAGTGATAGGTTGAAGATAAGAAAGAAAACACGTTGACGGCACGTAGTGTCTGAGCAATTGGACTGCTGCGCTTGGTGTCGTGGGTTCGATTCCCGCCCGGAACAAATATTTGTGTGCGAACCACAAATGTTTGTTTCTGGTCTGGGTGTGATGTGCATGTGAAATTAAATGTCTGTAAGCGGTACCCACGATACAGGAGCAATCCCAGTGTATGGCTACATTATTAAAAAAAATCTCCCTTATCTGAAAGACAATACGAGTAGTAAATGCCCTTTTAATATTTAAAACTGCACACACTCGTCTCTATTTAATTGTTATCTAGCAGTGCTTTAATGGCAGAAGCACGATCAAGATACTCCAGTAATAAGAACGTCTAGTCGTCATTGCTCATGTTTTGTCGTCTATTCTGATGATTTTCCATTACTACGAAATCGATCGGAATCGAGACATTTCAGAGAGATCAGCGTAAGACGTGAAACGTCCAGACCAAGGGCACACAGCTACCGCACGTCTGCCTTCGCTCGCGTCGAATCAAGCCAGATTAGCCAACTGACCACAGACCTCTACGTGACTGGAAGGCCGCGACATGACTGCTCTATCTCGGGAATATTACCTTTAATCATACACATAATGTGGATTCCTTCAAGGAACTTATGCGGGTTCCTACTGTGTAAATTGTTTAATACAAAATGTAAGTAATTCAAGGGTAGGAAAATTGGAAACGCTTTGATTTTAACTCTGTTTCAAGTTTATTGAAGTTGATTACACTTTGTAGTTTCGATTTGACTTCAAGGTTCAAAAATATTGCGTTGTTCGAAGTTTGTTACACTTCTTAGACTATATACCTAGCACTCGCTTAGTACAGATTTGATCCCGTTATGTTCACTATAAATCTTTTTTAGTTTCTTTCTATGGCATCTATAATATGTGCCAGTACTGAAGAAATTTGATATTCATGCCGTACGTGCCTTTATTACGTCTGACATTTATTTCGCGGTGAATATGATTTTGCAACTCTACCTTGGCGGAATATAGTTTCGTTATTTAGATTATTTCCTATAAGCAATATATCGTTTACAAAAATCGTTACCACACTTAAGTACAATAGCATCTAATGAAGTGACAATTGATTAAAATCTGCCCGTTCCGGCGGACTAGCCTGACATTGTGTTATTACAATTACACGCTAAACGATGTGATGTTTCAATATGTGTCGATAAAACTAGCATTTCAATTCGAGTTACACGTACTACACTCGAATTCATAGTTGAAAAGTGATCGCTACGATGACTGAATCGCTCATAGATACGAGTAGTAGGTAGATATATGAATACAAACTATACTTTCTTCAGTTTTAACTGTTATTTTGTTAACAATGAATCAACGTTTATTTGGACACCGTTTTCTTAGCGTTATATTGTGATAGTAACTAAAATAAATACAGATATATTTATTTATTTCCGAGTCAATTCTCGATGACATTAATAACTCTTAATTTAGCAATTTTGACTACAGTTAGGACAGTGATGACGGCACTTAAAATTGTTTTCATTAATGACATACTCGCACCTGCCACATTTATGTTTGTGGGGACTTGCTTTAAGTTACTTAGTTCTTTTTCTGTTAGTGCTACTTAAAGTGTTTTTGAAGCAGTTTCTGGAATGCTAGATGCCCATTACCCACATGAAAATATACGTATTGTACACGAATAGACGTGCATCAGACACGTTCGTGTTACTCTTATTGTAAATGAGAAGAGAGAAACAAAGAAGAGAAGGTAGCGAAAAATGTTCAGTGAAAAGTGAGAGAAGAGTTTCGTATCGTATGAGTCGATATAGTTTCTTTGCACGTCTTTGTACTCGTAGTAGGGAAGTCTTTGACATAATTTAGCTAGTTGATTCTAAATTGGAACACCAATTCTACAAGTAATCAGTTTTGAGCGAGTTCTCTACTTTTGATTATTTTCGGTTCTCTAATCGTATACATTTCTGAATCAACTACGGACATAAAACACGAATCCATCATAATGATAATTGTAGAAAGTCGGGACGTCCGGGGTTTCCGGTTCAAATTGGGTGAATGTTACACTTTGATAACTTTTATGGTAGTTATTTAAAGCCCTTCGTGTCGGCGATGGGTGTTCGAGCATAATAGGATATCTCATAGACGAGTGATACGCCGTCTCCCTGTATGTTATATCTTATTGCCGACACTGTTGTCGTGTCGAGGAAGAGAAAGGCAGTAACTTGATAAGCCGGCAGCTTTAAAATTGAAAACATTATCACAACGAAGTCTAGCGTTGACGTGGTAAAAATTAAAGTAAGGGCTTTACATTTTCCTACGACCTACAAAAGCTTTCACATTAGTAGCGCGCGCGTCATTAATCTTTATGCAGGACGCGCGACACGGGCCCGCTCTCGGGCTATAAATGTTTTCTCGCAACAAGTGCTCGCTCACGATTCCTCCTGTAATTCTGATAATGGCCGGCGGGGAGCGCGTGCTGCAGATAACAAAGATAACGGGCACGGCCCTAGGGCGTAACTGTGAAATATACACGAACGAGTGGCCCTGAATGTCGTGCCGGCCATGCCGCGGAGAGACACTAGCCAATCGTTTTTGCACACAGAGATTACATGTAAGCTGAAAACAATGAATCTAACTTGGATTCCGAAATCCAGTCCTGTATCAGTTGATTGTACGTAAGAAGATTTGTACTAGAGTTCGGTATGAATCTCCAGTCATAGAATACCCATTTATACCGTAGTATTACTACTATGTGTAGGTAGGTCGCAATCTGCCCAGCAAGCTCCCCGAACCTTCACAAGTTTTATATAGGTAGTTGCTGTTGTGTGTAAGTATAGGGATAACAAAACAACAGGATTGGCTATTTGTGAGTGTTGGTAACGTTGTGGACCGAAAGTCTGATCCAACTAAAACTTTACATCTCTATAAACCACCCGAATTATTTCTTTCGTGAGTCAGCTAATAAAGTAAGGGAGGGAATCCTAAATATGCGAGCCACCATTCGTGGTATTCGTATTAGTGACAATACGCTTCTTTTACGCATTTTAAATCCCAACCTGGTACAATAAATTACAACGAGTTACGAAAATTCTGAAGTTAATTTATAACGTGTGAATTAAGCTTTTGTCTCTCATAGGGCACTACTGAAGTGTTAACTCGATCACAATAATGTAATTCTTATGTGAGACAGTTTTCATACTACGTAGTAGCGAAACAGGCCTTTGCAAACATATTTATTTGCGCAAAATAAGTCATTGTCGTATCCGAACCCAGCGTTATCCCTAATCTTTGGGCCTCCAGGCCTCTAGTTTCAGGGTGGGCCGCCACTGGAGTCACCCTTTGCGCGTAGGCGGCTGTTACACCACGCTATACAAAGTCTAGCAGTAGCCTAGGTTCGCACGAGCATCTCAATTCGCTGGCCTAATGTGGCACGTAACCATAACCCACTGCGCAGGCTTTACACGCTCTAATAGCCCGTCGGTCACTGATGGACCGTGTAGCCTACACCGCCCCACACCGCACAGACACGCACGAGTCTTTGTAAATTGAGCTTAAATGAGGTACTGCTTGTATTTTTCTACCGTGAAATTACGGTCTGCCTGTCACGGGCCTAGCTTTGGTCCCGAGCTTTTATTTTATGTCTGCAGTGAAATTGTGCGTGCGAAATGTGCGCAGTTTGTGTAAACATGACGCTGTGTATTAAAACTCTATTTTTTCCGTACCTAACTGTTTGTAGAAAACATCACAATGCCCATTGGTACCTACAGGGGAAATTTTAGAGATAAGTTATTTATTTACCCGTTTTGTACTAAAATATTTAAATAAGTAAACGTACATTATGTGTTTTCCGCGTGTATTTATAAAAGTTAATAATTGGTTTACGTTAAGTATACATAACCCTGACACGTTTGCATGTTAGATTACTTATTCATTTTATATTTAGCTAAACATGCTCGTAGTTGGCTATAATACAAGCAGACTACCAATACCAATCAACAGTGCCCATAAAACCGTCCACAACTCTTACTTGCATGGACCCGTGAACAATTCAGTGTTATCGCCACACCACGTGGCACGGTATTGCAGCAATGTCCAATTTCCTGAACTATAGTACATAACAGTTACGTAATCACCGAGCTTCTCCAGAGCGACCTGCACAAGATCATCGTGTCGCCGCAGCACCTCTCCGCAGATCACATCAAAGTCTTCCTTTACCAGATACTGAGAGGTAAGTTTGAACATTATTTTCTGTAGCATGTTTTAAATTTTGCCTATTTTGAAAGCTTAACTGTGGAAATAGCATTTGTCCCTAGCTTTAAGGCCAGGTTGTAAATACTAAGGTGGGTATACTAGTGGTATTGGCAGATGGCCGCGAGCGCTTGATTGTAAAAGTGATAACGAAATTAGAAAATGTAAGTTCCCAATCGCTTCCTATACTAAAAGTCCCATTTATTAGTATAACTGTCACGTAGTTTTATGATGGAATCTTTTACTAGGTGACAAGTAAAGATGCGATTTAGTTTATTCGTAATCGCGTTTCTGTCTGCCCAATCGTCTTCACTGATTATTGATTGATAAATTTTAACATTCAATTTGGGTTTTACTCATAATTTTATATGTTAATTGGTTTCCTGAACTTAAAGACTTCGAAAATGTGTAAAACCTCGCCTTCAGGCTTTTGTGTTGCTCAGATGTCTTTCGCTGAAGTGAGAAACACTGCTGGCAAGCGACCGTACTCTTATGCTAATATTTAATGCCTTCGTCTTCCCATGTACGGTCGGCCTGAAAAGAAGTTAGCTATTCTCTATCTGCGATTTCGTATTAAAGAGAATAAAAATATAGTTTGCATGCTTGTAAAATTACATTGCAAATCAGGACTTCACAGCATCTGAAGCCGACTGTGCGTGCCAATAACCAAGTGTTTCTGCTGACTCTTGTCAACGTAATAGTGTTAATAATCACCGAAAATGACTTCGGATCTAGCCGTGGTCAATACAGTGCTCGCCGCAAACATTTTTAAAAATATCGATATTCTCGTTAATGGCTATTGTTACAGGACTATTACTGGGCCCTCCACGCTACAATTAACCATTTGTTTAAGAGCACGTCAACAGAGCCACTGCCGTGTGTGTTAGTTTGTACTAAGGATGCTCATAAAATGTTAGACGCCGCCGCCGCGTCGTCCCCATTTGCTAGATAAATCAAGAAAGCGTTTCAATTAGCATACGAGTCGTTATAGCGCGGCGCCCTCTAATCTTATAGAAGGGCTGTACTTATCGATCTTTGTTGCTGGCGGAACAAGCCAATTTCCCTTGGCTGTAGTTGGCAAGTTGGCAACTGTATCTTGAAATTTGATTTCATAATCATCAACAGAAGATCTTTGTCAACCGATCCTTTGTTAGTATTGACTAAACCACGTGTTCAAGTACAAGCGAACATTTCGCTTTTGTACTAAAATGTAATGTTGCCTTATAAGATAGTTTAATAGCAATGAGCGACTATGCATGCGTGAACTGTTCATAAATGTTTTGAACAACTTAGCGGAAGTTTCAAGCGAGTTCAACCTTTATGATGTGAAGCTGATTTAACGATCGGAGTAGAACCACTAGCGGCCAATAACGGTGGAACTAGATAACTGTCATAACTTCAGCATAAAACTTTTCATTAGGACGGCTACCTCTGGTACTCAAGAACGTCTTTGCATGTAATAGCAACTTTATTAGCATTGTGTTTCCGTTCATCTACCTACCCATACCGACTGATAGAATAGAAAACTCTTTATTGCACATCAAAAATAAACAATACAGAGAAAATGCAATAGGTAAACAGGGGTAGTACAGTGGGCGGTGTTATCGCTGACTTTTGTACAGAAATAGTAGAAATTAGTAAGTCCAGTGTTTTTATACTACAGAGTAAAGAATGAGACGAACAGGGCTTTTAGCTGGCGATAAGCCCTCCCCCTGCTCATAATAGTTGTACTCCAAAATCTTGCTCTACACTCGCTCTTCACTCTGTGAAACCAGTTTTTACATTCTCAGTAATTTCGCAGTAAACTACTATATCATTTGCAAAGGCGGATTCTTGCAAGTCTTGCAACACAGGCTTCTATTACGAAACATCGTGTGCTTCACTGAGACAACATTATTGTTTTTCTATTAAGTTGGTAAAGACAGAGAGACTGCGGTCATGTTTGCACAGAAATCTGCCAATAACTTCAAGTTAAGTTTAAAACGAACCGAACTCCGTAGAGACTGACTCGCTCGAAGTTCAGACAATACTCACCGCAGCCTAGAAGTAACTCAAACTTCACTTCGCTTTGCTTGTCTCACATCGCCCCGCCTACATTTCGCACGCCTTTCTACCTGCTGTAAATTAATTTAAACTCCCAAGTGCGCCAACTTCCATCCGACTCGTGGCTGAAAAACTGGCGCATTACCGCCTCGGCATTACGCTGGAAATACTTGGACGACATAACGATCATAACTAAACACCGGCTCGCTTTCATTTTGAACAACGCCCTTTGCTAATGTAATCCACTCTCGCAGATGAAAAGAGGGCCGTCGTCGCAGCCGTCGCGTCGTCCTGTCTCCCGATTTCGCATTATTAATTCGCGCAATTATTCGTACAGTGCCAAGAGATTTCCCGGGAGTGGGACGCATGAAGGGAATCTAGAAAAATGCGGTCGTTAAGCCAACACCGCTTCGCCTTCCTCGTTTAATTAAAAACTTTACTGTTGCACCGCCTTGATGACTCTCGGCTCTGGCTTAAATCGCATACACTATTAAGCTGCTTGGTGCTGGAACCTGGAAATAAAAAACGTTTCTTTGATACTGCAAGTCTATCCAGCCACTCAGTGACTACGTGGTATAGTCTACAAAGTCGTACAGTCACTAATGACCGCGCCATTCGTGCCAGTGAATTCAGGCGTTGCGATTAGCACGCGACTTTAAATTCCTCGTGTAGTACTTTTCGATCAACTTCACCAGTCCGTCCTGCAAAAAGGCCTTTTATTCTGCTCTTCTGTCATTGTGAAGGAATTATATGATCTGCAAAATTCGCAATACAAAGGCAACTGTTCGCGTTGTGAGGATCGCATCGACCGCAAAAATGCGAGTAATGGAAATGGCAACCAATAACCTTTAAGAAGACGCCTCGTATGCATGACGCAGTTGATGCAGGAAACGTAATTTAAACAGATGCGGAGCTATTCACGTCTCGGACAAAAAGGCGAATGGATTGCCGAGAATGCGACCAGTCTCCGGTGCAGCTTTATGCCCGTTGACGAGCGTGCCTCGCGCGCCACTAACGTGACCGGGGGCCGGGCACGCGGCGGCATTGTGGCGATGAGGGTAGTGGACATGCCGCCTGCTGCACAGATATGCTAATGGACCCAGTGCGCCCGTCCGTCCGTCCTACACGATCCGTATTAATAATGTATGGACCGCTGTGCAACAGAGCGCGACCGAATCCAGCCACGGAATACGCACCTGTCCATAGTATTCTTACCATAAGATGACCGACTAGATGCCAAACGCCAGCCACCCGAAACCCAGTCCTCCAAACTTAAATTAAACATTATGTATCCAGCGCAGCGAGCCTTATCCGAGCGTTATCCGATCCGATCTACCTGCGCCATTTGTATTCATTACAGAAACACCTATCCATAAATATCTACATAATAGGATTGCGATTTGTTCTCGGAAAGTAGTTTTTCTCCGGTCGTTTCAATGACTAATGAAACTCCGCATACGTCCGACGGTTGACAAGAATTCATGGGCCAGCGACTCGTTAACGGTTTTGACAAATTGACACCTCTTTCTACGATTGCAGACTTGAAATAGTGTCGATCGATCCAAGGGTTCGAGTTATCGGAGCAAGAAAGATATCGTCCGAACAAATATTGAGGGGTGCAAATAAAGCGATTTCATTATTTTGTTTATTTAGCCAAGGAAGTTCTGAGATAGCATCTGTACCCAGCGAACGAAGATTCGCGGCGGCGGCGGTAACGAGCAGAATTATGGAAATGTGGCGGGCGGCGGCTGCCTCCACCGCCTGTAATATAATTATTTATGCGGGGCTTTTTCGTTCAGGAAATCACCTCCACGCACGCTTTTAATATACCTGCTCAGAATCTGCTCTGATAAATAGCAATCTTCACTACTGATGTCATTTTAAATAACTTCACAAACACGCCATAACTCTGTACATAACTCGCAACGGCGTTAGACTTCTCTTGTTCTTCGCTTGAAGAAGTGATTTTCTGAAAACAATTGCGCTTTCGTAGACAGGAAAGTGTATCGACAGCCGACAGAACACAGCCGTAGGGAGGGTTCGGCGCCGTCGGTCGACGTAAAAACCACTAAGTGGAAAGGCCTGCTGGTGTCTCTCTCCTTCCTTTGCACTAATGGAATTTGCTTTGGGACGTCTTGTCGCTTTCCGCAAAATAGCTCTCACATACTTCTATATTGTTATTTGGGTACTTCATTTGGGACATGACGTATTTTTCCCCAAAAAACATTACTGGGCAAGCCACCAAAAATATAATTAATTTATTATTGTTACAGTGTTAATGACTCTTAAACTATGTTCATTATGCAACACTGGCAAATTTCATTGTGAACTCCTACATAATATAGGGTACCTGTTAGATTATTTTCCCGTCTCCATTATAAATAACATTTGTGCGTCAGTTGTGCATGACACGCGTAATCGCTGAGCGCGTGTAACACCAAATCCACGTCAGCCCGTAACATTGTCAGTTTCGCGATCCAACTAATCCATCAGCGGACAGGAAAATCGCTACCTTACCATGTGATATACATACATAATAATCTGTTCCCAGTATCGTAACCCGACTATATCGAAACGATTGCAGCATCTTTTGTTTATCTAGGGTACGATGCGCTTATACCGTGATTTATTCGATCATGTTCTCCGTATTCTGCTCTCAAGGAAGTCGCTTTATCTCCGGGACTAAAAGATAACCTAAGCCGTTCATCTCAGCGATGTTTAATTTATAGGTTTACGGAATTAATTTATATAACTGTTCCGCCGACGTTGGTTGCTTTTTCATAGGATTACATGCGACTTGTAATGATGTCAGTAAAGTTTTAATTGGGCTTACAACTTCACCGGCTTATTCGCTTTTTCCGTAAACTTTATGGTGGGAGTCGGCTTGGTAGGTTTTGTTTGTGTTCAGAACTTTTTGTTTGGAAATCAAAGTTACGGTCGCACATAAATTATAGCAGTGAAACATTAAGAATCAGTTGCCAAGAGAGCGAAATACTTCTGCAGCTTTATAAAGAAATCACTTTTAAGGTTTAGATAATTTGGTTTCTGTTGCGTTAATGTGAAAGTCTAGGCAGGGGAATCGTGGGACCGGTGCGCACGCGCACCGCCCGTCGCTCTATTTGTCCGGCCGCGTGGCCGTGGGCAAACATCACGCGTCCAGCCTCTTTACTGTTACCATTGTACTAGCACTAACACCAGTATTGGACCATCAACGAGCACAAATAAGCTAGCCATACACTTGTCTGGGCACTTGTCCAAATGACGGCACTTGCACCTGTACGGTAATATTTATCTTTCGATCTAGATGCTGCTGCGTTTCAGAAAATTGACGAAACAAATCAACGCCCGGCAAGCGGCAGCGAGAACTAGTAGCGTTTTATTTCCTCCCCATTAATTCCGGAATGTAGTGAAGTGACTGTATCGCCTGTTAATGGCGCGACGATCCTCGGAGTTCAATTAGCGGTGGTGAGCGGTGATGGTGGCTCTCGAGGAGCATTGTCCCCGGGCTGGTAGGAGCAAGGACTGTGAACGTCGCGGTCGGTTGCGCGTTGGCGGACGACGACCCACGACTTGACGTGGAACGGCTCTTGCGACTCTTCTACCTGTTTCAATAGGGTTTATTCAATTTCGAAGTTTTTTAAATATGAGTATAATTATGCAGTCATAATTATACTCATATTAAAAAATGTTTTTGTTAAAATTGATCACACAGTGAAGACGATTGGGAAGACAAAAACGCGATTACAAATAATTGGGTCCATAAAATTATCACAAAGATGAAACTAAATCGCATCTTTACTTGTCACCTACTGAGATTTCATCATGAAACCACGTGATAGTTATAACGATAAATGGGGCTTTTTATATAGGAGGCGATGGGGAACTTACATTTTCTAATTTCGTTATAACTTTTTTCCAATAAATAAAAACATACAAAAACTAACAGTTCAAGCGCTCGCGGCTATCTGCCAGTACCACCAGTATAGCCACCTTAGTACAACCTGGCCTTAAGGTATATCATCTTACTACATTAGGTACTATTTGATTGCATTTTGTCCATCACCATCGATAATATGATTTAAGTAAGTACTTAAACTTGTGGCGTTTGTAGATTCCATCAGCGCACGAATACAGTTTTCGATGATAAAAGTTGCCTTTTAGTTGGTGAAACCATTTTGTCGGGTGTTAAACATGTACGAAGTTTTAAGTACGCATAACCATGCGCCCGTTAAAAGCAAATGCGTCTCGACGTTATTCGTGATTCGCCATTCATTTTCGGATATGACCGTAATAATCGAAATGACATTTTGCTAACTTTGATGGCACATTTAACCTTTCAACTTCAGGTGTTCGCATTACGAGGTTTTAAGTAGTTTTAACATAAAACAGGGCGCGCGTGTGAAAACTGCGGGACACCCTTTGGGAAATTAAACTCGTAGCCACATCTGACGGCGTCGTTAATTCATTTCGGCAACGCAGACAGCGCCGGGAGGCGGAGCTAGCTGTGCTTTGTAACACTCAAGTGTCTGACGCGTTTCAAATTCCCAGTGAAATTGTGTACGTCTAATGTGGCTTTGCCAACTGTTTTACTCTCGAGTACTGCTCACATCTAAAGCACATAATGTTACCTAGACTCCTTTATTAGTATTCAAATAAACCTTGTTTAACGCAAAGCAAACAGTACTTATAAAAGCGCAATGAACACGGCATGTACTCGTATGTTTGATTATTCCCAAATGCCGAATGTTATGTCCAATCAAGCGATGTGTAGGCAGTGTAGGTTGCATTCATAATGGATCCGAAATTGACCGTAGTACTGTCCTGAATTACAACCCGGTTAATGATCTGTGAATCGGGCTAGATAGATCTGTCTTTCAGTATAAAAACACTGAAATGTTTTCCTCAGAAAATCTATTTTTTGCAGTTCCCTTTATCCTCGTTCCATTTTCAGCAAAGGGTAAAAGCGTCACGCTCGTGTGTAGACTCTAATGAGGCACACTGGCGGTACCCATCTATTATTTATATCGCAGAAAATCTGGCTCTCACTGGATGCCCCCCGCACCCCGCACCCCGCGGAGGCCTTGCGAGATTGAACCTCGACTTTTATGATTAAATGAACGTGGTGCGGTTCATGCACGAGCTTTAGTGCAGTTTTTATTTTAATCTCGACCTCTCGGTGCAATACGGCCATGTCGTATATTTATTCACATTAAACCTACGAGTGAGGCTAATGTGTGTGTGACTTTAACTACGTTATTTGTTTTAATAACCGTCCAAGGAAATGGTTGTAACGAAGGATACTATAACGTTCCTTTGTGGCTTTGCGCTGTTTGTAACAAAGACGGAGTATCGCTGCCATCGTTCCTTCGAGTAATTTCTGATGTTATTTCCGCGACAATAACTATGGCGCCAGCAATTCGTAATCTTAAAATAGTATACTGCCTAGGATATAATCACGGGTCTAGTAACTACTGCCCGGTTGATTTGGAGCGAACCGGATTTGGTGGTGATAGAACAGTAGCGGCGTTGTATCCAACCAGAAACTGACCGGGAGTGGTTCGCGTCGGATGTGATCTTATTACCTTGAGAGCTGGTTGTCAGCTCGCCACCACAATATATTAATTGAGGCAATAGTGGAGGTATCCGCGTTCAATGATATTAGTGATTTACGTTGGATGTTTAATTTGTGTTAACAGTCGATTCATGATTGGATGCATGCTCTCAACTTCTAATAGACCTGTTAGCCATTGTAGCTACTCGTACGTACATAATTTTAATTGAATTTGAATGACTTCATATTATGTAGAAAAGGTCCTTTTCCAGTTTGACATAAAATATATCTTTAAAATGAAACTAAATTTGATCAGCACGCCTTAATGAATGCATGTTTCTTTCCAGGCCTGAAATACCTCCATTCAGCGCGCATCCTCCACCGCGACATCAAACCCGGTAACCTCCTGGTGAATAGCAATTGCGTCCTCAAAATCTGTGACTTCGGCCTCGCCAGGGTCGAGGAACCTGACGCCAGTAAAAACATGACGCAGGAGGTCGTCACACAGTATTACAGGTAAGGGGTATTCATCATTCTCTTCTTTTTTTGTACCATATGCCGTAGGAAAGCACCTTGAGGAAGCCTAAAAAAATAATTCCTTGGTGAAAAGGGTAGGCAATGCGTCATGTCAACCATTGGGCGCCGGTGACCACTGAGTTGCAAAAGTTAGTTTGGCGTTCGATATTATAAAAAAATGTACTCCTGATCGTTCTTGAATCCTTTGAGAATAATTTGCTTTGCGTTTTCTGGAATCTCGCCAGGCAATTAAATGTGATTTTTTTTAGTAAAATAAGTCCGAACTCATTATCAGGGGCATCAAAGGGATAATTACTTTCAACATGAGAGGATTAAGGGACAGGTTAGTATAACTAAAATCACTGGCCTAAAAAGAAATTAGGATATAAGTGGACACGCTGCCTGTTATCCCGGGGTGTATCTATTTCCCATGTCATTATAAATGCGGACCACGGACGTCGGACGAATCCCCGAGTCTAGGTTACCCGCCTCGAGCCGCCCATTGAATATTTAACCGTCCAAACCTATTTCCAGTGCAGAAAAACGAAATGCAAAAAAAACGTTCAATCATCGCAAACATTTTTTTTTCGTCCGGCAGGTAAAGATATCTTTAGTACACCTCGGTCTCGGCCATGGACCGTTCGGTCGAACGAGGACGTCCCTTCAGGGTTGCTAGTGGTTACGTAAAAAGCTTTCCACAATACTCTTGTAAAAAATCCGGACCCCGGTACTTACTTTTATCTGACATCAGCTGTAAATAAATCAATGCAAACGCAACGAAACTTAAATCACGTGCATGACATTGAATCGTGAAGCAACAGACTTGAATCTCGAAGGCGAAATAATCTCTTTCAAAAAGTATTTAATGTCTTCAAACCGCTCATTAATCTACATTAGCTCCGGTTTGAGCGCTCACTCGCCTTAATCTTTACCATCACTATTTATACCTCGAGCGTTCAGGTAAAGCGAAGGTGGGTGAGCGGCGAGTGCTCCGTGGGTGTTGAATGAGTAAAAACTGAATGGATGGATGACCTTTGCTTTACTGACCGCAGCTTTGAAAGTAGGCCACGGAGCTAGCGTTTTGCTCCAAAACAGCCAGAATAGCGACACACGTGCCCGCATCCACGCGACGCGAACATATCTTTGCCCGCCGCGTGCATGACACAGACGAGTCTCATTTTTCATTTACATCGTGAGCGGACGGCTCTTATGAATTCCCTTCGTTTCATCCATCCGGCCATCATCTTCGCCTTTTTTGTACACATTCTTCCCATCTTTTTATCCTGTACAGAAAGCGCGCTTAAATTGAAATGTCGAGTGTAGCGCGATCGGTGCGCATTACAATATACCTACATGCTGTATGTTAATGAGTCCATGACCTTTCAGTTTTTATTTATGCGTGTAATGCATGCGCGCATCGCAGGGCATACATTTTAAATTGTGGTTCTGCGCGTCCCTCGTACGATATTGAAAGCATATAAATAAATCTTAGCCATAAAGGGAATAGTGCTGTTTACTCGTTTTCTAACGGTAGAGATACAACGAGTCTCATATTCATCCACTTTGTCTCATATCCGTATCTTGGCTTAAAGTTTTCCTGTTTGTCCCATCGGAATAGCTGTTTGTTGTCGTTATTGCAAACTATTGTTTTCCAATATTTATTTTTACTAACTTTTTTCAGTTGTACCTATATTTTTTTGTAGTGTTTGTTACTCTTTGCAATTAAACCATCTTATTTGGGAAGCCGCTTTTCTTACTCTACACATTTCGCAATTTTTCTTGTACATAAAGTTTATGTATACTGGCTTGAATTACTAGAAACATAATACCTAATATTTACGAACCTATGTGTTGTCTTACCTTGAAGTTGCTAATCCAACTATGTTATAGTAAATTCTCGCCGTGTTTGCTGAACGCAACAATGCTGGCCACTTGTATTCAGTGTGCGCGTCGCTTACGGAAATCCATATTCGGATGTGGCATGTCATTGAAATTTCTGTGATCACACGAACAACATTCCGTGAATGTGTATAATGTTAACAAGACAACAATGTCACCGCGACGCTTGCCCATAATAATGCTGGTGCTCGACTGCGAGCGGAACGGACCCCGTACGGAGACTGTTTAACTAGCAACACTAAATTGTGTAAGAGACTTTTCTCAACCGAAAAAAGACGCGACGTGTTAAAAAAAAAAGAGCCAGTTATAGACTCATTTCAAGTCGTATGTATTGCCATTAAAAATGAAAACTAGTCGCGAATGGATTCGTTAGTAGTGCCGTTGAAAACTAGTCGCGAACTAGTCGCGAATGGACTGTTTAGTACCTTCTTAGTAGTGCCGTTGAAAACTAGTCACGAATGGACTGGTTAGTACTTAGTAGTGCCGTTGAAAACTTAGATGTGAACGGATTCTAGTTGCAAACAGAATCGTTTGTATATTGCCGTTGAAAACAACTTAGTCGCAAATAAAATAGTACCTAGGTATGTAATGCTGTTGAAAGCTAGTCGAAAACGGACTCGTTTCTAATGCTATTGAATACTTTAATCTACACTAATAGTATAAAGAGGAAAACTTTGTTTGTTTGGTTGTAATGAATAGGCTCCGAAACTACTAAACCGATTTGAAAATTCTTTCACTGTTGGGAAGCTAGGCTATCCCCGGGTGACATAGGCTACCTTTTATCCCGTAAAATATAATGGTTCCCGCGAGATAGTAGTTAACGCGGGTGAAACCGGAGGTGCTTCTAGTATTATAATAAAACTATAGATAAGATAAAGTTGCGACTGCACTATCTTTAACAATGATCACACGCCTCTACCATCGGTTCGCTGGAACTGTTTTGAACTGTGCAATATGTCAATAAAATCCCAAAAGTGATATATTACGGTTACCAAAGAATAAAGGGTTAAACAGTATAAACTTGAAGCCAAATAACGACCTAACCACAATTTTAATAGATTCAGTATTGAAAACGGGGTTTGTTTGAATTAATTGGGCATTCCGAATTCCGGACCCGTTTCATTTCCGGGTCTGATTAATCTATTATTCGATGGGTTAAAACAAATCAGTCCATCATTCAGCAAAATATGTTTACTTGGATGTTACACGTTGCCTTTTGAGTATAGTAATTTGAGATGTGAATTTGTTACCGTCTTCTTTTGTGTTCTTTTTGATGCTTTCAATCCTCTTACGTTTTTTTTTATTCTTTGTTTTTAACGGCATTTGAACACCACGTTCATGCCAGCCCTGTAAATCCTTACTATACTCGTATACACCATACACAATTACACATACTTATTTCAGAGTAGGTTAGCTATACATAATTATTTGCCTTATAAGTACTTAATTAACGTATTATACTCTTGTTTCTATCGGTAGCATGTCGCGCATGTATGAATATTGAATATGGCGTACAATGTGGGCCGAAAGCTGACTTTTTCATATGGGCGAACTTCCGTGGAACGAATGTGGCATGAATCGAATTGTTTTGTGTTCTTTTATATAAACGTATTTACAGAATACGTAATAGTTATAAATACGACTTACGTTACGTAGGTACCTACTACACTCAAGGGATTAAAATTTTCGTTATACATATACCAAGGTCCTATACTATTTTTCTATGACATTACTATATGTTTTCAGTAAGATATCAGAAATGCACATAATATAATATATGTACGCTTTATTCTAGGTTTGGTCTTGTCTGCTAGAAAAACTCTAATTCGAAGACGCGGCAACATATTAATGTTATAGTTGTCTATCCAGTTATTTAGAACATTTTAATCAGATTTCCAAAGCGAAACCATATAGAACCACATAAAGTTAGATAAACTTTGTATCGAAATACCATTGAACAAAGAAAACTTTAAACTAAAACAGACACCAATCTAAAAACCAATGCGGTACTTTTTTGGCCATACATAATCTAGAAAATAATCGTATCTTGTAGCATTAACCACTCAAGTTGTATAGGTAAGTAAAGCGAAGCTAGGTGGATTCTTTCTTGTGCGTCATGCATTTAGTCGGGTGTCATGAGTTGCTTTCCTGCGTGGGTGTCATTTCGAAATTAATTCTCCTAATTGTACGTTTCAGAGCCCCTGAGATCTTGATGGGTGCGAACCACTACACTGCCGCCGTGGACGTGTGGTCGGTGGGCTGCATATTCGGCGAGCTTCTAGGCAGGAGAATCCTCTTCCAGGCTCAGAGTCCAGTGCAACAGGTGGGCTAGTTATGTGTACTTCGGGTATACAATTTCGTTTAGGGGATTCTATTAACATGATATTAATAGTAGAATCGGTCGAGCCGTTCTCACGTGCTGGTTCTTCATCGATGCGGCAATTTACTTTTATTTAATTATATATTACAACCCTTATTATAACCCCGTATTATATTCGAGTAGCTGGTTGAACAGTATGTAACAGTTATAATACATACATATCACATAAAACACAATGTCACAGTTATATTGCATACTTATCACATAATTATATGTGATTTAAGTTTGACTTGTACCTTCAGTAATAAACTAGCCATGGAGCAAGACGGCCGTTTTACTACTATTCGACATACATTATATTCGAGAAGAATAACGATCACATTACGGTCAAAATTCATTTTCATAGAACAAGCTCCTTCATGTGGTGGTTTATTTCCCGTACCCTGGCGAAATTGTCAACCCTACCACTGAAGCCACACAAAAAGGGTCTAGAAGTAGATAACAGCTGTTAAAGTAGAATGTGTATCGCGATTCCAGCTGGAGCTGATCACCGAGCTGCTGGGCACGCCGTCCATGGAGGACATGCGGTTCGCGTGCCCCGGCGCCCGCGCGCACATGATGCGCCGCGCGCCGCGCCCGCCCGCGCTCGCCGCGCTCTACACGCTCTCCGTGCAGGCCACGCACGAGGCCGTGCATCTGTTGGCGCAGGTAACCAGCCCAAGATGGTGAATGCCAACACGACCCCATCTCGCTCCACTCCAGGCGGATCTACGGCTCACGGGGAATTTTAGTGGGTTAAAGTCCCACACGCCCCCCTTCCACCACCCCCATGGCGGAAGGTATAACGCGAAGGCATTTCCCCCCCTAAAAAAAAAGAAAAGGTAACCATCCCAACTGTACCGGGTTCCATCCTTGGCCTCGCGCTAATAGTCTAGTCGTGTGTGGATGTCCGTGTTTGGCGTGGTGATGGCAGTCGTAAAGCCACGTCAGAGGCGACTTTGTAAATTGATACTAGAGTCGGGCACTATCTCTTTCGATTCACAACAATTAGAGTGGGAGGGAGGTAAATTTTTCAGTGCTCAGTTCTGTAACTTCCTAATCGGTGTCAATAAATTATCAACGAAGGAACAGATGGTGAGAAGGAGACTTGGCTCAAACGTCTCGTACTCTCCTTTCCATGACTCGTCAACCTCACCATTGCAGATGCTGGTGTTCGACCCCGCCAAGCGCATCTCCGTGGTGGACGCGCTGGCGCACCCGTACCTGGAGGAGGGGCGGCTGCGGTACCACTCCTGCATGTGCAAGTGCTGCTACTCGTCGCCGCCCGCCGCCCGCCACTACTCGCCCGACCTGGAGCCGCAGGCGCCGCACGCCTTCCACGACGGCTGGGAGAGGAAGCTCAACTCCGTGCATCAGGTTAAAGGTGCGTGACGCTACGAGCCGGGGAGGATGTAGCGCTAGTGCGTGATGCTACGAGCCGGGGAGACTGTGTAGCCGGGGAGGATGTAGCATTGGTGTGTGATGCTACGCTACGAGCCGGGGAGACTGTGTAGCCGGGGAGGATGTAGCATTGGTGTGTGATGCTACGCTACGAGCCGGGGAGACTGTGTAGCCGGGGAGGATGTAGCATTGGTGTGTGATGCTACGCTACGAGCCGGGGAGACTGTGTAGCCGGGGAGGATGTAGCATTGGTGTGTGATGCTACGCTATGAGCCGGGGAGACTGTGTAGTCGGGGAGGATGTAGCATTGGTGTGTGATGCTACGCTACGAGCCGGGGAGACTGTGTAGCCGGGGAGGATGTAGCATTGGTGTGTGATGCTACGCTACGAGCCGGGGAGACTGTGTAGCCGGGGAGGATGTAGCATTGGTGTGTGATGCTACGCTACGAGCCGGGGAGACTGTGTAGCCGGGGAGGATGTAGCATTGGTGTGTGATGCTACGCTACGAGCCGGGGAGACTGTGTAGCCGGGGAGGATGTAGCGCTGAACGACGGCTGGGAAGTTTTACGAGCTGGGAGACTTGGTTTACCCTTTCGGGTCGGGGAATAATGTTTGTGCCAAACGAAGCGGGTGATATAAACCAACTTTTTGCATCAAGTTGAAGATACACGACATTAAGAACCGAGATGACTTTGTCTCCCTTTTCCAGATGGGAGAAAGTTTATGTTTATGCCAAATAACGTTGTTGCGATAAATGTTTAAGTCCCGTGTGTCAAGTTAAATGTACATAGGGGAACATATTTATACTTACCTATCTTAGGGACAGCCTTTTTCATCGCACATTGCCATCCGCACGTAATAAATACTGTCCCACCATAATCGAATAAAGAGAATATAAATATTTCTGGCTACAAGGAAAAACACTCAATCACATTGGATTTTCGATGTTAACTCACAGATGTTCATTCGTTGAATGTTACTAAAGAATGCAATCGTATCGTATTCCAGAAGAGATCCACAAGTTTATAGCGGAACAGCTGCAAACGTCACGCGTACCGCTTTGCATCAACCCACAGTCGGCGGCGTTCAAGAGCTTCGCAAGGTAAGGCGCCGCCACAACAACCAACCGAAACCAACCGCAACCAACCGACACTAGGTGATTTCTTTGCGATACGTAACCTAACACGCTTAGCGACCACCCGCACCCAAGGGCCGCCACCAACCAACCAACCAACCAGAGGCGTGCAGACAACACAGCACCAATCAGAAATGACGCTTTTACCAACAAAACCGACATTTCCGAACGCCCCATCTTGCACTCTGTCTTGCCGAAGAACTCATACAGTAGCTAGCCCTTCTTAGATTAGACGTTTCAGTTTGCCATTACAGTGTTGTCTCCACGCCTGACTAAGATAATAAAAGAAGAAGCTAACGGTCATCACAACTAGGTGTGGCACGGTGCGATCCGTTAGTGTGCACTCGGCGATGTATAGCTGGAGCTATCAGGTGGTCGCACAAGTGAAGAGCCTATGTCGCTGCCCCCTCCCCCCGCTCCCTCCGCCACCTCCGCCACCTCCGCCACCTCTCCCCGCCACCGGTAGTTTTGCAGTGTAGGTAACAGTACTTTGTGCCTTCTTTTGTACGATAACACTGTACGGGTCGGTTTCGCTACCGCCCGCGATCATGCATGGGTTTTTATTTCGCATATTTTCACTTCCACGCTTCCGAGCGATAGTTCTCTGTGCATACCGTTCGTTTTCGAGGCGACATCAACCCTCTTGAAATGGTGGTGTGTTCACGCTTTCACTGTTCGCCTTAAGTAGTCGACGAGTCGTGTAGCGGTAATAACGTTCTGCTTTTTCTGTGTTTTGCGACAGCTCTAGGACGGGTGAGAAAGCAAAAGTTTGTTCCCCTTTCAAGACTGCGGCTAAAATACTACTGCTATCGCCAGTGATATTTCTGTGCGCCGCCTAGCGCGACCAGTCAGTCCCAGTAAGCGCCCTTAGCACGCTATATACCTGTGTTGTCCGCTCGACATCCCGACACGCTTTTAAACGTTGTTTCTACAAACTCGTGATTACATGTCGCTTAATGCCGCCACATTTCACTAAATATGCATTGAGCTTACAATACTACTTTTCTACAACACGATATAATTATTTTTTATCTTTAATTATTCATTCAGATTATATTTTAGTTTTATTACTTTAGTAATGAAAAACAAAACAACGTTTAAAGGTGCATAATCCAACTTAGTGCGCGGAGATCGTTCGTTGAGGCAACATCTTTACAATGCACGACGAAAAGCTTGCTTGGATAGTATCACACTTTTCGACTCGAAAATTATACAAAGCCGTTACTAAGCCAACAGCTGCCTATAAACTAAACATCTGTAAAATGTGAATTAACGGTATAGAGAAAGTGAATCTTTATCTTAGACGGTAATAATTTTATAAAACAGCGCATAACTTGAAAAGCTCCACTTCTGCAGTAGTATTTAGCGCAAAATTGGCTTTAGTTTGGTCTTAAACCGTCGATACGCTGAAAATCATGTAAAACGAAGTAACGAAGTATGACTACGTGATTGAAGAGGTACTGGAGACAATGAAATTTTTTGGCTTAGTAACGTTCACAAATAAGTAATTAAATCTAGGCCACATTATTAATGAAAACAATAAAAATAACCCATAGTGTTGTCTCCCCGAGCGATAGTTGTTCGATTATTTCAAAAGGGTTGATCGTTAGTTAGTTTTCGTTTCGCCCCTCTCACTTACGGTTCGGTTGCAGTGCATGTTTTCGCATTTTTTTGCTATAGAACGCTTCGTTTTGAGAATAGTAAGCTGTGTTAAACGCATGGCTTTTTAGGAGAAAAGATAACAAGTAAAGGACGCTGTGACGAAAAAAATTACAAATTCAGGATTTCTGTATAAAATGTCAATATCCAAAATAGCTAACTTATACTCGAGTCCGAAGCTAAGTATTTTGTTCAGTTACTTCTAAATTTTAATACAAATAGTCAGTTGTATTGAACATATAAAAATTCATTTGTGCAGGATTTGTGCGTAGCGGGTTATATCGTCAAATCTTCAATTACGGGTCAATCTTGACCACGTTACCGTTTTTTTAAAGCAAACAAGCGGTTAATAATCTTACTTAAATATTATGTAAACATTTTAGTACCTTATACGAATAACATTCCGATACATTGAACTGAATTCAAATGAACTTATCAATTCCTTATTATACCAAGGTACTAAAGTGTTGACGCACAGTACAGTTGTGTTATCAGGGTTGGCTCAGTAGTGCATGCGTAGTGACGTTGAGAGCACAGTGCCAAGCACATGGTTGTGGTGAAAAAAAAACCTGTAGTTACCATTGTAGAGATTGTGATGCAGTTTTGCTGTAAAAGCTCTCTTTTATTATCATTTATTCCAATTTAAATTTTAACTATAGATGAAATAAAAATTTTGAAATCTTTGCATGACTCTTCGTTGCTTGTTGGATTCTAATGACAGGAAATAATATTTATAAATGGTGCATCCGTCTTAAAAGGCGAGGCACAGTAGTATAACCTATATTATAACAAAGTTCACAGGCAAACGCATTTTCAAAATGGAACCTGTACCCCTAGTATGAGTTTTTACTAACTCGTAATAGTACACGTCAACTAGCTTTTTTGTAGGAAGATCCTATAGCGCCCCGGCGCTATAGGATATATTACCGGCGCGTTTATGAACGAAAAATCTTCATACAAAAAGCTAGTTGACGCGTACTATGTCGAGCTAGTAAAAACTCATACTCAGGGCACTGCTCATTAGTCTTCTAGTCTACTTGTACGTACAATTTTCTGTTAAACGGAATCCGGCAAGCAACCCTGCGGCGTGGGTGTGGGTACTACCCAGTCGACAACATGACTAACCGCGGCGCGACACGTGTTCCGTCTTCCAGCTCCACTGTCGCGCACCCCTCCGAGCTGCCGCCGTCGCCGCATCAATGGGAATGACGCGCGACTTCGCACGAACACTCCAGCAAGCTGTAGCGCAACATGCAACATGCAGCGACGTGATACAGTAACATGTAGCGCTACACAATGCAGCGTACGATTGTGCAACGATGGTTGGATATCGGGCTGCAGACGACCTACGTGTTGCAGCATGGACTTTGGCGCCTACGAAAGCGACATTGCCATTTGGCTTATTGTTTTTCTAGCTACAGCAACACTATCCATCTTACCACAAAAGATTAGACCAGAGTTAAACAGAAGTTTTTTGAAATTTCGTTTCACAAAATCGACATGTATCACTCGCGTTTTCTTACGAAATCCAATTATTTTACTTGTGAATTTGTTATTAAGTTAGAACAAGCGAGGATTAGACGTCGATTTGTAGAGAAAATATTTAGACTCATCCGTTCAACTCTGGTTGAAATCTTTTGTGGTAAGACATATACGTTTAATGATATTATAGCCAACTCAAAGTCTAGAAGCTGGAGTGATTTTAAATGATCTCAACGCGGGAATTATTCTGTTAGTTAATATACTCGTATAAACTTGGAGGGAAATATGCGGATTCTTTGTTTCATAACAATTGCGTTTTGTTCATTATCCTGAACTTATCTCAGAATGTTGTCTATGGTTTAAAAGTGCGCGCGCGCATCTTCAACGGACAGAAATTCTGTGGTAAAAGGCTCAAGCTCTTTATTATTTGTCTTTAAAAATAACGTCTACTTCGGCACTGCATTTTGTATAGTTATTTGATAAAAAAAAATGTACATAGAGAAAAGACAACACTGTAGAATGGTCATAGAGTCCATTTTGAAACGGGTCTTTATTAGTTTCGTATATAAAAGTATTTTGATGTTGATTAAAGAATTGCTGTCGTATTCGATGTTAACGAGTAACAATGAAAAGCAGGAAAGCAGCTCACTTGTCTCTTACCAAAAATAAAATTTCCTATGCGTTAATGTAAAGTAGCATGTAGATAATATATATATAATTATATACATGTGTGTAGTGTAGTTATGTCGGTTTTTTTGTTAACATGATCGATACGAAATGCGTAAAAATACCCACTGTTAAATTGAGTGGAAACGTTTAATGACTATACAACGAAAGTGGCGCCTCTGACGCACGCTGACAACAAAGTTGAAATCTTTGGTAACGCGGTAAAGAATAAAGGTAACGCGGTTGAGATGACAAGTAACGCGGTGGTAGCAATAAAGACCGAAGGAAAATTTAAGGATAGGAAAACAGAATTAGTGTTAATTTACAAAAAAAAAATGCTTTGTGTATTAGAATAGGTTTATTTCATTTGTATTACAATTCTATATAGTACGTGTTAAAACACATAGATAGGAGGATGGGCAATGTAATGTAGAGATAAGGTTATACTTAAATCGAAAAGCATGTGCTTTAGTTGAGTGTGGTGGTAATTCATTGTCATTCAAGTTGCGACAGAAAGTAGTGCGACAAAGTAAAAGTCTACTTGTAGGGGTTTTTAGCTCACACATACTAACTTGAGACGAAAAGTCGTATCGTGCCGATGTTCACATACTCTAAATTCGCACGACATTTTGTCGCAGCCTGCTTTAGTACAGGAGTAAAAATAAAATAGAAGCTTTAATGGTCTTTCGTGTCTGTGTGTTTCAATACTGTGTTTGTGTTGTCGTAGGTTTATGTGTGTGCCCGATTGTTAAGAGGGAACGTTCCAAGCAATATTATTGCTGTAAGCGTATTTGACATTAGATTTAATTTTACATAAACTGACTTGTTTTCAAACTTATGTGTTCCCTATTAATCTCCAGCTAAGGGCGGTTACAGGCGTGCGATTCGTACTCTAGTGTTCGTTGTGCCAACACGCGAGTACCTCGACAAACGGACGTCTGTTACCCGCCCAGGCATCCTTGTAACATATTGATAAGCTTACCCCTAAAACACCATTTGTATGTAACATCGACTGACATTTGTACGTAGTTAGGTTAGTTTAGATATTAGAAATGTAACATTGAAATGATTTGTAAACTAAAAATGTTAAAAAAAAAATGTATTGTATGCGTATCTCTCAAATTGTTGCAGCGGTGAGATGTTGGTGGCGATTATTTGTGCATCAAATTAAAGTACAAAGGTTGGTCTTAAATATTGCTGTCTCTTTCGGTTTAATAAAGATTGAAAGTGACGGCACCAATTGTAGTCCATCTTAGTTTGATGCACATTCAGTTGTCACCGTATAATATACGATATGTGTTGGATGTAACTCAGGCATTTAATAGTTATATTAGAGGTTGATTATCGTTCTGGTATGTACTAGTGTGAGTGTATATTCGAATATATATTTATATTGGCGTGTACATTTTAATATCGAGGCTTTCAGTATCAACGTCCGTTTCGAACATCCCGATCTTTAAAAGCTCTCCCACACAGATGAGGTTGTACGATAGTTGATATACTTTGCATAGTATTGCGTGCGATTAAACGCAGCGCCGGTGGGAGAATATCGTAGATATGTAGATGAATATAACAAGACTAATGTCTTTTGTATGGGAGAGTCTTTAACACGCTCGGTAACTGCTAGTATTGTGGTCCACCGAACATCTCTAATCATAATCATGATAGTTGCCGCCAATGCTATTAACAGGGCATGGAGTCTTTTGTACAGGAAACATTGTTGACACAACGTTATTCAATGAAACTTACAAATTGAGACATTTATGGCCGAATATTTTGATTCAAAGCGATAATGATTACGACAGTCGAGAACAATAGATGCGCCGGATAAATAACCTCATAAGATCTTTCAATAATTTCTCAAATTGATATTATTACTCTTCAGTTAATGCAACGCCGCGCTGCTAACATGTAAAAATTAGTATAAAATATATTTTGTGTGGAGTAACAACCGACGTCGTAGCCTTAAAACTAGTTCAAAACTAATGTAATTGATAAATAAAAGTAAAGAAATTGTATATAAACAAAACGCGTTTAGTATTAATGTTAGAATCTAGTTGTGGTATGGGATGTATGCAGCAAACCCAGTCAGAATAGACCTTTAGCTCGGGCGACTACAGTGACGCAGGCGGAAGAATCTTTCAGAACAGCATAACATTTTGAACCTTGTCTAAGCGTAATATGCACCAAAATCTCTTAAATCTAAACAATGTTAATTCATGATTTACAGTAAACAAGAAAACTGTTACAATGCTATGTTGGTCTATCGTATACTATACGTGGCCTGCGTCGCCGTATATGCCTTGGTTTATTATGCTGTTGCGTGAATTTGTGCTATCTTTTTAACAAATATTACAATTACAAGTCATTACTGAGAAACGGCAGCAGAGCCGAGTTCTGCAGTGAATCAATAAATCATTACCTTTTAATGAATTTGTGATGAAACATTATTATTATTATTAACTCTTTGAATGTGCTATTTTAGCAGCAAATATGCTCGCTGACACCTTAACTTGTTGCAAAAAACTTATGAAATATTCACTCTGTATAATAGCCGCCATTTTGTTACGCCATCATTATAAAATGGCGGTTCGATACGTACAAAATCACGCAACACAACAGGTTTGATGGTACAAACTAGGCGAGTTTACGTCTGGTCGTTTGCAAGTTTCACATCACAGTTTGAGCAACGTTTAATTTTGCTCAATATGGAACACGTAGAAACTTTCTGTATAAATATAGCTTTCAGTGGATTGTATAAAATATTCTACAGATTTCTAAACGAAAGTTGTGAACGTCCAAACGTAGCCGCGACAGACCCCACCTTGCCTTATCTCAGATAACTGTTACTGTGATTGATCCGTTAGGTGTAATTATCGAACTTTCAGACAGGGTATGACACCAAAACAGAGGCTTATAAAATGGGCTAACGACTGCTTCTCTCTTCAGATATCTGGTCATAACTGCTGCACACTGAGACATCAATTAACGCTTAACATTCTTAGACCCAAGCTTGATAGCCGTTTTTTTAGCTACTAATGATTAAAAACTGAGAGTTGGAAGCTTCCAATTGGAAGCTGGAAGGCGTTACTCGATGTTTCTCTGCTCAGATCAGTTCTTTAACATTTTGATACCTCTCAGTTTTGGTTTCAACCTTTGTTATGGAAGTTCAACACCTCTGTACACACCAAGTCGCTACGTGCGACATGTAAATAATAGAAATGTTTATATATCTAATGTCCTGATTTATTAGATACGCTTTCGTATATAACCGCTAAGTCCTCCAGAAGATGATTGTAAATAGAGTATCGTAAGTAGATAAATAGGTTTAAATGGATTTGTGAAATGGGTGATTTGCAGTGCAGTTTTAACTTTGATGCTTTTTTATGAAACTGCGAATCGCTTATATGGAGGACGTCACAGCGTGCGTACTGCGTATGCGCCCGCACGCATCGCGCCCGCAGCGCCCATACACGCTTCTTACTTTATGTGATTGTACGTATTGCGTTTCCAGACTTTCAGAGATCTCGTATAATTATTGTAAGCTTTAAGTACACGACTGTTCATTTTATACACACAAGTGATGTTTAGTTGTTAGGTGACACCAAGTTTGTACTCCTAGTTTAAGCGTAAGGCCAGTCAGTCGACGCTTTCTTTTAACTTTAATCGCACACTCGAATGCTTTGCAGAGGCAAGAACGATTTTCTTTTTTTTTATTACGCGTGTAAATATAGTAATACTCTGATAAGACTCAAGGTTCTTGACTCTGAGGCCTTAGTATTTATTTCTTGTTCAGTACGCCTCGTTACTATCGCATTATATTTTACGTACAACAAAAAAAAATACAAAATATGTGAAAATAATTTGTACTCTTCGTGTCTATAAATACGATTAATTATTTAGTGTTATTACCAGTCGAAATGTAAATAGTAGGTATTTGTGCACTGATAGTCGTTTTTAAGTTACTATTAAAGTTAGATTATAGTATCAAATGGCTGTCATTTTCGTCATTGTAACGCCCAAGACAACGTTCACTATAAGACTTAGTAGAAATGAATTGTGACAAGGCGTCTCCAAATGTATAGATACAACGTACACACAGTAAGGGTAAAGGGTACAGGAGCTATTTGATTTAGACACACACTTCAACTGTATGTGCCTTATACAGTTATACACTCGATCGTTCAAAAAGTTTATTGCTCTCACTTGAGTAAATACAAGCTAATTTCCGGTGAAGAAAACTATATCAACGCTCCCGTGACATCTGCAGCTGCAACATTTTGTTGTGGCGGTTTTGTAGTTTTGTCTGTAGACGTTATTGCAATAATAATATCGTCTTCACTTCGTAACAACTTGTACATTGCCCTTACTGCCGGTACTGTAGTATAAACATGGGTTTTAGTTGAATTCTCACACGACGACGGTTAATTTAGTTACGTGATGTATTTGATTTTATTGATGTAAACTGCGTACCAGAAACGTAATGTGAAATGTAAATATATAAATTGCTACGTGTTCTGTCGTGTACGGAGTTACTTAAATGCATTTTACCATATTGTTGCGAACTGCCAAAACTATTGTAATAATTTTGTAGCTGTTTATACGCGGACACATTTATAAGTGTGTACTTATTGTTGCTAGTTATCGAAGCTCAATATGAGTATGAGACGCGCCGGACTGTATCCAGAAATAGATTTTCCGTCGGAGATCATTTGTTTATTGGAAAGGCTGTAAATAAGGACTATGCCTGATAATGTAAACGCTTGTATATGTGTTCGTGTAGATATGTAGAGCGAGCGTCGGATGTAGAGATGTGAGACTGCGCTCGCGACACTTGTAACAATAAACTGCATAAATACATAACTATGCTTTTATTTTAGAGTTAATTACCCTCAGATCCTAAAATAGTGCATATACTAGAAACTAAGACGTCAAGTGGTGTGGTCTTTCTAGACGTGATAGAAGATGTAGGTGTACTATATTGGACCAGAAAACTCCGTGTTCAATAGCTTCAATAAAACCAAAAACTCCAAAAAATATTTAGAAAAAATCATTCAGCGATGGAGACGACATCGATGGATGATTTTCATGATGATTTATGATGATTTGATTACTATGTTCTATAACTGCTTATTATTACTTACGAGTATGTGATAAATACGAGTAGGTAGTAGGTAACGGTCCATCAATTATGTTGAAATGTAAATATTATTCTAGAAATTAATAATATGCGCTGTTATCATGGGTCAGGGTCCGCGGTCGATTACCCACGTAATATTGTAGAGGCTTGCCTGTTTACAACTCTGCTCATGACTCCAGAATAACTTCGGACTCTTGACAGTGCAGTACTTTACCTATCACTATGGAGAGTTACCTAATTATTGTGCTAGTTCTACTCCTTCGTAAGTTATTTTGTTTCTAATGTTATTTAATTACATAGGTTACATATTGGGGTCCGTGCGGATTGAGAGAGCATATTCAGAAAAAAACATAAATTTGTGGTTCGCTAGTAGAAACTCTAAAACGAATGTAGAACTAATTATCTCCAATCGTTACGAGATAAAATAAAATTTATGTACGCTCACTCAGTTCTCCCAGAGGAAAGGCGATAAATGCAAATATGTTAAGTTTACACAGAATATTTATATATAAGCCATCAGAAGAACTTGAGTAGAGTTATATGCATAGCACAACTACATCGCAATTAAAAACTAGTAATAATGGCAATCCTAAGAAAACCTGAGTATGAGTAGTACCTACCTAATTTACTTAATAAACAGTTGTTATTCTTCCTGTAAGCATAGGTTCAATAAGCGCTATTCTGATTGCAGCCACGGCATTGTCTCTATCCCCGCCTAGGGAGACCAAGCGCTACCGTCCCGACTACGTATACAACGACAGGACACGCGCGTTCTATAAACTGCACATCGAGAGTCGAGTGGGATGGATGGCACAAAGTGTGAGCACATATACCGCATACATCCCACTGCTGGATCCACACCCAAGGCATTAAATTCCTTGTTATACCGTCACGAACCTACAATCTTCACAGACCTTTGCCATTCCCGTTTAGCTGGCATCACAGATTAAATAGTATGCGCGATGACGCAGAGATGACGCCTTCAGTCTTCCACTAGAGTTCCTGCCTTTTCTATTCTGGTGTCAAAAATTCCTACTTAAAAGTGTCGAATATAGCTCTCTAGTTTACTATGTGTAATGGCACTACCTACTCAAATCTAACGAGCTTGCAAAACGCCTTTACAAGAGTAGATCCGTACATTCTCTCCTCAGTCGTGTGAGATGGAAGGCGCGGACCTCATGAAGCCCGAGTCTCAGGAGGACATCGCTCAGCTGCACGGCATGTTCAAGAAGTTCCCGGACCTGGGCAGATACGTGTTCGTCGCTCGGGACGACCAGCCCCACGAGTCGGCTGAGGAGCCCGCCCTTATCACACGTAATTCAACATGAATCTGAATACCTGGCACACATTAAGTCCTTTATTAGCAGAATTATTAACAGGGAACTTTCACCAAGATACTTTAATTAACCCCCAGTGACTCCCAATACCGAAGAGGACCCATACTACTCGCGTTCTTGCAACGTGGTCTCGAGGAATGGCGATATCGAAAGCATAGCATGCTACCGAGAACTGCCATTCATCTGTAAGGTTGAGTTGAAGAATGCGCCTTATGACTCCAAATGCGACTTGTTTAGCACCAGTAAGTTTCTCCTAAACTCATCAGTTTGTGAAGACCTCTACATTCAGCGATTCTGCTATACACATCAAAGGTCCCCTTTGATCCCTACTTCTGGTTTAGGAGCAGTAGTGATGAGGCAGGAAAGTAGGCAGTATGTTCTATGAAGCATGTGACAACCAGCAGTAAATGAGAACAAGAGAAAGAGAGTGAGAGAATTCCGGAAAACCGGTTTCGTCTGCTTCTTCCGAAGTTCATAGCCTCTTGACATTATCTAATAAAACAGATTCGTTTATAGTTAAATTATTGTTATAGCTTACTTTAGTCAGATTTTTCATGATAATTGCAGATTACCAATACTACGCATCAGTCGGAAGTTGCTACAGCATCCCGCGTAGGGTTGGCTCGTGGAACGAAGCGTATGCGGAGTGCCGACAGCAAGGGTCTCATCTGGTCATCCTAAACTCGGAGACAGAACGGGCGGTGGTGCAAACTCTCCTCCAGACCACTCCGAAGGTCTTCGGCACTCAGGCTTCTTGGTTCTTCTATGCGGGCTTCCGAGCCAATAAACCCGTTGGGAATGAGACCCTGGTTTTCAAAACTGTTTTTAGTAAGTACCTACCTTTAAAACTCAATAAACATTTCGCGTGCAGCATGTGCAAATGTGCACGTGATAGAAGTCAAACTTCTTAAAAATAACGCAACGTGCCTATGCGTGAACCGTACATCTACAACACGGCCATGCATCGTATATCAGAGTTGCACTCTGCATTGCGTATATACGTCGCTCTCTTTTGCTCTTTGCACTTCCGTGGCGTTGAAATCCTTAGTCTCTTTCTCTCTACGTCATATCATTCTTCTCCCTTGTAACGAAAGGTGGCTAAGCGTCATCCGAAATAGATGGGCGAGATGGATGCAACTCCTTTGTGAGACAGTGAAAGAAATAAGAGGCGCCACGCAGTCGGCACGTCGTCGTCGTGAAAACCTGGAGGTGGCGCTGTAAGGAGATACTTACAGAAAACGTCTAGTTCGTTTAAAAAGCAGTTTTGTTCGGCTATAACTACTCTATTAAGAACATCTAACTGGACCCGTCCTTACAATTTTACTCCCAATTCTCGTTCACTTATCGAGTATCGACGAAGTTTCATATCAAAAGCTGACGTATCCTTTCCGTAAAACAAAAATGTGCCTTCTGCTTTCCAGACCAGACCCTGCAAGAAGCCGGGTTCGCCGAGTGGTCTCCCAACGAGCCCAATAACGCTTTGGGAAATGAGTACTGCGGGACGATATTCAAGAACGATGGCAAACTCAACGACGTGGACTGCTCGCGACTGTACGCCTTCGTTTGTGAGAAGGAGATACATACATGATTAAGAGGGGGAAATTACATAATTATGTGAAACCTGTTGATAAATTAAGGTGCTAGTATTTTGCATAATTCTATATTGCATGAACCTGCCAAATAATCCCTTTTCTTCGTCAAAAGGAAACACCGCTTTGTCAATGTTTGGAAAAAAGGTTGTTAGGTTCTGGAAAACACACAGAATACCTTCGAGCGCGAGTAAAACCGTGAGGCACAGCTAGTGAGTAATAAAATGATTTAAATTTTTTCACATCGGCTTTTATAATAAATAGATAAGCTCTGACACGAGATACAATTTGATTTATTTAGGTAAATAACCTGCATTTAAGTACTTCATCAGTAGTATGTATATATTGTTATTACTTTAGCAGCAAAACAAAGTCTAACGGTTATTTTATACAAAATATGAATAATGTATTTTCTAATGTATTATTATTATATTTGTATATTTAACTCCATATACCTACCTAGGTAAAGATACTATATTCCATAATTACGTAGTTTCAAATTATATACCTACCATATACATAGATTTTAGCACGATACAATACCTTATTAATTATTGTGTTATATTTTAAATTATTATGTTGTTATCAAATGAATGTGTGTTCACTTGTGCAAATCAAATGAGAGTAAATCTTGTTCCAGATTATCGAGTTAAAATTTGCTAAGCCCATCTTTTAGTCCTAGACAATAATAAAGCCTATAATATTAGGATGCACCTACACTTAGTACTGCAAAATGCTGCAAGTGAATATAAAGTCATATTGAAATTATGATAGTTGAGGACTCGGCACTCGAATCCTGTTGTCGGCGGCGGGGGCTTGCGCCGCTCCCTCAGGTTCGAGGAGGCGCTCCTGGCTCGTCCCGGGCGGCAGCCGGGCCCCCTCCACCATTGACTTCCTCTGCAATACGATTGGATATCTTTATACGCAACGCGTAGACAGAGAAAGCATTTTTTCTTTTTTTTTTTTTAACGTATCCTCATATTTTTAGGGTTGCTCCTGTATCGTGGATACCGCATACAGACATATTTATTTCACATTCACATCACACCCAGACCAGAAACAAATAGTTGTGGATCGCACAAATATTTGTTCCGGGCGGGAATTGAACCCGCGACACCAAGCGCAGCAGTCCGACTGCTCAGCCACTACGCCAAACATGCCGCCAAAAAAAGCTGCTGCTGACTGCTAGAATTCTTAAACTTACCATAATTGTTTGTCTCTTCACGTGTCTCTGCACTCGCTCTAAGTTTTCCTTCGTCTCTCTCCTAAAGAATCCGCACTGAAAAAGTCAACAATATTATGTTGGTCAGTGAAATAAAAAAAAATCCAATATGTAAATGGGAAGTATGGGCCAAACTTGCATATCTCTCTATATGTTGTTCGAATTACCTACTCATACAGTTGTGCTGTTAGGAACATGATAATGTGCCTACTCTAGTTTTACAAATAGCATAGAACACCTGCCAATAGGTGAATATGGAGGTAAGTAGGTTGTTCTTAGGTGTGTACCTATATACAAGAGGTTTTAACTCAAATTTTATTAAACTAGCAGACACGGCCGCGCGTTGCTGTGGCTAAAGTTTTTGTTATTGCGACTATAACTTGATAATATGTAAGCTATCCTATCTTTTAAGTTAGCAATCTGCACACAATCAAACTGCACACTGTGTGCAAATTTGATTAAAATCGGTTAAGCAGTTTAGGAGTCCATCGCGGACAAACAACGTGACACGTAATTTAAATATAATTATAATAACATATTCTGAAAATATAATACAGGGGTAGGTACATATGAACAGTTCTTATCAAAGTTGCCCCTGTTCAGAAGCCCCCCTTATCCTAAGTTTTAAAGTTATTTTAAAGTATGATTAATTACCTCTCTCAGTATAAGGAATAAGATAAACAAGATTATCAGCCCAATAAGAGAAGCAGCCAAAATTACCCAGAAGGGCACTACGGCGTTCTTCAAGTGGAAAGTAGTGGTTATGCTGAAAAGAAAAATTTCAGTAAGCACATTTATTATTGTAGATAATACGTGTATGTACATGCAAAACTAATTACGCCTCGCGATTTCACTCGCGTTATTTCTGCTTGATTCGCAGGAGCTCTGCACTTTCCCGAGGTAAAACATAATCATATCATTCAAGGAGAATTATTTAGATTCTTATTCGTGAAATAACTATCAGTATCGGATAATTAGTTTCGGAGCACACCTCTCACAAACAAATCCTGTGACATGGAATGTGACAATTATACTTGTTCTGAAATAAAGGCACTTACTTCGATTTTTTTAATTCATTGCCCTTGTAATATATGGAAAAATGCGTAAAAATTGAATTTTCCTTTTTTTCTATTACGGAGTCTGAAACAAAAATACATTATTAAGTTGTTGATTTTTTATTCCGTCTTATTTTGAGTATGATTCTAATAAACTTTTTTGATCGATATTTCCATCACGATGCCCTGCTGCGAGCATCCCTGATTGGGCTGTTCCGTTTAAAACATCGCGGTGACTGTCTTCTTTGTTAGACCGTCGTCCAATATCGATACAAAAATATCACCTGGGGAAATGCCGTTGGTTACCACTAGATTCAAATTAAATCATGATAATAATTTGATTTCAAATAGGTACTTGTGCGCTTTGCAACATAGTCCTATGACATTCTAGTAAGTTATCGGCCGATTTCCATCGCTCCAAGCTTCGGAGGAATTGGAGGGTACGCTCGATTATTATAAACTAGCGTTGCCCCGCGGTGTTACCCGTTGTTTTCGGAATAAACATGAGAAGTAGCGCTACCAACCTCCGTATCGAATTTCCGTTTGAGCGTGAATAAGTAGCAAACATACAGACACACTCACACACATTCGCCTTTACAATGTTAGTAGGATTGGTCGTTAAACTACTTCAGAGGCCTAGCAGCCTGACGAACTCTTACACTAAAGGAAATAACGCTTTCAATAAACAAACATGGTTTATAATAGAAAAAGCTTGTTCTTAGCAGCTTACCCATAACTTGAGGTAAGACAATCATTTTTATAATTAGTTTGGACTGTCGCTTTTTCAGCAGATGGCTTAGATTGCAGCTGTAAAAGATCGCATTATCTGAATCGACGATTGTTAGACACTCTTGCGGCCCCGTCTGCGAACCTGCCGTAGACAACTGGAAACAGTAATTTTTATAAGATTTTAGGCAATTACGAAGTTTTTTAACCTCAGGAAACCAGTTAATATATAAAATTATGAGTGAAATAAGTTTATTTTTGTAATTTTAACATTGATCATATTATAATGAAGACGATTGGGAAGACAGAAACGCGATTACGAATAATTGGCTCGATAAAGATGATACTAAATCGACGAATGATGGGCCGACGACATCAAAAGAGTCGCAGGCGACCGGTGGATGCAAGTGGCAAATCGTCGTTCAGCGTGGCCGTCTAAGGGGGAGACCTATGTTCAGCAGTGGACGTCTTCAGGCTGATGACGATGATGACTTACTGGCTAGTTTAATTATTATTGTTCTGCTTTTTGGCAGCTATCTGATCTTATCAGAAAAGGAATCTACCTTTTTATATCCTAAAGAGACAAACGATACTCACATCTACACTGGAAACTTGTATGAAGTATCTTTTCTGTATTAGAACTGTCACCGTGAGGCCTACCCAGTCGAATGGTCCGTTGTTAGCGATCTGAAAATAATTATATCGTAATCCTACTAATATTATAAACGCGAAAGTTTGTAAGTATGGATGGATGGGTTGATGGATGGATGGATGTTTGTTACTCTTTCACGTAAAAACTACTGAATGGATTTTAATGAAACTTTACAATAATATAGTTTATACATCAGAATAACACATAGGCTACAATTTATAAAGATATTGTGTGAATTGTCTAAAATACTACGTATAATACTAATATATAATATATAGTATAATCATAATAATACGATAAGTTTCAAATAAGTAGGAAAAAATCTACCAACTGCGAGCTATTCAGGCGTGCGCTGCCAAAACCGCTAGAGTTACACATATTATGTAAGTCCTACAAAAAAGCCCGCCACAGTATATAGGTATCTATATCTTATGGGTAAGCCATTATAGCCAAAATGTGTAATCCTGCGCAGACGAAGTCGCGGGCACCAACTAGTAATTACATATCTGGAGATCGAGCAAGTTTCTCGACTTCATCTAGCCAGCGGAAGGAGAAAGAAGCTGAGGTGGAGGCTTTTATTATCGGAAGCCAATACTCTTTTTCGGTCACTACGCCATCCTAGTTAGTTAGTTATATAACGAGCTAGTCGGGGTTCGAAACCGGTGCCTAAAGGTTGCAGAACAAGCTCGGTTATCGGTTCTAACTTCTTAGCGTACCTACCGTGTAACTATGTTCGAATGCTCTCCCGAGGTTTATATCGGCTTGCGTCATATTCACCGTGTTGTCCGGGCCTGCGTCTGTTATTCTGAAAAATAATAATATGGTAATAAATAAGTGCATAAGCTAGGTATAATATAAAACAAAGTAGGTTACACCATTTATAACTCAAAACCTTGATTTGTTGGATTTGCTCCGAATAGCAGAATTAATAATAAAACATGGGAAACGTTTACGAAAAAGATATTTTTTTTTACATTTTGATGGGAAAACGCCTGCCGGGACAGCTAGTAAGGTAATACATAAGTACTAACCTACATGGATCAGGTAAATGGGTCTAATATGCGCACGAAGTACTATCAAAATATATCATTTTGACATTATCTTGACGTTTCGGCCGAGTTACATCTACCGTGGTCACGAGAAAACCACGAGGTATGTCAAAATAATATAATTATTTTAATATTAGTTTGTGCGCGGATAAGTCTCGTTTTTAACTAGATAATATTATGACTTCTGTTCGCGAAAGTTTAAGAACTTTTAATGTTTCCTTTTTAGTGATAAACATTTACTTACCTACTCGTAATAATCCTACTAATATTATAAACGCGAAAGTTTGTAAGTATGGATGGATGGATGGATGTTTGTTATTCTTTCACGTAAAAACTACTGAATGAATTTTGATGAAACTGTACAATAATATAGCTTATACATCAGAATAACACATAGGCTACAAGTTATGAAGATATTGTGTGAATTGTTCAAAATATGACGATAAGTGTCAAGTAAGTAGGAAAAAATCTACCATCTGCGAGCTATTCTGGCGTGCGCTGCCAAAACCGTTAGCGTTAGACATATTATGTAATGTATGATGGAAATGTTTATCTTAAATAGTCCTACAAAAATGCCTGTCACAGTATATATCTATATCTTATGTGTAAGTCATTATAGCCAAAATAGTGAACCATACAATAAAAATTTATAATTTAGTTCAAATGCACAAAATACTAATCCTACGCAGACAAAGTCGCGGGCACCAGCTAGTATACAATATATTATGTTATTCTATTTATTAGATATTATGGATCTAAGAATTAATTAAGTACCTATTTACTTTGTTTCATAAGTTACCCGAAATAAATATGATTATAATTTCAATTATATTTGGATGGAGTGATTCCTTACCCTTTAACAAATATATCTTTAGGGTCAGCTGCCAGTAATATACGTTTTTCGAAAGGCTGACGTTGATTGGTATCCTTACAGTCGTTGTATAAGTACATATGGATAGTGATGTACATAAACTCGTTGGTCAAGCGGGTTGTATCCAATGAAATATCACCCGTACTCTGTGGAAAGAAGAAAATACAGGCATGGTGTTAGAAGAATAACACATAGAAATCAAGTAGGTACTCGCTAGCGCCGTGCAGTAATTTTTACCTGCGTTATTATTCTAAGGGCATAGATAGAAATACTCGTGTATTTCTACAATGTTAACTAAGACATAAGAAATAATTAAATGTTTAATAAGTACTTGATAAGTACTGGGTAAATGCACAAAACGTGCGAAGCCAAAACTAAAAAAAAACAGAACCAAAACTAGTGTGCCAGAGGCGTCACTCACTCACCCAATCGGCATCAGTTTTGATTGTCCGCTTCGGAGCGCAGTGCAGCTTGGTGCCGCTCTCGCGCGTGCAGTCCGGCGGCACCTGCGCCACGGTGGCGCCGTCCGTCACCACCACGAGGCACGGGTTGTAAGCCGACTCGCCGTCGTTGCGGAACGACATCGCCACCACTAACGTCTTCGTAGACCCGATCATGTACTTCACGCTGTCAACATTACAATTAACCGTTTAAGCCCCGACCAGTAGATACAATATCCATACAACAATTTATTTTTATGGGTATAAACACATCAAATAAGTCTAACAAACATGCACGCATAACATGGACCCAGGAACAATGGGATAAAATTATGTTTTCCGATGAGTCGCGATTCGGGTTTAGGCCTGATACAAGAAGGGTGCGAGTGTACCGTCGGCCCGGAAATACTGAAAGGCTCAGGTGCGTTCAGGAAGTTCATCCATACAGCGGCTCATTATGGTATGGCCTGGTATTATGAAGAACAGGCGAACTGAGCTCGTTTTTGTAAATGGAAACATGAACGCTGAAAATTACGTTGAGGATATTCTCAGACCTTATGTCCATCTCTTTGTACAAACCTTTGGCTCCGATTTTACGTTAATGCATGACAATGCGCGTCCACATACAGCTCGGCGAACCAGTGAATACTTGGCAAATTAGTAGGTACATGTTGCTTAGACTTTTTTGATGTGTGTACTTTAGTTAAGTCCGCCGCGTTGTACCACATAATAATTATGTTTTGTGTGGAAGTATTAAATAAATAAATATCAATTACTACCAACTTTGAAGAGTAGGTAATAATTAAGTACTAACTTACTAGCTATTTCAATGAATGTGCCCATTGGAGATAACAATGGAATGACGAATGTATCTATCGACTTTATGTTTAACATGAGGGTGACGTTTGTCCTTTAAAAGAATAAAATGTCATTGACGCTAATAGAAAAAAGGATGAAAGATAGTAAACCAATCAAGAAATTAAATCAAAAGAAATCGAGGAAATACTCGTAAATGGAGAATAACAGGTGTATCGGCGAATATGTTAATTTATAGTTCTTGGAATGCCGTCTTTGAATTTCCTATTGGCAAATGGGGAATGCTATTAATGTTTAATGTTTTTAAAATAATGCTTCAGTTGTTTCAAATTGACGTGTGACAAAATTGCACTCAATATCCATCTAAATAAAGAACAAACCACACATGTGACCAATTTGAAGTGGTTTTTTGAATATGTAATATTATGTGGAGATCTGACAATTGACTGACGGGCTTCTATTTTATTATCTCGTGTACTTTATATAAATACTTAGTAGGTATACCTAGGTACTTACTTTTCAGAGAATATTTCATTAGGCAAAAATATTAAATTAGGCATGCAATTGTTTGGATTTTTGCAGTCAGCGATGTAAATGTAGTCTGAAGTCATCAGTATGCTGCGATCGCTAAGCCCTACGCGTTTTGCTTCGAAATTCACCATTTCACTGGGAGGATCCACCTGTTCAGCTGTTATCGTGTACTTGATAGGCCTATTCCAATCGCCCTGTAAAGAGAATAATAGATATTTGTTGGAAACCATTATTTTTCAGACAAGTTTATTTTTATTTATACCTAGGTACAGGCTAACACCATCTACAGTGTCACTAAGGAGCTCGTTCACCGTGGACTTGCCGTCTCTCTATCAGCTCTATCAGTTCATAACATTATAAATAATAGGTATACCATGTAGGTACCTAATGTCATACTTGGCACATAAAAAAAATGAGCCGACGATATAATAACGTTGTCAGATATAGCTGGGAGGCTATTTTTGAAGTAAAACTTCTTTAGGCGCTACTAGGGAGTAACTCAGATTTTTTCTGACGGAAGTAACGTCTGTGTATTTCCGCTATTTAAAAAAGGTTTATTTAAAAAAGGGTAACGTTTTTAAAAACTTCTTTTTTTTTTATTTAAAAAAGGTAGGTAACCTCAACGCCAAAAAAGTTTTACTTCAATCGCGCGTAAAGGTTACATACACACACTTTTTAAAATTATCAGCGTTATAATATTATTATCTGATAATAATATTAAGATCATAAAACGATATATTTTGGATGATATTTGATAGTATTTTTATCCTCAAATATTTCACAGCTTTACCACTGACCTGCGTATCATTGTGTTCCATTTTACGCAGTATAATTAAGAAAATGATTTAAAAACCCATAATTTTAATTAATTAATGGGTTTAAAAAATCGGTAGGTGGATGATGGATAAAGCATTGGATTAATGCATAGGCTAGGTAGGTGCTAGTTTTTGACGACATAGGTAGGTAATTAAGCAATAGCGTAATCGGTAGTTGTTAAACACACAAATCGTACAAAATAGAAAACCAAGTACATCAGGAGTTTCCACCACGATGGGGGTGCATTTATCTATCTCTTGCTTGTTGTTCAAAATAATACTTTGCTCTTTGTCCGCGGGGTTAGCCAGTTTTGCATCAGGATGACTTATTTGTAGTTGCACTTTGATATCTGAAATACACAATTACAGGGATTATATCATACAACTCTTCAATGTTTATCTATCCTATTTGGAAGACCAATTGCTAACGATTAGATTAAGAGTCAAATTCGTACGCAAAAAAATCTAGTATAACTATGTTTTCTGTTCCCGAAAGTTTAAGAACTTCAATGGATATTGATCTGCTTATAAATTGTGCAGTGGCTTGTCTGGACTACTACATGCCTGGTCGAATGCCTGAATATAGGTAATATTTTTACAAAAATCTTGAAATATCGGACACAAACACATAACAAAACAAAGTAACAAAATTAATCTTACGCGCTTCTATATCCGCAGGTTTTTCAGGGTACGACACTTGTAAGCATGATTGGAATTTGAAATGGGTGTCGTTTCTATTCACATTGTCTTTGATAGTCTGTAAAAAAACATACTGGGATGAGTATTGAGTATATTATCGCAACGCTTGTAATAATTAAGTCATGACAATACTAATTATTACGCAGTGCGATGTTGTAGCTCACAGTTATGCCACCGTGGGATATGGAGCTTAGTCAAGTTGTGGTTCTACTGAGCATAAAAGAGGTGGGTAACAAGCCAATGTCGCATATTCTGTTGTTACAAACTAAACTATATTTTAGTTTAAGTCCTGTCAAATGGTATTTTGTCACACTTAAACCGAGTTAAACCTTATGAAAACAAAAGTCAATTAGTCAAGATTTAGTTTAGTTTGTAGCAACATAATAGGAATACATGGCAGCGTGTGTGGGTTTATTGCATGGGTTTATTTATTGAGTATACGAATATATACTGTATGGGTTTATTTAGTGGGTAGGCACTTCCGGCACTAATTACTGTAAAAACTCATATGTAATAAGGCCTTCAATTGGTCGGACTGGACTACTCCACTTGGGCCCTTTTTGCCAGCAGCCCGTCTACTATAGGTATACTAGTAGAAGTACAAGTAAGTTGTAGAAGTTTGTGACTTACAGTAATTTTTTCGTACAACTTGACTGTCACCGTAGCTACACACTTCAGGAGCATCACTTTGTTTGTTTCGGGAGCACCGATTGCCAACTCTGTTTAAAATCATTCAATTCAATCATTAATTTTAATCATCATTAAAATTAATGTATCATACTTTATGTTTTTATGATTCTCTTGTAACTTTTGTTTGACTTGTAAAAGTGCGATTTAATTGCCTATTTACAATAAATGCTTTGACTTTGACTTTGACTTTGACTTTGAAAAAAAAATGGAAATAAAAAACCCTCCCCTTTATCGTGATAAAAGTGGCTTCAAATTATCTCCTTATCAATAATATTAGCAAACTGTAAAGGAAGCAAAACAGACTCTATCCGTATTCACAAACGCTACGTATTATGTCGAGCGCGTAAACTCGCCGCAAAAACTCACAGTCAAGGTACCAGGTCACAACTTACCGTTGCAGCCATTTTCGTCGTAGTCTTGCAAAGCCGCCAGGCTCATGCCGAAGGAGCGCTGGCCTGGCGACTCCGCCACGATCCGCTGCACCCAGCCGATCGTCGCCTTGTCGCTGACAATGTCATTGCTGGAGTACACGTAGACTGCCCCCGCACCCTCGTAAGGTGCGCCTATAGCGATTTCTGGAAATAGAACGAAGGAATTTGAACCGTATTTGTTTTGTGACACCCAATCGTTCGTGTATTGTCACAAGGTTCCACCAGAATACCGGTGCCTTGATCTAGAGTTTAGGGTCTTAGCTTTCGCTGAGTCAGTAGGCTACATAGCAATCGTTGTACGTATTTATTTGTTTTTTGTTGTATTAAAATGTTATGGTTAAACTATATATATTTGTACTATGAAGGTGTGCTCGTTGTTGTCACATTAACCGAAAAGGAGTAATTATATTTCTTACCGTCCATTCCATCACCGTTCATATCGCCGAGGTTGACAATAGCGCTTCCAAAATAAGAGCCGTCGTTTGCTCCAACAATTCTCCGCATAAAATCAGTCTGGAATCGCAACAGAAAATCAATACGCGTTAAACGATAAATCCTTTCTATGATAAAGTAAACACTGACGAGGCCTCAGGCTGTGGTCACTGACGACATCAGCGTGTGAAAATAGATCAGAACCGTGCCCTGAGCATGAGTTTTGACTAGCTCGACATAGTACGCGTCAACTAGGTCTTTGTATGAAGATTTTTCGTTCATAAACGCGCCGGTAGGGGCGCTGTACAGGATCTTGATACAAAAGCGCAATTGATAGACAATCTACTATGCAGAGACGCGTATTATGTAAATATAGTAAAAACTCATACTAGGGGTACGGATCACAACAGTACATTTACATAATACCAATGACTTTTCAACTATGAGCGGTTTTCCATCGCTCCGTACTTCAGAGGACACGTAAAGCCATCGGTGCCGGTTGTTATCGATTAATGGCAGTCGTTAAGCCTGTCAGAGGCCTTTGGGCGGCCTGATAAACTCTGCCTTTAGAGGTTAACACAACCTCATCATCATCATCATCATCATCATCATTATCATCTTTAGCCTGAAGACGTCCACTTCTGAACATAGGCCTCCCCCTTAGACCGCCACACCGACCGACAATTAGCCAGTTGCATCCACCGGTTGCCCGCGACTCTTTTGAAGTCGTCGGCCCATCGAGTACGACGTACGACAAACAAACTAACAAACATTTATATAGTAAGCGGTCGATGGCGTTTATAGGAGAACACAGCTATACCTACTCAAAGAGCTAAACTATAATTATGTATTACCGCAAAGCTGTCCATCGGCGCGTAGATGAACACAGCCCCCTGGTTGTAGTGGTGGTCCAACGCAAAGGTCGGAGCGCCGACTACGAGTGAAGTGGGTCGTATATAGGATTTATTGGCTCGATTGGAATGGCCCCTTCTCCCCATTTTGGTTCCACTCGCAGGGGTCAGCCGCGCGGCGCACAGCGCGGCCCCAAACATGGATCCAACGGGCACGCGCATCAGATCCATCGCAGGCTCCGTAGTAGACAACTCCTCGGAATATTTTAAAAGGCCTTCAGCGTCGTCTTGGTAAAATAATACCTGTGTTAAAAAAAAAGTGAGTTATGTCAATAAATTGAAGGTAGAAGATCTTAAACTTTCGCGAACAGGAAACATATTAACTAGCTAAAAACGGGTCTTGTTTGTGCGCGAATTAGACCCGTTTTTAGCTAGTTAATAAATTGAAGGTACTTTTGGGATGGAGTTTAAGATAGGTGGGGGACGTTACGCCAGTGCAAATCGCCCAGTCTTATCAAACCGGGCCGTTGGTACGACATTCTTCGTGCGACATTGGTCGTGCGTAAACTGCAAAACTAAACTGTGGCGTGGTTAGCTTTGTTTTATGTTTTTTCAAACTTGTGTAGGTACTTACTGGCGGAATAACGAATATCTATTATGTTTTAGGTAACGTGCCCGATTATTGGTTGGTAAACGATACGAGCCTAAACAACGTGTCATTGCGTGTTCTCTCCAAAACTCAGGAAGTTTTAGTAAAACATGTAGACGAAGTTGTACTCTACTGAAAAACGAGTGATAGTCTACAACAAATATGATTTTATGGTAGGTATCATGGAACCTATTGAAGCGGGCAGAAGCTTATTACGTGCAGGTACTTACTTTTGCGTATCCATTTATTCCATATGGGGAGCTGACAGCGTATGTGTGGAGTTTATTTCCAGTCTTTCTGAAGTAGCCAGCTGCGACACTGTAACCTATTGATTTGAATTCAACAATTAGTAAGCTCGTTTCACATAGATAATAGGAGATAATTTCCTTAATTATCTACTGCGTAGAATGAAACACAACCATGCGCTTGCTATTGGTAAACGCTGTGAATATGCTGTGAATTATTTGTATGTGACAAATACCATCTAACTAAACCATAAAAAAAAAACTATGATAATATTATTATAAGATGTAATCGAACCACCGATGACTTTAAAATCGCCCCTAGATCCTAATTACGAAATACATTTAAAAGGACTCGTGGGTGATGAAAGAACTGAGAAGTGTGTGTTTCCGCACAGGACGAATTCGTGTGGAAGTTAGATCTGAACCAAGCGAATATAAAATAGATATTTCAGAATTCGCTAACCGTTTGGTCTGCTCGGAATCACGAAAACGTCGAAGTTGTCTAAATTCTAAATTATATATTGATGTCCAATTTCTACATTTGTATTCGAATTAGATCCGTTTTTGTCTAGTAATTATAAAACAAGATTCGTGTAACCCACAGGGGGCTCTGAGGTGGAGGTTTGTTAATTACTAATTTTATATATACCGGGAAGCCTATAATAATAGTGGTCAGGGTATCTATAGTGATCGCAAAATCATGACCACCAATTGAAACAAATAAAACATTCATTAGAAATAATAAACTTAGAACAGTTACCAAGTGTTATTAGTATCGGAATATTTACCACCAATGGAATGTGTGGGTCCGTTCACACAGACCCGATTATGACACTTAAATAATCAAAGGAGTGATATGAAAATTTTAAACGTGACAAAAATTGGCTCTCCTCTCCGAGCCGGTCTGTGTGAACCCTTCATCGGAAACTCAAATACCCCGTTTCGTCTGAGGCCGAGCTGCCTACTTCAGTGTGCCTAGTGTGAGTTTTGACAATTTCTTTACGCGCTCGGTCCGGTAAGCGTAAACTTGAAATTGTATGGAATAAGAGCAGCGCCATCTAGTGTCAGTCAGTCAGTCACTAGATGGCGCTGCTCTTATTCCATTATTATTATAGGTACCGTCAGTACTGTAGTTAATGACGTGCCATAAAACCTTGGGCGAACATTCGCCTGCCAAAACGCAGGTGGCTAGTTCAAATCCCAGTGCAGGCACGTACCAATGTGTTCTCACGAAAGTGAGGGGAGGCCTTTGCCCAGCGGTGGGACAGTTACATGCTGATTTATTATTATTATTGTTTATATATATCTAAAATCTTACCGAAATCGTAGTCCACCAAGTTCCCGCTACGAAAGTCAAGAGGATTCTTCCCTGATAGTCCAACAGGAGTGCCTCCCTTGCCAGGGTACTTGATCGCGCGACCTGGACGGTAAAAATAATAATGAAACCTCAATATAGGCGCGTAACTTGTAAAAGTACAGCTTAGGAAAAAATACCATCAAATCAATCAATAATTGGCGGAGTAATCGCGTAACAAACATACAACATACAGCCAATTTGAAAAACTCAAAAAGTCGAAGCACTTCTCTTGTTTACTATCAATCTGTGAAATTAGATTCGCACGGTGCGATGTTGTAAAACTGGAGTAATTACCATTGTGTTTTTTCTTCGTTTCTTGCTATGGCTAGGCTATTAATAGGTCTGTATTATTTGGCTATGGGTGCTGTTCGCAGATTGTGCCACTTGCAATTTAGCTGTAGTTTAGTTTAGTACCCTCATTATAGTCTAGTCTAGTACCAATATAACATTTTATATTGTCTGTTATTTCGACATCACAGAAACTTAGATTATTTATATTTTTTATGGATTAAAAGGCGCTCGCCGGTTTAAGTAAATGATGTTTCCAAATATTGAGCATTTCATAATGTATTATTAATTATGTACCTGTGAACATGGCCGGTCCGCCAATTATAAAATTGTCTTCCGCCACATCTATGCTCCAGCCGAATGAAACCATCGACTGTTCTGAAAATTCAAAAACGTAGCACATAATTAAGTACAAAAAAACATTATTAAGTGTAGACGTTTAGTCATAGAAAGAAATAATTAACGAGGCATCACAATTTGATTGCAACGTCAAAGAATGTGTTTCACAGTGCTATATCAAGACGCTACATCAGTTTAGTTCGCAGTTTAGTTTTTTATTTATTTTACTGATTTACTTCTTTTAGTTTTTCTGCTGACACGGGGTTTGTTAAGGTACATTTTAATATCACTTGATAGGTTTTTGTATATTTTTTTTGCAATCAGACATGTAATAAAGCTGCAACGCTTACAGCCATCATTTTGTTCTTTTTACACTTTTTGCATAACTCTCGTGTTAAATACAAATCCAGTGACAGTAGGTGCGCCAGTCGATATTTTATTACGAACGGTCGTAAAAGAAAACCCTATTTCTGGCCAGTAGGGTAAAGATAGAATGATTGCCAAAAATTCTTACCAAATACACTAGTGTAATTGTGCGTCACGTTGCTCGAAAGACTATTCAATTGCTCCGGCAACTCCGTCGGGCTCCGATACTTGTAACAGCGGCTGAACGTTCCAACATCATATCGTTCCGTACCTAATACATAAATAAAATCAAACATACATACAATACCAATTAGTAAGTATAATAATATAATAAGTAATTCAAAAAATATTATAAAAATCCCAAAAAATTTAAAACCCCCGATAAAAATATCATTTATTTTATTAAGTTAAATCGTACATTCTAAACTTGAAAACCTCCAATAAACAATGTCTTTTTTTTTTAAGTTAATTCGGCCATCTTTACCATACAAGCTGATACCCCATATTGATAAAAATCTTTATTGACACCAAGATGTATATAGACCGAAAATTAAAACTGAATAATACTAGATATACGTAACATACCGTTAAATGGTGTGTACCCTTGGAGCTCAGTGTATCGTGGTGCACAAGTCTGAAAAAATAAGCTGGGAGGTCAGCTCAAAGCGGACACCTTAACTTTGAATGAACCTAAAAGGCCCAAATTGATACATATTTGAACATAATTTTATACCAATTGATAAAGCATTTATGCTTCTTTTCTAATGTGCAAGTCAAATTGACGCAACTACATAAATAAAAACACAATTGGAAAATTACGAAAACTTGTCCAAAACCCGCTTTACCCGAGCGAGCGCCTAAAGCTGCCTTAGAAAATGGGCAAAATGGCCACCCCAAATATTTATAAGAAATTATAATTTACAACTTTGTAATTCATGTTTATTATACATACATTGAACCAAGTAGACAATGAACAAATGAATACGATTTGACATTGTTCATAGAAATTAGGATAATAATAATTGTAAAAGTGTTATGAACATAACGTTTCTTTAATTGAAAAGATATAGTTTAAGTAAATGTTCATAACCATCCATTGAACGACATCTAAATGTAGTTGTAGCCGAACAATGCACATTTATAAAACAATTACCTATTACCAACAAATGAGTAAAATATATCATCATACAAATAGGTATAATTATTTTTATAGGAGTCGGGGGTTTTCGTTTACTCCTGGGCACGCTCGTGCTATGTATATTTATATCCCACAACGCCTGGGTTGACTTTATTTAATCATTGTGCACCATTTAAAGAAAAGATATTTTGTCAGTTGCATATATTTTTAATAAGGGTAAAGCGATCAGTGGCCTCTTTGCCTGGTCCACTTTGCCTTTTTCGTACATATTCTTTTCACGTTTCATTTTTCTATTTTTATAACATATCAGTTTTTATAACAACTGTTACACAAACAAGGGTAAACATAGATAATTAATGATACACGCATAATGATAAGACCTAAATATAGAGAGATTCATCCAAAACAATTTGACTTCACTTCGCATTTTTTTAACAAACCAGCCAAAAATCGTATGTGCTGCAGTAACCCCACGCGTTTTATCCGACTTTTGTCGGGTGACTGCCCGGGGTGGAGGAGCCGGTCTAGTAGTGCAACACATCGGCAACGCCGTGTTTTTCTTTAAAATAACTGAATAATCGGGCATGGCCTCTTTGCCTGCTATGTCCGCATTGAGCTGCCCTCCCATATATATAAAGGCGATGTAAAATTAATTGTACCTACTGTTATATAAGACATACAAATGACTAACCTATGATTAGGTAAATTTATATCTATTATTGTACGTCCTAATGGGCAAAACTGTTGCAACTAAATTAGTATCCCTAAGACCTTATGTATAATTATGACCTGCACAGTAATTTAAAAAAAATGCATTCTATTCTATTCAATTCAAACGAACTTATGCTCGCTCCTTTGTACGCGGATTGCGATGAAATTTGGTAGATAGATAGATGAGGTACTAAATTCATATTATAGCCCGGGAATCGCGGGTGTAACTGCAGGGCACCATTAGGTGCATATAATTTTAACATTTATTTTCAAATCAATGGACGTTTATAGAACCTTTCGGTGATGGTTTGTAACCAAATTATATAACTTACCACAAAGAAAGAGTTTCCGCCCTTAACGACAGCTCCTAGCCAATAATTGTGTCTATACGCAGTATTTTCTGAAATAGGAAATTGTAAGTCCACGTAAATATACGTTACTTTGATAAAAGTAGTAAGATTCGCGTTGCTCGGATCAATGATATAAAATTATTATGGTTGTAAAACTGTTTTGAAAATATCAAAAAAAATATTAAAAACAACGTCTTGCCAAGTGCTTATTTCCAAAAGATACTGTTATTGTCGTGGAGGCGCATCTGCATCTTCCAATCTGGGTATACATATTATATTAATACTCGCATCACTATGACTTCTTTAGAACCTAACTGGAACGTAAGCAGACATGGAGTGGCAGAGTCATAGTTTATCAGGCCGCCTTATGCCGAGGCTTAACGACTGCTATCGATCGGTACACAACCGGGTTCTGGAGCAACGAGCGATAGCAGATCAAAAGTGTCGGGTCGTGAGGTTAACCTAAATTAAGTGCCACTTTTAGATACCATTGTAGGTACGCAATATCGATATTAAGTCATTCTGATTACAGTAAGGGGGCTTACCATGACGTCTTATTGCGATCCAATTGAGGACCTAAACAGAATCGTTTCACTTTAAATAATAGTAATACATGACTTTCGATATCATCTAGGTAGGCGTCAATCCCTTTAGATTTAAAATCAACCTAAATTTAACGTCAAGATGTCACAACAAGACGTCGTGGTACGAATAAGTAGTAAAACGATTCTGTTTAGGTCCTCAATTAGATCGCATTAAGACGTTATGGTAAGCCCCTACGTCGTACGGATATATGGTCGGACAGTTGTTTAGACCAGTTCCCCTAGTATGAATTTTTACTAGCTCGACATAGTACGCGTCAACTAGCGCTTATGTATGAAGATCCTGTACAGCGCCCCTACCGGCGCGTTTATGAACGAAAAATCTTCATACAAATACCTATTTGACGCGTACTATGTTCATTGTTCAGCTAGTAAAAACCCATACTAGGGGTACTGTTATCTAGTCATATCGAGATGTAGTATTCCCAACCCGTGTAAATCTTGGTGCTTTCTTGACACGAAAAGGGTTATTCTATGACGAGTCGCGAGCACCTCCTGTTTTAACCGTTTTTTCTGTTTAATTTGTTTATTAGATTGAAGTGTTTGACTTGTAAAAGTGCGATTTTATTGCCTATTTACAATAAATGATTTGACTTGGACTTTGGCTTTAACTTACGTCTTGTAATATTTGATGGCACTTGTGAACACTTCTGTGATTCAATCTCGCAAGAGTAGATCTGGCCGATGTCATCTCCTTGGGGCGCGCTCACAATCAGCCTATGAATGAGAAGTTCTTTGCTTTGGTGAGTAGAAAACAACGTAGCCTCACGCTAGGATTGCTCCTGTATCGTGGGTATCGCTTACAGACATAAAATTTCACATACACATCCCAACTGACAGCTTATAGAATGCCATGTTGGTCCGGTTCTACCCACAAAAGAATGACACAAATTGCATTTTGATGTGCCAGATAAACAAAAGTAAAAAAAAAAAAAACTAGACGGTTTAAAAAAATACTTATTTGTTGGGGATAGGCTAGCCTCATACATCATGAGACAGGAGCAATGCTAGTGTAGGACAACATTTTTTTTAAAGAAAAAAAAATAGTGTTCAAACGATAGCCATTGTTAAAAGCAAAAGCTTTACTTACCGTTTGCTAGTCGGTTCATAAGTGATGCTATATCCGAAGTAAGAATTTGGCAGTTTCATTTCTTCGGTGAACCAGGTCTTGGATTTGGTGTGGTAGACGTCTTGCCCGGGGGCAGCTGGTAGCCACGCCAGCAGACAACTCAATAGCAGCCACATCCCTGAAAAATTATGTTTCACAACACTATTATACTATAACTATTACTAAAATAAAATTGACCCCAGTTGCTCCTTATAACATCAGCTATGTCAAAACCCCGCCAAAAGCGGTCAAGCCTTTTCGGAGATTAGCCGCAACAAACAGACAGACAGACAAAAATTAAAAATAAAAGTATTTGTCATTGTACCGTATATACTTTCACAAACATTTAGTAAAAAGCGCTTGATATTACGAACAGACAATTCCAATTATATTTATTTGTATGCAGTATCGATTTAAAAATGTGTATATACTTAATATCTGAGTTGCATATTATTATAAGAATTTGCCATAATAAATTATGTCAGCTCCGAGCCCAGAGCGTCAAAAAAGCACTGGATTAAGGAAAAATATAGGTATGACTCGAATAATGATGTCAGCGTCCAACTCAAAATAGTTACAGGAATTTCCACTTTATTATTAGAACGAATAAGTAGTCAAAATACATTTTTCTCCGAACTTTTTCAAATCAATGCATTTGTTTCATTCCTTTTATTAACTTGTTATTGCTTCAATCATTACAATTACTCAGATATGAAATATAAACGCAAAAAAATACAATTTACACGACATGCATTATTCCCAACTTCGTGATCGCGGTTTCACTCTGGTCTATTATTCCACAGGCACCATACATTTTTCCTTGATAAAAACTATTGATGTCACTCTACACTACCTTTGTTCAAAACTATCTACCTGCTGCGCGATTGTACATGAAAGACAAACAAACCAATTAACTTACCTTTGGATTAGTAATGGATTGTGATATAATAATATAGAACCCTTTGCCTTTACAATAAATAGGGAGGTAATATAACTATTTTATTTATACTCACTGATATGTAACTACTAATAAAATGGTCGATATTAATGAATCCACCATATTAGCTAAACTAACGCCCGTTAGTTTAGCTCAAATCTTGAAACTTGTGAAAAAAATCTTTTTTGTATGTTTGCTACGCGATTACGCCGCCAATTCCGCAAATAGATTTTGATGTTATTTTTGTTTCTTTAGTACCTACCTACCTATTTTTATTTGTAATGGTATACTACAGCGTTGACCACTGCCTGAAGGTGTGGTCGGAGATGATAAAGGTGCTCAGCCTTGTGTGTGTTAAACGTTATAAAAATCTGCGTATACATAAAAAGTTGGGAAAAATTAATGATTTATCAGTAAATTTACGCCCGTAAGATATGTAATTAAGTGCTACCTACCTACTTTTAACAAAAGCATAATATTACTTCAAAACCCCGAATTAAACCACTTCACAACCATAACTTCGAATTTAGTGCCAGATTTTAATAAAATTAATTTAATAAAACAATACTTACAAATCATGATGATACACGAACACAAAATGTGACACTATCCATGACAATGATACACCAACATACCTAATTACCAATAAAGTTTAATATTACAATAAACAATGCATATCCTCATCATTCTGTCATTTTTGTATATTATTCTATATTAATAGTATGTAGTCGGTAGATATAACTATAATTCAAATGAGGAAGGAAAATCTTACTATATTTGCACCAGCCTATATTAACAACTATATTATTATAATGTTTAAATACATTTTAAATAAAACAACACATGCCAGCTGATTTAGTATTATGAAGCAAAAAAGCGTAATGGGCGGTCTTAGCGCTCAGCGAGATTTCTTCCAACCAAAACAATGGTGAGCCAAACAAAATAAAAAAACCGGCCAAGTGTCAGTCAGACTCGCACACGAAGGGTTCAGTACCATTATCTATAAGAACGGCAAAAACCACGTTTGCTGTATGGGAGCCCCCCGAAATATTTATTTTACTATCGGCCAGTTTCTGCAACGTTTGTTGGCTTTGACAGTAGATTAAAACTACCGTTGTCTCTATCTGACACTAAACAAATGACAAGGATGGCAATATAATTCATCTGTAGTCAAAGTTGGCTGACGTTTCAGAAACCGGCATTATGTTTTTTACAATTTGTTGTTATAGTGGCAACAAAAATACATCCAACTGTGAAAAGTTTAACTAAGTATCTAACTACCTATCTGTTCATGAGATACAGCCTGGTGACCGATGGATAGACAGAAAACAGACAGACGGACAGCAGAGTCTTAGTTATAGGGTCCCGTTTTACCCATTGGGTACGTACGGAACCCTAAAAAGAGACTGATGAACATAATAGAACCCTAATACGTAATAGACAAATTGTATAGTGAACGTCAATTGCCTAGTGGACGAACGTCCGCCTGCTAAACGGAGGGATGCGAGTTCGAATCCCAGTGCGGGCACATACCAATGTGTTTCTGTTAAAACATAATTACATACCTCATTAAAACTCAGATTTTGGCGAAGGACAACATCATGAGAAAACCCCACATGCCCAATATTGCCCAAGAATTACATCGGAGACGTGATATCGAGTTGCAATGGGTAGAAATTAAAAATGGTAGACCTCATTTCGTTCGATTATAATAACGGTATTTTTAAATTACATATAAGTATCCTTAAAAGCGCACGTCTAATAGGTAACGCTTTTATGATTATCCTGTCGGTTGCTGATTTGTTTCCTCCTACAAATATTTAATAATGATGAATATTGACTAAAGCACGCACGTGCAGATCATAGTTGCGGTGTTGAGTGGCTGAAAATAAGTGATTATTGCAAAATTGACAGCTGTAATGGGTAAGTTGCTTCTTATACGGCCGAAATTAATATTGTATCACCTATCCAAGATTGAAATCGATCTTGGATTGCTGCCTATCGTTCGATCGATTTCCAATCTGCGTGCCTTCATAAACCAATCCACGGATCGGTTATTGCCACGTTTGACCCTAAAAATAGATTGTGATATCAATCCCCCAGGTAGCAAAATTTGGATTGGATTTATTATTAATTTCGGCCGATAGTCAGCGGCAAAAGTTCGTTAATGATATCTTTCAAGACGAAGCTTTAGAGATGCAGAATGGATTGATAAATGACACTGCTTCCTTTTTACCCGACTGCCGAAGGAGGGTTATGTTTCTGAGCGTATGTGTGTATACGTATGTATGTCTAATTATTTGTAACACTCTACAGCCTAAACCACTTAACAAATTTCAACATGATATGAGGTGTCGTTAGATTCGTCTCAATTGTGGGAGTGCTATTATACAATTTAAGCTTTAGACTATATTTCTTTTTTATGTATACGTATCTTACCCGAAAAAATAGAGGTTTTTGGTTTTAGTTTTTGCACGCTCTACCTTGGGTCGAATTCCTACATGTGAGATATCAATAATACTTAGTTTAAATTGCACACATTCTGTGCTTGTGCCCTCCTGCCACCTTTATTAACATTCATAAATATTGGAGCGATATTTTAATGCATATCGAAACCTTATCTTGGCCTAAAATGGATTGACTATAATTACTTTAGAGCTGTTTAGTATATAACAACAGAATAGGCACCGCATTATAGGTGAAATAACTAAAAATCTTACATAAATGGGTGTTCATGCCCATATGGCATGATGCCAAAAACGCAGGCTGCGTTTCCTCGTTGAATAGCGATATGTATTTTTTTCGTCATAACTATTTTTTTAATTTTCAGTTTTTCTACATTATGTTTTTACTGTTGTTTCAGGGAAAGCACTGGCTTGTCTCCTGGCTTTTTCAGTGTCTCTGGTCTCGGTATCATGCGTGTTCCTTCAAGAGCCGTCAGCTGTTTTGCTGCAGCCAGCCGGGGATCCAAACCCACGGTGCGACTTCGGCTTTTCTATGGGACACTGGCACGGACAACTTAGTGAGTATAGGTAACCCCCGGTTTCTAGAACGTTTGTTGGCGTTGACAGTAGATTAAAACTATCGTTGTCTCTATCTGACACTAAACAAATGACAAGGATGGCAATAGAATTAATCTGTTGTCAACGCTGATTGACGTTTCAGAAACTGGGGGTTAGTATTGCAATTTACGCCGTCCTTCGAAAAACGTAGGCGTTTATGCGCTATATATTTTAAGTATCTACATTTTGTTTTTGTGCGTGTATACATGTCCCGTGAGAACCTGCAGTTACTGACCTGGGACGAAATAACGCATAGCCAAAAAAAAAAAAAACATGTGCGAGACTGTGCTCATCGTCATTGTCGTCTCACATAGTGAAAAAACAATTGAAAAAATAAGTCCTCTGTGTGCCTAGTGCGAGTTTTGACAATTTATTTACGCGCTCAGTCCGTTTGGCGTAAACTTTGGCGTAAAAGTTTACGCCAAACTTGAAATTGTATGGAATAAGTGCAGCGCCATTTAGCATCAGTGAATTAGTCACTAGATGGCGCTGCTATTATTCCATACAATTTCAAGTTTACGCCAAACGGACCGAGCGCGTAAATAAATTGACAAAACTCGCACTAGGCACTCAGAATGCATCCGAACGAGTGCTAATTATCCACTGAAACTAAATCCATGTTATTATCACGTATTATTTAACATTATCTTTTATTTGTTGATGACAGGACAGGTTGTTATTGTTCTAAGAAGAAATAAAACACATGCCACTGTGAGTTTGTTCCTATCTTTTCAGTTGTGGGTGCACCGAGCAGTAACAGTATAGGAGAGGTATACAGTTGCCCCATTGCTTCTGTGTTGGACAATACAGATATACCATGCACTAGTGTCACCCCACTCCACCTTTATGCCAATTCCACTCACCACATGTCAACTAGTAAGTATAATACTTATCTTCTAACCGTCTTACCACGAAAGTTTAGACCAGAGTTAAACAGATGTTTCTAAAATTTCGTTCCATAAAATCGACGTGTACCTATCACTCACTCGCGTTGTCTTACTCAATCCAGGGGTCAATTCTGCTAATTTAATTACGCTTCAATCGAATCTCAATGAAGTGGTTTCGGAATAGTTTGTGACATTTCATTATGACACACACACACACAGACACGTCAAACTTATAACACGGGTCGTTTTTGTGTATTATCAATGAAAACTAACAGCTGGGTAAAATATTGAGTAAATAAGTACAAAATTAACTGTAGGAATATGGAACGGGGTTGTTAGCGTACCTAGTACTAGTACCTACCCGTCCCCACCCTATCAGTTTGCATTTTAATAGTTTGCGCCTACTTCCATAGGTACTATGGAATAGGTAGGTACTAATAATTCATGTTTATTTTTTTAGAATCTCATTCAAATCAGGACTTTTATCTGGGCGCTTCAATCGCTACGGCGGAGGAATACATTTTTGTAAGTTTTATTTTAGGTACTTATATTTTTAATTATTTATATAATATTTTGGGAAGCAACTTATTTATTTCCGTGGCCCAGAAACGTTGTTTAAGCTTGCAAGATGTTAGCGCGACATACCTACATTCTGTCAAAAAGTTATCGTGAGTGGATTGTTTTGTTTAGGGTTCTAAATTATGTTTGTTTTTTTTTTATTTGTTGTTAGATTGGCCCTACTGTTTTCCATTTTGGCGCGTAGTTTGAGTTGCAAATACCTACAAATGATATTTATATTAAAATACAGTGCAGTTTTTAGTTAGATCATATCGGTGTTCTATTATGAATGGGAGGGAGGGGGAGGGGGGGGGGTCCAGCCCCCTCTGTCACCTCTGTTCTAGAGCGGATATAGTCCGGCGGCTCTATCGCCCCCTTAAATATTTTTTCAGATATGTGCCCCGTTACTCATAAAGGTGTTTAAAAAACATAGTGAGACATTCAACGATGCTGTCGGCGCATGCTACTTATATTTTCGCAACAACACTGTTCATGAGTACAAAGGCCCTGATTACCGATATATCGTAGGGAAAACTACAGTTAAATGTGAGTGAAATTCTAATAGCATTAACCCTTAATTGCGTGTCACTCGATAGGTATATTAAAGCAATTACTTAGTTGATTTTCTTAATCTATTAATTAATCGTGTTAATTACACCACTTTATAGGTCGAGAACGGCTGGACCGATTTTTATGATCTTTGTTTTGTTGGATTCGTCTTCGTTCCGAATAGTAGAATACCATTAAAACATGATATAATAATTATGTTTCTTCGAAAAAGAGAGAAATATTATAATTCTTTTTCTCATACATTTTTGACAGGACAACGTCTGTCGGGACAGCTTGTATTGGTATAACAAATATAATATTAAAACGACCTTTAAATCATATTATTATTACCTAGCTAAAAACCGGTCTGATTAGCGTACAAACAAAATATAAAAATATATTACTTTGACATACCTCGACGTTTCCACCGAGTTACATCGACCGTGGTCACGAGAAGACTCATAAAGTCAAAATTATATATTTTGATATTTATTTGTGCGCAAATTAGAGCCGTTTTAGCTAGTAAATAATTATAATATAATAATTTTATTTGATCAAAATTATGTTGTCTGTTCGAGAAAGTTTAAGGACCTTTAAATCTTCGCATATCAGAACTTGGTTCGCGGTTTCCAGCGCAGGTAGAAGGTGGTTATGGTTGGACCACCATGGCTGACGAGATCGGTGGCTTCCTTATCACCTCAAAGCCTTCAGCATCCGGAGACATCATTTATTCGAAAATCTCTAAACCTAAATCGGTGTCAATGTCATTAGCCGAAAACCACGGCGCCACGCTTAAATTTTATACGAATATTGGTAAGTATGTCTGTATATTATTATACAAAGGTAAGTAGGTAATTAAAATTAGTATCATTATTGTTGTTTTTTATGTAATGGCTTCGCACGGTTTGTGCATATAGCCAGTGTCAAGTATTTTGTTAAAATAAGTATTTCTTAATTTCACATTAAGACAGTCACAGGAATATAGCAATCGTGGTCAAGTAGTCAAGTCAATTATTTACATCGTCAAAGTCACGATTCAGTAAAGTAGTGGATGCTTTACTGAAACTTCCTGGGAGTTTTGGAAAAAATGCGAAATGACACGCTTTTTGAGTTTATATCATTCGCCTACACTCGTGCACGTTAACGAACACTTAATGGTTAATATTCCACCAACATTACACATTAACACTCGAAGAAACACAAGTTTGAGAAAATAATACAAAACCAACAACGTCTCACTATCGGATTCCCGCCAAAACTCAGTATCATTATTACTCTATCCTTTAGATTTGACACATGTCAAATCAGACATTTGGTTGCTGCATCTAAACATTTCAAACGTCGTTTTTGTTATGGAATATAATTTGCTAGACGCTTTTACAAAGTTACGTCGTCAACATGGAAGAGCTGTTTATTTTTTCTTTACATTGGATATAATTTTAACTGTATAATTTTAATTTTGTTTTCTTAATAAATTATCTTCTATGGATTTGTATCGGCAATACACCATTATTGTTGTTAGATCTAGATCATTGTAAACGTTATTATGTTCAAGAAATTAATAAATATAATAATTGTATTTAAACACACCTAAATCTAATCTAATAAACTTTATACATATAAGAACATATTATTATTTCTTTTTGATTAATTTCTAACTATAATGCCTTGTGTGTCAGGGTACGGTCTTGCATCTGGAACATTCTTCTCAAATACCACCGTGTGCTATGCAATCAGCGCACAGAATATGAACATGAAAGGCGAGGTAAGACTATAATATAAGCTCTAAAATATGTAATTATATAATAGTAGATTATGCACCGAGGGGATAAAACAGTGTCTTATCGTCATATATGGCTATTGAACCCCGAGCGTAACGAAGGACTCTATTGGTAGCTCCCAGTATTTTAAGTTAACTCCCGAGCGAGCGGGTTATTTAGAGTCCTGAAAAAGCGAGGAGTCCAAGCCGCCTAAGACGATGACAGGCTTTATCCTTGAGGTGCATCCTCTACTGTTCATACCTTCTGCGAGACAATAAAACCATTGCACCATAGGTGGCATGGTTTCCGAGTTGATGCTAAGATGGCTTTTTCGGACGTTGGTTTAAAATACGGATGAGACTATGAAGTATTGTCGAGCAGGTGGTATGAAAATAATAGTTATGATTTATGGAGTACCATAATAGTTGAAAGCTTTTATTTAATTGGTTCCATTTATAAAAAAATTGGTTCAGTCAATATTTTGTTTTATAATGACAGGTACTATGTGTTTTTATGTGAGTGGCGTACAAGTTGACGGTGTGTCTGATAGTAAACGGTCACCGCCACCTAAAGATACCTACCCGGTGGCATGAGTGGCATGAACTTTTGGTGGTATAGTCTAGAGGAAATGCGAAGTAATTTATGACTAACTCGTACGAATTAACAGCTAATTATCAGTGGGACGCAAGAGACTCAAAGGTGTTCCGATTACAGATTTTATTTCTAGAGCGTAAAGGTTTACGTCTGAAGATGATGCCTAAAAAGATCACACACCAACCGATTAACGCCATGTTTGGATATACCATGGCGGCTGCGGACCTGACCCTGGACCGCTACTCGGAACTGCTCGTGGGTGCGCCGGCGCAGTCTGACGAGGACGCCGAGATAGAATATGGCGCCCTGCATATATACAAAGGAGGAGACCATGTGCGTTGTAAATAAAATCCTTGTATCAGTTTCAAACAAATGTCACACTAACCTTTCCTACTTATATCATACATGCAAAAGTTTGTGTGTTTGTATGTTCGTTGCCAACTTGGAAATAAATAAATAAATAATTCAGTCTGTAAGTACTGTCCCACTGCTGGACAAAAGTCTCAACTCACTTTGAGGTGCCAACTTTTAAATGAGGATAATATCGGCATCCCTTTTTTTCATAATGAAGTAACACTCATTTTAACCCAAGCAGATCTTTGAAATATAAAACTTTATATAAAACCCTTAATAATAGTCTAGGTTTGAACGAAACTTCGTAAAAATCTGGTATGCTGGTTAGACGTGATTAACCGTTAGTGATAACCTGTTTTTCAGGAATCATGCAATGAAAAAAACCGCATCCGCACCATTCTTGGGGAAGCGGGGCAAGGTCGCTTCGGAACAGCGATAGCTGTTGGCGACATGGACGGAGACGAAATCCCAGGTACTATGATTACTATGAAATAAAAACCTTTTTTGGTAAAGAAATCTACGGAACAGAAGCGATGGTGGGAGACAGTACTATATATACTATACTAGCAAACACGCCCACGCATTGCTGTGGCTAAGGTTTTTGTTATTGCGACTATAAATTGACATGTAAGCTATCCTATCTGTAAAGTTAGATCCAACTGCACACGGTGTGCAAATTTGATTAAAATCGGTGCAGTAGTTTAGGAGTCCATCGCGGACAAACAACGTGACGAATTTAGATATATTAAGAAGATACATATAGATACTCTATGCAAGCAATGCCACGAGCCGCAGCTAGTATCGTCTACAAATGTGTTATTTATTTTCCCTTGACACACTTTTCTTATTACTGATGGTCCAGCAAAACCTTTATTCATGGTGGTAGAGTGTTTAAGTGCCCATCTGGCTAGCTATCCTCAAGTGGAAAATCTGACGTCAAATCCCTATAGAGGTGTTCCCGCAGCGGTTCTTGAGAGCCAATCCTCTAGGCTGAACATATTTACCACCTTCGATCACATCGTCACTCAATACCAGGTGACATAGTAGTCAACTACTAGCCTACGAAGTATTCAAAAAACCTCTCGCCATTTTATCCATTATATCATCCCTAATCGCCATCTTTCTCTAACGAATTGGTTCTAGTGTTTGGTAACTTCGATTCGCAGAAGTGTTCGTGAGTGCACCGTACGAAGGCACAGGGGTCGTGTACGTCCTCTCCGGCCTGGAGCTGCAGGGGCTGCTCGGTTCAGCGACCTTCATTCAAAAGCGAGTGTCGGAGCTGCAGCTGACGCAGCGAGTGCGGCGCAGCGCCGCCGCTGGCAGCCGGTTCGGTTTCAGCTTGCAGGTGGTGCCGGACGTCGACGGAAATGGATTTGATGGTTTGTTTGTCTCATGAGGGGGTGCTATCCTCTAGTGTCAGGGTTGATCAGGCCGCGGGTCTCTGACGTGGCTTGACGAATTCTATCAAACGATAACAGGACCGCGTGCCCTACGAAACACGGATGGTCATTGCAGCATGGTTACTCGCATAACTTGCTAAAAGTCAGTGCAATAAGAAAACCTGTCGCCAGGGTGTTCCAGATGCAGTATTTGAGATCCAGTATATTTATAGTCCGCTTTGTACTTGAATCAACATGGCCCAAGGATATTCAACCTTGTGTCCATTTCTTCCAGATAAATTCAAATTTTTTTGTTCAATAAAACAAATTGATGCATAATAATCATGATATCCCTTGGTCAATGTTGATGTTTTTTTTTTCAGAACTGGCTATAGGTGCCCCTGGAGTAGCTTCGGTATTCCTTTATAGAGGTCTGCAACATGTTAATGTCACCATTTCTTCAGATGTTGCGGGATCGGAGGAGGTGCGTATAACCTTTACCAATAAAGCAGTAAAGGTTAAAAAATCTGTTTGTTTTGCGAAAACAAAGAAGAAGTTATTATATGAACAATATTTTCATTTCAGTTCGTAAGGGCATTAGCAACAAATTTCACGGTAAATGTGTGTCTTCGCTTCCATTATAGATCAAATTCGAGCAATTTAACTGGACGTAAGTACGGGATCTGTATTCTGCATGAATTATATAAGTCATAATACATTGCCCATTAGCCGGGTCCACACCGGAAGCTCCATTTTGGATCGGAGATGCGTGATCCGCGATCCCGGTCTAATAGATCGCTCGAGGCTAGGAGCACACAACGACTCGCGTGCTTGGCTATGTCTCTTCATTCTCTTTTGATTACAAGTATTTTTTTATGTTCTACAAGCGATGTGAGCTCGTAGAACTGACAATCGATGGGGAAGAAAGGTTTTAGAGTGGCGACCGCGGACTGGAAGACGCAGTGTAGGTAGGCCTCCCACTAGATGGGCCGACAACATGAAAAGAGTCGCAGGCAACCCGTGGATGCAAGTGGCAAATTGTCGTTCGGTGTAGCGGTCTAAGGGGGAGGCCTATGTTCAACAGTGGACGTCTTCAGGCTGATGATGATGATGATGATGATTTTTTTACGACTATATTTATGTTTTTAGTTGTTTCTGTAATGAATTATATAAAGGGTGATCATATTTACATTGACAACCCCAATTTTACTGTCAACTTGGGGAAGAAACCAGCCAACGACTGCAGAGAAGTTATTGTACAGATGGTAAGTACTTACTATCTACACATGTACCTACTCACACATCAATGTTGTCTATGATTTTTGGTAAAACCGTAATGGTAATTGCTTCTGAATATTTTATTGGAGAGAAATCTCGATTTATGCTCAATAATATACAATTGTGCAACTTAAAAAATATATACAAACAAATATTTAAACTCGTTAGAATATAATGTAATAAAAATTTGTCATAACTACGCTAGCTTTGTTATTTTTTATATAAATAGTCTCCAGTGTAAAAACATTTTTTTTATTATTATGTATTATTCTGGTTGTACTAATTTGTTTGCAGCCCAGATTTAAAAGTGGTGTGTCTTACAAGTTTACTACGAAATTGGAGCTGTTAGATTTAAATACAACATTGAATTCCAAAGGTGAGCTTAAACTTTGCTTTTAGTCTACCTTACCTTGACCTTATAGCGTCAGGGGTGTGCTTCTATGATTGATTTTCAAATCCCTTTTTAGGGTTCCCTACCCATACGGTAAAACGGGACCCTATTACTAACCCCCAGTTTCTGGGACGTTTGTTGGCTTTGACAGTAGATTAAAACTATCGTTGTCTCTATCTGCCGCGAAACAAGTGACAAGGATAGCAATAGAATTAATCTGTAGTCAAATTTGGCTGACGTTTCAGAAACCGGCAGTAAGACTCCACAGTGCGTCCGTCTGTCACCAGCAGCCCTATTGTCTAACTTGAAATCCATTACCAGTTGTCATCCCAGTCAGAATGTTTTTGGTATTGTCTAAGTTATTCAACTGGCCTTCGGTTTCGGAATGAATGATTCATGTGAATCCAATTTCTCTAGCTTTCGATCTTTCATACGTTCCGTTAATGCAAGTTGAACTACTAGTAGTTCCACTGGTACTATTTGCAATTTAGTTGTTTTACTAGTTGCAAAGTGGGCAAGTGCAAAACACAGCTTGTGCACTATTTTTGTCATTATTTGCAATTTAATCACGTATTTTGTTAGTTTGTTGGGTGGAGGTAAATAAAAAAAGTTTAACACAAAAGTAGTAAAGAAACTCATTTATTTTTTTTTAAACTCACTTATGTCGGAGTTGTCAAATCTTCGTTCGCGGTTTATTTTGAAGTTTGGTGGTTGGTTTGAACAAATAATACGATTGTTTTTCTTGGCAACTTGAAAATAAATTGTGCCAAGTAAGTACATTTAACAAGTTACTACCGATTTTATGCGTTACAAAAGTTATCAAGTGTGTTGTTACAGTGTAATAATATGGCTATTTCAGAATGCCAGCAAGAAAAGTTGTATCTGAAAGGCAAATGGAGATGTTGGTTAGTTTCATGGAAACACAGGGGTTTCGCAGTGGGCCGCCTGGTTAATAGCGGCCCACTGGCGAAACAACAAACGGAACAACTTTGGGAGGATTTGGCGTCAAACCTAAATGCACCTAAGGGGTTTGGCACCACGGAGTTATCTAAGGCGTTAAGGAGAAATTGGATTGAGAGAATGCTTTTCGTTTTTTTAAATGAATTTGAACTCAAGTATGTGTGTTTAAGATAACTTAAGATAACTTAATTACTTACTTCTGAGATTACCTTAATTACTTATTTTCAGCCGCAATGTTTCAAACACAATATTTATCACAATTTCTTGTTTTGTATGGAGATTTCACCAACACTTTTTTCAAGCAAGACTCGAATGAGCTACCTGCTTCATCTGACGTTTCACATGGGTTTGGATTTGCAACTGAAATTCATTTCGGCGTTACGCAATACCAAAATTCGCGGGAACACGAAGTTTCATTCATTCACTGGGTTTGAATTTCGCTGGTAATGGTGTTGCAAGTGTCAGCTATTTACACAATACGAAAGTGACAATCGAAGTCCAGGCTAGGTTTCAAATGTCAAAAATGAAGTCGATTACGATTACCAGTTCACTTAGACAATAAGGCTGCAGGCTGTATCTCGTGGACCGTGATAGTTAGACAGTTGAAATTTTCACACATGATGTATTTCTGTTGCCTATAACAACAAAATACTAAAAAAACAGAATAACAGAGCTCTCATACCACAAACGTGATATTTTTGCCGTTTTATAGATAATAGTACGGAACCCTTCGTGCACGAGTCCAACTCGCACTTAGCCGGTATTTTTCTAATACATAGTTATTTGTATATTGTATTTAGAAGGATTTTTTTAGTTGATAGAATCAGGCGTTACTTTGCGGAAATCCATTTTCAAAACAATGATGTAGAATAATATGTAGTTTTAATTCCGCCAAAAATTCGTCTGATCAATGTTGGCTAGATGACTGATGACGTAATCTTTCCCATCCAAAAACCTATCCAACATCGACTGACAGCTGTCATTGTTTTTTAAGGATTTTTTTCTAATGCTAACACTCTCGCTATGCGCTGATATAAATCATACTTTTGTGCTCTAATTAATACCTATAGTCATATTTTTAGCTTTTGCCGACGTATTCACCCGCGCAGTCCACATTTGTTTGACAAGGTTCCTTTGTTCCTTCCCCACAGGAACGAATGATTCCCAAACCAAACATCAAGGTCCTTCAGCCGTTTAGCCGTAGAAGGGTGCAAACTGATAGATAGACAGACAGACTTTCTCTTTTATAATATATTTGGAATTATTGTTCAATTTTCCTGTTTCAGTACTCAAGTCGCACGTATAGGGAATATTAGCAGGCGATTTCTGGAATAAGCCAAGTAGGATGGCTTTAACGATTTAAGTCACTCATTGTATTATTAAAAGATAATAATAATTATTTTCTATATTTTGTTGGTGAACAGATTTCAACAATAAGTGGGCGGTGCTAAGTCCGTACAATAAGATAGAGAAAACAATCGATATAGTTCGGCGATGCGAAAAAAAAGAGTGCGATCCACACCTAACGATTCAAATTCTAGGTCCAAGGTAAGTTCTTTTCTAGTTCATTTTAAATGATTTAGCCGTCGCAAAAGACATATATTTTGTGCACTAAAATCTCAATTTTTTCTTTTACATTTTAGCGTAAAATTGAGAAAATACATAACCGAGCAAAATGTACGGTCGGCATCAAAAGTAGCTTAACATGTTTTAGTTTCCAATTCCATTGTAGATACGCAAAATGTACATTTTTAGGGTGTATATTAAATTTAAGATACGGAGATGTTCAACTACTTTAGAGACCGTTCAATTGTAGATACGCAAAATGTATATTTTTAGGGTGTATATTAAATTTAAGATACGGAGATGTTAAGCTACTTTTGATGCCGACCGTACCCTTCTTTCATACGACGATAAAACCACTTGGCCCGAATGGCTCATTTAGAAATTTTGACACCTTTGTACCCTATACTTGAACCACCCAACTAACATTCGCGAAACATGCAACGTTATTCAACTAACGTTCCAGAAAACGACTACTTGACTCCCTCATGCTCGGTTACTGAACCCGCTTTGACCAACCGCTAAGAGTACTGCTGCCTCTGTAATTTGTTTAGTGCCAGATAGAGACGAGGATAGACTTATCTGTCGGTCAAAGTTACTAGGTGTATCAGAAACCGGTAGGACGAGCAGGAACCTCTATCGAGAAAGTATTAGATAGGTACGTTAACTGATCAGCGCCTTGCAATATCGGCAAGATGCGCCCGCGAACGGTTACCTTGATCGATACGTTAACGATACGAACCGTTACAAGTTTCGCGCTTGCCCTATTGTAGGAGTACTGTGTGCCTAGTGTGAGTTTTGTCAATTTCTTTACGTGCTCGGTCCGGTTAGCGTAAACTTGAAATTGTATGGAATAAGAGCAGCGCCATCTAGTGTCATTCAGTCAGTCACTAGATGGCGCTGCTCTTATTCCATACAAACCGGATCGAGCTCGTACAGAAATTGGTAAAACTCACACTAGGCACACTGATCAAATCTAAAGCAAATTTGACAGGTAACGTATCGAATACATTCTCGATAGAGGTTCCTGCTCACCCTTGCGTTAGAGGTCTGTATCCCCCCCCGCACTAGGACATAATAGGATGTTGACATCCTAGACATTGATGTATGACATAATAGGACATAATAGGACATAATGCGACGTTTGCAGTAAAAACTATACCCTCGGATCCTCGAAAGCGGAGACGGTGACCGTCACTGTCTCCAACCGTGGGTTCATGGCTCCTAAGCCCTGCGCGTGGGTGAGCGTGCGCGGAGCCCTAGTGTCCCGCGCGGGCTGCGAGCCCCGGGACGGGGGGCTCCATTGCTTGCTGCAACCTATAGACCAAGACGAAGAGGTGAGTAACGTATAATTTTGCATCGACCATTTCCTTTTTGAAGAAACGGTGGAGGACATGGACGGTTATTTAGTGGTAGACCACCTGCTCGGTGATCAGTGGTGGTGGGGAGACAGTGGATGCGCTTGCTAGAACGAAAACATGGTGTATACTTGAGAAAAGAGAAGGTAGCAAATATTGGGGAGCGATTACATTTTTTTACATGTTAAAATGTTCCACGAGCGACAATATAATTGACTTGCAGTATTTATGTCTATGTGTATATGTCTTGCAGTGCCATAAAAAGTTTTTAACCTATCTTATCTTAAATTCCTGTTTCTTTATAGCGTCATCTTAGAATAGTGCTGAATATGACAAAACTAACAAACGAGGATACGGGTTTGAACTTATTCGCAAGGGTGCACGAAAACTGCGATCGGGAGAAAAACATAACAGACTTCTTAGATATGCCATACAATCTAGAACTTGAAAAACAGCTTGTTTATTTGGACGGGTAAGATTTACATCGTCTTTTTCATTTTTCTTATATCCTACATTGTTTTCTATATTAAAATTAATAATAATGTTTTTGTAACAGTACTTAGTTTAATTTTAATTAAGTTTAGGGATAATAATCTCGTCTGATTCTCAATCCTCCCCTGTGGCGATAGTTTAGAGATGACACTATAATAATTATGTCACTTTTTGTGTATATAACATATTATTATAATTTTTCCATACTCGTATAGGTACTTCCCATTCACCAGTTATTTAACAAAAACACGAAGAAATTAAGTCAAGAATATTCAACAACGTCAGATTTTCGGTTAGGTACTCGCCGAGACTTGTTGAGACCTACACTACTTGAGACCGATCCCATGTTGTTGGCAATGGTTATCCATAAAACATTTTTTTGAAAAAATACAATTAAAAATTATATTTTCAGTAACGCGCACCTTTTAGAAATCTCCGAAAAGGATATATTTGACGAATATGAGGCTACACTTATCGATGAACATGAATATTCGGTAAGCATTTACTGGTAATTTAATACTCGTGTAGGTATAATAATAAACTCGAAAAATAGCCCGTAAAAGGGGCGGTAATTTATTGAAAACCCATTGATGTACAATTAAATATAAATGAATACGAGGGAGGCGGACAGATTAAAAAAGATTTTTAGATAATTGTTTTTTTTTACTGCGGTCGTTTATTGACGCTCAGGAATTTGACCCCATTTATTATTATAAATAGTGGCTTCAATTGCATTTAGTAAATTAAAACTAAATTAATATTATTTATGTAACTTTTATTTCAGATAACAAATAACGGTTCAATCAAATGGAAAAACATTCGTGCCACTATAGTGATAGATAAGGAGCCATTTATTATTGGAGTAAGTGACACATTTAATGAAATGAATACACTACATACACTACTATTTGTTATATTTTACATAATTTAAAACCCACACATAATTTATTAGTTACAGTAGTTCAAACGGTACAACTATGATATTATTTACTAGAATCACCCTACAGTTCCCACCAGGGAATCAGGGACCACGATGACGTATACGTATAATGCAAAGGACACAATTTTCATACATCCATACAGTCAAGCCTTTTCCCGTCGGGTTAGGCAGAGGCTACATCTTTCCACGTGCTACGATCCTGACGCACCTCTTTCGTTACTTCTACTTGCATGAGTACCTTCATAAATGCTCGCCGGTTACGGGTACTTTTGACTTGGCCTTTTTAGCACGTTCTCGATTTGGTTGTGAATACATGGACATTAACTACGATTATTGAACATATTTCTAGGTTGGCTCCTCCGGTTGCATTACAATTTTTGTCGAAGTCGACCAACAGTTTAAGATCAACTGTGATGTGACTCTTGAAGGTGGTGGCGGCAAAAAAATGATTATAGTATCTGTTGAGATGTCCAAAAAGCAAATTGGTAAGGCACTATAATTATAGTAGCTTGTTTAACAAGGGACGACAACGATTCAGCCATGCTCGATGTTTTGCATAGAATCGTGTATGGATGAGTAGTTTGAGATCCGCGTTAAACACAAAACTTTTCACAGCGATATTGCGAGAAATAAAATAAGTAGGTATACAATTAAAAGGCGCTAAGAATATTTTACAGGTCACGTTCACTGGAATTTTTTACTCACTACTTTGTCGCAATGAGCCAGTGTCAAATGATAGTATGCTTACCTAGTTATTTTAACTAATGTTTTCAATTTTTTTTTGTTTAAAGAAAATAAATAATAATAATAATAAAAAAAAAATTGTTTTCAAAATAATGCTGGGACACGGGGGAATGTGTAAATTTTATATTATGTTCTATATCTATGTAGATAAGTTGTCATTGGTTTCATGATATATGTTTTTCAGGGAAACATGTGAAACATGCGACGGAGATAAATGCAAGGTCAAAAATGACACTCAATTTGCACCCGACCGGCTATAATATAATTAAAGAGTTTGTATTTTTTTTAATGCTTTTAAGTACATACTACTCGTAGTAGGTATAATAATACTAGCTGTCCCGACAGACGTTGTCCTGTCATTAGTGTATAAAAAAAATATTTTTTCTCTTTTTCGTGAATTTTTCCTATGTTTTAACAGTTATCTTGCTATTCGGAACGGAGACGAATCTAACAAAGCAATGATCATGGAATCGGTCCAGCCGTACTCAAGTTATATAATAATGGTGTATCTAACACGACATTGTTTTATATATAGATTATATCTATACGGTTATGCAAGACACATAAAACAAAAAAACCCGACTGCTAACAACGCTTCTGCCCGGTCTCTAAACCTCCGGTTAACTTTGACGAACCGATGAATGTGTTGCTGTCTTTGTCATTTTGTTTAGTGCCAGATAGAGATAACGATAGACTTATCGGTTGGTCAAAGTTAACTAGTGATTCAGAGGCAAAGATTCTTGATTGATAGATAGATAGATACTTTTTTTTTTGTTTTAGTAATGGCTTCGCACGGTTTGTGCATATAGCCAGTGTCAAGTATTTTATTATTTAAGTATTTTATCGGATTCCCGCCAAAACTCCCAGATAGATACTTACATTCTTCATTGAAACACATTATTTATTACTAGCAGACACGGCCACGCGTTGCTGTGGCTAAGGCTTTTGTTATTCCTACTATAAATAATAGAGATGTAAGCTATCCTATCTGTTAAGTTAGAATAAACTGCACACGGTGTGCAAATTTGATTAAAATCGATTAAGTAGTTTAGGAGTCCATCGCGGACAAACAACGTGACGCGTAATTTATATATATTAAGATAGTTTTTTTAATGAGGTAACTGTTTACAGGCTTGTGATCAAGATGAAGTGGAAGACAGATATAACATTTGGGACCAATAAATTATTGATGACTATCGTTGCCGGCATATTGGCCTTAGTTCTGTTGGCTGTTATTTTCTATATTTTGTACAAAGTAAGTACCTACATTATCCTATCATGTAATAGACTAGGCACGTAGCATCGAATTTCTTATTATATAATTCTTCCAAGACAGCGTTCATTACTTTAGGGAAAAAAAACAACTATCGTAGGTACCCTACTACATATTGTATTCTATTTAATTTCAGAATGGATTCTTCAAAAGGAAAGAAAAGAAGAGATTGGACGAGCTGAGAGAATCTGTTCGGAGGCGCAGCATTGTAAGAACATAGTACTACCTATATTTGACAATATACTTAAAATTATGTTTAGTTTATTGTCTTCAATGTAAATATATATCTGATAGGCCCTAACAGTGAGCGACAGATACGTCAACTACGCGATACGCAACGACGCGAAAACTTGGTCTCGGACAATGTAAGCGATAATTTGTAATTATTGCAGAGGCTCGGGTCAGAGAGAAGACTCAGTCGGAGACTGGATTCAGTAGCCGATGACGATCTTGTAAGTACTAAAATAAATAATCTAAAAGTCATGAGCGAAAGTTGGAAAAAGGAAGTCATTGCCCGCAGCGTAATTTTTTTTAAAAGTTTTAGTCGAACTTAGCAAGCTTATACGAGTAGGTACATATCTTATATTCTAGCGGGACAAATCAACATTTGTATAATCGTAACTTGTGGGAAGAGAACTTGCGTAGGTACCGTTGATCCGATCAATGTATTTTGTGTTTTGTAAAAAGTCATATCTTAACTTTTGCAGAAGCGGCGGTCAGAAAGAAAACAAAGCCGACACCCAGATTCGATTGCAGAGGACCTCACTGTAAGTACCAAAGTACCTAGATACGATAATGATATATTAAGCAACCTATTAATAAAAGTGATCATGTTAAAATTATAAAAATATTTTAACAGCTTTTTATTTTGTAATGTTTATATGTTTAAATGGTTGTATGTTTAAGTCAAATCTTGCAATTAGAACCACTCTCTATAATCCTACGTAATATAATTATTGCACGCTAGTTCATCCAATTTATATGCAGTATTTAAATCGACATCCAGGATTAGCTCCAGAATCGGCCAGTCGATTAGTTATTGTTGAGAAAATATTAAATGCAATATTTACATTCAAATGACCTCTACCAAAAATTTCTTAAGTGTACACGGAACACTAATTTCGCGCAATCTGGTGATTTTATAATTTTATTTATTTCCAGATGCATGTGGAAGATATGGTGGATTCTGCTTTCGACGGTCCTATAGACAGAAGCGACGGTGTTGTGCTGATAGAATCAGAGGCAGAAGTCCATAACCACGGTGATCGTAAAAACAAATAGAAGTCCATTACAGGGAGATATCCAACCTATTAGCACAAAATAAAAAAGATACCATACACCTACGATGAAAAATAGGGTAGATCCCCGATCGCCGATCCAAAATGGCCGTCATATGTCTTGTTTTGAACAACGCTATTACAGCCTTGTTTTAAAAAAACCGTCACCAATGTTTTACAACGTTATTGCAGTGCATTATGGTTCATTATTGAATGAAACAATATCGGCTTGACGAGTGGACACTTGTTGAGATTTGATTTTCATAGAGACTGTGTATCTATTTGATCGTAGCCATAAGCCCATTAACCCGCCCGCGGGTTGTGGTGATTCATGCAAATTCAACGTACCAACCTGGCTACCTGACTATAAATACTTCCAACAAGGTCTATAGTAGGTAGTGACGTTGTGACGGGGAAGCGAAAATTTGACAATGTTAACTCTGTATTATTTTCCAAAACTTATGTATCTCTGTGTGCTAAATTGTGGTAGAGTATAAACCACTATTTCAAGGTTGGCCAATGGATCCAAGCATAAAAAACTTGTGTCCAGAAAAGAAGTTTCAAGAACGATTCAAGAACGAAGAAGAAGCAGAACAATATGTTACTATTGATTTTATATGTGAGAAAACTTCAACGTCATGGTTTTTCATTTCCCGTAAAAAGTAATTTCGTAGATTGTAGAACTCTTGGGCTGTGTTGTATTGTAATACCAAACCATAATTATAATGAAGGAGATGGCACGCAAGATAATTAATTTTTTACGCTTTGAAAATTTATTAAATCCAATTTTTTACCGCTCAATAAAACGCACTACCAAATTATTATGTAATAAATGACGCAATTCTCTCTTATGTATATTTAGCATTAAATTAAATTAATGTTATTGGAGGCTTCCGTCGATTGGGACCATTAGGTATGGGGACCGCGGTCCCATTCGCCGGATTGTACTTATTATTAGATACATTTATATTTTATAATCATTTGATTGATATCACTTTTGCGACTGACTGTACTTTGCACATGCGGGCGAGTTGGCTACTACTAAAATGAAAGGTGTCAACTCGACCGCATGGGCGAGTTTATTGCGGTCGAGTTGATTACCAACTCTATATAATTATTAGCATTAGGTATCTAGTAATAGCAGGCCTGTGTCACTCCGCGTGTAGCGGCGGCCATTGCGCAATGGCCAATCTAGTAGGCTGCCACAAGCGAAAGAAAACACACGCGTGCGCGCTATATGTTCGACCACGTTCAACGTAATTATTTGATTTGATTGATTCATTATATAATTGCAAGATGGACACAAAACGAAAATAAGCAAAAAGATACTGTGCAGTATTTTCAGTAATTTAAGTATCAATTTATTTATTTATTTTATTTATTTATTTATTTATTTATTTGTAGGAAAACCAACAGCAGAAGATTACTTAACGGTTAACTAAATAGCAACAGAAAGCTAATTAAAGGTTTTCACGAATAGAAAATATACATAGAGAAATATTTAAGTGCGAACACAATGTCGACACGTTTCGCAATGCAAAAAAAAAATATATACTTAGAGTTGATTTATATAAACAGAGTCTCGCAAATTACCACATGCTTATAAAAATAATAATAATAAACATTTTATAAAAACTAATAATAATGAACGCTTACAAAACTGCATCACCAACAAAGAATTCTCTGCTCAGCCGCCGTCTCGCTGATTGCACACTCGTACAGAATAGGTCTAAGTCGACCATACTCTTGCTCAGCCTATTGAAATTATTACTAGCTCGCAACATAAATGAATTTTGGCGATAATTTGTTCCAACTATAGGAGTGAAAATAGGAGGATTAAACCTAGTTATTTTAAAAGGAACGTTAATATTGATCAAGTTGAGTAATTCGGGACTGTTAATATTGTTTGAGGTAATTTTTAATAAGAAAGATAGGTCTGCAATTTCGCGTCGTTTCGAAAGAGGGAGAAGATGAAATTTTTTACAGAGAGCAAGATAGTCGTTCGACCTGTACCGAATTTTTAGTCGATAGCAAAGGTACTTAATAAATTTGATTTGAATTCGTTCGATTCTATTGATGTAAGTGTCATAACAGGGGTTCCATATTTGCGATGCATATTCGAGTGTACTACGAACGTAGGTACAATAGAGAATTTTAAAAGTTTTAGCTCGACTAAAATTGGCTGAACTTCTCATGACAAAACCCAGGGTTCTAGAAGCTTTTGATACTATTGATTCAATATGCTTGTCGAATAATAACTTGGAGTCCTGCAGTACACCAAGATCCCTTATAACGCTACATTTATTTAATGGCTGCTGTTTGAGCATGTAAGATGAGGACACAGGTTTTATCTTGCGGGTGAAGGTGACCACAGAACACTTAGAGGGGTTGAGGTCGAGTTTATTAATGGAGCAATAGTCATCGAGTCTCGATAAATCCGCCTGTAGAAGATCAGCATCACTAGAGGATTTAATAATTTTGAAGATTTTCATGTCATCCGCAAAGCATAATAGGTGGCTATTGAGAAAGCAATTGCCGATATCGTTAACAAAGACTAGGAAAAGTAGGGGACCGAGTAGCGATCCCTGGGGAACACCACTGGGGATAGAAACCCAACTAGAAATATAATTATTAATAACTACAGCCTGAGATCGGTTCCTGATGTACGAGGTGAACCATCTTAATAAGTCGCCTCTTATTCCAATATAGTAGAGCTTGGAAATTAACAGTTTGTGGTCAATCCTATCGAAGGCTTTACTATAATCAGTATACACTGCATCAACTTGGTAACCACAATCCATAGCTTCCGTCAGGAAATTATTAAACAAAACAAGGTTAGACGTCGTAGATCGACCTTTCAAGAAGCCGTGTTGTGACGAGCTGAACGAATGCTGCAAGGCAGCGTACATCTGATTATATACGATTCTTTCAAACATTTTTGCTATTATACATAGCTTAGAGATTGGTCTATAGTTACTAACTTTAGTTTTCGACCCTTTCTTATGAATAGGTGAAACAAAGGCTGATTTCCAGAGAGCAGGGACCATACAATCAGAGATAGACTTTTTAAAGAGAAGGGCTATTGGAACACAGATTGATTTAGCACATCCGATGAGAAATATAGAGGTAACGCCATCAGGACCAGCAGATTTGGATGTGTCAAGGCCTAGAATCAGTTTGAGAACTTCATCAACACGTATCTCAATACTACCAATGTCGTGGGCACGGTTCAAGTCACATTCATCCTGTGGTAGGGTATCAGACGATTGCGTGTCAGATGATAAGAAAGTAGAGTGAAAGTATGTTGAGAACATATCGCAGATAGACTCACCAGTGGAAGCTGAAGCGTTTAGATATCTTAGGCAGGTAGGAATACCATTCGATTGCGAGCGGGTTTTCATGAAAGACCAGAACTGCTTTGGATGTTTCTCTATGCTATTTTCGATTAAAGATATGTAATTTAGGTAACACTGACTTTCCACTGAGCGAGCTCGGTCTCGTAGTACTTTAAAGGTTTCCAGGTTGGATCGCATACCATAGGTTTTAAATTTTTTAAGGTACTTATATTTTTCTTTTATTATTTTAATAAGTGCTGGAGAGTACCATTTAGGGTAGGAACTACTAGATACAATCTTTGAGGGAATAAATTGAATTTTTATCTAATCAAGAATTGAATAAAAATAATCCACCGCCTCCTCAAGGGATCTAGAAGAAATTTCCATTGGCCAGTCGATATTGGATATTTTAGAATTAATAGAATCATAGTCGCCTTTATTATAATAATATTTCATGTAAGACTGTGATTTAAGATACGGTACATTCAAGAAGTTAGCCATAATAGTAACAGCTTTGTGGTTCGGATCGAGGGGGACTGCAAGGGGGTCATGACACTCTGCAACGACAAGATCGTCATTGGACCAGACTAGATCGAGAAATCTACCATATTGATTGATTACACCATTAAACTGACGGAATTCATGGGTAGACATATCGTCGATTAAATGCGTTTCGATTGTAGTGGAATAGGATGGTAAATAATGACCGTCAACACTTTGCGTCCAGCTTATATTCGTGAGGTTGAAATCGCCCAATAAAATAAATATGTCAGATGGGTTCGCGAGAACTACTTCATTAAGTTTGTCAAGATAATTTTCTAACTGATTGTTAAACGTAAATCCACGATTTTGGTTGCATAGATAAAGGCAACATAAATGAACTTTAAAGACAGATTTATTGACGTGTTTGATCGAAATAGTCACCCATACGTCTTCAGCGGAAGATTGAAAGGATGTATTAGAAAAAGCTTGGATACCTTTGCGCACAGCTATAAGTACGCCACCGCCGTATTTCTGCATTGTAAGGTTGTAATCCCGATCCCGGCGCCATACAACGTACCTATCGTCAAAAAGCTCGGATGTAGATATACTTTCCGGGAGCCAGGTCTCAGTTATAGCGATTACGTCATATGAGCTTAAGCACAAATTGCGGTAGAAAGTAAGTGTCTTAGTACGTAGCCCCCTAACATTCTGATAATAAATATTTAATTTATTTATGGTTGTACTATCCATAATCAAAGGATACACATAACGAAATAATAGAACAAGTATAAAAATAATTGAATGGATGAATATCATAAAAAAAGTCACGACGCGAATACAGTGATAGTATTATTGTTTTACACATTTATGTATATTTCAGTAATTAAGTATCAATTATTATGTTTTGTCCGAAACAAAAACAATTCCAGATATTTTTACACATACATAACATCTATTATTCTTTTGTTTATATAAGTATAATGAACAAAATGTGTTTTATTTTATTACTTCATTAAATTAAATCTTTGGCAATAATCGTATAGCATATTATACAATTATGCAGCTAGCTCTTAGACTACATGAACGTATACTCGGCGCTGCCTGCTGCCTGCTGCGCGTTGCCCGCCACAAGTAGGAGTAAACGCTCGTGCTGTGCGCTAGATGGCATAAGTAGTTTCTCGAAGTAAGCAACCCTAGTCCGCGACTCTTTCAATACGTATAACCATGTATAACTTAGTATGAACCGTAGTATAGTGAATTAAGGCCTATATTCCTTCAAAAAGAAATTGGTAGGTATGTAAATGAACACGTGCTCGACTGGACCGCGAGCTAAATTAAATCATATTGTTTATCAGATAGAGTCAATATTTCTTTGAAAACCATTGCGAAGTAAAGCTTCTGTACTAGTTTACTAGTTTATTATTCTGTGGTAATAGGCAGTATTAATTAGTATTAGGTGTTCGTATGATTTTAGCATTAATTAATACTAATGGTGATTAAAATGTTATATTATCGCCTATACCAAACGGTTACAATAAATTTCGTTTGTAATTCAATAAATGTACACAAATCCTCTGTTCAATACCATTTATTCAAATAACGAGACCCAAATAACGTTGGCTGAAAATGTGAAACCATGCGACGTTAGAAGTATCCTAGGTCCTTGGCACCGGCCACCAACCCCACCATCATCTGCGTCACTTCGTCCCCCTGCTCAGGGATCCTGTTAGCTGGCCAGTGGAAGTACACCCCTCGGAGCTCGTACGTAAAGACCAGGGGCGTGCCGAGGGCATGTCGCACCCAGTCCATGCTACCGCCTGACGCTGGGTCTGGAAGAGGTGGAACTTTCTAGCAGACACGGCCACGCGTTGCTGTGGCTAAGGTTTTTGTTATTGCGACTATAAATTGAGATGTAAGCTATCCTATCTTTTCAGTTAGATCAAACTGCACACGGTGTGGAAATTTGATTAAACTGGGTTGAGTAGTTTAGGGAGTCCATTGCGAACAAACAACGTGATAGATAATTTATGCTAAGATATTTTTTTCCTTTATCCAAAAGTTGTCCGTTAGAGATCGCTTCAACCGTTAAGCCTTACATGCTAAACGTTACATGTTGCCTATTTTTAAGTTTATCTTTTGTTTGTTTCATACATTTTGGTGGGAATAAAGGAGTTATCTAGCTATCTAAACAAAACAGCAGAAGTTTTTCCCCGGCTTCCGGCAGTGATCTGGTCATATTCTAAGGTCTAGAAAAGGTATAAACCATAACTTTTCAGGGAAGTAGGGGTCATACTACTTTTTCCATGAAGAAAAATAGGTACCTATAAAAGCTTTCCTTTTAAAATCTAGTTATTACGAGCACGCCTTTGTACATAATCATACAATTTCTAGAGCTTCTTTGGTAAGGATGCAAATTTAAGTTCTTACACAAAATTTCTGCAGCAGTCCCTGGTCCGTCGTACTGCTGGCCATTTACTGCTCGTCCATACTCCAGGGAAGTTTTACCGATATGCACCTGAAACAGAAGAAATTCACCTATATTATAAGAGGCTCATTCTGTTACGAGCCAAGACAAAAATACCAAAATGTATAGAAAAAATAAAATCTTTGGGCTGGAGAGCAGTCACACAATTTTCATACAGTTATTGTCTTACCACTGAGTATACCTACTGATTACAGTGGTGTTACTGAGAGATGCAGACTCGTACCCTATTTTTGTGTGCACAATAGACAAGTTCGCCGGGTGATAATACTACATCGGCATTAATAGTATTCTCAGTATTAACTAATAATAATTATTACTATTCAGCCTGTAACTATCCCACTGCTGGGCAAAGGCCTCCCCTTACGTTTATTAGGAGGGTTAGGCCATAATCCACCACGGGGCCTAGTTCGGGTTGGCGGATAACATGCCTCCGAAATTATTCTCGGGCATGTTGGTTTCCTCACGATGTTTTCTTTCACCGAAAAGCGAGTGATAATTACGTACTATGTAATATGGTTACCAAGAAACACATTGGTACAGTAGTACCCAACTTATATGGCTTACCGATGTACCTGCGCAGAAGATGAATTTTCAGAGCGCGGGAAATGCTATGACCGCTATTTTGGTCGGCAGCCGCGCCGCCATCTTAGCGATCGCCGCGTGGTATGAGTGAGATGGAACTAACAGCTGCAGTGTATTATGAACGTTATAATAGTGATCTTAGGTTGATTGTAAGTTTTAAGCATTCTTTCGTTAATCTTCGGACCATACTTTCTTTTCTGCGCGAACGAACATTCACGACGCGCCATATAAGTTAGGTACTACTATACGTGCCTGCACTGGGATTTGAACTCACCACCCCCGCTTTGGCTGGCGGACGTTCGACCACTAGGCTACCACTGCTCTACAATGTAATTACACTAATACACTTACCAAGTCATCATAATTGTCGACGTGATCTGCTGAGTCTGAGTATGGTAGCAGCAGAGTTTGCGCGTACGAATGGAACGCGACGTAGCCGAGGAGGTTCTCTATGCCGGAGATGTACTCAGAGAGCGACCTCGTCTCCTTTTCGGAGAACGGCTGGGACCCTGCGTAGATCTGGTAGTCGCATGGGTTGCTAGATGAACTATAATCTGAAAAGAAAATTCATTTTTCAAACTCAAACCATAATCAATTATGCTGTTTAATTTAATTTATCATATTTTATGTTTTATGGTTCACTTTGTTAACGAGAATTAGCTGTTTGAATTGTAAAAGTTGCTTATTTACAATAAATGCTTTGATTTTGACTTTGAATGCCGTAAAGGTTATGCGGAGCGGTTTCGTATACCTACTTAGTAGATTATTATGAAAATTAATTGTCTGCATTATACTATACTAGGTATATGCCCCGGTGTTTTCTAAATAAAAAGCAGCCTATGTGTTAATCCGAATGCCAAAACGACCCCATCTCGCCCCACTCCAGGCGGATCGACGGCTCACGGGGGGGTTTTAGTGGGTTCAAGTCCCACACGCCCCCCTTCCGCCACCCCCGTGGCGGAAGGGGATAGTGCGAAGGCATTTCCCCCCTCAAAAAAAAAAAAAAAGGGTAGTAGCTACCTCCATACCAAATTTTATGCAAATAGGTCGAGCAGTTTGAGCGTGAAGAGCTAACAAACACACTTTCGTATTTATAATATTAGTGAGATGAGATTAGTGAGATTATAGAACGTATATGCAAACGTTTAGCTCTGCTTTTCGTAGTAACTAAGTATCTTTATAGTTACCAGTTACAGTGAGTTAGTATTAAAAATTGATGCACCTATGGGCATCAACTTATCTCGCTGCTAGACGATATCAACACTTGTATTTATTAGCTAACATCAAATGCGGTCAGTTAATATGTATTCTATGATCGCAAACCCAACTTACTTCCCCAGTTGTGATCCCAGTTGCGGTTGGGGTCAGCGCCGTAGCATCGCCATGTGGACCGGGATCGTGTCTTTCTCCACATTCTATCCTAATAATGAATTAACAATCATTTAATTTACATACAGGAAACAAAGTCGTGCTAGTTACATACCTACTGTTCCGTATAATTCGGGGAACAAAGAAATACGTTACTAGGTATTGAATTTGGTATAATAGTAATTTTACAGTTATTAGTATAAATTTAGATGTAAGATATTTTGTTATAATTAAATAGCGTGGACGTGCTTCCACTGGAACTTGTTGTTGAGTTGTGAGTTGGCATCGTCTTCCACGTCGTCGGCCGGGCCTTGCTGGATATCGCGTGATGTGTGGAGGTATCTATTGGCCAACAGCGAAATGACGTGATGGTTGGGCCCTGCGATTGGTTCAAGCAGAGGGCGTCATAATGTTAGAGGACCCGTAGATGCTATGTAGTATTCTGTGGATAGCTCTTGGAGGGGCCGCGGCGTAGACATCCTCCAGGGCGTTGAAAGCTCTAGCTGGCTTTCAACAGTTGTCTGCTTGTGTAGGTAGTAAGCAGAGACGATTGAGGGCACGCTTGACAATGCCACTGGCGGTGCGAACATCGGCTACTCGAGGAATCCCGTCTGGAGATCCAGGGTACAATCGGCTGACTCGGCCTAGTCGCCAGCGTAAAGGCGGTGTATTGTCATCCTTGATTAACACAAGGTCATCGAGTTTTAGCTCTTTGCATTTGATGCGCCATTTAGTTCGTTGTTGTAGTTCAGAAATGTATTCTGACTGCCACCGCTTCCAGAAGTGTTGTTTTATTTGTTCTATTCGCTGGAACCGGTTGAGGTGGTGAGGGCTGGTGTCCACGTAGCTCGGCGAGGGCAGCGACGTCATGGTCCTACCGATTATAAAGTGAGCAGGAGAAAGGGGTTCATAGTCAAGGGGAGAGGGACTGAGAGGACAAAGGGGACGGCTATTGAGGATAGCTTCAATCTGTGTGAATACAGAGGTCAGTTCTTCAAATGTCAAGTGAGATTGACCCAAGATTTTGTACAATAGAAATTTCGCTGATTTGACACCGGCCTCCGCCAGGCCGTTGAAATGAGGAGCGTATGCCGGGGAGAAGCAAAATTCAATTCCTCGACCAGCAGCAAAGTCACAAATAGAGTCACTATTTGACTTTATGACATTCATGATATCTTTAGCGCTAGATCTATAGTTACCGGCATTATCGCAATAGATTTTCTTGGGATATCCTCTACGAGAGATAAATCTTTTAAGTGTAAGTAAAAATGCATCTTTGGTTAGTTCACTTACAACTTCTAGGTGTAGACACTTATATCTAAAACACACGAAGACACATAAATAGCATTTAGTTATTTTGCATCCTCGTCCTTTACGATCAGTGATCAGAAAGGGACCGGCAAAGTCAGTACCCACAATGCTAAATGGGAAGTCAGGCTCAACTCGGTCATTTGGTAAATCACCCATTATATTTGACATAGTTTCGCCCTTAAATCTGCGACAAGTGTGACAATTGCGGGAGACATCTCGGGCTAACTTCCGACCACCGATAGGCCAATAGCGGTCTCGGATTGAAGCGAGTAAATGCTGAGGCCCTGAATGTAGGAGTAGAATATGCTGATTTTGAAAAATTAATTTAGTTAGATGGTGATTTGACTTTAATACAATGGGGTGCTTTTTCTCGTAGGGGTAAGTTGATTTATTTAGGCGTCCTCCGACACGCAGAATTCCATCTTCATCAAGAAATGGATTAAGAGAGCAAAGAGGATCATTTGTTTTTAGGGGTTTGTTTTTATGTAAGATTTGAATAATATTGGGAAAAGATTCGTTTTGAGCTACTTTGGTCAAAGCTTTCATAGCTTTAGTGAGTTCCACCACTTGAAGAGCAGCTGTCTGTCTGTTAGTGGGATTTTTGCAATTATGCGCGAATCTGAAAACTCTGGCGTAGGTTCTTTGTAGGGAAGATAGTTTAGAAAAATTTTGAAAATGAATTGTGGGGACTAATTCAGCCTGAGCCTCCGCCACTAAAGCGGGATTCGCTTTAATATCAGGCAGTTCAATGTGTTCAGAAGGGGGGAGCGGGGGGAACGAGAACTTGTCTGTTTGAAGAAATGATGGACCATGCCACCATAAATCACAGTCTTCAATATTGTTGGGGTCTAAATACCGTGTGCCTCTCGACGCAAAGAGAGAGTTTTGAATAGTAGGACCTACCATTTGGAGATCATTGACTGAGAAGTTTGACTGAGTAGGCTCCGAGGCATTAAACACAACTCTGATAGGAGAAGATTCGCTCTTTTCCTTTAGAACTGGGTGATGGGGGAGAAAGTAGGAGTTGGGGGGCCTTTGTTCTGATGACTCAGATAGATGGCCGAGATCAGCGTATTCATGAATGAATTCAGAATAGAGGCGCTTAAGCTCAGGATTTTTCTTGAATCGAGACTCGAGATTTAGGAACCGCTTCTTTGCAGTATAGTAAGAATCGCCGAGGCAATCTCGTTCATCTTTTAGGGGAATTCCTACACAAAAGCGACCATCACTTTCTCTACGTGTGTTAGTCAGATAGTGAAGTTCACAACGTTTTTCTTCGTCAGTGTAGGGTTGAACCTTAGGAACACTTTCTAGTTCCCAAAATTTGGATAATTCGAGTTCTAGTTTAGGCAAGTTGTCTTTCATTAGGAGATTGCAAATTATAGGTTTATTAGGAGATTTTGGTGGTTGTTTTATATGTATGGTAGGTAATGGACCTGCGATGAGCCATCCAAGCTTAGAGCTTCGTAGTTTGGGTTTATTTGAACCTAAAGATTGCTGGTTATTACCGATCAAGTCCCAAAATAAATCCGCACCGATAAGCATGTCAATAGGGGATGGTTCGTTGAAGCTGGGGTCTGCTAACTCGAAGTTAGTTAGGTTTAGGTGAGTTACGTCAAACTGAGCTTTAGGTAGTTTTTCAGTTATTGTCTTCAAGACTAGACAATACATAGTTGCTTTGAATGACGATGTGTTTGACTGTAGTTGAAGAGCACAACGCTCAGGGGTTAGGTTTAGGCTGTTATTACCAATAGCAACAATACTGACATTTGTTGGCTGAGGAACCAAGTTGAGTCTTTGCTTTACACTTTCAGTGATAAAGGACGATTGGCTCCCGCTATCTAGCAAAGCGCGAGCGGTAATGATTTCATTAGTTTGGGGATTGGATAGGCGCACCTTGGCAGTGCAAAGTAGAATTTCTTGCGAAGACAATGCTGACATCGCAACAGAAGTGGTAGGAGTGGGGGGAGATGGGGTATTAGAATTGACATGTAAGAGGGAGTTATGTCTCTTCTTACATACACGGCAGGAACCCGGAAGCTTGCAAGCTTGCGAATAATGGCCGGGTCTTAGGCAGTTGTGACACAACTTGAGGGATGTTACTACAGAAGTTCTATCTTCGGGAGATTTTGCTTTGAACAAAGAGCACTCATAGATGCGATGATTGCACTTGCACACAGGGCATTGATGGTTGGAACTGGTGGAAACATTTTCCACAGAAGTCGCAATAAATGATTTCGCTTGGGTTTTAGGTTGAGGCAATTGATATTGTTTGGGTTTGGCTGACCAATCAATTTTATTCCGATTAACAGTCTCAAGAACGTCGGCACGATTTTTTAGAAAGGTAAAGAAGTTTTCTAATGAAGGTATCTCAGGCAATGTATTACGATGCTCTTCCCATTTAAACATTGTGTTGTTGTCCAGCTTTGCCGTTAGGATATGAATAATTAGAACGTCCCATTGGTCGGTAGGTAGTCCTAGTGTGCTGAGGGCACGTAAATTTTTTGTAACATGGTCGATAAGGTATTTTAGAGATTTGTCAATTTCACGGAAAGATTCAACGTTAAACAGAGAATTTAGGTGGTTAGTAATTAATTGTCTCTTGTTATCATAACGGTTGCAGAGGATTGACCAAGCTTCATGATAGTTTTGATCAGAAACTTCTAAGTTACTAAGCACTCGCGCAGCTTCGCCTTCCAAATAGGAATTAAGATAATGAAACTTGTGTATGTTTTTAATTTTACTATTATCGTGAATCAACGACGAATACGTCTCTTTGAATTCCAGCCATTTAAAATAAGTACCATCAAACCGAGGAATGTGAATGACTGGGAGCTTAAAACTCAAAGGTTCACAATCATTATTGTCATGATGATTACAGGCATGGGAATGTGAACAAGTAGAAACACGATTGTCTTCCCGTTGGGAGGGGGCGCTGTTTGACTGAATTATATTTTGAGCTAAAGCGATGCAAGTATCAAATTCTTGTTCGATTAGATCGCGAGTAGTTAACTCAGTTGACTGATTAGATTCATTTAGTATCTCTATTTGGCTCTGCAACTCGTCAAACTCAAGGAATAATGCTTCTATTCGTGACAACTTCATAGCAAGCTTGCTGATTTCTACAGCTGAAACTACTTCTAAAGGCACAATAGAATCGACATACAACTTAAATTTAGTTACGCGACCTTTAATGGATCCACGTTTCACGTTTAAATCTTTAAGTTTTACGTCAGTAGTCATTTTGTAAGAAATTGTCACGAAGTATTAGATTACTAAAGAAATAGTAAACAAAAGGTACGATACGCTCCTCGTTCCAACGGTAGTAGTAGCAGCGGCGCCGGTTTCTTATCAGCAAGAGGACCGGCACGAAGACAATGGCTGACGTCAGGGGCAGGTAGCGGCTAGGTAGGAATGCGCCCGCGCGTAGCCGCGTAGATGCGTTCGTAGGCACTGGAATCACCGTTAGAACAAGCGGAAGACAGCTGGTTGCGATAGGTAAAGGGACTTTATGATAGCAAGGGGCAAGGACTTTATGATTCTGTTTCGAAGGATATATTATTTGTATGCAAAACAGTTAAACAAAGTAAGCGAAGAGTGCAGATGCAAGTAGCAAGCTACATTACGTTGCGATTGAATTGCAAGGTCAAGCAACGATAACTATACTTATAGCGTCTACTTGGGTGAATTTGTGCGATAATTTAGTTTAGATGCAGACTTAATCCTATTTAGCAAAGAGACGAATATGTAATTTATGCTTTAGACTTAGTTTAAACTCACTTGAACACTTTTGGTAACTAGAACAATGCAAGAACACAGATTGAAGGGGCACTAGGATAAGATAATAATAGGAACGGGCTCACAATCGGGTTGGTCGACAAGCGGAAGCGAAGATTCCAACGTAGGCGTTGTTAACTGGCTGCTTTGTACTGAAATTCTTCTCATGAAGCTTCCTTAGGCACCGACCATCCTTAAGTATTTTTGGGAGTTTGGACCGACTAGACTTCTCGTTGTGAAGCTGCAGGTCCTGTCACGGTCGCCACTTTTGTTCCGTATAATTCGGGGAACAAAGAAATACGTTACTAGGTATTGAATTTGGTATAATAGTAATTTTACAGTTATTAGTATAAATTTAGATGTAAGATATTTTGTTATAATTAAATAGCGTGGACGTGCTTCCACTGGAACTTGTTGTTGAGTTGTGAGTTGGCATCGTCTTCCACGTCGTCGGCCGGGCCTTGCTGGATATCGCGTGATGTGTGGAGGTATCTATTGGCCAACAGCGAAATGACGTGATGGTTGGGCCCTGCGATTGGTTCAAGCAGAGGGCGTCATAATGTTAGAGGACCCGTAGATGCTATGTAGTATTCTGTGGATAGCTCTTGGAGGGGCCGCGGCGTAGACACCTACCATTTATTAATTAAGAACGGCTGGACCGATTTTTATGATCTTTACTTTGTTAGATTCGTCTCCGTTCCGAATAGCAGAATAATTATTAATACATGGGGGAAAATCAGTAAACAGAGATAAAAATTATAATTAATTTCTCATACATTTTTGCCAGGGCAACGTCTAACTACATTTAAACGGGTCTGTACAAACTAAGAACTAACTGTTTGAGAGGTACTTCGGAAACTGTTAGTATCGTTTGTCATGACGGTTATATTGCACAAGACCAAACGCGGGTAGTTGGAAAACTTGGAAACAACACCTGCCGCTCCGGACGGCGATTCTCCAGTCTTCTCGTGACCACGTTTGATGTAACTCGCCCGAAACCTCGAGGTATGTCAAAATTGTATATTTTGATATTTGTTTGTGCGTGAATTAGACCCGTTTAAATCTAGTTAAATGTATTTTATCTCCGCGGAACTTCTAGGACAACGTCTGTCGAGCCAGCTAGTAAGCATTAGAAATGAGTCATTTTGGCTGGACCGCTTAGCAAGCGGAGGGTCCGGATTTGTTTGCCGAACTTAAATTATGCACTCTCCGCGGCGTGAGTTTGGCTCTTACCTTTGTAAAAGTATAATGATACCCATCAGGATTCACAGTAGGGAAGATCCGCCAGTCAAACTGGTCTCTCATGGCTGTGATGTTGGGGTCGTTGCTCGTCAGCAGCTGGTTTATGAAGTAAGTGGTCGTGGCTGGCGTGATCCACTCCCTGGCATGGATTCCTGGAGGAATCAACTTGTATTTTAAGCTGGCCGAAAACTATAGATTATGAGTAAAAAAAACGGTAGGTACAGGATTTTTAAAGAAGGTTCTTTATTTCAGTCCTATGTTGGTTTTGCTTGGAAGCCGACAAAGTCTGCGGCTGGAACGACCAGACCGATGCCCTCGGAAACACGGAGCGATGAAAATCTGCACATACGCTGTTATTAAAGGCATTGGTCGAAGATCGAACCCAGTACCCGTGGGATTGAAAGACGACAAGCCACCACTCTGCCACCAGCGTTGACGATAAAGAAACAAAAGCCAACAAGTAAACTTGTTTACTGCAGCGCTTGTCAAACACAGGTACCCACCTGATTCAATGAACATAACGGGTTTGTCATTGTGGTCCTTCGGACTGTTTATCCTGAGGCCCAATATTTGCCTTCCTTCGTAGCTCTCGCCTCCTACTATCACTTCGGTCAAGTCCGGGAACGCTCGGCTTGTGTTTTGTAGATAATTGTATATCTGAAATAACTCGGCGTTCACAAAAATGACTTCAACAAACAAAACTTCAACAAAATTGACTTGCAAGTTTTACCAATACTAAAGCAGTAAATTATAGCGTGTTAAAATGGTACAAATGAAGTCCGCTGTGGTGTCGATAGTGAATAGTGGTCCATTTATGTCCATGTATCTCCTATCCAAGATTGATTGATCGATCTTGGATTGCTGCCTATCGTTCGATCGATTTCCAACCTACGTGCCTTTAAGTATAAACCAATCCACGGATCGGTTATTGGCATATAAATGGATTGTGATATCAATCCCAGATAGCAAAATTTGGATTGGATTGATTATTAATTTCGGCCGTTAAAGTTTAAGAAAACAATAAATGAAAATTATCCTAATCCATATGGGCCATAATATATGGGCCTATTAAAATTACCATCGGACTTTTGTTTATCGATCTCTATTAATATCGTCATGTTCCACGGTGTGTTTAACTTACATCATCAACATCGTAGTAGGCGTTCCATGAAAACTGTTTGTCACGCGGCGATACCTTCTCCGAAAGGATTATCCTGCGAACAAGAGATTATTCACGCCCATTGTAATGAAAATTTCTCACGGGCTTCTCTATGATTGATGATTTGAAACTACTTGATGTATCGCAGAGTTTTAACAAAATTCGAAAATATTTAAGGGGTTTAGACCTTATTTCTTTTTAAGGAATAACATATTATTTTTCTTTTAGGCATAAGACTACTAGTATTTTTTTGGCAGACTTACTGTGAATAGTCTTCGATAATGAGTTTCGTTTTCAGCTGAGCGATGTCGGCGATTTCTTCGAACACTTTTCCTACTGATGGTGGAAGAAGAACATGCGCTTTAGAGCTCATGTGCTCATGGAAAGGTACATCCTAAAACAGACAAACAAATAACATAAGGGATTATTCCAGAAATCCCCTGGCAGTATCCCCTGCGCAGGGGATTTCTGGACTTTTTGTCACTTTTTCCACTGCGCGTGTAGTTTTCGCATGGAAAAATGGACAAGCAGTCCAGAAATCCACTTGACCATTTATTATGGATGGCAGAAGAAACAAAGCCTCCTTGTATCCTATGCAATCCTGGTGCTTCTCATATAAATATGTTTGCTCTGGTGACTATAAATCAAATAGTATATATGTGTAATTTATGCTATTTATTACACACTACGCTATACTTTACCATGGACTTAGTAATTCATGCAGCCGCCATGACGCCAATGGCGGGCCGCAGGCGACGGCGCGTGCAATAGTCTTTGAATGAATGAAGGGTGCCCGAATTTCCTCATCAAAGGTAAAGCGTTGTTAAACCTACTTACCCTGGCAATTAAATCAGTCGAGGTTAAACGTGCGTGATGAAAATATTCTATTGAAATCATTGATATCGATCGGCATAACGCGGCTACATAATATTGTGCGCGTGAAGCATGTACGTATGGGCAGATCGGCGGCACGACTTTAATATTTTCCTCGCATTTGCCGCCAAGGCATCTTCCTGTTTCCTAAGTTCATGATCCTACTAATATTATAAACGCGAAAGTTTGTAAGTATGGATGGATGGATGGATGGATGGATGGATGGATGGATGGATGGATGGTGGATGGATGTATGGATGGATGTTTGTTACTCTTTCACGTAAAAACTACTCAATGGATTTTAATGAAATTTTACAATAATATAGCTTACATATCAGAATATCACATAGGCTACAATTCATAAAGATATATCGTATATTATCCAAACGTGGGTGAAACCGCGGGGCGCAGCTAGTACTTACATAATTTTTTGTCACATATTTTATCAATTTCTCCAATCCACTCCTCTCCCCGGACACTTCGTACAACTTGTAGTCCTTGTAAGATTTGTATTCGTTCACAAGGAGCGTGTGTGACGCATGTACCAAACAAATAAACGTTAAACAATAACTGAAGTATGACATTGTACGGCTATTACTAGGTTCAGTAGATAAGTGGCGGTTGCCCTCATGTTGCACCTATTTATTATGTAAAGATAACGATTGACTCTACCTGTATATTTATCAATTACTGTCCGCGTGTCTGTTTGCTGGTTAGTCTGGAATTATCTAAATTATTTTACAAAAAAAATCAAAAATGACAATTTTCTCTTCCTCATTCTTGAACTTATGACATACATTTAAATTATACGAGTCAAAAACAGCATTACTAGTCCTATATTTAAACTTACAAAATATCTTGCCGTGAAAATAATAATAAAGTACCTACCTACTTGAGAAACAAGAACTCTTTCACTTGGCGCAGTCGTTAGGATAATATGCAAGCATCGTCGCAAACAACCACGTATCACCAATTTCCAGAATTGGTATTCAACGAGTGTACACGTAACAGATATGTGAGTGCAAATACTATGTCTAGGTTATTGTACGTTATGTACCAATAATCTGTTGATTATGTTGAGTATCTCGAGTATATGCAATGTTCAAGTGCGGGTGCATTAACTAACACTTAAAATAGTATTAGGTATTATTGTCGTTTCAATATTATTTGCCTCTTGAGGATATTTTATTGTAAGCGTATCTTTGGCTACTATAATTTTGCTTTTACAAACGGAAAGATGCATATGGAAACAAAATGCCTTAGGCCAAAAAAGGCATTGTTGGGAGTTCCACAGAATTCCGTACTGTAAGTATTTATACCGTAAACGAAATTGAGTTTAAAATAAAACAATTTTGTAACATTGATACAAATACGTTGGTAACGAATCGTGAGCGGCACGAGTGACGCCCGTCGACCACAAACCGTTTATACCCAGGCTTCCTTGAGCAATTCATGAAATGGCTGTTCCTTGTAATTCAGGAGTGCCGCTCTTCAACCTTCAAACGTTAAATGCTGCTTAAATATAATAGGCACTGAAGTCTGTAAGGGTATTACATCTTAAAAAATGCCTTGAGGGCGTTGGCCGGTGAGGTAGATTTAGGTTTTTCAAGTGGTTTCAAGGAGGTTCTCTTTATAAGTTTCGTTACACATCACATTTTTTATTATGGATGGGTCTTTAGGTTCGTTGATGCGACATAACCGATTATCAAGGAGAACAAACAAATTGTATGACTATCGACGCCAGAGACATTGTTATTGGTATCGTGTCTATAGGTTATAGTCCCAAACACACATTGTGTAATTCTACAAACATAATCCAAATAATTCAAAGTCCAAACCTTTATATATGAAAGTACCATTTATACAATTTAAATGCCTTGAATCGTCTTCTATTTTCTATTCTATTATTGCACCTCGCAAATAAAGCTTTATTACAAACAGGATCTTAAAAATATATTTAGGTAAATTATGAAATCTACCCGACAATTCGTAATATTCCTCTCCCATCACGCTTTGAAATTGGAATATTTCACGTTCAAGAAGTCCTACTAAACATCGATATTAATGTCTTTGTTAAAAAAATCTGCCCCAATCTAATGTTAGTCGCGCTGCTATCCGCTATAACCATGATACTATATACTTAATATGTTCGCATAATGATGGGAAATCGAGCGAGTGTGCAATTTTGTAGTTACGTTCGATTAAGTCAAGGCAAGTTTAAAGATAAAGAGTTAAAAATCATCGCACCACTTCATTGTATCTTGACACCTCACTATGCTACGATCTGTAAGTTTTTCCAAATGTTAGGTAGGTACTATTTACATTAGGTATTACGTCTGCATTACAAACTTTGAAGAAGACGAAATCCACGGAAATCAACCGGAGTGCACCGTGCAAGACTAGCCAACGAAAACACGAGCCCCACTATTTCCAGCAGACCCGAAGGGACCGTGCCTCGCAAAACTGTCATAGCTCGAAAATTTTATAACGCGTTAGCTTGATCGCTTGAAGGAAAATGTTGCGCTGAAATATGGCTAGGGCACGTTGGATGAATTTGTTTCACTGTAGCTGTGACGAATTCATTAGGAGAGGAAGTCAACGGAGATATTATTGGCTGGAAGAAAAACGTATACCTACAGTCACAGAAACAATTAAATAACTAGTAAATTTATCAATTAATTAGCTCATAAAGTTATGAGTGCAGACGAGCAATCATTGCAGTGCCCTTTACTAATGTGGGGGTTGAAAAATAGTGTATTATTAGAATTTGTTAGTAAGTATACCTACACTATTTTTAAAACCGCCACATGTCTTACGGATTTCCCGTTGCTTAAAGCTTGATCGTGTGCTATATCAGTAAGAGAAAAAGACAAAGAGAGAGCAGAGGAAGAAAGGGGAAGTCACTTTACTCCCCCGCCCCCTCAACAACAACATTTATTCAACATAATAAGTATATATTTCAGTTTAGTTGGTAAAACAAGCGCGTCAAATAAATAAACCCTAAAACCACAAAGACGGCAAGCTCCCAGCGGATTCGAGATTGTGAAGCCATCCTTCTTAAGACCCTCGGGATGAATTTCAATATAGGAGAAAACCGACATTTATATATGTGTGTGTTCCTAAAATATAAGGGTGACAGTCGCTTGAAAGCGGGCGTTCGGTTAGTTCTGGGGTTTATGATAAAGGCTGTCATTGCGCTGAATTTAACATGATACGGCAGTGTGATATCGATAATTTAATATAAAAGAAAATTGAAAAACGGAGGTATGGACCTGCAATGCCCGTGTTGCGGATGCCCATATTGCCCATAGGCGCGGGTGGGGACCCGAATTACGCGAATTAGAAACCTGTCCAGAGGCCCTTGGGAGGTTTGATAAACTCTGATGACACCAGAGACCACTACCTCGACAAACAAACGTTGAACTAGATAACAATTATACATTAATTTTCCTTGATTACTTTGAAATTGAAAAATGTTGTTATCGGTAAGCATTTATAAATAAATGAAGTGAATTAGTGAATGAAGTTTATGAATTACATCTTGAAATCTAGGACACTTTGATAAGTGCGAAACGCTACATAGCGATAACTTACCCACTTCGACGGTGGACTGCTCGGGGAATCTGAAAGGGTTATTTGGGTCCTCACAGAAAAAAAATCACCAAATCAGAATCCAGAATCGTAATATTATTATGTATACCTACTCTATACGTACGTTATAATAACGCATGTATATTGTATAATCTGCTACTTCTGAATGTATACATGATGTGTTTATGGGTTTTAAAAGCCACGGCGACTATTCATATTAGGTAGTTATTTCATACTATTTTTCTTAATTATTTTTTTCATTTGACTGTGTAAGTGTAGGCCGGTCCAATATTTTGACTGAAGGGATTGCTTTTATAATTATAACTCAAACCATGAATTGTTAAATTGTTTTTCTACGTTTTTCTAAAACTATATTTGGCCATTATTACAAGCTTTTATTTAACTTACTGGATAAGTATTAAGTATGGTTAGAGAACTACATCTCATCATCATCACTACCTCTTAGTTCAGGTCACAATATAATATTCTGGAGACAACAAACTGATCTGATGCTAGATCTATATGGTGTAGGTAGTATTATTATTATTTATAATCTACTGCTGGATATCGGCCTCTCGTTTGAGCATCCTGTAAGACGCATCTTTGCCCTCTGTACCTACGCGTCTATGTTATTCAACCTCGATCTGACATTTGATCTTGATCCGAGGATATTTCTATCAACAATCTCTCTTATTTTTTGACTAAAAAATCATTAATATTCAAAGAAAATAACAATGACATAACTGGCTAAATTCGACAAAACATTTCTCTATGCCCGCGGTCTTGGCTGACTTTGGTAACTTTCTGCATAATTTGTTTAAATCGAATGTGGCCCACGGGAGTCTGGTAAACAACTTTTCTTGTTTCGCCGTCGCTGTTGCCAAATAAATGTTTATCCGTTTAGTACAATAAGTGGTTTTTACACAAAACGATACGATTACGTAATCTACTGCAAAGGACCTATGCATAAATACGTATTAACGGCTAGGTTTGTCGCGAGCCGCTAGGCGGGCGGAGCGACGACGCGACAAGACGGAATGACTGAGTACGGGATCCATTTAACCCCTAGGTTTACAAGAATATGTTAAACATCGTATCGCCCTCTGTAAGTGCAGGCAATGAGTTCTTGAATTATATACACAGGTAGGTAATTCTCTATCCCTTTCTCCAATTCTCCTTGGATTGTATTGCGTTCCAATAAAGTAGGTGGAATGCTTTATAACTTTAAAAGTTATTTAACTTTATCTCTAGGGAGTATACGCTCCAAGATTTACCAGTTTATGCTAATTTAAATCGTAACAGTGAAACATTTTAATGGTTATGCTTTTTAATCGACTGTGGGACAAAGGGCTGTGGGGAAAAGTGTTATCGTGTATTTAATTGTATTATTAGTCTTATTTGATTACGTTCCAAATTATAAGCTTTATTTACACGATCATTAAAAAGTGATGTTTAATTATTCTAAAAGTCTAAACTGAACTGACACAATGATAAGAATTGAATTAATTAAAATAGTTGGCGACGCGTCGCCGTCTTTTCGGGCCTCGTTATTATATTCCAAAACTTTACGAATTTCATGAACGTGATTTTTTTAGTTAGATAGTCATTCTTGAGGTCACTGAAATAGAAATGAAAATTATTCTTTTTTTATCATAGTCAACTTGATATCGAAGTACGAGTATAAAAACACTGTTGATGAGAAATATTTGCGGGGAAACATGAACGTAAAGCCTATATTATAATATAAAAGAAGAGGGCAGTGTGGTACTCGAAAGTGCCAAAAACAGACACTCCCAGACTCCATTCACTTCATTAGAGAACAATATGTGCCGGCGCCGGCCTGGAGTGGACGCAGGCTTAGATTGGTTAATTAAACGTCAAAAAGCGCTTTTTTTCTACGGGTAGCCCGGCTTCAGAAGCGCTTTTAATTACGTTTTTTACAGATTATATGACCGATACACTCCAATTCGAAGGATGTGACCTTTTTGAGAATATGTGAGTGAGTGATTGTTATGTTTCGTAAAAACTTCATAAAGAGGTTTGAAACATCAGATTAATCTTTTATCTGAGTTTACAACTATCCATAGTTACCCGCAGAAGGCAGATAGGAAGGGTTGAAGTTGAAGTTGACATTTAGAAATATTGTGGCCGATAGGTACTGAATGTAGGTAACAAAATGTCAGTAAATAACTTTTACCAGAAACAAAAAGAAGTAAGGTAAAAGAACTAGTGGTGTGGTGATTCAAGATTTTGACAATTATGAGGTGTACATTGATGCGACTTAAAGAAATTACGTCGTCGCTACAAAATATATAATACCTCAATTAAAGGGTATGGAAACTGAAATAAATAAAATAAGACCGTCAGTGTATTATGTATTTTCCAACGAACCCCATTTCACTCCATTTCGCCCATCGGCAACCCCTTCGAGTAAGTAATTACTCTAACGGAAGAAACCTCAAAAAAGGGAAACGGGTTCCATTCAACAGTTCACTCCTCGTTATTTCGGTTGGAGCTATTTAATTGTGTGTAGTACAAAATAAATATAAATATGTATTATTATGTAATGTTACTAATATGAAAAATTCGCAGTTTGTTGCCATCACACGTCACGGCGCAACGAATTTTACCTAATGATGGTTACTTTGTTTATCTGGAATCAGATATTTTGACGTCACAGAAATGTGAATGAAATACGTTACAGTCATGGTTATAGTAAAATTTTGTTAGTAAAGCTAAATAAATAATAGTGACGTGTTTTGATGCTTCGACTTTTGTCACTCCGCTAGATCCTGTTTTGAGTAAAACGTTGAAGATAAAATACAGTCAAAAATACACCTTATGTCAGTAGATACGAATTGTAATAATAATTTTATTCCCTTTCCCCCAAAGAGCATTTCAACACCTTCTCACCTAATACCATATTTATAATGTCTTATTGAAAATTCGCGAAGAACTGGAAGTTTTGTTTACTCTGCGCCCGGGGACCCCTCAGTTATTATCACCCGCGCGTGAGGTGCTTCCAAATAATGCTATTACAATAGGGGGACTCTCAAATTTTCGTTATTTTTATGAAAAACCTTATCCATGAATGTATTATGAAAAATATTGGAGCCTAAAATGGACTGTACAGTTTGGAGGTAAACAAAACAACTAAAAGAAAAAAAATGAAAATGGAAAATTTATTGGTGGCACTGCTACATGTCTACAAAACTACAACACTACAAAATAAATTTATAAGTTTTAAGATTCGTTAAACTCATCATACCTTTCTAGAAGACATTGTTTTAAATTTAGTTTGAATGTCGTTACGGAAGCTGCACTTACAATGCTGTCAGGTATTTTGTTATACACTGATGGCCTTGCCACATTAATAGACATTTCTGACTTACTCAACCTGTAGACTCTGCTTTTCAAAGTATTTGGTAAAAGCACTTTGCGTAGCAACATCTACGGTCTTACCACAAAAGATTGAAACTAGAGTTGAACTGATGAGTCTAAATATTTTCTCCAGAACTCAATAACAAATTCATAAGGAAAATACTAAGGAATGCCAGGATTGAGTAAGAAAACGTGACGTCGATTTTGTCGAACGAAATTTCAGAAATATCTGTTTAACTCTGGTCTAAGCTATTGTGGTAAAGCCGCTTTTGTGTTTGTATTACTTGTGCTCCGCGGTTTCACCTGCATTTACTACTTATCCGCGGGTGAAGACACGGGCCGTAGCTAGTTCTAAAATGAAAGTAGCTTAAGTTACATCAGCTGTCTTCCAGTGAAATTCCCGTCAAAATCGGCCCAGCCGTTTCAGAGATTAGCCAGACAAACAACAAACAGACAAACGATTGGGTTTGCCATAAGTACCGTAAATACGTTAATATGCATTTAGTAAAAAGCTGTTTATCAGAAACTACAAACAGACACTTTTATTTATTTGTATTGATTTATTACAATATCATTGTTTTGTTGATGTAAACATTGAAATTATATTTAAATGTACCTATATTATTTCTAGTGTATATTCACTTTAGAGCTAACCGTCACAGTCCGTTTTAAATTAAATAAATACCAACCCATTATAATAATTATGTGAAAGAGAAACACTCCCAGCACGAAGTAGTCCTAGAAATAGACTAGCAATTAAGTAGAAAGTGGATGAATGTCCCGTCTAATTAAGTTAACAAAGACACGCAAATATTTAATCAAGTCGACAAGGGTGGTTAGGCTTAATAAAGAACCTAGGACAAGGCCCTAGTGCAGAGGAGTCAGTGTAGCGACTTCCTATCAACCTCAAAATCGCCTTTTACAACTTCTGTTTCAGTCTCACTTTTTTCCATCTCACTCTTTTATATTATTTCATAGTGTTCTCTTGGCTTTCTTCACTTTCTGCTTTCTGTATTTTTATTTTTATTTTGTTGATTCTTTCTTATTTTATTTTTGTATTGTTGATTTCTGTATTTTTATTTTGTTGATTCTTTCTTATTTTCCTTTTGTATTGTTGATTAAAATTGGTTTTCGTATCATCTGTCACTCACTGACCATAATAATTATAATATTTAATCCTTGAACCTGGAAGTTTAGATCCTAAGATCGATCTTTATAGCTAGTAATAGTAAAATACCTACTGGTCCGACTTCTGCGTGTTTTACACTGTTGATTGAATTAAACTAGGCCGGTAGTTAAAGGTTAACCGCCATATAAATAGAGGTTATAAACAAAGGTTTAGGATAGTAGGATATACTTGTAAGTATAAACTTATAATATATATGGAAGTTAGTATGTTTCCATGTTTTTTACTCAATTGCGCAAAAGGGACTAAACGGGTTTTAATAATATTTGGTTGGTAGATGGATGAAGCCACATTCGGGGTCGTGGGTAAAAACGCGGGCACAGCTAGTTAGAGGTTATAAAATAAATTATTATTTAACAAAGTAAAATTTTATATACTTAAATGTAAATAATAATTATAATATGTTTATATAACTCTTTACACACAAAACATATAACAAGACAAAAGGTTAAATGAATAATATGGGTTGTTGAAGCCGCTTCATTGTTATTGAACGAAATAAGTAATATACCTATACTTATTTTGATAACGTAGTTTCGTTTTTGAACGTACAAATTTAGTTATCGACAGTTTAGAGGGTAGTTTGTATCGATTTATTATGTTCAGATTATTTTAAGCAAACAATGAGGGTAGTTTTAAGTCGTATTTGCCGCTCGCTGGTTCACCCACCAGTTTTCAGCCCACGCCGGAGCTGGGAAGCACGCTTGCTACCAGAGATATCTCGACTGCTCAAGTTTGCAGCCCCATCGCTAGGGCTTCGTCGGTTCGGTAGTGTCATAGTGTGGTGCTACTATAAACCTTTCGTGTGGAACATAATATAAACAATAATACACTTTACTGAACGGCGCCGTCTAACCGAGGACTGAGCTGGAAATCTGTGAGTAGGCTTTGCGTTCATTACTCCTTACTGCGATATTAAAAGACTAAATTGACTGTATCGAATTGGATATCAACACCTGACTAACGCTCTTTCGACTCATGAAAGAGCTAATCACCGTGTTTTTTTTCGATGAATTGAAATTATAAGAGCAGATGAAACATAAGAATGTTTGCGACGTTTAATCTTCCAAGATAAATAAAGGTTTCTCAGCATACAAAGCCTTTTACGTTACATAACCTGCAGCATCGTTGTTTGCTTTTCTGTAATTTCATTCGTCATACCTAGACATTGGATGGTAAGTATATATATATATATACTCTCTGTAAAGACTGTGTACGTGAAAAATGATACTGGCTGTCCCACACCCCTCGACATTAATTGAAACCACGTCACGTACCCTACTCAACGGTGTCTAGGGATATCAAATATTTTGATGATTTTTAGATGGACTATAAGTTCATTTCTTCAAAAAACTAGATGGGTATTGTAAGAATTCTTATTTCGAGCAGTTTAATAATGAAAATATTATATTTATATTTTTTTGTTAATTTTTTTTTTTAAGTTTACAAAACGAGGTACCACTTAATTAATTTGGAAGAGTTGTGGTTTATGTAAAATAAATATATAATAAATTAGTATTATTTTGCTACTTTTTTAAAATTCTAACGTACCTATGTAAATAATATTTTTTTTACATGCCAGAAATTTAATAACTTACATTTGTAGCAAGTTATACGAGGGTGAATCAAAAAGTTCTTAGAAGTGCATATATATGAAACCTTTTTGGATCAAGTTCGATATTCAAATTAAAGAGTGTCTATCACACTATATTTATGCAGACTGTCACTTGTTTTTGTCAGTTCGTTCGCATGTAATAAATTTTTTTGTGCAACGAGTTGCTAAAAAGTCAAAATTATGGATAAAAGTGAGTTACGTGCGGTGATAAAATATCTCAGTTTGAAAAAAATGTCTACGAAGGAAATTTTTTTGGACATTCAGCAGACATTAGGGGGTGATGCTGTACCCTATTCTACGGTTGCGTACTGGGTGGCTGAATTTAAAAGAGGTAGATCAAGCTGTAAAGATGACCCGCGTTCTGGGCGGCCTTCAACCTCCGTTACAGAAGAAAATGTCAAAAAGGTTGAGAATCTGGTTTTGGAAGACAGAAGAATGACTATAAAACATATAGCTGAGATCCTAAAGATATCTTTTGGTAGCGTTCAATCCATTTTAATTGATTCACTGGGGTTCAAAAAAGTGTCTGCAAGATGGGTGCCACGAATGTTAACCGACGAAAACAAAAAGCGACGTTTGGAAATTTCCAAGCGTAATCTCGAAATGTTCCAGCGTGATTCGGATAATTTTTGCCGTCGTCTTGTCACCATGGATGAAACGTGGGTCCACCATTTTGATCCTGAAACTAAAAGACAAAGCATGTCTTGGAAACGACCATCCTCTCCATCCATTAAGAAATTTCGAGTTGCTCCTACCGCTGGCAAAGTTATGGCCTCTGTGTTCTGGGATAGTGAAGGAATCCTTTTTATTGATTACATGCCAAAAGGCCAGACGATTACTGGACCCTATTATGCAAATTTAATCCCGAAAGTGCGTGAAGCGATTAAAGAAAAACGTCGTGGAAAACTGTCGTTGGGCGTGTTGTTCCTTCAAGATAACGCTCCTGCTCATCGATCGGAAGTTGCGCTCAACGCAATCCGCTGTGCTGGCTTCAATCTCCTTGACCACCCACCATATTCTCCGGACTTAGCCCCAAGTGATTTTCACTTATTTCCAAAATTAAAAGAGGAAATTCGTGGAACAAAATTTCACGATAATGACGCGGTTATAGCTGCCGTAGAGGACTTTTTCGAGAGTCAAGAAAATAATTTTTTTTCACAAGGAATAAGGAAGTTAGAAACGCGTTATTCTAAATGCATTGCATTGGAGGGAGATTATGTAGAAAAATAAAATATTATTATTTAAATCTTTGCATTTTTTAATATTGATTCCAAGAATTTTTTGATTCACCCTCGTACTTAATGTTTTACCCGCCCGCGAGTTACCGCGACCGAGCACTTACTTACGAGGTAGGTACAGTATTACGAAGCTTAGACAGAAGCGGCTATGCTATCAACTCAATCCCCGTCACCTGAGCAAGTTTTACTAACACCCAAAACTGAAAACTGTCTAGATTCTTGAACTTCGGGCGGGTGTCACATTACAAGTTCACTGTTTAACTTCACTCGTTAGTTTTAATCAAGTGACTTATGTCATCTTATGTTATGGGAGGATTAACTTCGGTAACTTGATAAGCTGATGTTGGATGTTGAATCGAGGGTTAGAAGGTCGAGGCACGAGCACTTGGCCTATAGCTTAATTCTCTATTCGAATTAACTTTCGTTTCTGATCTCACGTTTCTTTTTTCTTATTTTTCTGAGAAATAGTTTCCAGTGCCTGTTTTAGGCACTGTTTTAGGTCTTGTTTCATTAAATAATTCACAAGTAATATAATTAGGAATGCCAGGATTGAGTAAGAAAACGCGATTTTGTCGAACGAAAACTTAGAAACACCTGTTTAACTCTGGTTAAACTTTTGTGGTAAGACGGATAATGTCTAAATTAGTTTTTCAAAAAATCCGGTTTTTGGTCCCATTTTTCTCTTATCGGCTCATCTAAGCAATAATGAGCGTACGCGGACTGTCTGTCATCTAACTAATTGAATTCCCTCTATAAGCGACACGTTAGCTTAGCAAAGCCACGTCTCAAACAAAAGTTAGATTAGTTCCGTTGTGCTCTACTTCCGAACCGAACTAAAGCGAACTGAAGTTCGGATCGGCTTTTTAATAGGGAGTAGGTCGCGACTACCTACCGAGCTTGTTGGTCGTGGCGAGTTAGAACTATTAGAGGTGTAAAAGTAACGAAACAAAGCGTACCCGCGTGTATTCGTTACTTTGACAATGAGTACTCGTTACTATCGTATCGGTTCCCGTTACTTCCGTATGATACCTCATAACATGCTATAATGCTTAAGGAGTCGTATCGAATAGAGTCGCATTTCGTACGCGTGCTGTATGATGTCGCGGCGTCACAACATTCGTGATTTGTACTAAACTTATAATAGAAAATTTCCAAAAATATTACTTTAGGTACCTACATAATAAACAAACATCGTTATTTGTATCGCATGCGTAAAACAAACTATCAGCACACTTGTTCGGTGTATCCATACGACGCATACGAAACATGCGAGTAACGAGATGGATTCGTGAGTAACGTTTCGCTACTCGTTACTAGATGGCGTACCCGTTACTCAGTACCGAATACATACGGTTTGCTACAGCTCAAAGAACTATGCGAGCGTGGATTAGCCACAGTGTATTGGTTGTAATTTGACCAAAATTGCAGGTATAAGAACACCATCGGCCGCTTACTGCGTCACGAGCGTAAGCCGCGTCAATTAATGTACCTACTAGAAAATTTACGTCGATATGCTGTGGTCTCTTTCACACTCTGGTTAAAAAAAGACCATAACGGTACCTACATACCTATATACTCGTAGTTTATAGGAGACCTGCAATTTTTGGTTCATGGTCAGTCATTGTAGTATTTTTATGCGTATACTAGCTATAATCTTCTATATAAAAATACGTGTCACGTTGTTTGTCCCCGATGGACTCCTAAATTACTTAACAGATTTTAATCTAATTTGCACACCGTGTGCAGTTTAATCTAACTTGAAAGATAGGATAGCTTACATCTCAATGTATACTTACAGGCGAAATTAATATTGTATCTCCTATCCAAGATTGGCATCGATCTTGGATTGCTGCCTATCTTTCGATCGATTTCCAATCTGCGTGCCTTCATAAACCAATCCACGAATCGGTTATTGGCACGATTGACCCTAAAAATGGATTGTGATATCAATCCCAGATAGAAAAAATTTGGATTGGATTGATAATTAATTTTGGCCGTTAGTCGCAATAACAAAAACCTTAGCCACAGCAACTCGTGGCCGTGTCTGCTAGTTTATATATTACGAGTATATAATGGCTAACCCCCAGTTTCTGAAACGCGCCATCCTTGTCATTTGTTTATAGTCAGATAGAGGCAACGATAGTTTTAATCTACTGTCAACGCCAACAAACGTTCTAGAAACCGGGGGTAAGATTGAGATAATATAAAGATTGTTATTGACAAACTTGTCCCAACCTAGTGGGTTATCGTCCTCCCTATAGTTGTAGAAAAGGGCGAGTAACCCTTGTTTACTCGTCCGAAATATGCTAATAAAGGTTACGTTCTTGTATATTTGGTAGATTTGCTCACGACCAATAAATCGGTATTGCAACTAATCGCTCCATATTATTTTGTTTGTTGCCAATATAGCCGCCGCAATAGCCACTAATATAGATAATTTGGCAACCGCCGGCCATATTAGTTCATTCCTGGGCATTATGACGTCACTAGCCTGTCTACCGTTGGGGAGATGGCACATAACTGATATACTGATAATACTTGAAACTGGCAGAATGTGCAATAAGCACCATGGCCAAAGAAGAAAAAAAAACTGGTATACCTACTGTTGGATATCCCATGTGTGTCGTTAGTATAGAGAGTCGAAGCAACTGACGATTGGCTTTTCCAATTATTTATACAGGTTACAGTGATTGTTTTGGAAAGAACACGACATTCCACATCTTTTGGGTTTGCCATCCACACCCATGCACATGGTAAATATTACAATATTAGGTAAATACTTACAAAAAAAACAACCTTGAGATTTTAACACAAAAATTTTAAATGCCAACGCAATATATTTCCAACACGGGAAGCTTAGTTGATAATATCATTTATATTTGCACCGCCAACCTCTATGACCTCTCGTTCCCAAGGTTGACTGTAAGATATGGCTTTTAGCGATAAGTCCGCCCATTATACTTTAGATTTAGGTGAAGCTCCTTCTGTAATACCATGTGTACTGTTATAAATGGTGTACTATTTAATTATATAAAGAATTTTCTATTCTATCCTATCACTGAAAGCCGCCCGTGGCCACCGCCACCACCGCCTCGCGCGTGTGTTTACGCTCCATAAATCAATGTTTTCACAAACCGGTAAAGTTTCAAATGATTTTACAACTAAACCCGTGACTGAGGAATATGCATGAGTTATGATAACCCGTATTCAAATTTCCGCAACAGTAACCGCTATTAATCTGCCGCCAAACTTCATAGAGAAAATTCGGTAAATTTCACACTAGGATGACGGTAGAATAATAGACGGAATCTCCGATTACCATATTTATGAGAGGGTGGCGACTGGTAACCGATTGGCGGCCGAGGTCGAGTTACCGCAATTGTATCTCGTGTATTAGGGGGTTTCCATAAATTAGCATTCAATTGTAGATATGTCTGAATCTAAATTGACAATGGCAAGGGTCGACTGGCGCGAGCGTGTAATGGGTGTCGGTTTTTGTGCGGCAAGAGCGAGACGACCTTCATCCAGGCAGACGTTTCACGTACATTCCACGTGCAAACTTTCATTAGTTTAATCATGGACTAAATTAAAAAGTCTTTGGGTTAATCATCAACTGCCTTACCACAAAAGATTTAAACTACAGTTTAACAAATGAGTCTAAATATTTTCTCCAGTAATCAACGCCTAATCCTTGCTTTTTCTAACTTAATAACAAATTTACTAGTAATTAGGTACGCCAGGATTGAGTAAGAAAACGCGAGTGATACACGTTGATTTTGTCGAACGAAATTTTAGGAACCTCTGTTTAACTCTGGTCTAATCTGTTGTGGTATGGCCGGTTAATGTTGCGTCAACGTGAAAATATTTGAAAATGAAAGCAAAAATATTCTTTCTAAGCGTCTCCCAATGTATTTTTTTGTTTTTATTATAATGATTTGAAACTCGGCACAAAAGATCCGCCCAGAGGAGCTGGAATCATGATTGACGGCTGATTAACGCTTGATTGGACGTGTACTGTCTGCCTTAGAAAAACATAATAAATACCTTCAATATTGAGCTCCGCTTAATGTGTTTCTGATGTTGAATATAATTATTTCTAAGGGCAAATAGGTGCGTGGGAGCGTACCTACTTCAGGTCAGCGGCCACTGTAAACTTCTAAGTAACAGAGCAAACACCCAAACCAAACTTTTCCCAAATATTTACACTGAAATTGGTGTATGTTTTTCGAAACTTCGAAGTAGGTAGTATATACCTAATATTTCTATTTAGTTATTTTGCACGTGAATAGAATAATTTACTGTCGATTTATTTAATACCATCTGCTCTGCCCCGAGAGACGAACAAAAAAAAAACTAATATACGCACATGGTAATTTTATGTACAAAGATGGCATGGGTCCTGATATATGCGCTGGTTACTGTCTTACTGTCTTTGTAGACGGCATAGAATGTATAGGCTCCTATGTGAGTGTATAGGGGCCTTAATAACAGCAAGGAAATGTTTTTACAAAACAAAAGAAGCTCGAAATGCGGTTTCGTTACTTTTCTTAATGCGCAATTTTTTGTCACGAATCAAAACGTACATTACAGTCAAAATTATCATACCAATTCCAAAAGATACCGAGTAGCTATGTGACTTGTTTGTACGGCTAGACTGAAACTGGTAATAAAGAAGAAAGTTTCTAACGGAATAATAATTTAGATAATCATTACCATAATCTACGAGAGTAGGTACTTCTAAAGGTAAAGTTGAATGCTAGCCGACCGACGCTTTATTAAGAGGTAAGTATTTTTTATTGTGGATTGAGGCAGATAGCGAAGAAATAATAAAAAACCATCTGTTTTCAGCTGTCAAAACCAGCTGCGTACTTTATTGAGGTCAGTCAGGTCAGCGGCTTTGGATCTTTTAAAGGGCGCAATAAAGAAGACTAAATAAATATGAACAATTTATTTAAAAATCAATAGTATAGTACAATATAAGGTGTAAAACGACGCTCAGCGCCAGAGCCAACGCGTGCGTTGACTTGGATGGAGAACAGCCCTGGTGCAGCTCCGCTAGGCTCTCACCTGAGAAAGCAAGAGAAGGATTTGTAGGATTTTTTATTTTTGTGGTCCTTAACTGGTGCTTGTCAGAGTCAGACGCGAGTCAAGACAGAATGAAAGTAAACACTTTAAACAAAAAAGTAGATTAGCTCTCTCCTGTATGAGTCTTTACATGAAGGTAGCCTCAGTATATAGGTACCTTAATAAATGAGGCTGTTATGTCGGATTGTTGCTAAGACAAATGGCAAGTGGTAACCCGTGGAAGTCCTGCTAATAAAATGGCAGTTGCCTGAAAACAACCCTGTATTTCACCAGCTCTCAAGGTTGTAAATGAACAGCTGCGGTAGATGACAAAAAAAAATGTGTTGAAATATAAAAAGTGTATATTTCTTCAGCCCAGTGTCTAGCAACGCTGAACAGTTTTGTCTATATGCAACTTCCGTGTAGAGTGTAACGGTGCTAGCGTACCTTTAATAACGTGCAGTATGACATGCGCAGGCGGCGAGGAGGGTGGCGGTGCGCGCGCGACCGTGCAGGTGTAGCGACCGGCGTCGTCGCCGCGAACTCTAGCCACTCGGAGTACTGAGTTGGCACCGTTTGGTCCGAACTCTGTTCGGACACTGGAAGAAGGGATGCAAATAAAACATGTAGAATTTTTAATATAAGTGAAGCAAAACGGGGAGGGCTGAACTAGCTACGGCAAAGATCTAGAAGGCAATACGTCACACCATTGATTCGCAGAAGAACTTTTGCGACATCTTCACTTTCTTTTAACTTCGGTCAACGCAAGGTTATGTCATAAAGTTCAGCTCAACTAGAAGTAAGGGCATGTTTAGCGACTTTTGTCGTTGACAGTACAAGTAAAGTTTCACTGTTTACTGTGCAAATAACATTGAAGTGAGTCTGCGTGTTTTGGATCATGGCCGTTTCTAGTTCCAGATTGCCAGGGAATTGGAAAAGATTGATCAGAGGTTGACAGGGAATTCTGTGTAGGGTTCAGGATCGTGACGTTTTCTGTATTTACAGGTGCCTACTATCACTATATGTTTACCAGCTTCTCTATGTTCAGTTGTCAATATACAATGATGCACATACCTGATCCCTCCTCTAGTAGTGTCATCGTTTAGCAGGTCTTCTTTCCTGTACCATAGGAGCGTCGGGCCCCCCTCCATCTTCAGCCCCCGCACCTCGCAACGCAGCGCGACGGTGCTGCCGACCTCGCACACTTGCTCGTTCACCGCTGCGCCTGCGCCGTCCACTATGCGGACTGACACTTCTGTCGATGTCAAAAGTGGAGGAAGAAGTGTTTTAATAGTCGTTTTTGGAATATAATATATCCGGTTACTTTTATGTCAATGTGCTCACTTTTTAGTGAGCTTATTATTTTAATAAGTAGTACCTAGACCTACCTAATAAAAACGCTATAGTTTTCGAAAGTCAAGTCTTTGAAAGGCGTTATAACCTAATCCCGACGCTCAGCTTTCAAGACATCATTCAAGGCATACATACTCGTACATTTTTACAGTATATACAAATGACTTGCAAAAACAGTACCAGTATTAATTTTAAGCAATAAGCATCCAGACGCGCGGTTTGTGTCAAATTAAAGCACATGTGATTAAGGACCATGTTATCACAAAGTTACAAGAGCTACTTACATTTCCAAAGTAAAAGCCCTCTTAACTTAGACACTCCTTAGAATACAGCTTTATTATGAAGATTGTGGAAGCAAGTCGTATTTTTGAGTAATTAGTATCATTTCACAATTAGCTTTTAACGATTACATGGCGTTACACTCATGACTTCCTTCCACGTTTCGGTTTATTAAGGATTTTCGTAGGTCTTTCGTATTTCTGTTTATTCACGTTGAGATTTATTTATACTCAATAAACATAATAATTTAAGAGCTAATACCGAATAAGATGATTATAGTACCCGTTGCTTATTTATGAGTAAGCGATACGCTTACTTTTTTACGAATGTGCGGTGATTCGAATGTTTAATGGGTCTCTAACCCCCGGTTTCTAGAACGTTTGTTGGCTTTGACAGTAGATTAAAACTATCGTTGCCTCTATCTGATTACAACTCTATCTGAATAAACAAATGACAAGGATGGCAATAGAATTAATCTGTTGTCAACGTTGACTGACGTTTCAGAAACTGGGGGTAAGTGCCTCGATCATAAGTAGTGGAAATTTGTTGCATGTTCAAAGCGTAAAGTTCATGTTACTTTATCTGTTACTCAACGTGAGTCGAGCGGTTCTAGGCACCTGCCTAAAACCACTTGACTCACGAAGCACATTACATCCATTAGGTTCTTACTCACCTGTGTAGGAATCTGATAAACGTAATTAGTCTCGTTTGGCATCGTATGTCATATGTTGTAATGACTTGTAAGAACAGGGCATAGAGTTCATATTACCTGGTACTCTCAACGTGAGCCGAGCGGTTCTAGGCGGGTGGGTGGGCATCTGGCAGTCGTAGTGAGCCGCGTCCGACGGTCTCACCGCTTTCACTTCCAGCCGCCAGATGTCCGGTGGAATGAAACGGGACGAGTACCTGTCGATGGCAAAATAATCATCAACATGGAATCTGTAGCATATTATTGCTTAAATATATGGTTAGATATAAGGCTGATAGTCGAACCAGTCAAAGCAAATCGAATACTTTTCAACACAGAAGGCAACCACGTAGGTTCCTTCGCCAGACCGGAGCTGCACCCGACTCTACCACCGGATTCGGAATAAGGCCACGAGACCGATTTTGATGCCGATTCAAAAACTGGCCAGAAAGTCGATCTAGATTTGCGTTAAAAGTTTTAGTCGTTTTTTGTCACCAGGAGGCGTTTGGGCTAATCGATTGCGGGCGTGCCTCGTTTTCTTGTCTTCGATGCGCTTTTACAATAACCGACAGCCGCAAACCTTTACCGTCTTACCACAAAAGTTTAGACCTTTTTTTTTTTTTTAGGGGGGGAAATGCCTTCGCACTGCCCTTCCGCCACGGGGGTGGTGAAAGGGGGTGTGTGGGACTTGAACCCACTAAAACCCCCCCGTGAGCCGTCGATCCGCCTGGAGTGGGGCGAGATGGGGTATTGTTGGCATTCACCATCTCGCCCCAGCGGCCGGCCAAAAGTTTAGACCTGCGTTAAACAGATGTTTCTAAAATTTCATTCCATATAATCGATGTCTATCACTCGCGTTTTCTTACTCAACCCTGGCATTCCTAATTATTTTACTTGTGAATTTGTTATTGAGTTAGAAAAAGCGAGGGTTAGGCGTCGATTTGTGGAGAAAATATTTATGCCGTTTAAGTATTCCCCATGCCCACATCAAACTACTTTGCCGCCACAAAACGCTCTACACGTGTCTTTCCAGCAGTTGTATTCTCAGGTGTCGATCGATCCGAGATAAAAAAAAGGCAAGTTTACGCCGGAGTTCCCCATGTTTCCAAGTTTCGGGTTCGTAATCTACGCGGGGAGTGAAAGTGGGATTTACCTATCGTGTCGGTAGGATTTAGCTGCCAGTCGAGTGGGTCAAGTTGGGCCAAGTTTGCGGGAGATAGCTACGCCTTTGGCCATCGCAGAATAACTAATAGTACAAGGCATAGAGAGGTAACCGTGTGGTGTGTTTAAGGAAGTGAATCTAGGTCAATTATTATTAAGATGGATCTCTCAGATTATCTTATAAAGGTAAAAGAGATAATTTTATCCACGTCGTGGTAGCATGATAAAATTATGCATAGATAATACGTACCCTAGATGTTTTTTTTGTGTTTTAGTAATGGCTTCGTACGGTTTGTGCAACCCTAGATGTTAGTACCTATATGTTGGAGTCATTTACCTGTCGTCAGCTGTGTACTGTTGAGTTCCAGTGTAAAGAAGTTCCATAGGATCCTCTTCGTTTTTCCGACGAACCCATGACACCTGCAAGCCAAAAAAGTTTTTACTTCATGGGTATTAAAACTACATTTGCGGTGGTATTTTTTTATAGACAGTTTCCCACTCACACCACCGTGCCAGATCGGGGCGGCCTAATTTCCCGGCACAGTGCATACAAAAAGTTTTTAATCAATCTTGGCCGCTTTTTTTTATTTAGCTGTTAGGGGTCAGTTTTGAGACATATTCTCAGCTTACCAGTCAAAACCGATGTAAGCGACCCGGTACTTTTTAGACACCATTAACATTTTATATTATTGTAGCTGAACAAGACAAAATGGTCTTAATTGGCTTAAAATAAACCACTGAGTTTGTTTTAAGCCAATTAAGACCAATTTTTTTTATTAATTTCTTCAATGTAAGTACAGACTTATTCTTAGCAGCTTTATTGTAGCTCTATTCATTTTAAATTATAAGTGAGTTTACCGTACTCTATTCAAACGTATTTTCAATTTAAAAATATTGGAGGTGAGTATATAATATTTTTGGCACTCGCCACGCCTTTCACTGTGTCGTGCTAGCTCGGTGCCCTATAGCTCCCTTGGCATGCTTACAAAAAAAGAGATATTATGTTTTTGGGCTTTGTTTGTTCTCTGTCCTCTTGTTTTATTTACTGTGCACTTAGTGCCATAATGTAGACGGTTTTCTATCTTCCCTTTACCTTGCGTAGAGATGAAAAGTGTATGTTGTTACGTATCACAAGATTTTATGCAGAGACGCTCATATAATGTTTTAATACATGTATTATACTGCAAAACATTGTATTTTTTTTTATATAACATTACAATGTATACGTTACCTTAACAAATGGTCACAATTATCTTCAAAAAAATGGGACGTCACACAAGCGAAAGCCAATATGGAACAACAGAACATACTTATTACCAGTTTATCATGCAGTGCATCCACCTTGCAGTCCAGGTGCGCTGTGGAGCCGACCAGGGCTTCGATTTCAGGCGCTGCTGCAGCATAGATCCCGCTGCTACCACCAGCCCTGGATTATAGGAAGGCTTGGTTAAGTCTCCGTATTTTAGCAATTTAGTCGCATTTCTCAAAATTTTGTGAAATTGGTCCATCTACGACTCATATGTTAGTCGCAGATGGACCAATTCTACAAAATTGACATCATGAATCGGTTTCCTCTATTCTATAGAAATAAAACCTATTCAGTTTACGCTCTGGCTGAGTTTAGCGACTCAACCCCTCTTCGTTGGTTGATTTTTACTACCTCCTTCAACCTTTTTGAAGTTGCCATTACAATCTTTTACGAGTAACTTCGTCAGCGGGAATTTGGACTTGTTAAAAGTCTTGTTTACGAGATTATTTTACGATGACAGCGTGTGAAATTCACTTTTTACTTACTTCTCGTTTTTATGCTGATGATGATGCGTGTTCGAATACGTATCGAATATATAATTGAGCAATGGTGCGCTGGAGCCCGTCTCTCCAGGCTTTCTCTTCCTCTCCATCATCAGAGGTGGACTCGTTGCTGCCATCGTGCTGGTCTCTATATCACTGCGCATAACTCTCACAACCCTACGCCCCCTATTTCTCTTCGTGACCTTATTAATTCCTCTAATCTCATTATCAGTGCTAAAGTTGACTCCAGTCGCAACGCCGGAGGTCGCGAGATTGTCGTAGAAGTCAAAACCGTGGTTGGTACGTGTGTAATTAAAGTTGGATAGCTCGGTGGTGTTGCTAGTGTGTAGCATTTGATAGAGTTTGTTGAGTGTCGGCTGGGAATCGGTGGAATCTCGACGCTCGTTCAATATCGACTCCGTGTCCGCATCTGTGCCTGAAATGGGAAATGTTATTCGACAACAATCACAGTTCTGTTTGGACTTCGGAAGGTTATCTAGATTTCTGTAGTTTCGGTTTGAAATTACAGTACAGATTGCTTTAGGTCCGGTCGTTATTAGTAATTAGTAAGTCTCAGCGCTAATGTTTAAGTTGTAGTTAAGTAATTGAAAGCTTCATTCACTATGCAAATTGGTTATGGAGTATATTTAAATACGTTTGAAAGAAAGTTTCAGACTTATGAATATTTATTATATTAAAATAGCAAGAACTGTAACTACTTTGTCTATTTCCATACTATTAATGACGTATAAATATCACAACCAACATAATAATCTAGGCTTCCATGTTAACATATTAACTAGCTAAAAACGGGTCTATTTCTCACATAAACTAGTATTAAAATTTTGAAATACCTCTATGTGTAATTTGATATTAGTTGGTACGCCAATTATTCCCGTTTATAGCTAATTAATATGTGTTTTGTTCGTGATATTTTAGGAACTTCTATATTCGATATTAAAGCCTTCCATGAATGTTTAAAATTTGGATTTTAAAACTCAACAACTTCATCAGCAGATGTCGTAACATAATTCTGTTAAGATATTTAATTTCAAAGAGATTTTTATTTTCGAACCTATCATTAATTAGTCTTCTATAACATTATTAAGTACCTATATCTTTTCCGGTTCTTTTATGTAAGTACATTATTCTACATATTGTAAAAACATGCGATACACAACACACCACCGTTAGAAGTTTGTACCGGAACTTTTTCATCAGGTTATATCTGCTATGAACGAGTTTCGGTCTCAAAGTTCCGCGGAACACAGTTTACCTTTCATGATTCTGCAAATATTTTTCTTTTTCATAAACAATATTTTTTCTTTGAAAGCTACTTTTCAACTTGTGCACTCGCGTTTATGTTTCTTGATTTCACAGAATTTTCCTTTCAAGTGCGGAAGCTGGGACACTTTGAATAATAAAGGCACTTTAAAACACGAGTAGAGGCTCATCCAAACTTTGGTAAATTTAATTTGGTGCGAGCTTAAGATAGCGTTCGGACCCCAACGATAGCGACAGGTGACAGCAATACATTTGATGTGTCTTGAAATGGTAGTTAAAAGATATAATATATCATATACTTAGTATAATTTTAATAGCATTAATTTTCAACACATAATCCACAGGGATTATGTATCTAAAAAGTCGCACGACCAACATGCGTATAATATCAACAATGTTATTTTTGTTTCCTTTACACCACGTGACGTGCGACGCCATCTATTTTGAACACTGACGGCCTTACCACAAAAGATTTAAACAAGAGTTGAACAGATGTGTCTAAATTTTTTCACCACAAATTTGACCTCTAACCCTTGCTTTTTCTAACTCAATAACAAATTCACAAGCAAAATAATTAAGAACGCCGGTAAGAATACGAAATTTTAGAAACATCTGTTTAACTATGGTTTAAACTTTTGTGGTGAGACGATGAAAGGTTGAATGAAAATGTAATGGACGCGCATTGCCGTGCGACATTGTCGCACAGTCGCACGCGCCAAAGCAGTCGCTAATCGCTGCCGCTAACCTCCGAGTGCTACCTTAACAAAATATTGTTGAATGAGTCGTCGTTTACCGGCCCTTTAGCCTAAATATATTCCAAAAGGTTTCAAACTCGACGCTAAATTTAGGGGTATTAATGTTTTAATAGAAAATTTAAATTTGGGGAATTACAATATAGCTTGTTTGCCCTGTTTCATTGCAAATAATATTACTGCGGACAATTTATTAAAGTAAATTGTTTTGAATTGGCTCAATTTATTCATTCTAAGAAGGCATCTTGTTTAATAACAGATTATACTCGTATTTACAAAATATAATACAGAAAATAATGTCATTAAGTACATGTAGTAGGAGTATGACTGTGATGCCTACGAATGCGATCGCAGTTGTAACATCCTTGATTACAAGACCTTCCTTCCAAGATCTACTAAGATTGACTACGAAGTCCAATCCAAGAAGACCAAGAAGACAGTCAAAGACTAGACTAGTGTGTAGAAGCGTCACCTCGACAAGGCAGCGCTGAGAGTGCGGCCAGCAGAAGCGCCGCCGCGGCCGGCGCCCGCATCGCTTCTACATCCTCATTGCCTCTGAAACAAACACAATATACATTACTATACGCACTGGCACTGTTATGGTAATATTTTTTTAAATTTAAAATTAAGGTTTTAGTTTTGGGTTAAGTACCTCATCATTATCATCATCATCAGCCATCATCATCCATCATCAGCCTTCATCATCCATCTCCCTTAGACCGCCACACCGAGCGACAATTTGCCACTTTGCATCCACCGGTTGCCTACGACTCGACTGGGTTAAATATACTTGTCTATCTTTTAAATCAGGGCAAAGTCTTTACATATTGATTTAACTATTCATACACTTCTAAATCCGTTCAGTATTCCTTCCTTCCTTCACAACTTTTGCAACGTATAAGTAGAATTATATTTTGTTACATTGAAACATCGACCACAAGTGAACGAATTTCAATTGTTGCTGGACTTAAAATTTATTGACATTATGTAAAAAAGAATAAGGGTACGTTTGTTGGTCGTGGCTATAGACACAAAAAGAAAATAGATACCTACGTCAAGTAATATCTGTTTTATAAGTTTTTCCTTGTAAATATACTCGTATATTATAATATTTATAATGCACCAGTGTTTTTATATTCATGAGAAGAAGTAACCTAAGAAAAGTCACAAACAATACCTAAATAGGTATTATTGTTTTCGCAGACATCATATTATTATTATCTATTCATTTCGCGGGTCTCATCCCTAAAACGCGATCGCATATTGCTGCATCGCATTAAAATCTTATTAATATTCCAAAATTCCAAATGCTCTCTCCATTTCTGATCACTTTTTGTAAGCAAGTGGGATTCCGATTGCGATGCTCCGGATATCCGGGGGTGGGCCGCCCCTATCACCCTATCCCCCTCCTATTCCCTCTTATCTTATGCCGGTTGGAATCCTCGTTCGGTGACATCAAATAATATTATGAATTCAATTCTGGCTATCGTGAATGTCAATATTCATCACATCTCGTGATGGTTTAATTTACATCTGGAGCATAACGAATTTTAATTTAAAAATTTACATATTAATACGAAGTTGCGACCGAGGAACACGAATGGGCATGGCAGAATATGACAAGGTATGGGAGTTTCAAACGAAATATTGAGGTTCCAGTTGTTACAGCTTTTATGACTTATGTTACGCATAGAACAATCTGATGACCCTGTTTTGTATAGAACTACCATTTTTGAAGCTGTTTAAAGCATTTTATGCCAATGGAATGGGAATGGTTTTTCGATCTGAAACCAGAACCAGGAACAGATTCAAAGATTAAAAAATCGACCTCATTTTTTAAATGACTTCCCAAAAGGAGTTAAGGTTCTCTTTTTTTTAATAACGTCATTCAATAGTCTACCAAATTAATATGCTTACAGAATTATGTAAAAAATATTTACACATTGACACTTTTGTTGGAGGAAACTTGACTATAATATATACTACAATTAAAAAAAGCAATCATAATTTGAGTGGTGTAAGCCGCTTCCGTCCCACAGCGGCTCTAATACCTCTAAATATGATCTACGCAAGCATGTCACCACGAAAAAATCTCGAATGCCCGAGCGCTAAAAGCGAAAAAATGTTTATAAATAATGTATTAAAAACATAATTCTGGTCCGTAAAGCGCCTGTAGCTGGGTGCTTACTGCTCAAATGCTCGAAAGAAGCATTATACCTCCAGTAATCCTATTTACTGAGTATGCATAATGAGGTCTCATCCGCACGCGAGCCGAGCTTAGTGATACAGTTTTAAATTTTTAAGTAGCTCCCTAAGACTGGATAAATTGAACGCGCCTCAAACTTGTTTGCGAAACATAACAAACAAGGAGATAAGTTTGTAAGGCAGAGCACACAATACTGGTGAAGTAGAGACACGCCTTAAGTACGGTGAAAATTAGAAGTGGTTTCAGAACGACTTTTGCTTAAGAATAAAACATGAAGTATGCCCCTTATATTTATAATAATATATAGTCTTAACCTATTATATTTCGGCTTAGATGCTTTATAAAGTCTGTAAAATTTAATTCCTGAAAACTCTACTTCAAAATACTGAAGTAGGTACGTATTGCATTCGTTATCATATACAAACCTTGACCTGTTTCTAGAGTATCCTGTCTCTATGTATCTAGTTAGGCTAGGAGCTTCGTTTACAAATAGTCCCAAGAGCTCGTGAATTCCCAAGCCTCTGATCAAATATCTAACAAGTTGCGTCGATCGTAGTGGATAGGGGCTTCCGTTACACCATGCGTATTGAAGGCCCATGAAATCTAAATTCAAATGACTAGAAACAATATCTTACGTTTTAACAGTGAGATTGCCTTTTTATTTTATATAGTTTATTACAAGTAGACTGTTTTTGATAGAAAGCGTCAATTCAAATTGCTTATAAAAGTGTTCAACTGATTGGCGCCCAACGTGTGGTTAAATGATGTTTCTAATTAACAGATAAGTAAAAACTAAACTAAACTATCTATTCGACTGACGAGACACGCAGGTTGTTCGTGTGATAGTAAACGCATATTCAAAGAAAGCAAAAATTACAAATTGGCACCCAAAATGGGACGCTAAATTGTAAACCCAATGAGACAATAATACTAAAGCTCATGTACTCGTATATACTAAAATGCCAGCTATTACACAAAGTTATGTAAACCCACCTCAACAAACAAAACAACAGGCAAACTTCGTGCTGTTTTATTGCCATGTCAAACAACTCCCGGTGAACTGCGGCAGATAAACAATTAAGTGTGTTCGCGGGTCCCTAGATTAATTCGCTTTATCAAAAATACAAGAGAAACTTGTTCGTTGACGGGAGGGAGAAGGAGGCAATTAGTTGTGGCGTCTCTGTCTAACTTTGAAGATTACTCACAGATTACGAAGAATTACCTACCTAGAAACTATGACTGTGGCTATCTTTAAATGTAGTTAATTAATTAGTCTGTGACTATTATGATTATTAAATAGTATAAGATTATTTGAAAAGGCACACTTATCCACTTTTATTGTCATGGTTAGTATTCCATTAATTTGAATACTATCAGTTAGCAGTATAAGTAGACAAATAACTACAAAATTAAGTAGATGATTAAGTAATTTTGTTTATTTTTGTTCTCAGATAATCTGAGAACAAAAAGAACAGGGCAATTGCCCTGTGTCGGTTTTTTTTCTGAAAAAGTAGGTAGGTACAATGTAATATATATAAGTACGTAAACATAAAAATTGAATTCATTTTATTGTTAGCAGTGCTCGTCTAAAACTTGTAGCCGTAATGGTCTAAGTGCTCCGTAAATTTAAATAACTCTCGTTGTTTTAAGTGGGCATCTAACTTTTATCTGAAACCTCAACTTCACTTTTTTATTCAAAGCTCTACGAAAATATTTATATTGGAAATAATTACTTAAAAATTGAAAGCTTGGGATTATCAAAATTATTATTGCATAAATAAATGGATTCAATTTGTCAGTTATACATGGCAACTTGTTAGTGTCAGAATGATATATTATTGAGCTTGCAACACTCGTTGAGTACAATGTACTGTCATACTTGTTAAAATCGCACTTATTCTATACCTACTGAGTAGGTACTCAACCTCTAGAAGAGAAAGGAATTGAAAATACCACGGGAATATGTATACCTTTTGTAATGGCTTTTGTTTCCCGCCCAAATACATTTCTGAAACAAAATCTTTATTTTCTAAAATAAGTACCTAAATGAAATGTGTTCCTAACTTCTCATTATTATGAGAAGAAATTATATTCAAACTCTTTGTGTAAAAAAAAAAAACAAAACGCCCACGAACAAAACACGTTTTCACACGAATTCCGAACACAACATAAGTTTTAAAAACATTGTGGTATGTTCGATCGTTAAGCTGATTACCATCGAACCGAATAGGAAGATAATATTAAAAAAAAAAACAAAGTACAGTTTGTATCACAAATAAAAATATAATGGAAATATTTCTACGAAGGGTGAGGTAGATAGCAGTATCTAATGTAAAATTTCAGCACAAATAAATTGCCCTACCGTAACTATAGAACTATTATAAATAAGTTGGACTATACAAATCAACCAACCCGTACAATTTTTGAAAAACGGAACGTTAAAAAAATCTTCGCAATTTGATACTCATTAGGACTCCATGTAGAAAGATCCTAATCTTTGTACATAATATGACCTCATACATTAAATGAACAAACAGAATAATAAATGCTACGATGATCCACAACACGCGTGTTGAATTATGAGCCGTTCTCGCTTTTTCTTTCTGATTTAGGAGAAAGGCCGCTCGCATATCTGTGGCGGGAACGCACAAAGTTCCATTTTAAACCACTGCACTGTGCTCTGTCGGCTTGCTCAGTTGCAGTTAGCAATGGGTGATAATCGAGAGACTCGCATTCAATACAAAGTTACAATCGAGTCTACATTTCGCATCTCGGCTGACCCATCGAGATGTTTCTCGATCGTTCCGAGCCGACAAACTGGCCGCTGTATACTTTTTAATTTTTCTAACCACAATTATTCATCTCTAGAAGCATCGAGATGTTCGAACAATTGAAACAATCTAAAACATCTCGAAATCACCGTCTTTTCTGCTGACCGTACTTACCATACATAATGGGCGTAAACCACACTATTTTTAATATAGCTGCCAGTGCGTAGAGCGTAAACCTTTCCAGCTCGATACACAATACATTTCGATAGCAATTGTTTACGTAGAGCTTTTGTGACTTAATAATTAAATTTTACTCACAATGGAAAAATATGGTGTTATGCTTTTTTAAGGTTCCTTACCTGTTTTTAAGGGCACGGAACCCCAAGAAAAGCATAAAAGTAGTAAAACGGAAGTAAAACGGGACCATATTAGTAAGACTCCGCTGTCCGTCCGTCTGTCTGTCTGGTCGTCTGTCACCAGGCTGTATCTCATAAACCTTAATTGTTAGACAGTTGAAATTTTCACAGGTAATATATTTCTGTGAAATAAATAAATATTTAATGGAGCTCCCATACAACAAACATGATTGTATTTGCCGTCTTTATACACACGGGTACGGGATCCTTCGCGCGCGAGTCCGACTCGCACTTGGCCGGTTATGTAGAAATCATGCTTATTCAATTTAAACAAAATGAGCGTAAGTATCGTTGTAAATGTAAGTTGTTAACACTTCAATACAGACAATTTATACATATACCTTTACTAGAGTCTGCTAGCGTAGGTCTCTAACACCCAGTTTCTGAAACGTCAGTCAACGATGACAACAGATTAATTCTATTGCCATCCTTGTCATTTGTTTATAGTCTGATAGAAGCCACGATAGTTTTAATGTACAATTCCAACAATCTGTCAAAGCCAACAAACGTTCTAGAAACCGGGGGTAAGTCTAGTAGTCTATATAAGGCCGAAATTAATAATCAATCCAATCCAAATTTTGCTATCTGGGATTGATATCACAATCCATTTTTAGGGTCAAACATGCCAATAACCGATCCGTGGATTTGTTTATAAAGGCACGCACATTGGTAATCGATCGAACGATAGGCAGCAATCCAAGATCGATTTCAATCTTGGATAGGAGATACAATATTAATTTCGGCTGATAGAGTAGGTCAGGTTTCTATGCAGCTGCCGCGTCCGCCACCGCCGTGACATGAATGCCGCTCCATCTCGCGCCAGTCGTAAAAGAAAACGCGCGGCCGCACCCGCTACTCCCATTAATTTAATCAAAATGGCAACCATACAAGGATTACATCGGTTCATTTTCCTTCCGGTGGGTGAAAAGGCTTAACGATGCCCTTGGCGTTATACATTTAAAGAAAGAGAACAATCATTGTTAATTGTATTGCTCTGTCTTACGACTTGTTATTTGTACGTTTTTTACTACACACCTACGAGGTTTTATTTTCTAAGTAGGTAGGTACTTATCACATTTTGTTAAAATGATCCGTTACTTTCAGTGGTCGTTTTCTTAGGATCTTTGGAACCATATTTCAGAGATAGACAAAGCTCGCGCGCTCCATACATTAATTAACAAGGCAAGTTTTATGCATTTGCATAATATTATCTTATGCAAATAACTGTGTCTGAATAATATATCCAAAACCAAGTAATCGCGCCGTTTACAACTATACTAATAAGCACGTCCATTCGCTTAACATAAGCTTACTAATGCATATCTATCTCGGCATAGCCTCTACCTAACTAAATATTACAAAACAACTAACCCTGGTTTCAAAACCCTCTTTCTTTTTTTTTATTATATATTACAATATAACCATCGACGTGAAGCGTCAATGCCATTTTTTTGTCAACTTTTACATTTATTATCTTTCAGGTTTATTTACTCGCTGTCTCAGGCAATGCTTAAAATTAAACTAAACTAATCGTAAGTCCGCCGCATTTCTCTTACATACGCGCTTTACATTACAAAAAACCCTCTTTCTGAACAACGAAAACAATACAAAAGCACGTATAATAGACTCCATCCGCCATCTTCATTACAGTATGAGGAAAAAATAAAGAAATCAATAAGGCCTGAAAAAAAAAACGATATTTGTACAGGATATTTAAAGAGGAAGGCAGCAAGACGCCTCACATGACGAACACCGGAAGTGAACGCCTGATAACCAGGCGCTGAAACGAAACATTTACTCCACAGTACCTACCACAAGCAATTCTCAATCTTAAGTGAAATAACACAAGACGTAAAATCAAATAGCCCAATCTCTCCCCTATCCTCGGCAAACCTCGATTATTGTGTTGTAACTTGTCTTTTATGCCGCAATTAAATTTAATAAGTTCTTAATAAAAGGCTTATTCGGATAGAAAACTGCTAAAGCGAGCACGTAGGAAAAATAATGAGAAAATTATTTTTATAGCGAGCACGTACGCCTGGATCGCCTTATTTTAAGAGTATTTATGTGCACGAGGTAATCGGATTACGATTTCCGCTTTAATTTACTTGAAGCTTAATCCAATAACCGTGCGGTCTACGATTATGACATTAGAAAAAAAAGTAGGGCTGGGGAAATACCTCATGAAGTAAAGTACAGTACGCGTACAGTAAAAAAAAGTTAAAGTTGTCATAATATTATAAAATAACAACGCCTATTAAATCATAATTATGCTAGACTAAATCACACCTGTATTTGATGAGCGATCATAACGACAGAAACAGAAGTGTTCATAGAAATCTATGTAGTAATTTTGATATCCCGTGCTTTCCAAAAACTATTAATAACTAGCTGCGCCCCGCGGTTTCACCCGCGTTTGGATAATATACAATAATTATATCTTAATGAATTGTAGCCTATGTGTTATTTTGATATGTAAGCTATATTATTGTGAAGTTTCATCAAAATCCATTCAGTAGTTTTTGCGTGAAAGAGTAACACACATCCATCCATCCATCCATCCATCCATCCATCCATACTCACAAACTTTCGCGTTTATAATATTAGTAGGATATTGAAAAAATACTCACACCTCCAGTATATTTCACGTAGAAAACCTATCTATAAGTCCATAAAACTAACTAGAGCTATAGTTTTTGAAAGGTCGAATAGGTAGGACTGTATTTCACGACCGGCTAGAAAATGGGGCGCACATTTCATTTGGTGAAAACGTTTCAAGACTGTTTTATATCTGGCTCTTTCCCATCGTCCACTCTCCTAAGTAAAGACGCCATTTTACGAAAATACTTTGACCAATTACGGTCCTTTTCTTGTGTCTATCACATAAACGTCAGCTGTCAATAAAATTGCAAAACAGCTTCTATAGACATTATTCTTTTTTTTTAAACGTTAAGGCCTACAGCGAAAAACTGTGTGCTAAACAGTTGGACAAGCTAAAGGTCCCTATGGTAGGTCCCTACGTACCTACTCGTACCTATGTAGGTATATAGGTACCTACCATAACTCCGGGGTCTGGCCCGTCTTGAACATGTGCCTACATAAAATGCCACAAAGTATTTATCCGTAAGAAAATCGCCGCTTCAAACTTAACTAGAGCTAAGGTATTAATAGGTATTCTGTGACGACAGTTAACGTCATTTTACATTTTTAAACAGCCCAGGCTTCGTCGATTTTGCCTTAAAAATTAGGCTACATTTTCCGCGCAGCACCTTTTTAATCTACGTGTCCATCAACTTAAGGAAATTTTGAACGAAGAAAGATTAAGTTGGTTTATGTAGATTTTGTTGTAGAATGTAAGATGAGAGTTTCGCAACAATATTAATTATTAAATTGCACTTTACTTATTTTGTTACTTTTCATAAGTCAGTTTTTTTTGAGCTTACAATTTCAGACAAAATTTTCCATATTTCATTGAATCTCCCAAAAATATTTTTTAATAGCTTTTAGGTACATTATTTTATTGATAGACTACAAAGAAAACGGATAAAAAATCCTACCTAATACGCAAAATATTTACATTATATCAAAGAGCTTTACACTCGGATTCAAGAGCCTATAGCGAGCTGGAAATTTCTTCGAATTTCAATCTAAACATTGGATGAATATAACTCACTTAGCGCTCAAAGAACACCCACGAATATGGAGAACTGAGGATATACCTATTAATTGATTCTTGGAATCCATTTAGGCAGTCGATTATCATCGCAGTAATGACGATATTTTTTATTATAATGTAGCATAGTAAGTGAAATAAATGCTCAGCAGTTTTATTTTTCCGTTTTGCAATCTGGACAAAGAATCATAATCATATTTTGCAAGGTTTCCATACATTTTATACCATAGGAGCTCAAAGTTTGTCCTAACATATTATAACTATTTAAATTGCCTGTGAAACCCTAGAGTATGAACTTGGATATTATACTAAAATTTTAGGTTTTTTTTTGTATTTTTTTTAAAAGCGGCCTCTTCTTTCTTCACAATTATTCACTACTTATTTACCAAACAACCTGTAATCCAATATTCCCCTTTTTCACCGTATTTATGTACGTATCGAGACCCACAAAGTGTTTTTGCGAATAGGTCATATTTAAAATTCAAATGAATTTGTTATACCTCAGCAGACAACATGTTAGGTACTCAAAGTTCAAAGATTATTCCACGTAATCCTCGGCACTTGATGGAGCAGACAATAAATTGACTTTGTATTGAACTTCTTCGAATTTAATTTTCGATAAAGTAAGGCGTACTTACGGCGCTTCCTTTCAATCTAAACATGTCAAATACACAATATACTAGCAAAGGAAAATCTTCACGAATGTTTTTCTTCACATTTTAAATTCACACGTTATATAAGTGTTAATCATATTTTCAAAATCGGTGAAGATTTCGAGCTACAGTCCATCGGTAGCCAGTAGTAGCCAAGTCGCAGTGGACGTCACAATTCAGTCTAAAATGGTGAAGGTCTTACTAAAATTTTCTGGGAGTTTTTCATACGACATGGAATGATACGTTTTTAGGGTTCCGTACCCATAGGGTAAAAAGGACCCTATTACTAAGATTTCGCTGTCTGTCCGTCTGTCACCACGCTCATGAACCGTGATAGTTAAACAGTCGAAAGTTTCATAACGCTTCAAAAACCAATAGTGAATCGATTGAATGCGATTTTTATGGGATCTGAAAGTATTAGATCCTTTCTAATAAAAAAATAATTTTCCAAACGAGTTTCTGTCGGAGTTCTAATGTAACAAGCAAAACAACCTTTGAACCTTTCGAACCTCACATTCAAAAGGCTGTTGTTTTTTTTAAATTGCTTTTTTAACATTTGATATTCCACCAATATTACCTGTACAATGCACACCTACCACCACAGTTATCCATACTAATATTATAAATCTGAAAGTAACTCTGTTTATCTGTCTGTTTGTCTGTTTGTTTGTTACCTTTTCACGGTTAAACGGCTGAACCGATTTCGATGAAATTTGGTATAGGGGTAGATTGGACCTATGAGACGGACATAGGCTATCTTTTGTCTCAAAAAATAATCTCGAAGGGGATGAAATAGGGGTTGAAAGTTTGTATGGGGAATCCATAATTCCTCAAGTTACGGGTCTGAAAATTCTAATTTAGGCTTTTGGTAAGTAATAAATAAATACGGGTTTCAGCTTTTTTGCAAAATCATCCCTAAAGGGGGAAAAGCAAGGGGGTTGAAATTATGAGGTATTCTTTAGATGCATCCCCTACAGACCACAATAAACGGCTAAACGGATCGTAATTTAAATTGGAAAGTAATTAAGGGGGGAGAGTGCGATGGGAGGAGGGGGAGAAAGGGGGAAAGTGGGGGAAAGGGGAGAGTGGGGGAAAGGGGATAGTGGGGGGAAAGGGGGAGTAGATGGTAGAGTGGGGGGAAATAGAGGGGAGAGTGGGGGGAAAAAGAGGGGAGAGTGGGGTGCAAAAAAGGTTAGAGTGGGGGGAGAAAGAGGGGAGAGTGGGGGGAGAAAGCGGACACAGTGGGGGGAAAAGGAAGGGAGAGTGGGGGGGAGAAAGAGGGGAGAGTGGGGTGAGAAAAAGGTTAGAGGGGGGGGGAAATAGGGGAGAGTGGGGTGAGAAAGAGGGGAGAGTGGGGTGAGAAAGAGAGTAGAGTGGGGAGAAAGAGGGGAGAGTGGGGGGATAAAGAGGGGTGAGTGGGGGGAGAAAGAGGGGAGAGTGGGGTGAGAAAGAGGGGAGAGTGGGGTGAGAAAGAGGGGAGAGTGGGGGATAAAGAGGGGTGAGTGGGGGGAGAAAGAGGGGAGAGTGGGGTGAGAAAAAGGGTAGAGTGGGGGGAGAAAGAGGGTAGAGTGGGGGAGAAAGAGGGTAGAGTGGGGGAGAAAGAGTAGAGAGTGGGAGTGAAAGCGGGGAGAGTGGGGCTAGAAGGAGGGGAGAGTGGGGGGAAATAGGTGAGAGAGATTGAGTGCTAAATATATAGAAATAGAGGGAGAGGGAGTGAGCGAAGGAGGGAAAGGAAGAGATATAGATGGAGAGGGTGAGGGAAATAAATATAATGGATGAGATGGACAGGGAGAGGGAATGCAAGAGATTGAGAGTGGAGAAGGATATTAATGATAGAAAGATAGGGAAAGATATAGATATATAGGGAGAGGGAAAGAGATGGAGGTAGAGGAAGAGAGATAGAAAGAGCGAAAGAGGGAGAAAGATAGAAAAAGAGCTAGAGAAGGAGAAAGATAGAGGAAAAGGGAGAGAGAAAGAGACAGATATATTCTTACCTATAACTGTTTCCCGCGACATCAATTGATTTTCTAAACAGTTTACATTTTATATAAAAATGCGAACGAAGTTGCGGGTATCAGCTAGTTTACAATAAAGATTTATCCGAATCTGTTCATTAATCACACGAAAAAAAAACAAAACATTGAGAACTACAAAATCCCTCTAAAAGTTCGAAAGCGAATATAATGAACAAAATGGGTATTTGTAAGGGCGCTTTTACACGCGCGATAATATCGAGATCCTGATAGACAATATCGGGAATGAGGAAAAGGGGATAGGACGACGGTGATAAATGCGTCGGTAAATGTTGGGAAGTATACCTACCATGAATCACTACGCGTTCCGTAGGAACGCGGTAAGATAGTTGGTGGGCAGAAATATTAACTGTTATGCTCATTTGTCCCGATGCGCCACCGTTATATGGGCATTTAATTGTGGACATTGAATCTCTACGCACGAAGCGATTTGCTTTTACATTCGTTATGCGTACCGCAAAGGAGTGGAACTCCTCGCCGGAGACTGTTTCCCGACAGTTCAAGCCTGGGAGTGCCGGAGTAACGTGCCGAAGTCTATGTTTCAGGAAACACTGTTTTCCGATAGAAGTTCCTAAACTTTCGCGAACTGAATAGGTACATGTTAATTGTCTTCCCGTGACCACGGTAGATGTAACTCGGCCGAAACGTCGAGGTATGTCAAAATTATATATTTTGATATTAGTTTGTGCGCGAATTAGATCCGTTTAAATACTAATTAACTATTTTCCATTAAATAAATTAATGGTTCCCGCGGGATAGTAGTTAACGCGGGTGAAACCGCGAGGTGCTTCTAGTTAATTATAAAAAAAACGTATTAAGACGAACAGGAGGGTGCTTTTGAAAGTCATCGGTGATTTAGTTTATAATGAATAGTCGAAATAGGTTCCACGGCGCGATGCAAAAGTGATGGAGAATATGTTAATTAAGCTTATTTAACTAATTCATTAACTAACTAACTAGCTCCAATGCACCTTTCACTGCGCATCAAGAACATCGAGAATGTTTGCACAACTAATATGACGCGTAGGCAAATACATCGTTAGCTATCTTCATTAGATCACAGATTTGGATGTACGTTCGTTAAGATTTCTATATATATAGTTAGTTGGTTTCGAACTTATTCAGAGCTTAAAGTAAGACAGTATTTTCTTGCAACTAAAGCCCCTACTGATCGTTGAATTTCGCGCCCACGAACTACGCGGCATCCGATTACTCTAAGCGAGCAATATTTATTGACAACTCTTGGAGGGACGGTGGGTAGAGAGCTTCAGTGTTTTCCTCATCTAAATCCTACCCCAGGGTGAACACTCTATACAAACGGCTGAATCGGACAAAAGCCCAGCTAAACTGTATGCGAAATAATAGCACCGTACCACGCACAAAATATCGTACAAAACACCGATCGTGCTTAACAAAATAGAGAGTGTTTCTTTTTCTAGGGTATTAATTGGTAATATAATATGACCCTACTAATATTATGAATGTGAAAGTGTGTGAGTGTATGTGTGTGTGTGTGTTTGTCTTCTCTTCACGCCTCATGCCAGGTAATAGACACATTATGTCCTGGAATAGAAAATAGGATACTTTTTATCCCGTAAAAAATAACGGTTCTTGTGGGATAATAGCGAACGCGGCGCAACCGCTCGGTGAGACTAGTTATTTGTATAGGTAACGATACGGCGATGTTAATATAAATAAACGAACTAACGTTCTATATATTTACTCATTTCGACTAAATATCTGTGATCACACAAATATTTGTCAAGCGTGGGATAATCAACTCATATTCCGATGAAGGGAAACATGTTGAGGAAACCCACACGCCCGAGAATTGTATCGGGGTATGTAGTCCAACAATCTGATACGGGCAGGGCTCCTTGGTAGATTATGACCTAATCCTCCCAAAGAAAGTAAGGACAAGTGCTCAGCAGTGGGCGGATATGACGTGAGCTGAGTGTGGGGTGTGTGTGTGTTTGTAAGGATGTGTGTGAGGGTGTGAGGGTGAGTGTGTGAGTGTGATTTCAATATCATAAGTCATATTGGCACTGGAAATATGATTGTATTCTTGGATTGTCATTTTCCATCTACTAATATTAAAATATTTCACAGTTTTTACCACAAAAACGTATGGTTGTGTTCCATTGTACGCAGTAATTAACAAAATATATTAAAAAATCGGCCAATTCGGTGACATCAAATCACTGAATTACTTTTGTGGCGAACCTCATCCGCCACACTAGACAAAACGGCACGTAGCGGGCATTTACGGAACTATCCTGCATCGCGCAAACGATATTCGCGCGGCCCGGACGTATAAGTAGAAGTTTCAACGAGGAACAATCGGACAGCTGTCCCCGAGCAATATCACCTAGCTCGGTCGGAAGACTTCCCGGAATGTTGGAGGCGCTTCTGAAGTGGATCATCATCACCACGATCCACTCCACACCTTTGACCTCCACACTTTCAAAAATCTCCCTAGTGCCTGAAGTGAGATTATTATGATCCAGTCCTTCAACAGACGTTGTGGTGCCGCCAGGATTATTTCTTCGCATTATCTTGGCTCGCGTGACTACCGGCGTTCAAAATCTCGTCTTGTTGTTAAGTCATAAAAGTTACTTCAATTCATTAGGTATATTTTATAATTTTATTCAAGCGTAATCATAAATTTAGCTCGTAATTCTTGTTCGCTATCGTTGATTGTCAAGCCTGCGCGAGTTCTCATTCCCGGGCCTCAAGAAAATAACAACATTACATATACATTTGTGATTACATTAACAGTTACGTATTATATCAACTTTATCAAAGTTATGCTTAAGTAGGTATGAGAAAAAATATGATAGGCATGAAGAAAAAAACCGATACACCTACCTACCTACAGATTAATCATAGTTTATCTAAAATTTATTTTGTAAGTAATAAATTTTGTCAATCTTGATATGTACTTTTTTTAATCTTTTAAAAGATTATATTTTAATAAAAATATAAATAAAATAAAATAAACTAAGACTAACACTAAACCTTACAATTATTTTAAAATATATAAATACGAAGAATTCATAAGTCGATTTAGTTCACTAATAATTTAGTTAGGCCCAACAACACGACTAGCGAACGAATATTGATATATTATAATATAGATAGCTGCAGGACCGTCATTTTATTTGATATAAGGGTCTATAAGGTACGTCACTATTCAAATTACAAACATACTTGATTGTAATTAAGTTCCAATCAGCAGGCAACGTAGCCGTTACGACAAAAAAAGTGATCACCACTTTAAAAATACCGTATCATTTATAACAGTATGCTAAAAAATAGAACGTTATTGAATAATTAGGGAGATTTAACCCAAATTTTAGTGGCACGTAGAATAAATGTACGCGAACGAAGTCGAAGTGGTGTGCTAGTTATTAATTAATTAGTTGCTCTATATTCTCCCCTGAGATTAATTATAGACAATTTGTATTCTAGAATTGTTCATAGTGATCAGAGAATACTCTCTGTCGGCTCGCATGTACGGGTGTAATTATGAGAATAACTATATGGTAGTATACTTAGGCGGGATGGATTACAATTATGCGCATATTTTGTAATGTAAATTAATTGACTTCGCTGGGCGCTAAAATGCTGCTATAATTTTTTTATATAGACACCCCTATATAGATAGATAAATCATTGATTGACATCAAAATGTATAGAACATAGAAAGGGCAAACTTAAATAGGTACAATTGTCGGTCTTATCGCTTAAAGCGATCTCTATCAGATAACCTTTGGATGGAGTAGATAGACAGCAGGAATAAGGTTAGGTCGGTAGACATCAGTAAGTATGTAAGATCGCCGCGTGGCATGAGTGAGATGGAACTAACAGCTGCAGTATATTATGAACCTTATAATAGTGATCTTAGGTTGATTGTAAGTTTTAAGCATTCTTTCGTTAATCCTCGGACCATACTTTCTTTTCTGCGCGAACGAAGATTCACGACGCGCCATATAAGTTGGGTACTACTGTACCTACCTCCAACGAAATTTCATCAAAATTGGTCCACCCGTTTGAGCGAAAAGAAGTAATAAGCATACACCATACACTCGCAAACTTCGCCTTGATAATATTAACCTACATTGTAAGGTTATATCGCGCCACACTCAAGGGCTTCAATTGTATTATCTACATTTCCAGAACAAAATGATAGAGTTACCAACTCTCATTGCTTACAACACTCTTGCAGAATGAGCGTCGTATTTCATGTTATATCCCACACGTATGGTATCACGTTTCCGATAGATACGTTATTTATCGTCGTCAGGTCGACATAACATTTTGTTCGTGCTATTTTATGTCCGTTTCGACCGATCAAAGTAATCACATAATGATAAAGTGACCTTTGATTAAGAGGTTGTCTTATGACCTAGCTTAAAACGTTTTACTTGAAAATTTGTTAGGGGGCTAGAAGTCGATTTGTGGAGAAAATCTGTTCAACTCTGATTTAAATATTTTGTGGTAAGACCCTCTGAAGTCAGTACTATCTTTTTAGACAAACAAATAAACTAACATCTTATACAAATAACTTTTATGGTTCAATTTCCCTTAACTTTTACCCCATATATTATGATGTATTTGTAACAACCTTTATATTGTTTATTGCGTTCATACCGTAAAGGGCCATTAAACGGCCAAATGGAAAGGTGTATCGAATAAACAAAACGAGCCAATTTAGCTTTATTATGGTTATAAAGTTCTAGAGTACTCATTAGAATCGCATACGTGGCTATTGATAGCAAGGTCAGGTAAGGTGTAATTAACCCACACGATCAACATAATAATATTGGTGTTGTTCAACCTTATTATAAACCCTTCTTCGTCGTACACGGCTATTATTGCACCAAATCGATGGGTCGTTGATTGAGCATCGAGCTATCGACAATATCCATCAGTGATAGATCAACGCCAATGATAAACCGTTTTACAAAGATTGTTTAATGGTTATTATCCTTCATCAACTTATTTACGTATGAGCTCACGTAAATTTTCGTTGAAAGTGTCTTTAATATGCTACAAAGCCTGTAATTTTTCAGATCTGTTGATGACATGGTTGGAAAGTTAAAAGGGCGAATTGTTAACGACTTCTGGAGTTCAAATCTCATTGTAGATTAGGGACGGAACCCTGAAATGAATGTTATGAAACAATATTAATGTTAAGCATCATTTCGCTGAGTATTTGTTCACTGGTCAACTGTACAGATTGGAGGTGCTATATCTTTTGCTTGTAAAACGTTGTTTATTTTACCTAGTCCATTCATAAAACTGAATAAATATAAAGTAAGCAAAGCCTTAGGTAATAAAAAGATGTGAATGAGCAAGTTTTATAAGCCTTATCTTAAAAAGTGATTTATTTCGATAAGATATTTTTTCATGAGGATGTTACAACTGTTAAATGCCTTGGCATGGGATATTTTCGTTGAATCATCTTGTCGATAAGATAAGTCACTACACATTGTGTGTGACAGACGTTTTTATAATCATAGGGATTAATTTATCAAAACGTCACGTAATAGGCAATCGACAAATGTTTACGAACCAAGCAGACCAATGCGATGGCGATGCATTTTTTAATCAGAAGATTTGCAGAATGAAGTCGTCAACAGCTTGATCCATTAAATTATTTTATAACACCACTGTGTTTGTAAATGAGATATTTATATTTTACTGCCGCACTCAATGATCCGAATTGCTGCGAATCGTAAAGGCGAAACAACCAATCGGATGGAAGGAGTTGTGCGACGTCACGATTCACAAACGCGTACTTTATTATACTACGATAAGATTTGTAGGGGTTTACGGTTTCAGTAAGTCGTTAGTCGTATAACTTTAACTTCATGTCCCAGACCCCCCCCCCCCCCCCCTCCCCACTCCCTCTTGCTACTAGTCCCTAGTGTTGGGGTTAGACAGGAACTGCAATGTTTTCGTAGATTTTGTCCTGATTTTTGCGTATGGATGTTCAAAGTGTTTTGAGATGGCTGTTTTCTTTGAAACTTCGTTGTGGTTTTATTCTAAGGTGCGACGGACGTTCTTACAATTGGATTATTAAAACGGTTTTACTCATGTTTGTCTACATCGGAAACTCATGCTCAATTTATCCACTGGTTTTGGAACCTACACCCTGCGGCGTGCGATCTGAACCAAATCTCTGAGATCGCCTCGCATTGATCCGTTTAAAATAGGTTGAAGTTCGAGGCACGAAATTGCTCAAATGCTATGCCACTTAACAGTCACTATCTAAGAGGGCCGGGACTAGAGGCCTTGCTTAACTTTAGTGATTGATTAAGATTCCTCAGCCGAACTATCCCAACGGGCGTTCCGATACTCTACCCTAATTAAAAACCTTTAGGTACTTTAATATAAACCGAACCACTAATTTCGCTTACATTCTCGAATGTGTTTGAAATTCCCAAAAAAAAAAACTTTACACACTTTAATTATACACGCGGTTCGGTCGGTTGTTAAAAAACACTGGGTGTATATTTTTTTTTTTCATCTGCAACTCTAAATTAACATACATTTCCGCAAAATTAAGCCTGAATTAATTAATTAAACTTCGCAAAACAAATTGTAATGTACCTAACACATTTCCATTTCGTATCCTTTCAGGAACAACAATGCCATTGAACATGCTGAGGGGGTTCAAAAGACTTTTCAAACCGGATTTCCACGAAAATACCTGTAAGCGAATAATTCTATTTACCAACGTTGATTCCGAAGAAATCGTTTATATTTCTTTTTTTTCGTTTCCGGTACAGGACTTAAATCACAGGACAATAACATCATGGTCCTCGTAATTAGGACTAAGGACTCAAGATCCACGTATATGATCGTGACACGTAACATAAGTTTCTTACTTTTGTTTGGTATTACTATATAGAACTGAATAAAACCACAGCATACTTAAATGCTTATACAGATAATTATAGTCGCATTTAAAATATGGGTAAGTATAGGAATAATCTATTATCTCCAATCTTATCCTACTAGTCCTACTAATATTAGCAGTAAGCGAAAGTTTTTGTGTGTGTACTTTTGTTTATTCTCTCTTCAAGCCGTAACAGCTGTGAAAATTGGTATATAGATACTTAAGGACCTGGAATAGAAAATAGAATACTCCAAAATTACTACGTAAAATATAACGGTTCCTGAAGGGTAATAGCAACCGCAGGGTGCAGAGTTCTATATAAATTGTAGATAATAGATCAATCCTAACAGTAGTGATATATTTTATATAGCTATCTAGTATTTCCAAATGAACTCCATTGTCATGGCCATCACTACGAAAGCTGTTTCCCCGCCCTAGACCCCATCTTAGTTCGCAAGTAGCGTATGTAAGTGGGTTAGTGGTACCCGCACATGTTTATGCAAAACTGCCAGTTGGACTCGCTAGATAAGCTTCCGTTATGTCCCTTTGCTTTAAGTATATGAGAAATATGGTAGTGTTTGCAGGGCAACCCCTTTTGGGGTGTTCTCGAAACAGTCTTCTATTGTATAGATATATGAATTAGCCATTAATAGATGGCTCAGAGTGATGATTTGATGCGCGTAGTACTATACCATAGACATATTATAATGGAAGCAGACTGAACGTTACAGATATTTAACGAATCCAGTTAAGAAGCCAGCCGCCATATTGATGAGTAAAGCTGGCGATTCGATCACCCTACTTGTCAAAATTTTATACCGGATTTAGCACATGTTTAATTTTTGTTTATGAACGTATGCATAGTTGGCTTGTCAGCCTCAGTTCAGCCCTGCCTGAATACCATGTTTTCATTTTTTTTTCATTTATTTTCTCTTATTCGTCTGAAGTACAATTACCACACTGGCTTTTTTATATCAAATCTAATCAGAGAGTAGAGCAACATACGCCTGCGCGGGACAAAATCTTTGTAAAGTTTTTAAAACTTTTCGTAGCGGGACGACGAGCGTCGTAGTAGCGGGTCGTAGACATCCCTGCGTAGCGTTATTGCTACGGCACGAAGTAACTATTCTGTGCTACGACTGTGGAGGACGGATTTCCTTGGATCTAAAGCGATTTACAAAGTACTTGGTTTGGGTCTGAAAAGTGAATAAATAAATATACCTACCTAGTACCTACCTACATTCAGTAGGCACCTAAGTCTCGAGTTGACTTGTATAGAGACTTTTTTGGTGAAGTTCAACCGTAGCTGAATTTATCGGGCCGTTTCAACAAAAGAAAACATAATATTTCCTTCCCACATGCGACACAGACCGCTATAATTAACTGATTGTTTTCTGTGTGTAAAATATGTGTGTATTTTTAATATACTTCAGATACACGTATTGGCTACTGGCCAGTCAAAAACGTTGAAAAATAACACAGGGTTTCAGATATTTTAAGGAGAGTATGGTTTTCAGGAACAGGCGAAAACGTTATTTGTCTAAAAATACAATAAAAATTTGCTTTGATGTATGAAATATAACTACAAAGCTTTTATCAGATCTAGCGAACCGCACAGGACGGGATTTTTTCTGATGGGATTATATTGGTTTGTACATTGAGCCGATTTTAACTTTCGCTTGAACAATAAAGTAACTAGAGTAGGCAATAAAGTATATTAAATAATAATCTCAATGAAAATGGTAATCTGAATGGAGATAAAGCAGATTAAACGAATAATAACGTCTGCTTGGAATTTCAATTTGATAGTTTTGGGTCTCCTTTGTTTCAAGTTAATCTTGTGTCCACAATAGTGGAATTATACAGCTGTTATACAGCCACTAATAAAATGTGTTCGTTGATTGTTAACAGCATTGTAGTTGTTAGCTGGTGGCATTAGAATTGTGGCCTTGACCTCTTATACTATTATTATAGAGGTCAGTGTAGGTAACTTTTTATGTATTGGATTCGCGAAAATAAAATTTTTTACCCATCATATCAAATTACCCATAGTTCTATATGCGGGCTCAGTAAAATGACGTGCATTATGTATCGCTTTATGGCAGGTACCAGGAACGTACTGTAATCGGCTTATTTTATGGCCATTTCTGGTTCATAGTTAATATTTCAGACACAGTTCGAACCTGCTTCGTCTATCGTCCGTGTTTCGCATATATCCCAGGTTATTGTTGGAATACGGGCAGGTCTTGAAACATAATTACTGAGAATTTTGATAGGACAGTACGACACGCAATGGCGCCTTTTGGTGACTGCCTACTATTACACGTAGTTCTGGTAACACGTGATCTAAAATATTCGAAACATAATTCGGTGGTAGGGTAGAGATTGTTATATCGCCTACTTGGGCCCATGTGAATAAAGTTTTTGACTTCGACTTTGATTGTGCACGCTGTATGATATGATTAACAGGTTTTAAGTAACCAACACCAAAAATAAGAAATAATATAATAAATAATACGAAGTATAGTCAAACAGAATTAAAGCTGAACAGCATCTTAAGATATTTATTTTTATCATTTCTATTCTTGTAATCGAATGTAAACAAATCGTATACACTAATCAAAAGCTGAACAGAACTAACCGCAAATGCAGATAAATAATGACAAGCGTGACACCGAGGCTGATAATCACTAGCGTGACATCTGACGCTTAGCCAACTGGAGTGACAAAATCACACGAGTGCACCATTCCTCTATTAGTTGCCGGATAAGGACACAAGGCTTGGTGACGTGACATGACGCGGTATTGTGCAACGTGACCCACGTGACACTGTCGTTGCACAATTACGTGCTGGAACCTGGCTCAAAGGTCCCTTTGATTAAGGATGAATAGACGTAAAAAGCGAGGTTTAATCTCATCCTTGTGAAACCAAAGGCGCATTGAAAATGGAAAAAATGTTTCAGGAGCATTCTGTAACTGCTTACCATAACAAAGAGCGTGATATAATAAATAGCATGTTCATATTATATTCTTCGTTCATTTTATTTTTGTCATTGCGTTTTCATTTTATTTATCTGCTTGTGGATGGTGTGCTTATAACCCACCTAGACTTTGTTTGGAAGAGTCAATATAGAAATAGCATTGCTAACGAATTAAGCTACGAGTAGTTTCAATGTAAAAAAGATAAAAGTCGAAACACAAAGAGAGTAAAAATTAAAAAGGCATTATGAAAGTCGAAATACCACAGCTATTACGAAACTGACAAAACCACGCCCGGAAAATATTGCTCTATTAAGCAATTTACGATCGTTATAAATCCTCATTCAACCAACTATTTTTAATAATTCCGGTTTGTGCAGGTATTTTCCCTAGCCTTGAATTTTCTTATTTCATATGCGCGTCGAGGCAACAGCTTACACCGTGATGGGACTCCAAATGAAATTCACCCCGTATTCACGCGCAATGAATTTTACATCACTTTTTTACTTAAATTATGAGGAAAAGAATTAAGGGCATGGTAGGAAAATGCTTGGTGTTTATGATAATACGGAATTTGACAAGAATTTTGGACGGAAATTATGCTAATTTTGGCGATTAAATATTATAGCAGTAATTTTTTTATTGGGTTACTGTACGTAACTGACTGTATATCAATAGCAGCCGTAGTAATGTATTATAAACATACAAAGGAGATGGTTATGGTGGTGTCTTCATTGCTATGCCGCTCCCATTGTCAACTGTCGCTACCTACTACCGCTTTTTAGTCAATTAATACTACATGAAAACTACTTTCTTCAGTACTGATAAGTACAGATTCAGAAAGAAATATGTAATTAAAAATCCATAGTAACTATGACGGATCTTATTCCTTTAATTTCACAGTTTCAATATCTTTCGATAGCTTCAGAATCGTATTCAATTGGATTTATCTGTGTGCTTAATTATACCCTAATTAAATGAACATTACTGCTGTGTCGTTAACATGTACTTAGTGTTGTTTGCGCGCTTCTTTTTGATGTAAGTGTGTCGTTAAACTTCTATGTTATTGTAAGTCCGGGTGAGAGTGGTAAATACTGTTGATAGGTTAAACATGTAACATTATTTATATTATGTTAGGTTTAGAAAGGGGTTAGTTAGTATTGGGGTTACGTTACTACGCGTACTTACGTAGGGCCGTCTTCTAACTTATTCCTATCTTTCAATCGCGTAATGTTTTTGTGACATTTACTACGGGTACATATTTACGTATTTATTCGTTTTAAACTTTTGCATATACGAATATTTTGGAATGTATGTGAGAGGATACTAAACTGAATATTCAGGATCGGATCTGTAGTTTTAGAGACAAATCGCAGTGCCTTACAAACAAACTTACAGAAAAAAAATCCTCAATATAAGTTCAAAACGATGAAGTAAGAATATGTAGCTATAATTCAGGTGGAAGTTTGGATTCATATGGTATGGTGAAATATGGATTTTCGCAAAGTAACCCCTGATTCCATCCACTGGCCGTGGGTAATCCACAATACGATTATCCACGCAAAATATATTCTGCAAGCCAAACCGCGAGGCGGAGTCAGTAAGTACGCGACTTATTTTAATTTACTTGTTTGACAACTGGAAATTACTTAAAAAAGCGGAGGTACCTACTACTTAAAAGTCAGAACAAGAAGTTTCTAAAGCCAGATTAAACGGAGTTTTTCGATCTCCGGGATTCGATATTACAAGAAAATTCAAAATACCGCGGTACTTGTAATATGTAATGTAATTCATCCAGAACCGTACGTAACGAAAGTAGTTTAAGCGTATAAACGATATCCCGTCGTTAGATGGTATGCAATAACAATCTATAAACGACAGAGCAATCATCTTTGAATCTAGCGTAATATGGAGAGACAACAACATAGCTACCGAGTTCAAATCCCAGTGCGGGCACGTACCAATGTGTATCTTGTTAAACATTATGTACGTAATTATCAATCACTTTTCGGCGAAGGAAAACATCGAGAAGAACCCAACATACCAGAGAATTATTTGGAGGCACGTTATCAACCAATCCGGACCGGGGCTCCGTGGTGGATTATGGCCTAAGCCTCTTCACGAAAGAGAGGGAGGCCTTGGCCCAGCGGTGGGACAGTACAGGCTGAATTATTATTATTTATCTACACGGTGCAATGAAAACCGTTCAGCAATTATTTCTTTCAATGATTTTTTTTATTGAGCAAATATAACTATAGTCGACTCGTTCGATAGCTTCGAATCTAGTGACTGATTGCTGTTTGATAATTGACCCAACGTTGCGCTGGTCGGCTTTAGCTCAGTTTCGATGAGTTCGGAGGCTTACAATATTTCATCGTCAGTCTACCAATACTATAGATTACCTACGGAGGTTGTTTGTATGTTTTAGCACGATTTTATTACGACTGAAAATGATCTTATATTTAGTTATATAGGTACGTAGGTTGCGTCGCTATTTAGCGTTGCCGTTATTGTAAATAGGGTATGGACGTGTTAGATGTCCAAGATATCGTATACAATAAAAATGAGAGCCCCATACACGAGATCGTGGTTGACGTAGTTAGTTCCTTTTTCCCTAGAAACTAGGGCTAGATAAGGCGAAACCTAGTTTTCACGATTATATTGATCATACGTATCATATTATATCATAACATAGATTATATTGATCTCGTATATAAATTGATGTGGCTTTGATGAAATTACTATACACAACGAGTATCAATATTATTATAACAGATTGGTATTCTATGGATATTATATGGACTATTATATTAACAGTATTGGTTGTTCGGGAAGTTACGTGAGATTTTCTCGTCCACAGTGCTTGAAGACAAAGGTCTTCAACCAGTGTGTGTTACCAGTGATGACATATGGAACTGAGACGTGGTCCTTAACTGGTGGCCTTTTGGAGAAGCTCAGAGTCACGCAGCGGGCAGTGGAGAGAGCTATCCTCGGACTTCTTTGCGCGATAAAATCGGGATCGAGGATATTCGCCAAAGACCTAAATGCTACGATATCGAGTAGCTCTCAGGGTTTTGCAAGCTGAAGTGGCAATGGGCGCTATGGACAGACCACATCTATCGCAGGATACATTAACTATAATTAGTTACAGAACTATAAGTGAAAACTTTTAAAGGCTTTCTCATGACTATGTTCATGTATTTAACAAGTTAGTAAGCATCTGTTTGTTGTCCCAGTAAAATAAAATATAGGTTGGATGGTTTCATATTCATCGCGACGGTAAACCAAGGTAGACGTGACGCGTTACCAATTTAATCTGTAATTATTTATGTATATTTCTTAACAGTTCTTCAGAATTCCATAAAACTGCCAAACGAGCAAATATTAATTACCGTTCGCTTTCCATTAGGGGGCAGTAACTACGAAATTAGTTTTGAAGTCGTTCCCTTAATGGCAAGAAATTGCTTTTATACGAATATTTAGGGGTTGTTCACCAAACTCGCGGGCTAAACCGCTAGTTATGTTGTTACGGTCATTATTTTACGGTAATTATTTATGGCGTCCTAGCGAACAGTCGGTAAGGTCGCCGGCGATATTGTTAGGAACATGAGATTGTATAATAGCCGTACCTGCCTGTAGATGCCAGCTACATAGTAAAATAATGTTTGTTGTTTGTTTGTTTGTCGTTTAAGAGGTAGTGCTAGCCTCTAGTGCATAGACCTAGTATATGAAATAGACTTGACAAAGGATACCCGAGAATGACACACCTCGGTTACAGCTTATAAATCGGATAAATTTAATACACGTTATTTAGGTGGTGCTCCAATCATTCGTGCGTCATTCTAAAATGTCAATACCGCTGGTAACATCTATGAATCAGTTAAATTTAAGACACGTTATTTAGGTGGTGCTCCAATCATTCGTGCGTCATTCTAAAATGTCAAGATTGATTTGCTTCTGCAGCACAGCAAACAATTAGTGCTATAAGCCAACAAAGACAAAACATCATCGTCTTACTCCTTTGTCTATTTGTGTAGACTTGCCTCTTTTCTTCCCCGGATCTTGAGTTAAATGTCATATCTGTTAGCTGATTAATCTGAGCTCTAGTGTCAGTGTGTGTCAGGCCGCGCAAGGGCCTCTGACGAGACTTAACGACTGCCGTCAATTGTACTCGAAACCCGCACATACCTTACAAAAAGTAATTGTAGCGGCGCCGAGGATCGAACCGGGTATCGTCGGATTCTAAAGCGTACAAGTTATCGTTCGTCTACTCTGTCATCATTCGGCTCACTAATCCTGATTTATGAACATTTTTATTGGATCGGAACGGTGTATTTCCCTTATTATTTCCAGACGAGGGAACAACAGTTGTGTTAATGCTAAATTCATGTAGGCATCTGTCCACCCCGCGGCGGTCACTCAGTACCCAATGTGTACCTAATGTACTCCCGGCTAATAGGATTTTGCTGTAACCGTATCTTCTTGTATCTAAATTTACATTACATTAATGTTAGGTACTTTTTATCTATACTTTATTTTTAAAATGCGATTGCATACATCGAGCCTGACCGCTAACTAGAACCCCCTCCGTCTTACCCCAAAAGTTTAGACCAGAGATAAACAGAGGTTTCTAAAATATCGGCAATTGGGTGAACATTGTGAGATGTAGGTCCCCCAAGAATTTAAACGAAGCCATTAATATGGCAATCTCTGAAGAACGTATCCAACAGAGTCTTTACAAACGTCCTCCAATGGAGAATAAATTTGTTGCTAAGCCTAAGCCAGGTCCTTCAAGGCCAAACGTAACACCCAATTCGTCCAACGCGAATCAAACAAGGACCGGAAACGACGCCCTATTCTGTCGTTATTGCAAGGGTGCTGGTCACGACATCAAAGATTGTAAGAAACGAGAATTTTACAATAACAAATTTAGTAGGCCGGGTCAACAAACAAATAGCAATGGTTTTCGCGGCAACAGAATAAACCACATTCGGGAAACATCCGAGGAGGAAACTGTTGAAACGTCTGATTATGAAGACAATTTAAACGAAGTTTCGTCTCGCGACGGTGCCGCTCGGGACAATCAGTAGAAAGCGGCACCTCCGACAATCATAGTATCCCGACTAACCGACAGGGTAACCAGCCCCAAACTGACAGTCGACACCACAGTATCCAGACTAACCGACAGGGTAACCAGCCCCAAACTGACAGTCTAAATCTATCCACTATCCAGACTAACCGACAGGGTAACCAGCCCCAAACTGACAGTCGACATCATAATATCCAGACTAACCGACAGGGTAACCAGCCCCAAACTGACAGTCTAAATCTATCCAGTATCCAGACTAACCGACAGGGTAACCAGCCCCAAACCGACAGTCGACATCATAATATCCAGACTAACCGACAGGGTAACCAGCCCCAAACTGACAGTCTAAATCTATCCGGTATCCAGACTAACCGACAGGGTAGCCAGCCCCAAACTGACAGTCTATATTCATCCAGTATCCAGACTAACCGACAGGGTAACCAGCCCCAAACTGACAGTCGTAAAACTACTGAACCGATTTCTCATGACACTGAGAACCCTAAGGTCTCCTCCGTATCCAACGAGAACCTCATCTATGAGGTGAATATAGACACCACGAAAAGGCTATTACCTCATGTGTTATTAGATTCGCAAGCCTCAAATATCCCATTATCACTACTGGTTGATTCTGGCTCCGCTATATGCTTACTGAAGGAATCCAGTATTCATAATACTCAGAAACTCATCAAAGAATCTATTAAACTTAAGGGCATTGACCCTTCTGACGAACCGACTCCAACTGAAGGTCATTTCCAACTCAGGTTAAGACTAACTGAGAGTAAATCCATTCCCTTCAAATTCCATGTTGTCCGAGACATCAATTTGCCTTACGATGGTATCATAGGAACTGATTTCCTGACCGCTTTTGGTTGTAAAATCGACTACACACACGATATCCTAAAGATAGGAAAACTAGATATCAAGCTTTACTTTTCCGAACCTTTCTACATCATTCCACCTCGTACTGAGGCAGTCATTGAATGTTCAATTCAAAGGACAAACCTCAAAGAAGGTATCATTATAGATCAACATCTCTCCGATAACCTATTAATATCCAACTGCATCGTGAAAATCAAAGATAACAAACGCGTGAATCTGACTATTGTCAATACATCCGAATCACCCGCAAACATCAATTCCAATCTGAATCTTAAGCTTGAACCTTTAAATTCATGTGCCATTCAAATCAAAAATGATTCGCGTAATGCATCTGACCGTACTAATGCTGTCATTAAATCTTTGAGGTCCGAACATCTGAACCGAGAAGAGTCTGACGCTCTCTTGGAACTTTGTTCCCAATACTCTGATATTTTCCACCTGCCAGACGAGCAGTTGTCCTATACTGATGTCTTGAAACATGAAATTAAGACAAATAGCGATATTCCAATTCATACTAAGTCTTATCGTTTCCCGGAATTCCATAAAAAGGAGGTTGAAACGCAAATCAACAGAATGCTTGATGACAAAATCATCCAACCATCATCCTCTCCTTGGAGTTCTCCAATATGGATAGTCCCTAAAAAGGTTGACTCACAGGGAAATCGGAAGTGGCGGATAGTAATCGACTACCGCAAATTGAACGACATCACAATTGGGGAAATATACCCTATTCCGCAAATATCCGAGATCTTAGACGAACTAGGTAAAAGTAAATACTTTTCCACTTTAGACCTTGCGTCAGGCTTCCATCAGATCCTCGTATCACCAGACGACGCACCCAAAACGGCATTCTCAGTACCTCAGGGTCATTTTCAATTCACAAGGATGCCGTTTGGTCTAAAAAACGCTCCTTCCACTTTTCAAAGGCTCATGAATACATGCCTTACAGGGCTCCAAGGCACCCGATGCTTTGTGTACCTTGATGACATAGTCATCTATTCGTTTGACCTCCCTTCGCACATCTCAAACCTTAAAGCTGTGTTCGACAGACTTCGAAATTTCCAGCTCAGATTACAGCCTGAGAAGTGTGAATTTCTCCGAAAGGAAGTCGCCTATCTAGGGCACATCATCAGTGAAGAGGGAGTCAAAACCAACCCTGAAAAGACGAAAGCTGTAGCCGAATACCCTGTCCCGGAATCGCCAAGGGACATTAAGTCATTCCTAGGGCTAGTATCCTACTATAGACGTTTCATATCCGATTTTGCCAAGCTGGCAAAGCCATTGACGTCTCTTCTGAAGAAGGACGTCCCTTTCATATGGCAGAACGAGCAACAACTCGCTTTCGAAACTCTGAAAGACAGACTCGTTTCCGCTCCAGTTCTCGCCTATCCTGATTATTCACAGCCTTTTAATTTGACATGCGACGCGTCGAACTACGCAATATCCGCGATATTATCCCAGGGCCCAATAGGTCAAGATCGTCCTATTGCCTACATGTCCCGCACGCTCAGCAAAGCTGAGATCAACTACAGTGTGACCGAGAAAGAATGTCTCGCCATTGTCTTCGGAACAAAAATGTTTCGACCTTACATTTACGGTCACAAGATCGTAATCCTATCGGATCACAGACCATTACAATGGCTGTTTAATTGTAAGGACCCGGGTTCAAGACTCATTAGATGGCGTCTAAAACTCGAAGAGTTTGAATATGACATCCGATATAAGAAGGGCAAAATCAACACAAATGCTGATGCTTTATCACGGTTCCCGGTTAATCCTGTCCAACCGGAAGAACCAACTACATCTGATCCTAGTAACGAAAGGGAAGCTAATCGAGAGTTAGACGGAGATCTCATGGATCTCCTAATATCCCCACCTTCTTTTAACCCTGATGATGGTATCCTTCAGAATCCGGATTTTATAGACCCTTACGAAGATATCTTGCCTTTACCTAATATCGACTTACCAGATAACATCCCTAATATCTTGAGAGATCAGATCGAGAACGAGGCCAACTTTCCAAGATCCGTTCAAGAACTTCCACCTTTCATTGCGTCTCCACCTCAACTTGATCCAAAACCATCCACGAGTGCAAATCCAGATGCACCAACTGACGATTATCCCACTTTCTTAAAAGTCGTGTCAGAGAAGGATAGAACTTTTAACACAGAAATCACAGAACATAATGAGAGTCTCATGAAATGTCTCGCGAAAATCATCTTAGTCCCTACCTCCATTGATCTGGATGAGTCCAATCCATACATCCCAGAAGTCTTGAGCGATCCCGAAATACATGCCAACGCATGCGACTCTGAAAAGGAACTTCTTATGTTTGAGAAATTTGACTTAAACAACAAAACATACTACTTACTTTACTACAAAGTCCATCATTTTGACCAAGCGTCATATCCTGAAATATTTGAGTCTCTGAAAAGGGTAAGAAATGAATTAGTAACTATAGGCGGTATAAACGAGATTGGTATACCTGACCTAAAGAATCCTTTTGAAAAGCACTCGTTCATAAAAATCTACAATATCCTGACTTACCTTTTCCATGACACTGGAATTAAAATCAGTGTATACCATAACAGCATTATATATCCAGTCCCGTCTGAAATCAAAAAGATTTTACACGACAACCATGATATCCCTATAGCGGGTCACCTGGGGTCGGCCCGTATGTATAGCAGACTTAAGCAATCGTATTACTGGAAAGGAATGCGAAGCGACATAGAATCATACGTAAAGCAATGCAAATCCTGTCAAGAGAATAAAGCACTTAGGAAGGTCAATCGAGCACCCATGCAGATTACCAGCACTTCTTCCGAACCTGGTCAGCGTCTCTCCATCGATGTCGTTGGTCCGCTTCCCGAAGCAGGCCCTGCAAAATTAAAATTTATATTAACATTCCAAGATGACCTAACTAAGTTCTCGTCTGCATACCCTATGCGTAGCACCACGGCAGAGGAAACAAGCGAGTGCCTCCTTCACTATATTTCCATATTTGGAATTCCTAAAATAATCCTCACCGATCAAGGCACTAACTTTACGTCAAGTCTATTTAAAGAAACATGCGCTTTCCTTAAAATCAAAAATCTGTGGTCTTCTCCTTATCATCCACAAACTCAGGGAGCCCTGGAGAGAAGCCACTCTACCTTGAAAGAGTATCTCAAATCATACACGAACGCGGAACAAACCAACTGGCCTCGCTATGTGTATACGGCCATGTTAGCCTACAATACGTCTGTCCATACGACAACACATTTCACGCCCTATGAATTAATGTTTGGTAATAAACCATACATTCCTAATTCTGTCTACGACGAGTCCCTAGGGGCCACATACTCCGATTATGTCCAAATGCTCCAGAACCGATTGAAATATTCTCGGGAAAAAGCAATCGAGTATATTAGGAAATCTAAGGAGAATTCCAAAAATTATTACGACACCCACACTCGCCCAGTCTCATATAAAGTCGGTGATTACGTTTACCTCAAAAATCATCTGAGGTTACGAAAAGCTCTCTCTCCTCTTTGGAAGGGACCCTACAAGGTGGTGAAAATAAATGGAAATAATACACTTACCTTACTAATAAACCGACGGCATGTGACTCACCATTATGACCAGGTAAAACCTGCCGACGATATCAGGAACCCGCAACCTGAAACATAAAGTTAGTTTAGTTAATAGTTAGTATGTAGAAAAAATAATATACATATATTTTACATCTCTATTTAGATTATATTTTATGCCTTTACTTTACGTTCTACCATAAAACATCAGAATGATAATTAAGTTAAGTAACTTACCTAAATGTATTCCTCAGTTTTATTATTAAATTGCAGGGCTTCGGTACGGGGCCAATCGTATGAGGGATACCTCCAACCGATAACATCGAGCTCGGGCCTCTACTTTGAATACCTAGGTACTCTTAAAGCTAGTAATGGTTACCTTAAAATATTAATACCATTAGATATTTCTCATTTTGGCCCACACATACGAAACATCAAGGCCGCCCTTGAAACCACCAGATACTTATGTAATCAAACCCGAATAGTGGAAATCGATTCTGTATGTCATGATAGACTTCAACCTTTGACGGTGCGTCACCAAGACCTAAGTACCGAGTTCGAATCAATTTCACACTTAATAGAAAGCCGTACCAAACGGGCTTGGATCGGAGGTATAGGATCTGTACTCAAACAGATATTTGGAACTTTAGACGAGGACGATGCCCTTAAGTATAACGATGCCATAGAATACATACAAAGTAACGAAAAACATATGGCCTCATTAATGAAGGAAAATATTTTAATCACCACATCAATTATTACATCCTATAATAAAACTTTGAGCAAAATTATGGATAATGAAGTTAGTTTAAATGAAGCTATCGACAAACTCTCGTCTAACCTTAAAAATATTTCTGCACAGACAAATGGATTACATGTACTTTATGAAGCTAACCAGATTTTTAACCGTTTAGAAACCTCAATACTCACGTTATCTTTTCAATTAGAGGACGTAATAAACGCTATCTTATTCAGTAGTCAAAACATTATGCACCCGGCGATTATGACGTCATCACAACTATACCGAGAGCTTGCCGATAACTACAGACACCTATCTAGACACCTACAACTACCTATAGTTTTAGATATGAACAATATGCATTATATTTTAAGTATCTCAGAATTAGTTTGTTATTATATAGATTATAAGCTTATGTTTGTTTTACAAGTCCCATTGGTTAGCACTAAGGAATACACGCTGTTCCACAACATAGCTCTACCTACACCCTATAATTATAAAGAACCAAACAAATTCAGTTTAATTATTCCTAGCAGTAAGTTTATCGCAATGACCAAAGATAGATCCCAGTATTGCAACTTCGACGATTTGAGTGAATGTAAAATTGTAAGTCCAGGTACCTATATCTGTGACATCACGAATGTTTATACGGCCGACGCTATCCCCACCTGTGAAAGTGAACTCTTATCTAAAGTGATTAATACAATACCCAAACAGTGCGACACTAAGTTTATTTACGGAAGATTAGACATTTGGAAACCATTAGTTAATAACAAGTGGATATATGTACAATCAGAACCCAACAAAATTTCTATAGATTGCTTAAACTCTAAACTCTATGAAACAACTATTCTAGCTACAGGAATACTCACCTTACCTAATGAATGCACTGCTCGCTGTAAAAGTACTACACTAATACCTAAATATGTCTTAAATATTACCTCACCTGTTAATAGCATACCGAACTTTAATCTTATTAATGATTCCTGTTGCAACATTGTAAAGTTCAACACCCTTATCCAAGATGTATCGCCCACTCACTTACAAAATATTGATCTGGATGAGTTAAAGTCTAGCAAAATTGCATTAGACTCAGTATTAGACAACATAGAGAAAATCGATAACAGCCCGCACATTGTAAAATATGGGACTCATTATTCTTTTTTAATTATTTTCATTTTGTGTATAATCCTTTTATATTCTTTTTACTTAGTAGCCTTAAGATGTTTTTGTAAGCCCGGAGACAACCAACCTTCTAAATTCAAGCTTAAATGTAACTTACCTTTTCGGTCCTCCCTAAGAAGACCACATAAACAAGATTCCGATGTAGAATTGAGTCACGTTGCCCCCACTAGAAGTCAAATCTAAAACTTGGAACTTTGGTAGGAAACAACCCCAAAGTATCCTCTTAAAGGGGAGGTGTTATACCCGTGACCAGTAGGGTATGGTGCTGACGATTCATGCTGTGTCAGCCCCCCATCTTGGCCTCTTAGTCGGAAACCTGCTGTCCAGCGCCAGTCTCGGTTTGACATTCGTAACGACTGGTTGTCCACGGGTCGTAATTAAATCATTGTTAAATAACCTATTTAACGATTATCCTAATAAATAGGTTTTAAAGTAAATAATCTTTTTTAAAAAGACATTTAACAAACGTCCTATAACATTTGGTGGCAGCGGTGGGATGCGAAAATCCCCAGTGTCCTTAAAACGTTATAAAGTGTCCTTAACGTTTAAAAGAAGTGTAAAGTCAACCGGACTCAATTCTAAATCTATCCTGTGTAATTCCTGTGATATCGTGAATGTTAAGTGGAAGTGCATACTTACCATGCGTGTGTGCCCTATAGTGCAAGCATAATATTTGGTCATCCTAAGTGTGCTGCACGAATCTCGTGTATCCTGAAAGAGAAGCTTATAAGCTATCCTGGACTAAAGCTACTTACCTTCGGCTGCCGTGGCATTGAGCTGCTGCTGCAACTGCGAGAGTCGGCTCCTGCAAATACTTACGTCGTGATCATCATCATCGATCACCTGCATCCTGCATCCTTTGACATCCTGTGTGTCACGCCGTGGTACCCTGCATCGAGTTCCATGGTCAATAATTTAATTTATTGACCTTACATCGAGTCAAGAATCGTCGCCGTCGTCTCGCCGAAGCGCATCGCCTTATCATTGCGGAATGCAGTTCGCGGAATCGGCCGCCATCGCCTACGCATTATTTGTACTGTGAGTCTTTGGTCATTGCTTATAATTTAGGGTTCAGTGAGTAGGTAAATAAAATCCTTTTCCATTTTAATGTACACATTTAACTTTTGCGATTGACTTCATTATCCTAATATGCCAAAAGTGCCCAAGGGAGAGGAACTTAAATTAACCGTTACTATCCCGGAATCAGTCCCTCCCAGTGACGTTAAGTCACCTGTCAGTTCTCCACGACTCACGAGATCCGTAGTCGCGGCTGCTGTAATGGCAGAACTCGACCTCAACACGCTCTTTAAATTTATCAAACCTTATAATAATAATAATAATCATTTATTTCAATCCACAAGAATCATATTATATACTTTAGAAGTTATCATACCTATATTACCTATAAATTTAGAAAAAAAAAAAAAAAACACATAATACTCTAGCTGTCAGGCTACTGCCAGTACATGAGTCTTGCAACAATGGTTCATATACTGGCAATCAAACCTATCAGCAAATGCCTTCAGAATCGTGCCAGGGCCGCCCCGAACCCGGCGCACCAGGGATGCGCACCGTTTTCGCATGATGGCGTGGAAGCCATCTACACGAGCCTCGGTGAACATTCCTGAGGCGCTACAGAACCGTGGCAGCCCCAACAAAATCCTGAAAGCGTTATTATATTGAACGCGTAGGGCGCTGTATTGTCTTTGCGCATAACTCACCCACAGGGCGCTCGTGTAGAAAGAAGTACAAAATGCTCTGAAGAGAGTTATTTTAACGTCTCTCGAACAACGAGCGAACCTGCGGGCGATCATATTCGCTCTCACAGACAGCGCTCTACGCTCTCTCTCTATGTCTGCATCATCCCTCAGGTCAGAGGTGATCAAATGTCCTAGATATTTAAATTGTTCAACCCTATTAAGAGGTGTATCATATAGCTTAATAGCTGGTACTTTATCCGGACACTTTCCTCTGGCCTGAAAGACCATACATTCACTCTTCTTCACATTATACACCAGCCCGTGGCTGCGAGCGTACTGTTCACATAAGCCCAGCAGTTTGGACAATCCACAAACTGACGCGCTCAGCAGCACCATGTCGTCTGCATAACTAATATTATTAAGACAAACATCATAAATATGGCAGCCGACATGAGTGCTGCTGAGCTGCTCGATCAGAGCATTAACATACAAGTTGAACAGCTTGGGCGAGGTCAACCCCCCTTGCCTCACCCCGCACTCCAACCTGTAGGGCTCCGAATAGGTATCACACCACCGAACAACATTTACCTGGTTAAGATACCAGTATTTAAAAATTTCTGTTATTTCATAAGGCATATGGAGATCTTCAAATTTTTGCCATAATAGGTCATAACAAACCAAGTCAAACGCCCTCGATAAGTCTAAGAAACAGGCATATATGGGTGTCCGGCGATCCGTGTAGTACTTAACAGTTTGCTTCAAACACAGAATGGCTGTTTCAGTAGAGAGTCCTGATTTAAAACCGAATTGGTTGTCATGCACACTTATGTACTTGTCAAGCTGAGTGTTAAGCAAACTATCAAGCACTTTCGCGATTACAGTGGCTAGTGAAATCGGCCTATAGTTACATTTATCACTAATGTCACCGGTTTTGCATTTAACAATAGGCACCACCACAGTCCTCATCATTTCCACAGGTAAGTACGAATGTCTCACACATAGTGTATAGAACATCGCAAGCACCCGCGGTAGATGAACGCCCGCGTGCCTCAGATGCTCTACACTTAGGCCGTCGTGTCCAGGAGACTTGCCTCGCGACATTACTGATATGACATTTGAGACCTCTTTCGCTGTAAATCTGGCTGTGACCTCCTGGTCACACGACCCATCCTCGCACGCTGACCGTGATGGCTCCAAAGGTGACTTCACCATGAAGTGATCCTTGAACATGTCAGCAATACCCTTCCGATCACTTATATTGTTGACACTCATAGGCAAGCCCGGTTTGCTCGTTAGCTTATTTGTGGCTTTCCAAAAGTGGCGGAAGTCGTTTTTAGCGTGATCTGATGCCAGAATATCCATTTTTAATTGCTCACTATTGTTCTGACACCATCTAAGGCGAGATTTAAAAATTTTCCGACTCTGATGCATCTCATTCCACACATGCCCCACTCTAGGTTTCCCACACAACAACCACAGCTCAAATTTACATCTCGCCTCCTTATGAGCCCCACTCACATACTTATTCCAACCTATCACAGATGACTTCTTCCTAAATCGGTTAACAGAGTGACTATCTCTAGCAGACTGACATAAAACAATAACAATATCGTTATACATTTTATCAATAACTTTTCTATGCTCCAACTCATTACATCGCTTATCAGCACAGTAATAAAACTCGCTAGGAAAATTTATTTGTCTTAATTTGTCATTACACTTTTTATTGTAAACATTTATCTGCTCGATTTTTCTTTCCCCCCAAATTACCTTGCTACTAATGTTTTTAATATTACCCGAAAATTTTGGCCTAATTACATCTAAATTACATTTTATTAGCAAGGGAAAGTGGTCAGACCACATGACGTCATATTTTACAGAAACATTAATAATAGTTTGTAACGCCGAGTTCGTCACTACGACGTGATCTAACCAGCGTCTTGACCTATTTGCCTCACTTATAAAACTATACGAATCAGAAGATAAGCCTAACAAATTAACATCCGCACAAGTCCACTCTTGTTCGCTACAGAAACACATTAGCTCATTGAAGAATTGCTCATTAGGATGTGCATTAAAGTCCCCAAGTAAATAAACAGATTCTACACCTTCATTACTGGTAATTGCACTTACTATACCCAGACAATCAGTAAATTCCACTAGGTTCGCCGAGTTATCCGTAGGCATATAAATACTGAACACTAAGAATGACTTCAGTCCCATTGATATTTTAATCGCACACACTCGTGGGTTATCGCACTGCACTACCGAGACATTCCGAAAAACACTGTTTCTCCACAGCAGCGCTACTCCTCCATACGGACGTCCTCGAAGCATTCCCGCCGACGTGTCTACTGCCGACGTCCCCGTATTACCGAACTCCATGTCAATGCCACTCAGAAAACTTATATCATCTGGCATGAGCCAAGTCTCTTGTAGCGCGACTATGTCCGAGATTTTACATAGTTGACGAATACTTTCAACTGAGCGCTTCACACTCTTACAGTTGAAACTAACAAAGTTGTAAATCGAAGTATTAGTCATCATTAATGTTCTGATGTCGAGCCATCACGGCAGTATCACCGTTCATCTTCTTTTGTTTGTAATTAATAAACTGTCTAAATATAACACCCTGAGGCCATAGTTTGTCATCCAAGAACATTGACAGTTTATGTTCTGATACAAAAAACTTATATGCGTTGTAGTCTCTTACTTGCTTACCAATAATTTTCTCTAAAGTAATCATTTCCTGCGTTTTTCCAAAGATATAGTCCGCTATATTCTTTTCCGTCGTATCTTTGTGTACTTTAGTAATGAAAATTGGAATTTGTTTCTCAAAGGCTCTAAATTTCCCCTCATTATCTTTAGCAATTCCCGATGCACCTAGATAACGGTATTTCAACGATTTTTTACGTTTGACCACCTGTTGCCAGGCGTCCCCATTATTAACAATCTTCTCATCCACCGTTAAATTTCCATCTTTTAATTGTATCGAAGCACTAGGCCGCTTTACTACAGCTGCCACTGCACTATCGCTGTTATCCTTCGTAGTCAGCTGGGCGCTCGCGATAAGGACGGGTGACGTCAGGGCGGCCTGCTGCGGAACGTTCTGCAAACTCGTTTCGTGACGTACATCGCCTCCGGCACTGGGCGCTAATGACCGTTGACGGTCAGCTGATACACGCTTATTTTGTTTCGCATCTACCCTCACTATTTCTCTGTATTGTTGCAAATTATTCACATTATCGAGATCCGTTATTTGAGAAATCTCAATCGTATTCCTGTTACAGGACTCATCTATCGATGAATTATGCATAATATGCGAAAGTCCCATTGGGCCACTGTCCCACACACATGCACCTCGTTTAGTGTTTACGTTATGGACTGGAGCGACTGGAGGCAAAGAATCAGTTATCATTTGTAAAATCTCTGTTTTAACTTCCCTCAGCTGGTTTTGCGTAACGTACGTCAATTTGACTTCTTGTAACTCCGTTTGCACTAGGAGTAAATCTTTAAGTAGTTTTGTGCAATCCAGGTGGTCATACAGGATCGGTGGCAACTTTTCAAGCTGTCTAGCGACAAACACTGGCATTACATCAGGTTCAGTTGACTTAAACAAATTCACTATATCTGCTAAGTCTCGCTCTTCTTTTCCTTTATTTTTGCGCTTAATTTTCACTTTGTCCGTTGGAATCGATTCAAATAAAAGTGACTTTGATCTTTTTATTTCGTCACCAGAAAACGCTGATGTACAAATCCGCATCAAAGTGTCCTCATCGATGATCGATACTTTATTTTGGATATATGACAACAGTTCGTCGATCACTATATTACAAGCATTACACTTAACAACGTTCGTCATGTTTTATCACGACACGAAATATGCGAACATACAAACGCACATACAACACAACATACAGCACAACAACCTTATGATGGTAGTCGAGAAACAGTAAATTCTTTTATCATAAACTGTAATAACGCATCCGAATTGGCTTCAGAAACGCAGAAGCCTATTCTTTTCAAATATATCCTTAGCCAATTAAGTGGCAAAGCGGAGCTCGCCTGCTCGATTAAGGAGTTCACATCCTGGGACCAACTCAGAGAGTTTCTGAAAACTCAGTTCAGTGAGCGCAAACACTACGCTCACCTCCTGACCGACCTGCAAGAGAGCAGGCAAGGCCCGCAAGATAACGTTAGCCAATTTTCACTTCGTGTAGAGACCTACCTCTCGCAATTACTCACGGAAATCACCCTTTCCAACACGAAAGTGAAGGAATTAGCAGGTCGTTGTGCCGCAATGGAAGATCTTGCTCTCCATCACTTCCTCTTGGGGCTTCACCCTCGGATTTCCAACATTGTGAGATGTAGGTCCCCCAAGAATTTAAACGAAGCCATTAATATGGCAATCTCTGAAGAACGTATCCAACAGAGTCTTTACAAACGTCCTCCAATGGAGAATAAATTTGTTGCTAAGCCTAAGCCAGGTCCTTCAAGGCCAAACGTAACACCCAATTCGTCCAACGCGAATCAAACAAGGACCGGAAACGACGCCCTATTCTGTCGTTATTGCAAGGGTGCTGGTCACGACATCAAAGATTGTAAGAAACGAGAATTTTACAATAACAAATTTAGTAGGCCGGGTCAACAAACAAATAGCAATGGTTTTCGCGGCAACAGAATAAACCACATTCGGGAAACATCCGAGGAGGAAACTGTTGAAACGTCTGATTATGAAGACAATTTAAACGAAGTTTCGTCTCGCGACGGTGCCGCCCGGGACAATCAGTAGAAAGCGGCACCTCCGACAATCATAGTATCCCGACTAACCGACAGGGTAACCAGCCCCAAACTGACAGTCGACACCACAGTATCCAGACTAACCGACAGGGTAACCAGCCCCAAACTGACAGTCTAAATCTATCCACTATCCAGACTAACCGACAGGGTAACCAGCCCCAAACTGACAGTCGACATCATAATATCCAGACTAACCGACAGGGTAACCAGCCCCAAACTGACAGTCTAAATCTATCCAGTATCCAGACTAACCGACAGGGTAACCAGCCCCAAACCGACAGTCGACATCATAATATCCAGACTAACCGACAGGGTAACCAGCCCCAAACTGACAGTCTAAATCTATCCAGTATCCAGACTAACCGACAGGGTAGCCAGCCCCAAACTGACAGTCTATATTCATCCAGTATCCAGACTAACCGACAGGGTAACCAGCCCCAAACTGACAGTCGTAAAACTACTGAACCGATTTCTCATGACACTGAGAACCCTAAGGTCTCCTCCGTATCCAACGAGAACCGCATCTATGAGGTGAATATAGACACCACGAAAAGGCTATTACCTCATGTGTTATTAGATTCGGAAGCCTCAAATATCCCATTATCACTACTGGTTGATTCTGGCTCCGCTATATGCTTACTGAAGGAATCCAGTATTCATAATACTCAGAAACTCATCAAAGAATCTATTAAACTTAAGGGCATTGACCCTTCTGACGAACCGACTCCAACTGAAGGTCATTTCCAACTCAGGTTAAGACTAACTGAGAGTAAATCCATTCCCTTCAAATTCCATGTTGTCCGAGACATCAATTTGCCTTACGATGGTATCATAGGAACTGATTTCCTGACCGCTTTTGGTTGTAAAATCGACTACACACACGATATCCTAAAGATAGGAAAACTAGATATCAAGCTTTACTTTTCCGAACCTTTCTACATCATTCCACCTCGTACTGAGGCAGTCATTGAATGTTCAATTCAAAGGACAAACCTCAAAGAAGGTATCATTATAGATCAACATCTCTCCGATAACCTATTAATATCCAACTGCATCGTGAAAATCAAAGATAACAAACGCGTGAATCTGACTATTGTCAATACATCCGAATCACCCGCAAACATCAATTCCAATCTGAATCTTAAGCTTGAACCTTTAAATTCATGTGCCATTCAAATCAAAAATGATTCGCGTAATGCATCTGACCGTACTAATGCTGTCATTAAATCTTTGAGGTCCGAACATCTGAACCGAGAAGAGTCTGACGCTCTCTTGGAACTTTGTTCCCAATACTCTGATATTTTCCACCTGCCAGACGAGCAGTTGTCCTATACTGATGTCTTGAAACATGAAATTAAGACAAATAGCGATATTCCAATTCATACTAAGTCTTATCGTTTCCCGGAATTCCATAAAAAGGAGGTTGAAACGCAAATCAACAAAATGCTTGATGACAAAATCATCCAACCATCATCCTCTCCTTGGAGTTCTCCAATATGGATAGTCCCTAAAAAGGTTGACTCACAGGGAAATCGGAAGTGGCGGATAGTAATCGACTACCGCAAATTGAACGACATCACAATTGGGGAAATATACCCTATCCCGCAAATATCCGAGATCTTAGACGAACTAGGTAAAAGTAAATACTTTTCCACTTTAGACCTTGCGTCAGGCTTCCATCAGATCCTCGTATCACCAGACGACGCACCCAAAACGGCATTCTCAGTACCTCAGGGTCATTTTCAATTCACAAGGATGCCGTTTGGTCTAAAAAACGCTCCTTCCACTTTTCAAAGGCTCATGAATACATGCCTTACAGGGCTCCAAGGCACCCGATGCTTTGTGTACCTTGATGACATAGTCATCTATTCGTTTGACCTCCCTTCGCACATCTCAAACCTTAAAGCTGTGTTCGACAGACTTCGAAATTTCCAGCTCAGATTACAGCCTGAGAAGTGTGAATTTCTCCGAAAGGAAGTCGCCTATCTAGGGCACATCATCAGTGAAGAGGGAGTCAAAACCAACCCTGAAAAGACGAAAGCTGTAGCCGAATACCCTGTCCCGGAATCGCCAAGGGACATTAAGTCATTCCTAGGGCTAGTATCCTACTATAGACGTTTCATATCCGATTTTGCCAAGCTGGCAAAGCCATTGACGTCTCTTCTGAAGAAGGACGCCCCTTTCATATGGCAGAACGAGCAACAACTCGCTTTCGAAACTCTGAAAGACAGACTCGTTTCCGCTCCAGTTCTCGCCTATCCTGATTATTCACAGCCTTTTAATTTGACATGCGACGCGTCGAACTACGCAATATCCGCGATATTATCCCAGGGCCCAATAGGTCAAGATCGTCCTATTGCCTACATGTCCCGCACGCTCAGCAAAGCTGAGATCAACTACAGTGTGACCGAGAAAGAATGTCTCGCCATTGTCTTCGGAACAAAAATGTTTCGACCTTACATTTACGGTCACAAGATCGTAATCCTATCGGATCACAGACCATTACAATGGCTGTTTAATTGTAAGGACCCGGGTTCAAGACTCATTAGATGGCGTCTAAAACTCGAAGAGTTTGAATATGACATCCGATATAAGAAGGGCAAAATCAACACAAATGCTGATGCTTTATCACGGTTCCCGGTTAATCCTGTCCAACCGGAAGAACCAACTACATCTGATCCTAGTAACGAAAGGGAAGCTAATCGAGAGTTAGACGGAGATCTCATGGATCTCCTAATATCCCCACCTTCTTTTAACCCTGATGATGGTATCCTTCAGAATCCGGATTTTATAGACCCTTACGAAGATATCTTGCCTTTACCTAATATCGACTTACCAGATAACATCCCTAATATCTTGAGAGATCAGATCGAGAACGAGGCCAACTTTCCAAGATCCGTTCAAGAACTTCCACCTTTCATTGCGCCTCCACCTCAACTTGATCCAAAACCATCCACGAGTGCAAATCCAGATGCACCAACTGATGATTATCCCACTTTCTTAAAAGTCGTGTCAGAGAAGGATAGAACTTTTAACACAGAAATCACAGAACATAATGAGAGTCTCATGAAATGTCTCGCGAAAATCATCTTAGTCCCTACCTCCATTGATCTGGACGAGTCCAATCCATACATCCCAGAAGTCTTGAGCGATCCCGAAATACATGCCAACGCATGCGACTCTGAAAAGGAACTTCTTATGTTTGAGAAATTTGACTTAAACAACAAAACATACTACTTACTTTACTACAAAGTCCATCATTTTGACCAAGCGTCATATCCTGAAATATTTGAGTCTCTGAAAAGGGTAAGAAATGAATTAGTAACTATAGGCGGTATAAACGAGATTGGTATACCTGACCTAAAGAATCCTTTTGAAAAGCACTCGTTCATAAAAATCTACAATATCCTGACTTACCTTTTCCATGACACTGGAATTAAAATCAGTGTATACCATAACAGCATTATATATCCAGTCCCGTCTGAAATCAAAAAGATTTTACACGACAACCATGATATCCCTATAGCGGGTCACCTGGGGTCGGCCCGTATGTATAGCAGACTTAAGCAATCGTATTACTGGAAAGGAATGCGAAGCGACATAGAATCATACGTAAAGCAATGCAAATCCTGTCAAGAGAATAAAGCACTTAGGAAGGTCAATCGAGCACCCATGCAGATTACCAGCACTTCTTCCGAACCTGGTCAGCGTCTCTCCATCGATGTCGTTGGTCCGCTTCCCGAAGCAGGCCCTGCAAAATTAAAATTTATATTAACATTCCAAGATGACCTAACTAAGTTCTCGTCTGCATACCCTATGCGTAGCACCACGGCAGAGGAAACAAGCGAGTGCCTCCTTCACTATATTTCCATATTTGGAATTCCTAAAATAATCCTCACCGATCAAGGCACTAACTTTACGTCAAGTCTATTTAAAGAAACATGCGCTTTCCTTAAAATAAAAAATCTGTGGTCTTCTCCTTATCATCCACAAACTCAGGGAGCCCTGGAGAGAAGCCACTCTACCTTGAAAGAGTATCTCAAATCATACACGAACGCGGAACAAACCAACTGGCCTCGCTATGTGTATACGGCCATGTTAGCCTACAATACGTCTGTCCATACGACAACACATTTCACGCCCTATGAATTAATGTTTGGTAATAAACCATACATTCCTAATTCTGTCTACGACGAGTCCCTAGGGGCCACATACTCCGATTATGTCCAAATGCTCCAGAACCGATTGAAATATTCTCGGGAAAAAGCAATCGAGTATATTAGGAAATCTAAGGAGAATTCTAAAAATTATTACGACACCCACACTCGCCCAGTCTCATATAAAGTCGGTGATTACGTTTACCTCAAAAATCATCTGAGGTTACGAAAAGCTCTCTCTCCTCTTTGGAAGGGACCCTACAAGGTGGTGAAAATAAATGGAAATAATACACTTACCTTACTAATAAACCGACGGCATGTGACTCACCATTATGACCAGGTAAAACCTGCCGACGATATCAGGAACCCGCAACCTGAAACATAAAGTTAGTTTAGTTAATAGTTAGTATGTAGAAAAAATAATATACATATATTTTACATCTCTATTTAGATTATATTTTATGCCTTTACTTTACGTTCTACCATAAAACATCAGAATGATAATTAAGTTAAGTAACTTACCTAAATGTATTCCTCAGTTTTATTATTAAATTGCAGGGCTTCGGTACGGGGCCAATCGTATGAGGGATACCTCCAACCGATAACATCGAGCTCGGGCCTCTACTTTGAATACCTAGGTACTCTTAAAGCTAGTAATGGTTACCTTAAAATATTAATACCATTAGATATTTCTCATTTTGGCCCACACATACGAAACATCAAGGCCGCCCTTGAAACCACCAGATACTTATGTAATCAAACCCGAATAGTGGAAATCGATTCTGTATGTCATGATAGACTTCAACCTTTGACGGTGCGTCACCAAGACCTAAGTACCGAGTTCGAATCAATTTCACACTTAATAGAAAGCCGTACCAAACGGGCTTGGATCGGAGGTATAGGATCTGTACTCAAACAGATATTTGGAACTTTAGACGAGGACGATGCCCTTAAGTATAACGATGCCATAGAATACATACAAAGTAACGAAAAACATATGGCCTCATTAATGAAGGAAAATATTTTAATCACCACATCAATTATTACATCCTATAATAAAACTTTGAGCAAAATTATGGATAATGAAGTTAGTTTAAATGAAGCTATCGACAAACTCTCGTCTAACCTTAAAAATATTTCTGCACAGACAAATGGATTACATGTACTTTATGAAGCTAACCAGATTTTTAACCGTTTAGAAACCTCAATACTCACGTTATCTTTTCAATTAGAGGACGTAATAAACGCTATCTTATTCAGTAGTCAAAACATTATGCACCCGGCGATTATGACGTCATCACAACTATACCGAGAGCTTGCCGATAACTACAGACACCTATCTAGACACCTACAACTACCTATAGTTTTAGATATGAACAATATGCATTATATTTTAAGTATCTCAGAATTAGTTTGTTATTATATAGATTATAAGCTTATGTTTGTTTTACAAGTCCCATTGGTTAGCACTAAGGAATACACGCTGTTCCACAACATAGCTCTACCTACACCCTATAATTATAAAGAACCAAACAAATTCAGTTTAATTATTCCTAGCAGTAAGTTTATCGCAATGACCAAAGATAGATCCCAGTATTGCAACTTCGACGATTTGAGTGAATGTAAAATTGTAAGTCCAGGTACCTATATCTGTGACATCACGAATGTTTATACGGCCGACGCTATCCCCACCTGTGAAAGTGAACTCTTATCTAAAGTGATTAATACAATACCCAAACAGTGCGACACTAAGTTTATTTACGGAAGATTAGACATTTGGAAACCATTAGTTAATAACAAGTGGATATATGTACAATCAGAACCCAACAAAATTTCTATAGATTGCTTAAACTCTAAACTCTATGAAACAACTATTCTAGCTACAGGAATACTCACCTTACCTAATGAATGCACTGCTCGCTGTAAAAGTACTACACTAATACCTAAATATGTCTTAAATATTACCTCACCTGTTAATAGCATACCGAACTTTAATCTTATTAATGATTCCTGTTGCAACATTGTAAAGTTCAACACCCTTATCCAAGATGTATCGCCCACTCACTTACAAAATATTGATCTGGATGAGTTAAAGTCTAGCAAAATTGCATTAGACTCAGTATTAGACAACATAGAGAAAATCGATAACAGCCCGCACATTGTAAAATATGGGACTCATTATTCTTTTTTAATTATTTTCATTTTGTGTATAATCCTTTTATATTCTTTTTACTTAGTAGCCTTAAGATGTTTTTGTAAGCCCGGAGACAACCAACCTTCTAAATTCAAGCTTAAATGTAACTTACCTTTTCGGTCCTCCCTAAGAAGACCACATAAACAAGATTCCGATGTAGAATTGAGTCACGTTGCCCCCACTAGAAGTCAAATCTAAAACTTGGAACTTTGGTAGGAAACAACCCCAAAGTATCCTCTTAAAGGGGAGGTGTTATACCCGTGACCAGTAGGGGATGGTGCTGACGATTCATGCTGTGTCAGCCCCCCATCTTGGCCTCTTAGTCGGAAACCTGCTGTCCAGCGCCAGTCTCGGTTTGACATTCGTAACGACTGGTTGTCCACGGGTCGTAATTAAATCATTGTTAAATAACCTATTTAACGATTATCCTAATAAATAGGTTTTAAAGTAAATAATCTTTTTTAAAAAGACATTTAACAAACGTCCTATAACATAATGTTATTTAGGTGATCGATGATGATGATCACGACGTAAGTATTTGCAGGAGCCGACTCTCGCAGTTGCAGCAGCAGCTCAATGCCACGGCAGCCGAAGGTAAGTAGCTTTAGTCCAGGATAGCTTATAAGCTTCTCTTTCAGGATACACGAGATTCGTGCAGCACACTTAGGATGACCAAATATTATGCTTGCACTATAGGGCACACACGCATGGTAAGTATGCACTTCCACTTAACATTCACGATATCACAGGAATTACACAGGATAGATTTAGAATTGAGTCCGGTTGACTTTACACTTCTTTTAAACGTTAAGGACACTTTATAACGTTTTAAGGACACTGGGGATTTTCGCATCCCACCGCTGCCACCAAATGTTATAGGACGTTTGTTAAATGTCTTTTTAAAAAAAGATTATTTACTTTAAAACCTATTTATTAGGATAATCGTTAAATAGGCTTTTAACAATGATTTAATTACGACCCGTGGACAACCAGTCGTTACGAATGTCAAACCGAGACTGGCACTGGACAGCAGGTTTCCGACTAAGAGGCCAAGATGGGGGGCTGACACAGCATGAATCGTCAGCACCATCCCTTACTGGTCACGGGTATAACAGTTCGACAAAATCGGCGTCTATCACTCGCGTTTACTTACTCAATCCGGGCATTACTTGTAAATTTGTTATAGAGTTAGAAAAGGCAAGGATTAGACGTGCATTTGTGGGGAAAATATTTAGACTCATCCGTTCAACTCTGGTTTAAATAGTTTGTGATAAGACCGCTTTTGCATATAAAGCATCAGGAAATATGATAATCATTGTCCCACAAACATCAATGGCAAATGCCTGTCATCGTCATCATCATCGTCACCCTTCTTCCGCTCACTGCTGGGTATAGTTAGGCCTCCTTTCGCGTGTACCGCTTTCCACGGTCCTGTGCTATCGCATCCATGTGACCCGCGATGTAATTTATATCGTCTGCGTATCCTTACGCCTGTGGTTGACACAATTTTGTCTTCACCCCGTGCAGGACAAAAATTCAAATGTCTAATATTCAGAATGGGCGATCCGAGATATAACTCTCTCTACAGGCACAAGTCGGCGCCTTAAACTTGCTCCCGTTATCGTTATTTGGAGCGGTAAAGTGCAGATAAAATCATAAAACCCCTCAGAACTTCAACAATTTGCAAATAACAAAGTAACTAAGCAACACCCTGTAACTCTACTAGGGGTAAAAATAGCTCCATGGCAGCTATCTTGTTAATGAAACTTGTCAACACGTGTAACAGGGTTACCCGTACGATCAAATTTACCTTAATCTGGAATTTTTCAGAAGAATGCGAACAAAAAGCAAAAAAGAAACTGGAATTCTGCTTCTAAAACAAACCAACTCTCTTAACTTTGTGGATTGCCAAACTAGCTAACACGAAGTTATGTCTAAGAGCTTGGAAAACAAGCGCAAGTTCTCTTTCCAAGATAATATGAGAAGGTACAGGCTTTTACCAAATAATAAAAGCTATCGAACCTACAAAATACTGGGGAATTCGATTAAAGAAATTGGTGACTCAGTTCAAACGTCTTAAAATTCAGATGTGGTAACCCTACTTGTAGGCACACTGCGGTAATTTCCATAATAGAGTCGGCTTGTAACAACAACCACTGTTTTGACAACAAGTTGAGGCTTGAAATTACAAGTCTACTGTTCTACCAGTTCACGTAAACAGAGGTTCCGTGAGCAAACAATGATTCTCGGGGGAGGCGTCTTTCACACCGACACGCAAGGATCTCTAGATTGATTGCTTGTCTGCGTTTTATAGAGGCAAGTTTAAAACTTTAATGTTACATTGAAACTTTAATGTTAGATTAAAACTTTAATGTTAGATTAAATTTCACCGGATTTAGATGAAAATTGTTTGTTGAAGTTGAAGAACAGGCGGTAATCATATTTTCTTTGAGAGAGTGAACAGCCTCTAACCCACCATAATGGGTTAGTGCGGGAAGTTAGATGTCGAATTAAGTCCTAAAAAAGTCCTTTTAGGTTTTTGGATAATATGCCGGTTTCCTCAAATATGTTGTAAGCTTGTAAGGTCCAATTTTTGAGTGAAACCTGAAGGTAGGTATGTATATACGCCGGTTTCCACAAGTATTCGTGCTGAATTTTTGAACTAGGTGCCGTTTGATTCTGAAGAGAATAATTACGAGTAGGTATGTAACCTCTCAACTGACCTCCGCAATATCTGCACGATTATCATCCATTTACGAGCACACCGGTGACAAAAAAATCACCCAATTTTGCACAAAATCGTTGCTAAAACGATAATCCGTGTGCCGCAGACGGAATATTTGCAAAATTACGACTCTTTTACGATGTGCGTACACCGAGTTTATGCACGACGGAAGGGTTGAGACGTAAATATTCAAATGGATTACGAGCTCGCTTCCAATAACTTTACTGGCTTCTCTTAGGCTTACAGAAACCTGTAGGTACATAATTATGAAACCATATACAGCCCATATAGTTCTAGGTTAGCGTATATCCTAAGATAGCAGATATTCGATAGATACTGATATCGGTATCGATATCGGCAGAACCTCCAGGATTCTAGGAACTAGTACGAGTGAATATCTCATCTGCTGTTTAGCTGCGATGTAGTTCAGCTTATCTACGACTAACAAATTTGATAATATTATAATACAATTTACTGGATGTCAATTATTATTCAATACGTTTCAAATTCTGATGAAAACACAAATGGCCGTAACTGTAGGTACGCCAAAGTCCATAATATATGGGCATTTCAAAATCTTACATTATTTTCTTTTGTTCTTTTTTTACGTCGTAAATCTTTCTCTTTTGTAAATTACCCTTCTGTTGTCTATACTACCGTCATCGTCAACGGTTGAACAACGGTGAAAATTGTCCCGATGACTTATCGCCCCAAATTTGACAGGCCACACTATCTTTATCGTCAACAGCCAAATCCGAAATAAACCAAACTCAAAAAAACAGGTGAACGTCAAAAACCGGGATATTCAACGGCAACATCAATGCCATATCCCAATCATGTGGCTACACTTACGGCGAACGTCAAACCAAGGGGATTTACGGGATAGGCAATGGGATATCACGATACGTGTGGCCTGTCCATACATCATAAATATCGCAACCTTAAAACTAATCAGACAAGTCAAGACAGATCTAATAGGTAGGAAAATACTAATGTAAGTTCGCACTACGACAGCCGAAATGATGAATATTACACATAGGATTTAGGTCTCATAAATGAGATAATAAGACAAATCGATGACAATAGTATTCTTGAAATCAAGCTAGACGGTAAATAGCAAATACCAGAACTATCTATACGTACTCACATAATCGAATAGATGGATTATGCTCAGGGAATTTAGGTCTTACAAACGAGAATTATGACAAATCGATGACAAAGTTAGTCAATACAGATGGTAAATATCAAATACCAAAACTGGTAATACGTAGAAAGACAGCCAAAATGATGGATGTCGGCCTATTTGTCCTTTCCACCAAGCCTTGTGCTTATTGTCTAGAGTCGACTTTTGTTTGTTCAAGGCTAATTTCAAACTAGGTATATCTCATTTCATGGAACAATAACCAAGTTTGCTTTTATATTAACCCATTTTAGACCTATAGCTTGGATTATGTCAAGATCCAAAAATATGACTAGTGAATTTCCATTCACAAAATGAACAAGATCCGACAAAGAACTACAATAAAGTTTGCATTACCAGTGAATATAATATATTGTGTACTATCTGATATCTACCCCAAAGCTATATGAAGCTACTCGTACCAAATGTAGGAACAATTAAAAGTCTGTCATAAGTATGTCTAATCCATCGATATACTACCCAAAGTCTAATCAAACATATAACACTCACACAATGAAACAAGATTGCAGTTTAGTGACAACTAAATACTCTAAATAGGTAACCTGTAAGTTTTTAAATATTAGTGTCATAACTTCTACTCAGATATGTTTTTTTTAATTATTAGGTAATACCGTTTATTAGCATTATTGTAGTGCCATATTGGGTAGGATTTTTCTATTTCACTTTTATTTTAATAATAGAGGAATGGTACTAGCGTCTATCCTAATTATTGTATTAACTTTTCTTTCCAGTTTTATATGGGCAAAGAAATGATTGTTTCTCAAGAATCCTCTTGGGTTCTATTCGAAGTCAAAAGTTCAAGGTTTCTCGCTTTAATATTTGGGTTTTTGTTGAATTGACTTGTTGTTCTCAGAGCAAATTTTTCTTTGTTAAATTTTTTATACCTAACCGTAAAGTACGAAGATAAAAGAAAGCGAGATTTTTAGGTATAATGCTATGAATAAAACCTACATCCACTGGCGTATTATTATCACCCAATAAAAACGCAATCGTATTTGCGGTCGCGTCATCTTACATGGAAGTGGCACGCTGTGTTTTTGCGACGGATACATATTAATATATCAATAAGATAATTATCAACACGATGTCAAATTAACGGTACGGAATAAAATACATAAGCAAATCTCGTATGTTAAGCAAAGTTTGAGGTATGTGACTCACCAATCCGGGCCGGGTATCCGTGGTGGATTATCGCCTAATCCTCTTCACGAAAGTGAGGCGAGACCCTTGCGCAGCACTGAGCGAGTATTATGATCAAACAATGTTATATTCGATTCTACTACGAACTACTCGAACTTGCATCACTGAATTTGGACTTAGGTTCAAAGATCATTTATTCTCAAAAAAGACAAGAAATGTCACTTACATGAGAACACTGTTAAACATAAGGTTGGTAGGTACGTCTGATTCGTCAGCTACATTAAATTGTCATATCCAATGAGTGGGGCTCACTCATTTAACGCATTGTAGGTAGTAAGTTGGCCATTTGATTACCTACTGTTAGTAGTTAGTAATTACTAGGACTTAATATTCAGAACCCCTAAATAATCGAACACAATAAGATTTCATGTTCAATTGCTACGAAAATACATTCCCGACACAATATCAAGAAGAGACATGGCTTGGCATATCGACAGTTACCAGAGACATGACATGAAACACAGATCGAGATCTCGTTCACCAACCGAGTTCGTTCAGGTTCCGAGCTTTAAGTTTCTAACTCTCACACCTTGTATTAAGGTTTATTTTTAAAGTCAGCCTATTCGCCGCGATATAACGAGTTGTCAGAATAGTTATTTCCCGTCACGTCTGCGGGCGTAGTTTTGATGGGTCTTGTAGCTATTGACTAGTATAAATTGACACCCCTAGAAGATAACATATTATCTATTCTAAGAACATCTGTTTGGAAATTGCTTTGAAAGCGTATGTCAAATTATAATGGAAGTTTTGACAGATATTGTATTCTAGTATTTGAAGGGGTGGTAAAGATATTTATGCGCTTTGCAATTCCAATGATACTGGGTTCAAAACCTTGCCTCTGCACCAATGAGTCAATTTTATAGGCGTGCGCAGGTTTCTATAGCTCCTGCTGAAGGCGCGTCACGCCATCGGTCCTTCAAAACAAATCGTTCCTATTGTATCAGAGGACACTGTGAGAACCCTAAAAAAATAAAGACGCTCTTCATCAAAATAATTGCTAGATTAATTTGCGCTGTCTCAAGGAAAAAGACTTCAATTAAACAAACTGCAGAAGGTACTTAGACTTCTGTACAAATTAATCACAGTAACTAAACTCTACTACTCGGTGGGTGTGGCTACTTAACGTTTTTCTGTAAGCTTAGTGTATAATTATAATGTCGCATAAACCATTGAAGAGTGTTTTTAAACTGCATACGTAGACAGCGGAAGCGACACGTCAATGGAATAATACTTGTGTTCGTTGTCGCTTATTAAAATCATGACCGTTTTATATTAATTGCACTGCTGTCTACTAGTGTTCCTTAGTGATTTAAAGAGCGTTACATGAAATGAAATAACAATGAATCGGGTTAATGTTACCTGCAAAACTGCTCAGAAAATTACAGGACAGCATCCGCCCCTTTTATGAATCTTTACGTGACGTGTTTACTAGACAAAGACTTGAAATATAATATACTGACTGGCTGAGAAACAATAGATTCCGCTGCAGTGTTCATTTGTTTCCATCACCAGCCGGGCTGAGTTACTGCCGATGCTAATGTATTGGGTGCAGGTGTCATCAAAGCGCCTCAAAAGCTTACACTTCAATCCACCAAATTGGTTTGGCAATTCAATGGGCTCGAATAAAAAATAATGGAACTTATTCTTTGCCGTAACATCCCAAATTTCGTATTAGAGCCCCGATTGGACCATTAGCGATTCATTAATTGTATTATCGAGGGCGAAATGAATTTCTTTTCGGTGATAAATCGTCGGCTTAAATACTGCGGCTTTTTGGTGGATATAGGTTTGAAAAACTGCACTGCAGTGTATCCGTGGCGTTGTGGTTTTGTTCCGTTTGCCGGTGATTGTGATTGTCGAGGGTACAGTGTTTGATGATGCCGCTGCAAACTGGACTAGTCTGACGAAATATCTGCGTGTATGTTCACAAAGGAATTTTAGAGGGATGTTAAGATTATCTTTATATTATTATCTAGATCTAGACAGATTGATCTTGTCCACTAAAGACCTACATCTATTTTATAGCTTTTGCAATGTTGTGGGGGTATTTACTTATTGACAATAAAATTAAATATGGTGTTCTTTGTCTTTTTTTCTTTTCCTTTGTTCTTTTTCATACGCATTAGTGAATTGAGTGGTTTGGGTGTTTACGCGAGCGTTTATCAATGAAGTTTTTCGTGTGTTGTAGTGGAAGGCTTCTTTTGCAATACATAGAGAATTTTCGTCAGATATTTAACCGCCGAGAAGAAGTATACAGGAATGACTAGTATTGAAGTAAAACTTCTTTAGGCGCGACTAGGGAGTAACTCAGATTTTTTTTATGACGGAAGTACGCTTACTATAGTCTCTGTAGTTTCCGCTGTTTAAAAAAGGTTACATTGACATGTCAATGTAACCTTTTTTAAATAGCGGAATAAAAGTTACACGCACACGCTTTTTTTTGTTTAAAAAGCATTCTTTTAACCTTTTTTTTTAATTCTTTGGCTACTAACGTCTCCGGGCAACGAGCGCAGTGCAGTGTTTGGCAACATTCTGCAATGAAGTTCTGAGTGGCACTGCAGTTAGTATACAAGCTTACTATCACCCCTTTTTGTTTGATTAATCTGTTAATAAAGCGTCATACTTTAAAAATAACTGCGATGTATTTTCTTCAGGTCATAAAATAATATAACAAATAATCAATTAAATGTACGGTACAGTATTCAGCCCTAGTTTATAATAAGACTCGTATTTGCCGCAATACTATGTAAGTATTTTTAAAATGCGTAGTTTAGAGAAACTATATCTACGCCTACCTTCTTTTTGGTAGTTTTATTTCAGCTAACCCACCTGAAAATATTACATCTTAGAATATTTTGTCTGCAAATATCAAAAGGATGTACACAGCGTAAAATTTCGTCTGTAATCGAATTTTCACGAATTTAGGCGCAGGCTTTTATTTTATTTGGCAAAATACCGACTGATTGCCTCCCGGAGCCAACTTTATGATCCAGAAATCCAGACGAAAATGATTTCATTTTGCGTATAAACAAGATGATTTTATTTATTTCAGAGAGTATTTTACACAAAATATATTATAACAGCTGGAAATTGAAAAATAGGTACGTAGAGAATCTGGAAAAGGCGATTCCTACCGAATGTGTAAATTTGAAGAAAACAGGCATCACTTGTGAGAGTTGTTAGTAATGCCCTGTTTTTCAGTTTTTTTTTTCAGATGTAGGCGTATTTTTGTATCTAATAAACTTTCCTTTCTAAGTTAAAAATTCAAAATATATATAAGAATATTTTCAAGTTTCGTTCAAATTAGGTTTATTTATATAATTTTATGAAAATAATAAAACTCAATCTGTCTCCTGCTGTATTAGGTATTTTAGGCGCACATAGTTTGTGAAGTCTTGCTGGATAAAATAAAAAAAACCTTTCAATAATACCGAACTGACTGAAAAAGTGAAAGTAGGTACTCACCACTAAAATAACAAATCACTTGCACCATTTAGTTCACAGAAACACTTCGCATGAGACACTTGAGATCGCTAGTTTCCGTCCACTTCGTAACTTCGCGGCACTGCTACGGGCGCTACGCGTGCTACGAGCGCTACGTGTTACCCGCTACGACACCGATAGGCGACTGGGCGGGCGGACGCATACATACGAAACTGAAAATGGTTTTACAATGACAGTTTCATAGTTGTTATTGAAGTTTGAATTCAATTATTCCATACTGATGCTACTAGTATTTTCAGTTTACGAAAGGTCTATTTTTTAGGTTGTTTTCAGGGTCATGCTTATTAAGTGTGCTTATTTGGGCGTATATTATTATGCCCAATTCGTGCTTTTTGCATGTTTTTGAACTTGCTAACATAGGTACAATAATGAAAATAAGGCAAATATATTGATCAATATTTAATGTTCAATAGCTAAAGTTCTATCGCGTATTTTAATAATTCATCTAGATGAATCTCTGATATTAATTCTAGTTTTAATGACTTTTGATATAAAAGAACAACTTTAATATTTTCTACTGGGCGTTTGAGCTGATTCTTTTAACAAAGAAGATGCTTTCATAATTAATGTTTAGCTCCAAGCTGTTGGCGTTGCGGTTGTGAAACGAATTTTATGTAGAAATAGTCTACGATAACATGTCACGCGGCAACCAGTCGAACAAAGCCAACAATAAATCCTGGATTGGTTATCTGTGTGTGGTTTAAACTCTGCATGCACAAATCTATGTGAAGCTCGGTGGCACTATATAAATAGATATTGTGAGAAGGACCTACGGTAATACATACGTTTTAGCCACGTGTCACGTTATCTGGTAACACTTTTATACATTTTGTCTGTTGTATTTGTATTTGTATTTATTATATTACTATTATTTGACGATGTGACCGAGGGTAGTTTGGAAGGTGCAGTCTATATTGGGACTGGCTTTCAAGGACTGCTGCCAAACTACGGTGAACGATAGATTACCTACCTCAGTTGTTTTCGAACCTACGCCCGGCGGCGTGCGATCTGATCATGAGACCAACTGAGTTATCATCACTTCTAAATTATTACTCAGCGACAAAAGTTTAGATGTTAGTTAGTCAATAACTCCAAAATGGCTAAACGGATTTTGATGAAATTTCGGTCGTTTATCGTGCGTGTAATAACACCCTAAGACACGTCTTTGAGTTAACCACTTCTAGTAAAGTCTTCGCCTTTCAAACAACAAAAACAGACACTGTAATTTTACTAAGTTTTATTAACGGTTCGCTGAAACAAAGGCTGAATAAAACTCGCTCGAGTTGATCTTTAATATTTTATTACAAAAGAGCAGATAAGATAAAACGATACTTTACAGGCCATGAAGAAGTTTGAGAAGCTTAAAGACTATGTAGAAATAATAACAACACAGTGCTTCTTTGTGCATATATTTCATCGTAATGCCTGTTATTGACATATTTTAAGGTACGAACTAAAAGGCGCGTGCGGCAATTCGTATAATTTGATAGATATTTTTTTTAGTTTATAGTCGTTGCCTTTTTTGGAATATTTGCATGTCAGTATCAGTATACTTATTCTATAAAAAGTTTCACCACATCATCTAACATCACCAAAAACTGAATTTGGTTCAGTATTGAAATTGTAACGTTACGTAGCGAATACGAAAAGTCATTATTACAAAACCGATCCGACGAAATTTCATAATTTGAACATCATAATGATTTTGAACCTAATAATTATTTTGTTCTACAAAAATTCAACTTTTAGAAACATTGTACAATGGACGATCATATCGCTGACAACCTTTCGATGGAGAGTAAAATATAAGGTAAGAAGAAGAGAAATAAAAATAATTCCCAAAATATCGTCCTCGACGAAGTTCGAAATGGTTTTTCAGAAAAACGCCTTTTTTTGAGTCGACTGCCGCCATGTTTGTGTTTGTACTTTAACTTGCACTCACCAAAACTTGAAGCTAAACAAATCTTATTAACCCACCTAAGAGGTGGAAGTAGGAACTGTGTATCTAGCGAGTCCGTTAAAATTAAATTAGGGGATGTTGTTTTCCCAAAGGATAGTAAGTGAGGTCAAGAGCCTTGAACTCCTGCAAAGATGTACTCAGAACGATCGCCAAACACTCTTGTCTTGTTTGATCACTTAAAACAACCGGGAAAGAGTTAACATAGCAAGGAAATGTAGCTCCTAGTCGGTACTAATACGATACAAAATGGTGCGTTCATCTCCTTTTATAGCTATCTTCGACCTCTTTATCGAATGTAGCTGGCCGGTCAGAAAGTGTCATAAAATTGGAAGTTAAAAAAATAACGACGGCGCGCTGTTTTCATTTTTACCGCACGAGTTTCATAAAGGATTAAAAGGAAAACGTTGGGGAAAATAGCAAAATTTAAACGCTATTTTGAAACGTTTTAGAACAATGTTGAATTTAATAGTGGTTTGTAAGTCAAGTCTTCAACTATAGCCTAGGTACTTCGCTCCAAAATTTTACTTTACTTACACTTTAATCTCATTATTCTTTAGTTACGAGTATATTGTAACGGGGGCATCTTTTTTTTGAAATGTTTACCTTTCGTGATATGTTACAATTCCAACTAGTTCCAACATGTTGGTATAAAAGATTATACTACTATGGAAAGAAAAAAAATGCCAGCCGTAGATTTCATCTTCATCGAGATTTCATCTTTCATCATCAGAAGTGATTTTAGGCTTTATTAGTAAGCATGGATTCAATGCCTTAAAATATTTGCTTTCAACCTCGCGTAGACTACATCAGACAACAAAGCAGTCGATTTTAGTTTAACAAAATTGGCATCGTTGTTACCGTTTATATAATATGTTTTAATATAATATGTAACCGCTTCCACAACGATTTTGCAGCCCTGCTTTCTCAAATTTACGGGTAAGGTGGACCGCAGCTTTTGCTCCCAAAATAAATATGTCAGGACGCACGCACTACGTCAACGCACGCACTACGTCAACGCACGCACTACGTCAACGCACGAACTACGTCAACACACGCGATCTTACGGACTTCATGTGCACGTCCACGTCAATAAACAAACGTTGTGAAAAAATTATGTAATCATTTATGTACCTACCAACGCTGTGTTTCGCAATTTGTACCCGACTTATCGTCACATTTTGTATTAACTTTTGGGTTAAGTGTTTACTGGCTATTGTTTGAGCACTACCTATCTTATTTGGTGAGGTAACGGTAAAGCTGAAGGTGGCAAATGTGTTATAACTAGAATAGAAATTGGTTTCGGATTCCATAGATAATATAGGCACCATATTTCTGTCTATTGATATTCAGAATAACTATTATTAATCGTAACTATTATTTACTTCTTTCTTAAATATAACATATTTTGTTCAACAAACAAAAACTTATTAACCCAAATAAAAACTAAATACTAAAACTAAGTAAACCTAATCTAAGAACGCGCTACCAATGGGCAACGTTCCCAAAGTGCTGGTGGCATTGCCACGTTGTTTGGCAATGCTTAATTTGTGGCCAAAATAAAGGCCAGCATTTTCGAAAATTCATTTATTTCCCTTTTGCGCTATCAGAAAGTCTTGGTTATTACTAATAGCGTAAGTGGAAAAAGTTATGTGAGATAACCTTTTCTTTTGTGTTGCATAGGTAATTCCAGGATAGATGCCTGGCTCGGATAGATGCCTCAAATTCAAAAACTATGATTTCCCGGCTTGTTTTTGCTAAATACTCAATGAAAGATTTGGTGCGACGAAAAAATTGCTAATTCTTTTTCTACAGCCTTTTTGAGGTGCTGGAACTTTTTACATGGTGACTAAATAATTTATATTTTGTATCTAAATCTTACAGTGGACTGTATATTAACACTAAAATCAGTTTTTTTAGAGTATTTATTGAATACACATTCCTGAATATAAAAGGCATCTATCCTCTACGAAAAGGATAGACGCCTCGATTTATTTTCGCCTATGTTTAACCATACAAAACAAATAATTCCCATTATTTTCAAACGATGTAACTACATTAGGGTATAGATGCCTCAGGAAGGAAACTTATTTTGTGAGGCATCTATACCCTAATATGATTATAAAGAAAATACACTTTTTACGAACATTTTTAATTAACGTCTGCGTTTTGATTTTACTTCCCATCACGAATACCTAATTTCAAACTGAAAAAGTGTTTTTTATCAATGAGGCATGTATCCCATAACTGGTTTTGACGCATGGAGCAACTATCCGCTATAGGGCATCTATACTTCCAAAAATAGAGGTCTGGGAAAATCGATATAGATTAGTAAATATCAACACTGATGTTTTCTTTTTCCTTCAAAGTGGTAGTCGAAAGACCAATCTATTAACATGTGTGGCAATCATTCAGATCCATTAATTAAAATGGGAAATATAAAGCGTTTTCAAAAAGTATGGCAACTATCCTGGACTTACCCTAAATATATTTACTGTACCAATTGCCGTTATATATTATACATACAAAGCCTTATAAAACGTATAATTATAATGGATCAGGATTGAATGTTTAGTATCTATTTTGGGAGGCTTCTGACCGCACGCCCAGCCATTGCTTGCAACAGTTGTTGCCAACAGTACTTTTTGTTTAACCTTTTTTGTGTAGGTGCCTAATATTGTATGGTACAGTCGTAGAAACTGAAGTTTAAACCCTTGACCCGCGCCCGCAAATGGTGAACCCCGTTGTTGTAACAGTCGGTTATTGTTTCTGTTAAAAACTTCTAGGATTTATAGAGCCACAAATGTTTTCTGACACATGTGTCTATGTTTTTGTGAATCAGTTTCATAGTCGTCTGTTGAAAATATTGCCGAGAATAAGCGTCAATTTTCTCAATGTCAAAATGCTGTTCAATAGGTGTGAAGTTTGCAGATACAACAAAGTTGATTTTATATTGGGAATTGTACAGATTGATAACAAAAAAAATAGAATCACCTAAGTATACTTATGTAGATTGTCACCGCTGTCGCCTTACGGCCGAAATTAATATTGTATCTCCTACCCAAGATTGAAATCGATCTTGGATTGCTGCCTATCGTTCGATCGATCTCCAATCTGCGTGCCTTTATAAACCAATCCACGGATCGGTTATTGGCACGTTTGACCTTAAAAATGGATGAATGGATATCAATTCCAATGGATGGCAAAATTTGGATTGGATTGATTATTAATTTCGGCCGTTAGTATGTTTCTATAATTTAATTTAATATTACTAACGTTCAAAGCGATGATTTTGGAGGCTCCGCATCAGACATGTCCCCTCGAGAACCGACATGAACTATCGAACATTATCAAAATACCTTCCAGATTCGCAGGCGAAGGTTGTGCGAGGAATTCCAAATGGAAGTCTCAGGTACGCCGAGTACCTATTTAAATGTAAATGCCGGTTATTCAACTATCAGTGGGCATGCCCGCTCGCAGTCTCCGACGGGATGTCTCGTGGCAGATCCCGCGGCTCTCAGGAGCCCGATTTCCCTAATGTTGTTCGACGAACTTCCATAACATTTGAATATCTCATCGAGGCGCGATTTTTTTTCGCGTTCCGCTTTGAGTGGCGAAGGGCGCGCTGTCGGTTAATCTCTTTATGGTGTCCCAGGCGTCCTTTGATACTTGTTTTGTAATTCCGCGTTGAATTTTCGCGTACCATAATCGCGGATGCCGTTTACGGTTAGAAGCATCGCGGCGCTTCGTTGTCTTCATAAGTGGATGGACTTTATTATGACCTTGTAAAATTTATTATGGTCTAACATTGTATTAGCTTTTGTTTTTAAGGGCACAATGTTTTTCTTATTCAAAGATGATATAATAATATACTAACAAAAATATCTTAACCGGAATTTGCCGGACTTTATGATGTCTTTGATCGACTGCCAGCACCAACCTTCACATAATGACGCGACACGTTACGATATAATAGAGATTGGCGGATTAGTGGAGTTTAAAATTAGTACATACGAGTACTATAAAGTAAAACAACAAGCATCTTGTATTGTGATTTTAGTGCACAGTAGTAATATTTGTTTACGCCTTAATCGTTCATTTCCACTAGGTCTAAATTGAAATGAATTAATATACAGGCAGCCCGTCGTTTGTCCCAAATGATTGAGGACAAATACGTTGTCGCATTGAAAATCATCAATTAAATTCCGTTTCCCAGAGCTAACACCAAGTAATTCGAGCGGCATTGTGGGCGAAATAATTGGGTTCCAACACAATAGGCCTGGTGTAATTCCCACTGTTGAGACACAGTGCAGACAGAAGGAAAAATTGGAAGTAACGGGGCATTAAAAACATAATTATCGTACATAGAATAACGCACTGTAACGCACATGTCAAAGTGTGGCGGGCACAGGTATTTTTTTTTTTTTTTTGTTTAATTATGGCTTCGCACGGTTTGTGCATATAGCCAGTGTCAAGTATTATAATAATAACGTAAGTACATAATATTTTTATTTTCACATTAGGAAAGTAATAGCTTTAAAGCAATCCTCGTGGTCAAGTAGTCAAGTCAATTATTTACATAGTCAAAGTCACGATTCAGTAAAGTGGTGGATGCTTTACTGAAACTTCCTGGGAGTTTTGGAAAAAATACGAAATGGCACGCTTTTTGAGTTTGTATCATTCGCCCACACTCGTGCACGTTAACGAACACTTAATGGTTAATATTCCACCAATATTACACATTAACACTCGAAGAAACACAAGTTTAAGAAAATAACACAAAACCAACAACGTCTCACTATCGTATTCCCGCCAAAAAACCGCACAGGTATTTGCTTTGGGTGTTTGTGGAACCATAGTGCTTGTAGTTCTTGATTACCTAGACACAGATAATCCTAGTTAAGGGTCAGGAGTGCTGTTATCGTAAACGTACACAAAAGACTCGCAGTTGTTAAAATAGGTCCAATTAGTAAAGTTACTTCTCTATTAGGTAGATTAAAACTTAAGAGTAAGTTTACTGTTCAATGAGTTGCTGTGGATTACACTTGCTTCGGGTTCAGGTAGACATCAATTGGTCTGACATCAATCTAAATTCCGCCGTTAGTGCCGCGAAATTGTTTTATACCATTTTACAATTTATACCTTAATAGCCGTTTATAGTTCGCTTTATTATCAAAATTTCTATGTAGTATGACCACTTATTTTATGACGAGTCAGTTGTGGCTTTTTATTATAAAGATAATAAAGGCACTGGCTCGTTAAAATGGTAATTAGTGCCTTGGCGCAATACAGTAATAAGATGTCCTCAGACTGGGGCCATTCGTCTTCCTCCAGCGGCCGCGGATAACTTGAAACTGATTCATTTGCTAAAACGTCCCTAGATTACGTTGTGGAGCTTCGGAGAAATTACATTTTTGCGTAAGTCGTGAAACGAGGCTCATAATATAATAGACTCTTTTGTTTATTTTACGCCTTTTAACATTTTTAGAGCTGAGTTTATCATTCAAATAGTTAACTTGATGTTTTACATAGAGACATTATGTAAATGTTTTACATAAAGACATTTATATATTATATAAAGAAGTATCAAGCTAACGTGGGTGTAACTGTGGGATGAAGCAAGTAACAAATGAAAAAATCAGGGCGTAATTTTATGAAGACACTAGCTGTTGCCCGCGACTTCGTCCGCGCGGACTATATATTTTACCACAATTCCAAATACTTAACTAAAAATAGACCATGACCTCGTGTTCGACATCGACATCCGATATGCGATATCCAACATGCTCGTACGACATCCACCATCTTCTATCAAAATTACTATCTTATATAAAAATCTAGCATTTTATACCAAAATCTAACATTTCATACAAAATTTACCATTTCCTAACAAAATCTACCATTTTCTACCAAAATACCATGTTCTACCCATAAGCTACCATTATCTACCTACTAAAATCTAAAATTTTCTACCACAATCTAAAATTTTGTTTCTAAATCTATTATTTTCTTACTAAATGTATTATTTTCTACCAAAAGCTACCATTTCCTACCAGAACCTACCATTTCCAATCAGAATCTACCATTTTCTACCAAAAAGTACCATTTTTAACCAAAGCTTCCTTTTTTTCCAAAATTTACCGTTTTCATCAAAAGCTACCAAATTTATCATTTCTACCAAATTAGCATTTTAACCAAAATCTACCATTTTAATTCCAAATTCACTATTATCTACCAAAAGCTACAATTCCTTCCAAAATCTACCACTATTACCAAAAATCTACCATTATTACCAATAATCTACCATTTCCTACTAAAAACTACCATTTCCTACTTTAAATTAATCATTTTCTACAAAATCTACCACTTTCTACCTACAATTTAGGATTCATTTAGTTCATTATTAAAACCAGATAAAACACGTGTTTAAAATCTTTAAAGGATATAGATGCCAAGTTTGTAGTTGATCAAACCGATAAAACACGTTGTTCCATCCAAACTTTGAAACCCCTTTTCACCCACTTAGGGGTTGAATTAAAAAAAAAAGAAACTTAGTGCACACCTACGTCTTTTAAGGAATATTTGTGCAAAATTTCAGTTTCGAACAAAATCTGATGAAAAATATTTTGCAACCCCTCTTTATTATTTTAGGGGTTGAATATTAAAAAACTATGAACTATTTAAATAAATCTTTTAAATAATGTAAAAGCCAAGTTTGAAGCAGATTAGACAAAGAAAATACGTTGTGACACACAAACATTACAACCCCTTTTCACCCCTTTAGGGGTTGAATTTAAAAATCATATTGAAGTGCACTCCTATGTCACTTATGGCATAATAATTGATCCAAATTTAAATTATGAACTAAATCGGATGAAAATATGTTGCAACCCCTTATTCTCAATTTAGGGGTTGAATATTCAAAAACGATGAAACACGTGTTTAATTAAATCTTTTAAAGAATATAAATGCCAAGTTTGAAGTTGATCGGACTAAGAAAACACGTTGCTCCATACAAACTTTGTAACCCCTTTTCACCCCTTTAGGGGTTGAATTTTCAAAAATCCTTTCTTATTGCTCGCCTACGTCACATAAGGAATATTTGTGCAAAATTTCATGGTTCTAGACCCAGCGGTTTCGGCTGTGCGTTGATCGATCAGTCAGTCAGTCAGTCAGTCAATCAGTCAGTCAGTTTTGGCTTTTATATATATAGATAATCAAAGGAGGCATCTTATTATGATAATACGGTAAAAATACGGTCCAATTGTGATCCGCTTTCTAATTTTAATGCAATATGAGTATTAATAATAATAATCTAGGTATCGTCTAGGTATGTCAAAATTGTATAATTTGGTATTACATTGTGCGCGAGTTACACCCGTTCAAATCTAGTTTATTAGTAAATAAAGTTACTCATATATTTTTTAAGTATCTGTAAGTTTGACATGATTAAGTCTTGTATCATAGTATACATTAACAAGTATTTTATGCTTATTAATTAATATACTAATGGCCTCAATTTGTGAAGCAAAGCGTAGATAAATCAATACAAATTGAATTTTGTACCATCTTGAATATTAGTGAAAATTCCATTAATGAGGTGCCTATGAAATTATCATTCCTAATTAACGATTCGCTTGACTTGCCGTCTCATCTCTAATTGTATTATTTTATTATTTGAAGCTGCAAGTAAAAATTTTAGTGTAGATAATGAAATACCTATTTGAAGACTACCATTATGATTGGATCGCTTACACGTCGTCGGCTCCACTGCCGTCCTTCCGCACCGCCTATGTATGTAGGTCTATTATCTTTACTCTATCACTAAAAAATGAAGGTATATTTTTCTATTATTTATAAGTTCGAGTAGCCGTAGTAATAATTTCATGACACACTAATTGACATCTCAACACCTATACAGTCGACACCTCTAATTAGACAAACTCAGTCCGCTCATTAGATTTAACCCCTTATCAACGTTATGGAACGTGGTTAGAGTTAATAATTATTATTATTGGTTTGTCGTAGTGATGATGAAACAAACAGATGGCATGAAATTTATTTCTTAATGGATAATAAAAATACATTTCACGGGTGGTAATCGCACCAGAATGTTGTTGTACTTTACCTTATACATTTAGGAGATAATTATTAGACATTTTGTGGAGATCCATCACATGTGCAGGAGCGGTCTAGCCGCCTCCAAGAAGTCTTTATTTTATTTATTTATTTTATTTATATTTTTCAATTACAATTTTAACATTACTCATCACATTTCTAAGAAACAGTTCATAATATATTTCATGTTCGAATAATATCCAAATCCGGTTATTCGGATAGAGGAAAACATCCGTATCCGAAACTCAGTACCTTTCCCCTTTCTACATATTAATTAATTTAATAGGGGAATAGTCAATTGACAGACCTTGAATTACTACACTGTGTTGTGAGTTGAAAGAGCATAGTTGAAACAGAAGTCCTTATAATAATGTCTACAGTAACTTTAGTTAAAAGTATTATGACAGTGGAGAATTTCATGTGTGTTTATAGAAATTATCACATGAGCAGCCCTAGCAAGAGACGATTCATTATAATCCGAGCGATGATAGAAAACTTTATACATTTTATGGTTTTGGTTGGTAACTTGTCTATAGTGATACCAGGTTTCTATAGCGATCCAGAACTGAGATTTATAATTTCAGCCTTGGAAATAACGAGCTTTACTAATAACGCGTTCACGGTATATCTCGCTTTACGATTCAGTGGCACATTCAAAGAGCTATACAAAAGCATAAATCATATTCACACTCAATTTGAAAATAATAAGTCATACACGAAACAATTGAACAAGATAAAGATTATTTCATTTGCCAGTGTCACTTTGTTTTTTACGATGAAAATGTTTACAATGGTGTTCCAGTTTTTCGCCTCACAAGTGTTATACAGTGAAGACGCCCTAGTTTTAATAGTAAGATTCATCGTACTCACATTTTTCTTAACATATCTGGAATACAGATACGTGATTGAGCATTATGTATACTATACGTAGTTTAACGGGCATCGTTAGCATCCAAGTGAAATGCCTGAGCAACGAAATCCGTGTCACTCAACGTAACTTAGCTAAGACGATGTCAATTGAAAGCCACTTTATATACGTCAGGCAAATGAAGGAATGGGCTGGAACCTACATGCGTTTGGCGGAATGCAGTAAACATTTGACTGAATGCTTCAGCAATCAGGTACTTTTGTTATTAACGATACATTATGTTCTGTAGTATTTGCTGATCCTGATCACATTTTTACCTTAACATCTTGTAAACCGACACAATTGTGAACAATACAGTTTTTTCTATTCTATTATATTAATTAGTCTTTGGACAAAATGTACATCAGCACCCCTTGTATGAGTTTTTACTAGCTCGACATAGTACGCGTCAACTAGCTCTTTGTAAGAAGATTTTCGTTCATAAACGCGCCGGTATGGGTGCTGTATAGGATCTTAATACAAAAGCGTTTACGCGTACTATGTCGAGCTAATAAAAACTCATACTATGGGTACAGCTTAACATTTTACGGTTTATTTTTCTCTAAAATATAGCATTTGATCGCTATCTCTCCTGGTGATAAGTGACCATGTTGTCGAAGGTGCAAAACATGCTCAGTTGCTGAGCCTAGAATGAGAGTGCATCTCAAGGGCCTCTCCAAAAACACCGCGATCAAATGTGTACTATATTATAATGCCCTCCTACAATACCACCAAGGATACTTATAAACAGTAATCCTACTAATATTATAAACGCGAAAGTTTGTAAGTATGGATGGATGTTTGTTACTCTTTCACGCAAAAACTACTGAATGGATTTTGATGAAACTTCACAATAATATAGCTTACATATCAGAATAACACATGGATTACAATTCATAAAGATATATCGTATATTATCCAAACGCGAGTGAAACCGCGAGACGCAGCTAGTATAATATATTATAATGTTTAGGTATACTATAAAATTAAGTAATATTAATTATATCGTATGTTATAAAGTCGTACTGAATAATTGTTTATTTTTTGCAGTTATTTTACACTCTTATCTCAACAACACTTGTATACATATTTGTAATTTATACAACGATTGACTCCATAATGGGTAATGTAAGTCAATTAAGTAATAAAAATAATCAACCTTTGCCTAACACCTCGATCGCAAATTACCAAATTCCATATCGCAAACGCGCCTGTTTTGCATCTGGCTAGTGGCTCTACCAGATAACATCATTCTGCATGCGTTTACTCGCGAAACTCGTGTTCGCGGCTGTGGAAATGCTCTACCTATTTACAATTCCATCTCATTTTTTTATGTGTACCTACCCAATCTTTTGGTTTACAATCCAGTTCAAAACAATGCTAATTTTTAAGTTCTACCTCTGTATATGATTTTGGACTGTCTTGTGTATAAATACAATAAATAAATAAAACGAGACATACACCAACAAAATCAAAATAATCAAGGAAATTATAGAATAATTAGTATGTATGTAATAGCTGTTGTTATAAAACTCCCCGATTATCTTTGGAGTAATGAAATTGATCTGTATCTGTCATATTTTCGGTATATTTCTTCATTATCATACTTAATCCATTACTTAATTTCTAGAAAGAATGGTTCGGCTTTGACAGGAAGACTTCATCTTATTATATCACATACCACACAGTTCTGTTATTGTGTGTTTTCTTTTTGCCACTCAGAGATTGCACAATGACTATGCCGTACTGAAGGTGTCTCTGATGAAACTTATCAACACATTGCTTATATGTAAGTAGTGAGTGATGGAGGTACATATCAGATAGTTCGTATATTATTTCCGGTTGTAGGCTTGCATTATAAAATGTTTTTTTCTATTAAAAACCGGGATGAAATTAAAAAACACAAAGTGAACTGATATAATTTAATATGGTTTAAAAGAGTACTCTAAAAGAGTAGAATATAATATACTTTGTTATGCACCAGTTATACAAAAATACGAAAGGAACATACCACGAAACAGAGAGAAAAGTGGAAGTGAAAAGTGGGCTGGCCGCGCATGTCATATATTTGAACCAATCGCCAGTTGTGCCATTCATACTATGCATGCTCTACTTTCTGCCACACATCGGGACATGCCTTATGTACAGTTTTAGAGCACTTTAAAATGAACCATAATATCTGCTGACACATAAGGCACATTTTCAAATTAACGGCAGTTGACTTATAAACTTTATTGGTACAATAACTTTTTGGCGACAGCGGTTCCGATACAGATGTTATGTCAAATCACTTCCACTTGTCTCACTATTTCGTGGTACAAACAGAAATTCTATAATGTTTAATGATGTTTGTTTTATTACAGTTCCTGGTAGCGAAGAGTTGCGGCTTGCAAAAGACTTGGGCCGGATGATGACTACCAACCCCATCAGCATCTGCATGCTGTCCACCACTCTGGTGGGGATGCAGCATGTCCCGGTGGTAATGTAAATGTATTATCGTTATGCTGCAAGGGCACAACCTAATCTAATTTTTATCGTCTTCGGGTCACATGCCGCTGAGCGTGACTTCGAAACCAGCTGAGCGCAAAAACATGAACTTGAGCTTCTGACGAAGAAAAACATTGGTAAAAACCTTGGTGTTATGGTACGCCGCGTCACGAAGCTTACTATAGAAATGTACTGTTATGGTCTCCTTCACATGCTGATGGTGTTCATAGGAGACCACAGCTTAACATAATGAAATATATTATTACATTATTGAAATGAATATGGAAATCTAAATGGAATAACACTGACGTGGCAGTACAAGCTTCGATTTCTTTCAAATCAGAGGTCGAGGAGTGTAGAGATGACTGTTATTGTTGTCGGTTGGCTATAAAACACAGACCTCTGGCTTGATGTGGCTGGGGTGGTTGTGGTACGATTTGAAGAACGCAGCGGTTAGGATAATCTTGTAGTTTTTCTCTCTGAGTGTAGCAGAAATTATGGATCAAGTAGGCATCGACACCGCCGACGCAGGTCGGGTTGCGGGTCAGACGGGCCACCAAATTGTATGCCGCACACATTTACACAGCGCACATTGAAACTAAACTTTGTTTGGCACTGAGTATTTTGAAACATCTTACAATTTACACGATACCAATTATTATTATGTTGCTGAACAGAATAAACTGTGCAGTGTGCATAATAGTTTTAAAATGGTTGACTGAAAATATTCTCATTCTGACCATCTAGATTGAAAGCTCTTGTACCTACTTAAAATATCTCCGTTTAGTAGATTAGGTGTAGTGTAATAACTAGCTAATAACGTGTCCAATTCGCGCACAAACATACATCAAAATATATAATTTAGTCAATTAATTCATTATTTTGATAATTTTGAGTCTTCTCGTGACCACGGTCGATGTAACTTGGCCGAAAGGCCGATGGGTGTGAGATATGTTGTCTATGCGCTGTCATCCGCCTCTTGTAATATAGACGTCTCCGAGTATGGCCGCATTTTTATTATTATAATCCTGCAATATCCTAGGAAGCTCCAGGAGCCTAGATACATATACTATTTTGGCGAGTATGTCAAAATAATAAATTTTGATATTTGTTTGTGCGCGAATTAGACCCGTTTTTTAGCTAGTTAATATGTTTTCTGTTCGCGACAGTTTAAGAACTTCTAGGTTTAGTGTTTTTCCAAACAATTACTTATTTCCTTTGCTGGTTCACACCGCAAAATACTATACCTATTGCTGTAGGATATGCGGCCGGTATTCTAGGCGACATGCCTCATGTACTTGTACACCTACTTAATTCGATTTTATTCACGCTAAGATTTAGATATATTGTATGTAATTATTGTTTTCACATTATGTTGTCTGAAATAAAATGTTTATAAATGTCAAAAGTTGCCTGATTCAAAAAGCGCTATTGGATGACTGGGACCGTGGTTCCAGTACCTCGTAGTCCCAGTCGCCTGTCTCCCCAAAAACATTCGCTGTGTCCTAACACTTGTAACCTCTTAACTTCCTACCCCTTTTAGCACCCCCGTTTACGATTCCTGCTTTCTTTTTTGTAAGCTAACCCAGTTTAAGGGCCGCGATACATTCTCCTGCGTGGCGCTATTTTATTGAAAGTCTCAATTGAGGAAAGGTCGCGTTTTCTTTTCGCACGTTCTTTTCTGTGTTTTGTATTTCGGGGTTTAGTACGTTTTTGTGATACAGATTGAAGGACCTTTCAATTATGGAATAAGCTGGTAGTAAAGTCTTTAGATATAGGATAGAGCTGACGGATTATGAAGAAATCTGATACTGCGACATAGTGTTTCATATAATATTATATAGGCACGGTACAAGCACAGTAACGCAAATATTATGACCTTAAGAATAATAGCTTAGTTTTAGCACCGGTACCGGTTGAAGTTAGATATGCTACACACTACTATTTATAAAGTATGATTCGGCTATATAATGAAAAATAAAATTTTAGAGGTACGGTTGACCTCATAAGTACTGTAACTGGTCGAGGTTAAAGCGTACAAAGCAAATTTTGCGGCTGTCGATTGTGTTTAAATGTCACCGTCACAAGTTCCCTAAACATTGTTATTTTCATAAAAGCAATGTAAAATAAACAACGTAAAACTCGTGTTTTACTCAGGCCTTCCCTACAACGTCCATTAAGGCTTCTATGTTGTCTGCCGTCCAGTCATTATGTCGTGGAAGTACGCTCTTAAATATGGGGAGACGGCGAGTAACTAAGCGGTGAAATCTTACACACTCCTCTGTTTAAATGTTTTTTTTTTTGCAGGAAGTTCTGTATGAATACAATGTAACATAGTTAATATAACATAACGAGAAATGAACTGCTCACAGACACTATATTATCGCAGTCAAAGTCAAAGCATTTATTGTAAATAAGCAATAAAATTGCGCTTTACAAGTCAAACAGCTAATTCTCGTTAACAAGGATAACCATAAAACAGAAAATATTATGAGAAATTAAATTAAACAGTAATTGATTATGGTTTGAGTTTGAAAAGAATGTTTCCCATTCAAGCACTGTACCAAGATTCTGGACAAGACGAAGGAAACTCCGTTGCTCTACCAGTACTTCGGAAGTCGGGATACGCCCGTTAGAGAGGACAGCACCAAGACGATCGACCGATAGTTATTAAAAATAACGCTAAAACGCGTGACGCCGTATTTCGTTTTGTGTCTCGGCGACATCACAATATGTTCCCAACATAAAATTAACTAAAAATATCTGCGATATACGTGATCGCGCCTACGATACGTGACATAGGCAAACCGCAGGTGTTCAGTTAGAATTCAGCATTTTTTTTCAGCTACTGTTTATTTGTATATAGTTAATATCAATCGTCATATCGCAAGAACTATGTATGGCATGAAATTAAATAAATTTAATTCGTTATGTTTATCAATATTATGGAAAGAACAGTGTGCGTATAATACAAATTATTTGAACCTTATAATCTAGCAAGGTGAAATTGATTTTTTTGTTATTTATATTAGCGATTCGTTTTTCTTCAGGGTCGCTTTATACAGGCAAATGCTTCCAGTTATAGTATGTAATATAACTCACGTTATAATAGTATAATGTGTATTGGAGTCTATCACTTAGTGAATGAACATAATTAACATGAAGATTTTCACGTGCTTATTAATTATTTATTTATTTCTAAATGTTAACGGTTTTGTTAAATATTATATTAATAGAAGAGGTGTGTATAACTCCCGTCAATACATATACTATTTTCGCGTGTTTTTTTTTAAGTCGATACGAAATTATGTCCTTGACTCGTCCCTAAATGTGTATGTATATTATAATCCCATCAAAAACATTACATGTACAAAAATGCACAAGTCTCGCAACGCAGTTTATCTGCCGTAAAAAGTTGTGAGATCGAATGTAAACCAAGTCGGTTAATTTCAATACCTACCTGTACCTATCTATGGGAGCAGTTGTTAAATATTATAATAATAGAAGAGGTGTGTATAACTCCCGTCAATACATATTACTATTTTCGCGTGTTTTTTTTTAAGTCGATACGAAATTATGTCCTTGACTCGTCCCTAAATGTGTATGTATATTATAATATATAATATATAAATGTTCACTCGAATCACGCGCGAATTTGTCGTGCGACAGCATCCGTCGGTCGCTAATATAAGAATATTTTATATAGTCTGATAAAATGTATATGATTTGAGATTGTTTTATGGTGGGTTGTGTACAACTTTGTTCAGAATCTTTTGTTTATTAGTGAACCCTGAGTGCTTCGGCAACGACGACTGCGTACTGGCATGCGACAATAACTGTTTCTCGCCGAACAAGCCCCTCTGCGTCACAGGAGACTGCTATTGTTCAACAAAGAATGGGAAAATGCAGAAATAAATTTCGAGTTCACAACAAATTTTCTTACTACACTTACTGCGTGACTTTGCAAACGTGAGGATTGAGGAATAAAGAAAATCAACAAAAAAAAAAGTGAAACATTGATGGCATGAATAATAGTGCGGGCCCGGAAAAGTAGCAAACGTTCCGAACCAACATAATGAAAATGACTAACATAGCGCATCAAAGAAGCTTCGTACGTTTATCGTTAGTCCCATACTTTTTTCTTCTAAACTTTACTCTTAGTAACATAATATTATGTTTCCTTTGTGTAGTCTGACTACACATGAGTACTATTGCGTGTGCATCCAGCTACACACGCAATTGTGGGCCACGGATAACCGACCGTGCGACACAGAAAGAGCTTATCTTCAGTCTCATTGTATACCCAAATTGAAAACGCACGAATAAGGCCCAAAAGGGCAAAGCTAAGAAGGACTGTGTGATGTACGCATTAAGCAAGGGTCTTATAAGGCCTCTAACTCAATACACAAGAAGGCGTTAAGGTCTCCGTATACCAAAATTGTATTTACTTTGTTCTACTTTGGGGCTCATACCATAACCTTTTTATCTCAAGTCCTTTGATATTGAGATCGGAATGTATTTAAAGGGCCGTCAAGAGCTTTTTTGCGGTTTAAGGTTACAGTGTTTCATTTTGTGTTATTTCTTCAGATGTTTTTTTTTGTATTGTACCTACTCTATTTCGGGTGGTTTTTGTACTGTTACTTTAGTGCTTCCATTTCTATAGTGAAAGCCTCCTGAGACGTCAGCTTATGAAATGTAGTAAGTAGGTAGAATATATTTTTGTGTTAGAAACGTAAACAAAACCATTAATCTACACTAATATTATAAAGAGGAAAACTTTGTTTGTTTGGTTGTAATGTATAGGCTCAAAAACTACTGGACCGTTTTTAAAAATTCTTTCACCATTCGAAAGCTACATTATCCACGAGTAACATAGGCTAAATTTTATTTTGGAAAAAATCGGGTTCCGTAAGATATTTGGGTTTTTTCGGACACAAGGTGTAAAAAATCAACCAGAAATATTTTTTAATATACAAGCTAGATATATGGCAAAAATAATTCAATATTACAAACATGGACAAGGGTTTGATGGAAGAAAATTATTTATAGGGTTAAGCTCGCCTTGGTACATTTATATCCTATGAAAGTATCTGTATACTAAACTAATGTTATTGTGTTACATTAAATAATATGAGAAACATAGTTTATCAAAGTTGGATCCACTGGACCGCTATTTGATCATTTTTTCTTGAATATCATTGGAATTCTGACCCAATACATATTATTTTTCTTTTAAGGTTGCTTTACGTAATATTTATTTCCTCTGTAGCTGCTGTACATAAGAGAACAAGGCAGTTCTTTGAGCTCAGAAAAATATAAAAGCATTAAATAGACATAATGTCATTATCTGATATATTAGCGACGCACTTTTGACAATGCAGCCTACCTATAAATTTATAGATGATAAAAAATACTATATAGTACACCAGTTATATCATGATATCATAAAAAAATCCGTTTGTTTCATTCCTCGCTTCTAGTACTCCTAATACCTGGCTCTGCTGGTTCATGCCTAGTAACCGATACCTATAAATAAAAGCCTAAACGGTTTACTAGCACCGGTCACATAGCCACTGTAACTATTAATCTGTGGCCGGACCAGGGCCGCCACAAGATTATTCCGCGGCTGCCAATACTTATTGTTAGCCGAGATTTAGTGGCCATATATCAGAGGCACAAAGGTCTGGGCTACAATGAAAACTTGCCAAGTTACGCAAACTTCGACTCTTGTACTTGACGGGCTTATAGTGATTCTTCGACGTGTTGTACTGGTAGGGCGCTGGTTCATTGAGGCAGTTTGGGAAATTTGGAGGAACTACATGATTAGATTAGTTGATCGTTAGTTGGAATGCGTGACCCAAAGGGATCGCTCGCAGTGCAAGCGGGGCTTTAGAAGGACAAACACAAGAGAGGGCTACAGACTCATCGGCGTCATGATGTCACTACGGAGTATCTACTGATTCGTCTATCTTGCACTGTTTTTTGTTCTAGCGAGAGTAGGGTGATGATTATATCCTTCCTACAAGCCGGTTTAACCGTTTGGATGTAACCACGCAAACGACCGTGCATTGCGGGGCGGACGGGACCGTGCCAAGAGAAATATCTGTTCACTTTCAACCAAGGATTAAGTGAGACATGATGAAGGTTTATGTTTGTAAAATGTCAAAATATGCAATTGCCGACGACATATTTTTTTATAACTTCGGGCTCCATTATACTAGTACGACATTACAAACGGTGTCGTCACGTAGTCGGCTAATGGTATAATTCGTCATTTTACAATCGGTGTCGTTATTACAAACGCTCGCGACTTCGCAAAATGAAATATTTTAGAGTTTTATAAACAAAACTATGTCTATTTTCAAAGTCTAGGTGGATCCCGGCTTCTTAGTGCTAGATTTGAAGGTGAAGCGTAGCCTTAGCATTTTTGTTATGTTTTACTTTTCTTCTATTGCTTGATACGTTTAGTAGCCAACGAGCGTACACAAGCAAACGACGCCGTTTGTAAAATGACGAATAGCTGACGACATAAATTACAATAAAAAATATCACGAGTCTGCATATTTTGATAGATACATTTTCACGCTCCGTATATAATTTTATCAGCTATCGCAAGCGAGCTAACCTTAATCGCCTCTAATGCAAGCTGTCAGCCAATGTCAGGAGCACTAGCTTATACCATTACATAATGAAATATGAAAATATCGTATAATATAATTTGTTTGACTGACGGCGCGAGGAACCGAGTAATATCGCACTGATTTATGGCTACGGAGAATTCCTAATTGAAATAATATCATACCTACGAGTACGTCTACAGTTTTGTGGCGTACAGTTATGTAGTAGACTGCTTGTTTTTTTTTAAGTACATGATTTTTTTTGAGACTTCAATATACTACGTCTATGATTTGATTTATTAACCGATTTACAAAATTGAAGGATTAACACGAAATAAGAATACAAAAGCTTCAACCATGAATTCAACAGACCCATTAAGTTGGTGCCAGGAGAAATAGTGTCCTATACTATACCTATCTAAGATATGAACTAAATTACATTGAAACTATTTATTTAAAGATACCAGAATATTATCTAGAAAGGTAATAACCATTTTGCTTATTATATCAAATAGAGGCGATTGGCTACGTATTTTTTCCAAGCCTGCAAACATGATGAGAGCTTGTCACACAGCGAGCGTGGAGCGAAGATGTACAGTGCTAATGTATGCGGATCGTATGTCCTAGGCAACCACTATAACGTTGGTTTTTAGAAAAATAGCTAACCGTAAACCATATAACCACATCCATAGATTAAATCTCGCACCAAGACAGCTCCACAAAAACTATGTATACGTTAGGGCCAAACAGCGTTCTGGGTGGTAGTTTTTGGAAGTGATCGGTGATTTGATGTCACCAAAATGGCCGATTTTTTAATTTGTTTTGTTAGTTACTGCACAGTTCACAATGGGATTTTGGTAGTAAAAGCTGTGATATATTTTTATGTTGGTAGACGCAGTATGAGGGCCCGAAATACAGTTTTTACAGTCATGGTAATATGATTTAAGTATTACTAAAATCTTCGATGACTTACAAAAATGACACCGCTTCACGTGTGTCTCTATAGTAGGCTGATACGAACTAAATGTGGTCAGTACTTGATAAACTTCCGCGCAGAAGTTATCGGCTCCCCTCACAGTCTGGCAAAGCCATCACTAACAGCATGTGACGTCATTTATCGTTCAATAAGTACCTAGTGAGTTCTTAAGTTTACGATCCTCAATGTCCATTGCCCACTATCCCCAACTGTCTACGCACTTAGGTCCGTCTGTGAACAAATGAAGCTATTTTATTATTTCAAGTCACGACTCTTTTGTTGACCCTTGGGCGAATGGCTAGTTGAAAATTCTTGAAGCGAAAATATTTTTGGTCGGCACACGTGCGTTGATATTAGACGAATACGAGTATCATCGAGCGTAATCAACCTTGATGTTGAGTCGTTTCGAGAAATATTATAGACGCAACACTACGACAGGAATTGCTTCGATACGTTTGCTACTTATCTAGGCAGTCAGATTGTGACAGTACCTGTGACAGTACCTAGGGTTCTAGATCCATGGGCGGTGTCCCAGTCGGCCATCTTGAAAATATAGTTCAACAATTAGGGAATAGTTTCATGTTTGCGGCTTATTTATGTTTGTTTGCCAATGTGTCAGTTTGGGGAGAGATGATTCAGTGTGGCTAAAGCTTACAGTAATCAACTAGATTGTCTTACAGCTGAAATTAATATTGTATCTTCTATCCAAAATTGAAATCGATCTTGGATTGCTGCCTATCGTTCGATCGATCTCCAATCTGCGTGCCTTTATAAACAAATCCACGGATCGGTTATTGGCACGTTTGACCCTAAAATGGATTGTGATATCAATACCAGATAGCAAAATTTGGATTGGATTGATTATTAATTTCGGCCGTTAGATAGACTAGGGCAAATTATGAATTATTTCTAACAAGCAGAGCTCAATAAACATCCTGACAACCATACTTTCACTTTTGTAATAGTCAAGGAAAGATATTCGTTAGAAGCCCGCTTTACTGGAAAGAGGAAATGTGAAAAAACAGTTCACACAGACAATTGATTACACTTTGAAAGGACCGGATGTATGCTAGAAATGTCTCAATAGGCAATATTCAAGGCTTCATACAAAAGAGCTTGTGAACTTGTCGGAGAAATAAAATCCTATAACTCAGGCATAAAAATAACTTATTTAAGAATCTCGAAGCTTTGTTATCGCCTTGATAAATAAGTTGTATGTAGAGGCCCCGTTTGTGTAAGTACTTTGAATGGCTTTGAGTTTTTGTTTAGACGAGTATAGAAACCACGAAAGAAAATACCTCATTTTACTTTACTTGCTTTGCAAAATGAAAAATGTCAATTATATAACTCGATTATATTTCAGGTGTTTTTTTGTTTCGACGAGTATCACGAAAGAAAATACCTACGTATACTTTACTCGTTCCAAAAAGAAAAATGTCATTAAATATAACTCAATTACATTTGAGGTTTTGCGTTTGGTTGGGATCGTTGGGATCGAGGAAAACTAAGGAAAAAGAAATGTACATATTAGTGCGTACGAAAACTATGCCTATTTGAAAGAAAAAAGTTTCTACAGTAGTTACGTAGTTTTCTAGAAAATACTTGTGACATACGGGAATACCAAAGAGTATAATAAGTATGGAGAAGACGGCTAGACGACCGCGACGAAGTGATATAGAGCTTTCCTTTTATTCTATCGTAACTCTTAAAACGGCATTTTCCTGATAGGTCAAAGGTTCCTGTGCACTCTCGTCATGAAAGTGTCCAGGAATATGTATATTATTCTGGAACAACATTTTATAGATATAAGCAAAATTCAATCTTAGTCGTCTGTTCTACATTTTTGATATACCTACCTACCTTTTTTGTATTACAAATAAATAGTTATAAAACTCTCCATCGTAGCACCGACTCCACAGAATGATTATTATAAGTGGGACTATTATTACCTACAATTGGGTACCTAGCTTTTGTCATTTATTACCTACCACTTTATTGACAAATTATAAATAGTACTGCAATGCATGCCAATAAATCCTATTTATTTCACCTCAATTTATAGAAACGTGCAAAGCCATTGGAAATTAAATTTAACATAAATTAATTAACGATTTTAATTGGTGGCAGACAATTAACATAAAGTAGATAGCAACTTTCGTAGTATATACTTTAATATGTAAGTAAAATATATATTTTTAATATACCTATAGGTATATTGTTACACTTTTTATCCCACTAGCCCAAGGGGCATTTAGCCTTAAATAAAATAGGTGAAATGGATATAATACATATATAAGTAAATAAATAACCATAAATTATAAACACATAGATCTCAATTAGTGCCTAATTGCTGAAAACAATTTCACGCTAGATTAATTTATATCTAAAGCAATCTCATTTCTAATCCAAACTTTTTTAATCTCATCATAAGAGCGGCAAAATTATTAGTTCGCAACACCGTGTTGTGTGCTCGTCTGGTAGACATTACGGATTCTGCACCATTATTACAGACAACCTAACGGAAATGAGTTCTAGACCCTATTTCCCCGAAACAAGTTGTAGCCGAAAAACGGTCAGGAAAAATAAAAATAAGCTGACACCATGTTGCAGGCGAAACATAATAATGTTCTCACGGCTTTTGATGTACAACAACAGCTTTATAACGAATATTTCAATGAGCTATTCCTACATATAAAAATGAGGTACCTCAAGTCGCACAATCTAAAGCCACATAACATTATTTAGTAAATTTCTCCACTAATAGAACTACAAAATGTAAAAATCCTTGCAACCACTTAACAATAGTACGACAAACGTGAGTCTTTTCCTCCATTGAAACTTTTAATACAAGGTGGCGCACATTGGTATGTATCGCGGCCCGTAAACTGGGTTCACTTACAAAAAAGGAAGCAGAGTCATAAACTTGAGTGCTAAAGGGGTAACTGACGGTGCTGTAAAATAGGAGGTTCGAGTCATGAGAAAATGCGTTAAAACGAATAAAATATGTCCTGTGTGACTAGTGTGAGTTTTGACAATTTCTGTACGAGCTTGATCCGGTTAGCGTAAACTTGAAATTTTATGGAATAAGAGCAGCGCCATCTAGTGAGTAACTGACTGACACTAGATGGCGCTGCTCTTATTCCATACAATTTCAAGTTTACGCTAACCGGACCGAGCACACTGTACTCTCTATCTCCTACTTACCCTTTATTTTTAAAGTCTCAATTACTCTCGGAGAGATTAGCTTGCTCGAAATCCGTCTAGGAGAAGGAAAACTCCAAAAGTAACCCAGAATGTAGTCTCCTTTAGGCACCAATAGAGTTCTGACCCGAATATGTCACCATTCATGTAGAGGTACAAGCTCTTTTGCAAGAGTCTGCCCGGGATGTACCATACCTTTGCCAGATATTCATCCGCCAAATAGCGTTGAGTGTTTCGGATCAAAGGGCGCTACTCCCAAACACTACTTCGTACTTTGGCAGATTAATACAATTCCCGAGCTAATCAGCTTATTCTAACGCTGCACGCTTTGGATTGCGCCGCGATGCTCCACCCACATCAAGCCAGAGGTCTGTGTTTTATAGCCACCTGACGACAATAACAGTCGTATCCAGAGCTCCTCGACCTCTGATTTGAAAGAAATCGAAGCTACTGCCACTTCAATGTTTATTCCTTCCAAATTGTCGCGTTCAATTCAATTTCATAGCTTGTATTGAGTTCTTGCCAATATGTCTGTTATTGAGTTCTCAGTGTGATTTGTAAGGAAAGGCCCCGTTCCCAATGTGGTAGGTATATTCTGATGTGATATTATATTGAAGTAATGTATTAGGTACAAAGTAAATGCTATGCGAGGATCTAATTGCGAAGGAGGTTCAGTATTCATTAAAAATCCCATTTCAGTAGCTAATAGATAGCTACCTACGAGTTAATTCATATCATTCGTGTTCATTTCGATGAAATAATACATTTATCCATGGTTAGAGGTATAAGGAACTTCGAAGAGTACCTATGGCCCTAATAACATCCAGACGTAGACCAAATACTCAATGGTTTACATAAAATTTAACTCTGACTAATATTTTAGGGCAGTTATTTTTTTACAGATGTTTATGCAATTTCTCTGGTGGTTTTTATGTTTTTATTCCTACGTTTTTTATTTTATTTATCAAACTCGCTTGCGTTTGCAGCATCACTAATCATTAATTTACGCTACAGAAGTCTCCAATATAAAGGCATTATGTACCTATTTTGGGTCTAACAGGTACATACTCGTATACTTGCACAATTACGTAGGTACTCCTCTCCTATATTATACCTAACTAAGTAATAGGTGGTGCATACGCCCGTGGCCCAGTTTAGAACATAGACAAGTGCATTCTACAACTAGGTATAGATATATCTTTCAAGATGTATTATAATCCAGCTGTTTCACAATACACCGCCGACAGACGTTCCACTTGTGAAAACTGAGATTCAAACTTGTCCTCGTACGCTCAAAATTACTTAAATGAATCAACTTTTCGTCTTTGTCTTGGCAAAACTTGGCGGGAAAGTTTCCTGTCAACCCATTTATTCGGTCTTGCAGAGTGTTGCTCGGAACACTGCGATACTAATAAGGGTAGACGCCGATCGATAACAGGAAGCACCAGGAACGAGCGTTGTAGCCAACACGAACGGGCTTTCAATTTATTTTGGACTCAATCGTTGAAAAACTCTGGGAAATTCGAAATATTTTGCCATCAAATCCAGATTGTTTGGTCTGCTCAAAATCGAGATTTAAATCGATTTAGTGTAAGTAGGTAATAATATCGCACTCTACAAGTGAACCACAAAGTGAATAATCATCATCATCATCAGCTTGAAGACGTCCACTGCTGAACATAGGCCTCCCCCTGAGACGGCCACAACGAAGGACAATTTGTCACTTGCATCCACCGCTTGCTGGCGACTCTTTTGATATCGTTGGCCCAGAATAATAAGAGAATAATAAAAACATAAATTATATTATCAAAATAAGTAATTGATAATGGTTTGAGTTTAAAACAGTAGGTATGTTTCCCTTTCATGCTGCTGCATCTGCCCGAGATCACCTAAAATACATGGAGTAACGTAGGCTACGTTGTATCATTTCCTTCTCACTACTCGAGCCCTCTTTTGTTTTGCACCACAGATCAGATAAACATGGGAGATTTGTTATAAACGCCGTGTTGTTCGTGATCCGATGTCTCCACTTTTCCGCCCCCAAAATGCGACGCAGTGGCTACTCGTATAATAGGCATCCAGCTTGATTGAGATATCAGCACATTACGTGTGATTGCACCATTAAGGAGTTGAAATAAGGGATTGCCGGTCGGAAACCACTTACAGGGCTATTTGTAACGGGATCGTAAGTGAAAGAGGAGATCGATAGAGATAGAATAGATCGATAGAGATGGATGGCTTGTGATATTATGCACCTACAAGCTTTAAAAGGCACTTGCTGTTCAAATTATATTGTTATCAGGCTGTGGTGGGATTTTATTAAGGGGAAATTTATTAAGTCTCAAGTTACGAGAGTCTGTGGTGAGAGGAAGACGAATCGCCTGTAATGTCAAAGCGTTGTTGTTTATTGCTTAACTTGCTGCGCCTGGCGGCTTCACCCGCCGACGAATGTATCCAGTGCTAGGCAATAGCAGGATCTAAACTAAATTTCAATCAAATTCGTTCCAGGAGCCAACTGGTAGGTCGTACACAAACTTGCGAAATTTAATTTTGAAAAAAAAAATGTAGATTTTATTCAGTTTTTTTTTAAATAATTTCACTTGATTATAGGTGTTCGCAAACTTTTGAGATTGACCGTAACATGTGACATTTTACACTGCGCTCGTATTTCAAGAACGCTGTCTCGGGAATAATGTGTGGACCCATAAAGACTTAAAATCCAAGGATAGAGATGATGACGAGCACACTCCCTTTTACTGTCGTGTGCCAGCAACTCATAAAACAAGAACATTCTTAAAAAAAACACCGGTTACATTACGAAAAACATTTCATTAATCATTTTCACGTCCGCGGCGGCGTTGTGATTGATGTCAGATGTACCTACCTGAAGCCCGACACCACTTTAAAGGCCACAGAGTAAAGCCAGAACGCCTGGTGCTACTTTCAAACAAGCAAATAATGTTCATGTGTATGTATCCTGCGATATTTTAGTGTACTGTAACTACATTGCTTGTTTTAAGCGGTTTCGAAACTTGCGAAAGAATGATAGTCTTGGTAAAATACTGCAGTGCTGATATGAGCGTCCCCGAATAGGGGGTTTAAGCGATTCCTATGATTCTAAAAGCAATTTAACTAAGCATAAAATTCCATTATCCGCTAATCCTATCATCCAATTTTTGTACAATGTTTCGAACGAAATCATTATCAATCACGTGAAGAGACGAGATGTGAATTTCATTCTGCGTCAGTTCACAGCTGGTATAATTAGTGGGCCAACCTAAGAAATATGTTATCTAATAAAGCCTTCTGAATGTACACTGTGTCTGAACAGTGGCAATTACACCGGGCCTGTTGTGCCGGAAACCAATTATATCGTACACAATGCCACTCGAATTACTTGGTGTTAGCTTTGTAAGGAGGGAGTTTAATTGATGATTTCAATGCGTCAACGTGTTTGTCCAGAGCCCCGCCGGCGCGGGTCGTTAATTTCAATATTTCTGAATAGTTCCGATGTAAAATGAAGCGATATATGAATGTGTTTCCACGAATCATTCCGAGATAGCATAATGTATATTTCACCATAATCATAGTTGTTTGAACTCTATTGTATTACGTCATCGTTCAATAATTGGGATAGGGAAAATGATTTGAGTGTTCACAGGAAATGTTTATGTAATTTCAAGAAAATAAAAGACCAATTAAACCTAAAACTTATAAATCTATACAAAGTATAACCTCTTTGTGCCCATTGGCATGGTAGGTACCAAGAACAATGGCTGCATTTCCTCTCTGAATAGCTATAGGTACTTATTCTCTGTGCGAGATATGAGCCTGCCCTCTTGTTGCTAATAATTTAAACTGGTTTTTAAGTATTCATAGATTATATTGAAACTGTAGAATAACTAAAATAAACAGACAGTAAGAAAATATAACTAATTATATCCGTATACGAGTAAAATAATATAAGATGTGGTGGATGTTACATTTTGCCCCAGTATATCTCATAACCCAACGAAACTGAGAAATATTGGAGGGAAAACACAAAAATCGAAAAATTACCTTTTTCGGGTTAGAAAAATTTCAAACAATATGAGGCTAGTCATAGCGATGATATGCCAGACATATTCCAGAACATTGTTCGAGCTACTTTGTAGACGGTGGAATGTCGAGGCGACCTCACACCTTTTGCTGCACCGCATAACCATGGAATCCGAACACGCACGCCTCTGCAAACATTTCAAACACATATAAAAACGTAATTTTCGCTCTTGAAAAGTTGCAGCACCAGAATAAGTTCGCAAAGGACACCCACTTACAAAAACCACGAAGCGCTGAGAACAGAAGCTTCTAAGCTTAAATGGTACACTCGTAATTCTAGGAGGAAAATTCAACGCGGAATTACAAAACGAGTATCAAAGGACGCCTGGGACACCATAAAGAGATTAACCGACAACGCGCCACACGCCACTCGGAGCGAATCGTGATATAAAATAGAGGAACGATGAGATATTCAAATAATGTTACAGAAGTTCGCTGAACAACATTGAGGAAATAAGCCTATCGTAATCCGCAAGATCTGACGTCCCGTCCGAAACTGCGCGTGAGCCTGAATTACCTTTATTTACATAACTAGCTGACCCAACAGAAATGGAAAATAAAGGTTATTAAAAATTGTCGTTGGCGGCGCGTCGGTTTCGACGTCGTAATCAGTGTCAACCTCGCGCGTCGGTGCGGGCGAGAGCGTCTGTATCAGGGTCGGCATTAGCGTCGGCATCGGCATCGGTGTTGAAGCCGTTATCTATGAGAGCGTCTGTATCAGCGTCGGCGTCGGCGACGGTATCGGAGTCAGTTTTGGCGTCGGCGTCGTAATAGGCGTGGCTTAAGCGTCGTTATCGAAATATTATGTAACTTTAATTAAACTTTAAAAAGATAGTGAAATATAATACGAGTATGTTGCTATTAAACGCAGACGTGAAAATTAATGGTTGTTTTAAATGGAAAATATTTTCGAGGCATAAAATATTTTCGAAACATTTCCACACAATCGGATTCATAACCAATGTTGTTCGGAAACTCTTTATGGCTAACCCACACGGGCGAATGTTGCCCGCAATAATATAACAAACATATTACTAGTACGTGTAGCTGCGCGCTCAGGAAGGCTAACTAAAACTTAGCATCGATCGTAAGGTTTGATAAATAAACGGTTCAGTCGGCTACTATGTGAATTGACCGAAATAAATAACATAAACAACCATTGTTTAATTGACAGTTACATAAGCTCTAACCCCAAACAGGAAGTCTTATACTTTATAACTCTTATATTTTATATATTTTTAATATCTTGTTATTTTGATGTGCTAAGTTTAAGTTCATAGCCACTTAGGTACTTTTTAATCGAGTAAGTATAATTTATGTACATTGTTTTTTTAAATTATCTGTAAGTATTCAATGCATTATTTATATACGAGTCTATCGAGGCTGCATTAAGTTAATAGCTCTTTAACTACCAACTTTATAAATATTTACATACGTGTAGCAGTTTTAGTAGGTAGGTACAGTTGTATTCAAAATGGCATAGTCGTCACTTTCGATTCGAGTGACAATGTGGTCGAAGGTGGTGACTAATGCATAATTACATTAAAATATTACAAATTAACACCACTAGTCTAATGAAATCACATCTTCTTTAACAGCTGTCTCATAGCATATTTTATAAGAATACTAGCTGGCACGACAGAAGTTGTGTTAAGTTAGATCGAACTGCACACGGTGTGAAAATTTGATTGAAATCGGTTAACGGCCGAAATTAATAATCAATCCAATCCAAATTTTGCTATCTGGGATTGATATCACAATCCATTTTTACGGTCAAACGTGCCAATAACCGATCCGTGGATTGGTTTATAAAGGCACGCAGATTGGAAATCGATCGAACGGTAGGCAGCGATCCAAGATCGATTTCTATCTTGGATAGTAGATACAATATTAATTTTGGCTGTAAGTAGTTTAGGAGTCTATAGCGGACAAACAACGTGACACGTAATTTATATATATTAAGATATATATAGATATAGATGTAAGATTTTGTAAGAAAAAACTAGGGCAACAACGTTACATTATCGTTCTCAAGTCAAAACTTATACCTGCCTACTCCACTTGGCGTAAGAAAAATATGCAGCTGGCAGTTTCTTGCGCAATAAGTAGGTACCTACATATTTAAATTCAAAATAGATACCTACGCAGGTAACAATTTCAGTATAAATAAGAAAAACATGTCCTCTACAGCCAGAAAGTGCCCGAATATGACCAAAATGTTGTCTCCTAAAGCGTCCCGTGTCTTCGTGATTCTTCTAATAACATTTGCAGTAGCATCGGTGAGTATAGCTAACAGTATTTAATCTATAAATATTTATTTATAAGTATGTTTACCTACTAATATTGTAAAAAGGAAAGATTTATATGTTTGTTACGAATATGATCCGAAACTACAGGACCGATTCTAAAATTATTTCACCAACAGAATGCTGTATTATCGCTGAGTAACTTAAGACGTATATTATAATCAAAAAAATATAATTAAACTCCTTGCGACAACTTCAATAATGTAATCCGACAAACACTGTAAAAAACTGAAATATATAAAATTACTGATATCGCATGCGCTGCGAATTTCATTGATGTTAGAACAAAATAATATACTGAAATTTTAGGAAATACACATATAAATATCTACTTAACAGTCTGCGACACCATATTTATGTCCAACTATTATAGTTATGGCAAAAAAATTTAGTTAGGTTGGTATCTAAAGACCTTTATGTGCTTAATGTTAATAAAAACGCTCGTAGAAACTAAACCACTTTATTTGTATCATGCTATTCTACAATCCTTATCCAAATTTAAGCATTTTATATTCAGGACTGTTTCAGTGCATATAGATAAATGTTTGAATTATAGAAATCGGTCATTCCGTACCAAAAAACAAAATGGCTGCCGTTATATCATGGTGGCAGAAGCCCCACTTACGGGAGATAATTTGTTGATAAAACTGATCGTATTTAACAGACTTCAAAAACAGGAAGAGGTTCTCAATTCGACTGTTTTTTTTTTGTTTGTTACCTCATAACTTTCGACGGGCTGAATCGATTTAAATAATTATTTTTTTATTTGAAAGAAAATACTTTTCATGTGATCCCATAGAAATTTTATCATAATGTGATTAGTAGTTTGGTTTTAAAATTACAATAACTGGAAATATTATAGTATTATTATTGAAGTCGGTTATTTTTTGTAAAAATTTTACTTGTTTACGGCCCTGAAGGCTCCGACGCTCATATTCCTTATTATATACACTTTTACTATTATTCATATACACTTTTATTCTGTTGCAGCAACAAGTGCTCGCTATGCCTCAGCGAGGACAGATCCCCATCATCCCCATCATCGGAAGACGGTCGACGACTACTCGCTCTGTCGATACTGGTTTTGAAACTACCTTCATCCCTCCACCTACCGACAACACCACCATGTGCTAGCAGCATTGTGTACGCAGAGCCACTGGCAGCGTCTGGACCAGTCATCACACTATGCCATCCTCAACCGAATCATCTCTGAAACTGTGCCCAAAGCTTGTCTATTCAGCATTATAATAATTATATAATCTCCAAATACGTAACTTATGTACCTATTCCTTAATTTGATGCATGACGTTCAAACGGAGGTGGATATTTCAATTCCCGGTGCGGGCATGTACCAATGTGTTTCTTGTTAAACATAGAATGTACGTAATTATCACTCGCGTTTCGGTGAAGGCAAACGTCGTGAGGAAACCCACATTCCCAAGAATTATTTGGGAGGCATATAATCCACCAATCCGGATTTGGCCACCGTGGTGGATTTATGGCCTAACCCTCCTCACGAAAGTGAGGGTAGGCCTTTGCCTAGCAGTGGGGCAGTTACAAGCTGAATGATTTTAATTATTACTCAGATGCATTGAAATCTTTCAATGCGTAGAATAAAGTCGTGTTAGTTACACTTTTTATAACTAAAGAACGGCTGAACCGATTAGGCTGAAAATTGGCAGAAAGGTAGCTGATAACCAGGAGAAGGATATAGGATACTATTTATCCCGTTACCACGGGAAAAAAATTTAAACAGGGAAAAATATATCTGATAAAATCGGGATGTACAATGTACAGTTGACAGCTGTCACTCAGTTTAACAGCTGGGGTAGGGAGACAGACAGAGGGAGAGGAAGAGAGATAGAGTGCGAGGGAAAGAGATGGATATAGAAGGAGAGGAAGCTTTTTCCCATAGAGACAATGACAGGACAACGTCTGTCGGGTCAGCTAGTTTCTTATAAATGGTAGGTTTTTTTTTTTTAGTTATGGCTTCGCACGGTTTGTGCATATATAGCCAGTGTCAAGTATTTTATTTTAAGTATTTCTTAATTTCACATTATTAAGAAAGTCACAGCAATGTTATAGCAATCGTGGTCAAGTAGTCAAGTCAATTATTTACATCGTCAGTCACGATTCAGTAAAGTAGTGGATGCTTTACTGAAACTTCCTGGGAGTTTTGGAAAAAATGCGAAATGACACGTTTTTTGAGTTTATATCATTTGCCTACACTCGTGCACGTTAACGAACACTTAATGGTTAATATTCCACCAATATTACACATTAACACTCGAAGAAACACAAGTTTGAGCTAATAATACAAAACCAACAACGTCTCACTATCGGATTCCCGCCAAAACTCAATGGTAGGTTTCCAACAGTGAGATGTAAAATCATAGAGTAGTCATAGCCGAACAAAATTGGTTTTTAAACGTTCTAGTTTTCTCTCCCTCTCTCCTCACAGCGCCACCTGGTGGTCTTCAAGACGACGACGTGCCGACTGCCATGACACCTCCGATCTCTTTCACTCTCTCACAAATGAGTTACATCCATCTCACTCATACACGTCATAATGGTAGTCATAGAGGAAAAATATTACGTGTAGATGACATGTGAATGACAGCAGACGTCAGTGATAATACAATTTGTCATATATTTATCTTTTAACAAAAAATACACGTGAAATTAGACATCATTCTAGTCTCTCACAGTGCATGTGTAGTTTGTGCAGTGTATAAAGTAACAGGAAGCATTTTAATCTATACTAATATTATAAAGAGGAAATAGTAGTTTGTTTTACAAGGGCAGAAAACGACGCGAGTGTGGCACATAGAATCGAGTATGAGTGAGTCGTTTGAGACCCGCGTAAAACACAAAATTTGTCACAAAGAGATTGCGAGAAATATAATAAGTAGGTATACAATTAAAAAAAGCTAAGAATATTTCACAAATAGTCACGTTCACTTTCAAATAAATAAATAATCCCATCAAAAACATTACATGTACAAAAATGCACAAGTCTCGCAACGCAGTTTATCTGCCGTAAAAAGTTGTGATATCAAATGTAAACCAAGTCGGTTAATTTCAATACCTACCTATACCTATCTATGGGAGCAGTTATATCTTTATTTCTTTAGTAAATAGAGTGTCTTGGCAATTGCACACGGCAACATAAAGCGCTTTGTGCTTGTATTTGTTTGAAAGTACACCTATACGGAAGACTATAATATTTAGATTGCCTAGTAGATTATGCTGCCGTGTATAATCGCCAAGACAGTCTATTTACTAAAGAAATAAAGATATAACTGCTCCCATAGATAGGTATAGGTAGGTATTGAAATTAACCGACTTGGTTTACATTTGATATCACAACTTTTTACGGCAGATAAACTGCGTTGCGAGACTTGTGCATTTTTGTACATGTAATGTTTTTGATGGGATCTCATTTCTTTTTGTAGGTTTTCTTTCTTTATTTCGTTTTTTGCGAAACACGCATCAACGCGCGCCCCGCGCCTGCGCGGCCGGAGCCCCTTGCGACATAGGGCATGCTCATAGATTATCATGAACGAGTGCCTTTGCGTCTCCACAGATGCGTATTAGGTAAGTATAAGGTACCTAGGTACCTATTTTAATGTACCTAGGTAACGAATTTGTTCGACCTATAAAAGTGTAGGTAGGTATAGGGATTTGTATCTCTCTATCTGCGGTAGGTGTACCTATCGTGGAAGTTTTTAAAAAGCGCTCAACTGTCGAATTTATTGTAGCCATTTCTCATTTTTAACCCCTGTTACCCATTTCATTCAATTTCAATGAAGTCTAATTATGAACTGTAAAAGTAACTTTGTAATCACATACAATTTAATGGGATTTATATGGGAATACAAAGTTATTTGTGCAGATTATATATCTAGAAAACGGGATGAAAATTATGGAATGTCAGAATTTTTCCTTGGTTTATAGGCTAAACAATAGCTATATTCAAAATTTGAAACTTGTGGGACGGCTAGAAGTACCTTAGAATTTTGATGATCGGTGAGTCAGTCAGTCAGTCAGTGGGCAGCAAAATTACGGAACTTTGACTTGCAATAATTCTTAAACTACCGGGTCAAATTTAATGTAATTTGGATTATTATCTGTAGACGTGATGCCCTATTGGTCCCTAAAAATTTAGGCTTCTAGTTTTATCCATAACGAAGTTACAGGGGGTCGAAAATGGCCCGAATCGCTTCGAGAAAAGGATAGTACGGCCGTGCCTTTTGTTTTGCTCGACTTGGCGGGGGCACTGCCGTGCCCCCAGATCGAATTCAATCTTTTAAAACCAATTTGCACTGCAGTTGTCAAAGTTCTACACACACCTACAGATTATAGGCGGCAATTACAAACTTTTTAAAATTATCTAATGCTCGCAAACGCACACGTACACATAGCATACATCCTATGATCGCCAAAAAAGTGGACGAGAATTACACTTTCATTTAAAAAAGTAAACTGTTTCGGCTTCGCACGGTTTGTACATTAAGATACTCTTCTTTTTTTTTCTAAGTAATTATGTCAAAATGGAAAATTGATTAGTCGAATCTTCAGCCTGTTGATAATAGCGAGTACAAATTAAAAAAAAAACCTACTTTCACTCCCTAGTGCGCAACAACCTCGTTTGCTACCGCTAAGCTGAGCTAATCTGACACCTTTTTTGAGCATGAGGTGGGAAACTTTGTTTGTTTGGTTGTAGTGAATAGGCTCCGAAACTACTGAACCGATTTGAAAAGTGCTTTCACTGTTGGGAAGCTATGCTATCCCCGGTACACATAGGCTACCTTTTATCCCGTAAAAATTAATGGTTCTCGCGGGATAGTAGTTAACGCGGGGGAAACCGCGAGTTGCTTCTAGTAAAATATATTTTCGCTAAAAACGCACGTGCGACTACCGGTGACGTATCACTGGACACTCGGAAGTCCAATGCCAAACTGATAGCTAAGCGCTACAATTGCCTTAACATTCGTCTAGTCAATGTTGTGGCGATACAACGCATAGATCTACAGGTTAAAACATCTTAGGTTTCAAATCAACGCGCAAACTCAAGCTACAAATTAGCTATTTGAACTGCCTCGCACGAACGTACACGATTTTAGGCCATGATATAGAAATGCATAATTTTTAAATAAACCTTATTTAGCACACTAACAGTCTTACCACAAAATATTTAAACCTGAGTTGAACAGATGAGTCTTAATATTTTCTCCACAAATCGACGTTTAACCCTCGATTTTGGAACTCAATAACAAATTCACTAGGTAGTAAAATAATTAGGTATGCCAGGATTGAGTAGGAAAAAGCTAGAGTTAGACGTCGATTTGTGGCGAAAATATTTAGACACATCTGTTCAACTCTGGTTTAAGTCTTTTGTAGTAATACCGTGAAAGTTTTATTTCATCCCCTGGATAAGCCAAAGTAATAAGGCTAAAGTTTTAAATTCTACGTTTGAAGTGAACACAAGCAATTGTGATTTTTAATGCGCTATAAAGACACAGCATCAATCTCTCTGTACCTAACATCGTTGGAATGAGCGACGTTGACTGATGGTCTCTCGCCAATATTAAAGTATCAAGCCGTCTTCATTTAATTACCAGTTTAATGAATGTAGGGAGAAATGTTTTCAAACCATTTTGATTTATTTGATTAAAGGATTTTTGTTCTAAGGATTGGTAGGATGTGTTCAATACACATCATTATTTGATGGTATAATTGCCACGTACAAAATAAAAGTATCAAAATCAGATTTATTGGTAATCATGTCACAATACAAAAACGAAAATCTTTATCAAGTATGGAATCAAGCAACAAGCTGCGCAAGGAATCGCTCAGTCGCCATGAAGTTAACTAAGTTTTAGAAATATAGGTTATAATTATTTTACCATTAAATATACGTTCTCACATTTTAATTTATTTAATCATTTATATATACTTAGTCAGGTCATAAGTATTGTCACACAGTAAAAACTTTTCTTTTAGAATGCTGGCCACAAAAAAGTTTATTGAATTCGAATTTCGAATTGTTCATGAAAATAAAAATGTATACTTTTTAGAATTTTACTCATTTTTAAATATGGAGTGGACGCTTAAAGAAGACCGTGTTGCAGTTATTGCGTTGCATCGTTGCGGTTACGCGCCAATTCAAATTTTTGACATACTGAAAAATTTGAATATAACCAAGAGATTCGTTTATCGTACCATCAAACGATACAATGAAGACTCTAGTGTAGATGACAGGTCAAGAAGTGGTCGCCCTCGGTCTGTTAGGACTCCAGCAGTGGTAAAAGCTGTGAAGGCGCGAATTCAAAGAAATCCCAAACGTAAGCAGAAACTGTTGGCCCTTCAGATGGGATTAAGCAGAACCACGGTGAAAAGGGTGTTAAATGAAGACTTAGGGCTTCGGGCATATCGAAGAAAAACAGGACATCATTTGAATGCTCGTCTAATGGACCTGAGACTGAAGAGATGCCGCGCTTTGTTGAAGCGGTACGCGAGAAAAAAATATCGGGAAATTCTTTTTTCGGATGAAAAAATTTTTACCGTAGAAGAGAGCTACAACAAACAAAATGATAAGGTGTACGCACACAGTAGTGAAGAAGCGAGCAACCGTATTCCGCGTGTCCAACGAGGTCATTTTCCATCCTCGCTCATGGTATGGTTGGGAGTGTCTTATTGGGGCTTAACAGAGGTTCATTTTTGTGAGAAAGGTGTAAAAACGAATGCAGTTGTGTATCAAAATACAGTCCTGACGAACCTTGTGGAACCTGTTTCTCATACCATGTTTAATAACAGGCACTGGGTATTCCAACAAGATTCGGCGCCAGCTCATAGAGCGAAGAGCACACAAGACTGGCTGGCGGCGCGTGAAATCGACTTCATCCGGCACGAAGACTGGCCCTCCTCCAGTCCAGATTTGAATCCGCTAGATTACAAGATATGGCAACACTTGGAGGAAAAGGCGTGCTCAAAGCCTCATCCCAATTTGGAGTCACTCAAGACATCCTTGATTAAGGCAGCCGCCGATATTGACAAGGACCTCGTTCGTGCTGCGATAGACGACTGGCCGCGCAGATTGAAGGCCTGTATTCAAAATCACGGAGGTCATTTTGAATAAACTTTAGTGTCATAAGAATCTATGTTTTGTTAAGTTCATTTTGGTATATAAATGGTTACATAATTAATAAACTTGTTTCAATTATTTTATATAAAACATGTGACAGAATTTATGACCTGACTAGGTACATACAAACAGTAATATAATTTTAATAGTTGTATTTTTGTAGTTATCTAACTTGTGTTTTCTGAAGAGCCTCGCGAGTGTTAGTATAGTAGTAGAACGGGGCTTGACATCTCACAAAAGATAACAAACGTCTTCATAGAAATCGTAAGCTCTTAGTTCCACAGTCCCAGCAATGGTGTTGTGTTACGTTAATTGAGTGTCTGTGTAATCTCGCATCACACAAAGACTAGTTTGCTCACTGCTAGTTATACATAAGTTGATAATGGGAGCGAAAACTGTCAGTAGCTAATGGATGTATGTTAGGGTTGCTATGTATACGTATTAGTCAAAACTGTTACCGAGCTGTTAACTGATATTAGTTATAATATTAGGTATAACGAAACAAAATATATTGTTTTTACGCGATAACACAGTAGTGAGATAATACTCGTACATGCCAGGAATGACGATTAAGACGAGCAATCACCGTCCTCAATGTCCGTACATCGAATGGAATTCAAGTTTTTGAATGGGGACTTGGGATTTAGTACTTCGTTCACAAAGAAAACCTAGAACTTAGAGCAGCCTTCTTCTTGACAATAACAATAATTGTACTCATTGACTCACACTGCACTAAAATGCAAAGCTATATACCTGCATAAGTAGGTATGCAATAAACGAAACAGAATTGAATAGTAACTGTCGATTAAGATTATTAAAACTAAGGAACTGAGTACATGATAACAGAAGAAGGAACTCTCCTAATCAGGTAATGGCCCCATTAACTGCTATAACGACCGTTGTTACAGCTAAATTAACAGTTACTTCAGTTACCTATAACGTTCAACGATAATGTAAGAGCCATCAGGCAGCCTTTAAAATTAGAATAGTTAGACAGATATTAGGGTAAGCGAGGCAGTTAAGGCAAGTTTCTGAAGTGGTAAAGGGTGGAACTGACGAAAATGCTTTCTCTGCGACTTCAGCTTTAGAGAAACACTTGAAGATATAAAACTGCAATTAAAGGAAGCCTTTTGTAGAATAGTTGGTTATTATATTCCAGTTTGACAATGGGGTGTATTATTGTATAATTATTTATTAGCACAGAAGTTATACGAATTTACGTACCTAATAGACATTGTTTTTTCGTGTGAATGTGTGTCCTCTGCGTAACTACACCTACATTATCCGTTTTTGTAACAGGAATTGTGTACAAAAAAACACTCACATAATCATGTAATAGACAAGTTTGTGTTTAACTTTACATCACAATTTAGCAATACGGAGAAACACACACATTAAATTATATTAGGTAGGTAGGTGATTTGATTTATTATGGCCACTTTACTGGAATTACAACACCATTGTCAGTAGTGTGTCCAAATGTAATGTGTTCTGAGGGCAGTGTTCCAGTAAATTACTGGCCTTGTGAGACTGTTAAGCGGTAGGTACAGTGCAGTGCGGCGCGAAATGTGCAATGCAAGTTTATTTGTAAGCGATATCTATATGCGTATTATCCAAGAACACTGATACAAACTAGGTGATTCTAGAAAGCTTTCCTCATTTCTCAAAGGGTTGTAGACGAAGGATTTTTAGCCAGTGAAGTTAATTTAGTTTAGCTTGAATAGTGACCACTATAATAATATAGTCTAGTGACGGATGCGGGTGGCGGCGATATATACGAGTAACAGGATCTGTGAATATTACCGCACCGGTCGACGGCGCGGCGGTAAATTTTTACAGGCCCATGCCAGCGATGGAAATAAATTCTGTCGTACACGGCGGTAGTGTATTTCCAGATATTTTTCGGGTGGGCGACCAAGTAGGAGTGTATTTTCGTGGATTTGGGAGGATAGAGATTGGGATTGAGGCCGGTTATATCCAACAGTGAATTAACATGACTTATTACTACGGGTACTTATTACGGGTAGTAGATACCTACTACTGAAGAAGGGAGTGAATTAATTTGAACGTTGTATTTGGCATTTCAGTACTTACACTCAGATTCTAAATGAGTCGTAAAATGAAATTATACAAATTGGATTTTAGATTGTTCGAATCTGTTGTTATATGGAAAACTAGCTGATACCCGCAACTTCGTTCGCATTTTTATATAAAATGTAAACTGTTTAGAAAATCAATTGATGTCGCGGGGAACAGTTATAGGTAAGAATATATCTCTCTCTTTTTCTCTCCCTTTTCCTCTATCTTTCTCCCTCTCTAGCTCTTTTTCTATCTTTCTCCCTCTTTCGCTCTTTCTATCTATCTTCCTCTACCTCCATCTCTGTCCCTCTCCCTATATCTCTATACCTTTCCCTATCTTTCTATCATTAATATCCCTCTCCACTCTCAATCTCTTGCGTTCCCTCTCCCTGTCCATTTCATCCATTATATTTATTTCCCTCACCCTCTCCGTCTATATCTCTTCCTTTCCCTCCTTCGCTCACTCCCTCTCCCTCTATTTCTATATATTTCGCACTCAATCTCTCTCACCTATTTCCCCCCACTCTCCCCTCCTTCTAGCCTAACTCTCCCCTCTTTCACTCCCACTCCCCACTCTTTCTCCCCCCACTCCCCTCCTAGCCCAACTCTCCCCTCTTTCACTCCCACTCTCCACTCTTTCTCCCCCCACTCCCCTCCTTCTAGCCCAACTCTCCCCTCTTTAACTCCCACTCTCCACTCTTTCTCCCCCCACTCTACCCTCATTCTACCCCACTATCCCCACTTTCTCCCCCCACTCTCCCCTTTTATCCCCCCCCCACTTTCCCCTCTTTCTCCCCCCACTATCTCATCTCTTTCTATTCACTCTACACTCTTTCTCACCCCACTCTCCCCTCTTTCTCACCCCACTCTCCCCTCTTTCTCACCCACTCTCCCCTCTTTCTCCCCCGCTCTCCCCTCTTTCTCCCCCCACTATACACTCATTCTCCAAGCTCTCCAATCTCTATAACCCCACTCTACCCTTTTTCTCACCCTACTCTCCCCTCTTTCTCCCCCCACTCTATCCTCATTCTCCCCTCTACCCTCATACCCCACTCTCCCCTTTCTATCTCCCCACTCTACCCTTTTTCTCACCCCAGTCTCCCCTCTTTCTCCCCACTCTACTCTCTTTCCCACCCCACTCTCCCCTCTTTCTCCCCCCACTCTCCCCTCTTCCCCCCACTCTTCCCTCTTTCTCCCCCACCCTCCCCTCTTTCTCCCCCCACTATACTCTCATTCTCCACGCTCTCCCCTCTCTATCTCCCCACTCTACCCTTTTTCTGACCCCACTCTCCTCTCTTTCTCCCCCCACTCTATCCTCATTCTCCCCTCTACCCTCATACCCCACTCTCCCCTCTCTATCTCCCCTCTCTATCTCCCCACTCTACCCTTTTACTTACCCCAGTCTCCACTCTTTCTCCCCCCACTCTACCCTCTTTCTCCCCCCACTCTCCCCTCTTTCTCCCCCCACTCTCCCCTCTTTCTCACCCCACTCTCCCCTCTTTCTCACCCCACTCTCCCCTCTTTCTCCCCCCACTCACCCCTCTTTATCCCCCCACTCTCCCCTCTCTTTCTCCCCACTCTACTCTCTTTCTCACCCCACTCTCCCCTCTTTCTCCCCCCTCTAACCTTTTTCTCACCCCACTCTCCCCTCTTTTTCCCCCCACTCTCCCCTCTTTCTCCCCCCTATTTCCGCTTTCTCCCCCCACTCTCCCCTCTTTCTCCCCCCACTCTAACCTTTTTCTCACCCCACGCTCCCCTCTTTTTCCCCCCACTCTGTCCGCTTTCTCCCCCCACTCTCCCCTCTTTCTTCCCGCTCTCCCCTCTCTTTCTCCCCACTCTACCCTCTTCTCCCCTCGCTCTACCATCTACTCCCCCTTTCCCCCCACTCTCCCCTTTCCCCCACTTTCCCCCTTTCTCCCCCTCCTCCCATCGCACTCTCCCCCCTTAATTACTTTCCAATTTAAATTACGATCCGTTTAGCCGTTTATTGTGGTCTGTAGGGGATGCATCTAAAGAATACCTCATAATTTCAACCCCCTTGCTTTTCCCCCTTTAGGGATGATTTTGCAAAAAAGCTGAAACCCGTATTTATTTATTTCTTACCAAAAGCCTAAATAAGAATTTTCAGATCCCTAACTTGAGGAATTATGAATTCCCCATACAAACTTTCAGCCCCTATTTCATCCCCTTCGAGATTATTTTTTGAGACAAAAGATAGCCTATGTCCGTCTCATAGGTCCAATCTACCCCTATACCAAATTTCATCGAAATCGGTTCAGCCGTTTAGCCGTGAAAAGGTAACAAACAAACAGACAAACAGATATACAGACAGATAAACAGATAAACAGATAAACAGAGTTACTTTCAGATTTATAATATTACTAGCTGATACCCGCAACTTCGTTCGCATTTTTATATAAAATGTAAACTGTTTAGAAAATCAATTAATGTCGCGGGGAACAGTTATAGGTAAGAATATATCTGTCTCTTTCTCACTCCCTTTTCCTCTATCTTTCTCCCTCTCTAGCTCTTTTTCTATCTTTCTCCCTCTTTCGCTCTTTCTATCTCTCTTCCTCTACCTCCATCTCTTTCCCTCTCCCTATATCTCTATATCTTTCCCTATCTTTCTATCATTAATATCCCTCTCCACTCTCAATCTCTTGCGTTCCCTCTCCCTGTCCATCTCATCAATTATATTTATTTCCCTCACCCTCTCCATCTATATCTCTTCCTTTCCCTCCTTCGCTCACTCCCTCTCCCTCTATTTCTATATATTTCGCACTCAATCTCTCTCACCTATTTCCCCCCACTCTCCCCTCCTTCTAGCCCCACTCTCCCCTCTTTCTCCCCCCACTCTACCCTCTTTCTCCCCCACTCTCCCCTCTTTCTTCCCCACTCTCCCCTTTTCTCCCCCCCCCACTCTCCTCTCATTCTCCCCCCACTGTCTCATCTCTTTCTATTCACTCTACACTCTTTCTCACCCCACTCTCCCCTCTTTCTCAACCCACTCTCCCCTCTTTCTCCCCCCACTCTCCCCTCTTTCTCCCCCCACTCTCCCCTCTTTCTCCCCCCACTCTCCCCTCTGCCCCCCACTCTTCCCTCTTTCTCCCCCCACTCTCCCCTCTTTCTCCCCCCCCTATACTCTCATTCTCCCCGCTCTCCCCTCTCTATCTCCCCACTCTACCCTTTTGCTCACCCCACTCTCCCCTCTTTCTCCCCCCATTCTATCCTCATTCTCTCCTCTACCCTCATACCCCACTCTCCCCTCTCTATCTCCCCACTCTACCCATTTTCTCACCCCACTCTCCCCTCTTTCTCCCGCCACTCTCCCCTCTTTCTCACCCCACTCACCCCTCTTTATCCCCCACTCTCCCTTCTCTTTCTCCCCACTCTACTCTCTTTCTCACCCCACTCTCCCCTCTTTCTCCCCCTCTCCCTTTTTCTCACCCCACTCTCCCTTCTTTCTCCCCCCATTCTCCCCTATTTTCCCCCACTCTGTCCGCTTTCTCCCCCCACTCTCCCCTCTTTCTCCCCCCACTCTAACCTTTTTCTCACCCCACTCTCCCCTCTTTCTCCCCCCACTCTCCCCTCTTTTCCCCCACTCTGTAAGCTTTCTCCCCCCACTCTCCCCTCTGTCTTCCCGCTCTCCCCTCTCTTTCTCCCCACTCTACCCTCTTCTCCCCTCACTCTACCATCTACTCCCCCTTTCCCCCCACTCTCCCCCTTTCCCCCACTTTACCCCTTTCTCCCCCTCCTTCCATCGCACTCTCCCCCCTTAATTACTTTCCAATTTAAATTACGATCCGTTTAGCCGTTTATTGTGGTCCGTAGGGGGTGCATCTAAAGAATACCTCTTAATTTCAACCCCCTTGCTTTTCCCCCTTTAGGGATGATTTTGCAAAAAAGCTGAAACCCGTATTTATTTATTTCTTACCAAAAGCCTAAATAAGAATTTTCAGATCCCTAACTTGAGGAATTATGGATTCCCCATACAAACTTTCAACCCCTATTTCATCCCCTTCGAGATTATTTTTTGAGACAAAAGATAGCCTATGTCCGTCTCATAGGTCCAATCTACCCCTATACCAAATTCCATCGAAATCGGTTCAGCCGTTTAGCCGTGAAAAGGTAACAAACAAACAAACAGATATACAGACAGATAAACAGATAAACAGAGTTACTTTCAGATTTATAATATTAGTATGGATATAGTATGGATTAGGTCCAATGAAGTTCGTGTACGAAATTTTAAGTGAACCCAATTTTAATTCAATCAAGTTCCTGTATTGCTGCATTATCAGTATACACATCTGTTTATTACAACATGATAAAATGTGAAAAAGGTGGTTGCCTATTTCTGCAAACGCCAAACGCAGCTGTTTTCTAAGAATTTTACTTCTTATCCGTCGCCATTACAATTTGCTTTTAGCATTATTGCAATTCTTCATCCTCGGATCTCTATAAAATTTTACACTGAACGGGTACTGTGTACGATATCATGAAAGACGAGAACCTCTCACAGAGTTTTATAGCCTAGTTATGGCGCGATAAACACCTATCTTTTACAAAAAGGTTATATTTTACTGATACCTACTTATACTTACTAACTCAACGCAGAAATTCTGCAGGTCAATTAGAATTAGCCCTATAAATGGGGTTTTGTTGAAAGGGTTATGGTGTAAAAGGAAATATCGTAGAAAATGGATGATTACTGGCTGTGTTAGATTATTTAATTATTGGTATAAATTTAGGCCGACCCTTATCGACGGCGTATGTTCCATGTGTTTGGCGTCTAAAACTAAATTCAAACATTTTATTCTCCATCTCAATATAACACTAGGTATAGAATTTAAAAATTAAACCATCGCGAATCACCGTCGAGTTTTCCGGCACAAAGGCACGAGTACGTTCCTAGATTTTCATTCTGCAATTCGCGGAACGACACGGTGCGGTATTCTGATTTACACGGTGCATTGCCGCTACATTGTATTTTTAATGTTTTGTGTACACAATAATTTCATTGCGATAGTGGAAAAGTTCATCCGAGCTTGGAAATAGGAAATCAGAGTTATGTGTATATTCATTGTATTTTGGGACACGATCACGCAACGTTGCTGCACATCTGCGCACAATATGGTAAACCTATTAGTGCGTGTGTATATGTATTTTTTATGTATATAAAGCAGTGGTAGCCTAGTGGGCGAACGTCCGCCTTCGAAAACTGAGGTGGCTAGTTCAAATCCCAGTGGGGGCACGTACCAATGTGTTTCTTGTTAAACATAATTGTACGTAATTATCACTCGCTTTTCGGTTAAGGAAAACATCGTGAAGAAACCAACATGTCCGAGAATTATTTCGGAGGCATGTTATCCACCAACCCGGACTAGGCCCCCGTGGTGGATTATGGCCTAACACTCCTCACGATAGTAAGGGAGGGCCTTTGCCCAGCAGAGGGACAGTTACAGGATGAATTATGATTATTATTATATTATAATGTACCTACTTACTATGTCCTTGTGGATTGTGTCCTGATATTATCATTTGTTATTTCATGTAATAAAAAAGACACGATAGTGAAGTTTTTGCCCATCGAAAAAGCACAAAAGTGTCCTTCATTAACAATGATTCCGTTCAGAGAACTCTCACTCAGTAGGAGATTGTTTGGCCTAATACGTTGCTACACAGTTGCTGTATTTTCCCGTTCATAAATATAGACATAAACTATTTATTTGTTTTGCGACTTGTCACATATAAATTAGCACTACTGGACTCTCCGTATCATAATGTCGACAAATATTATGATTAGATCCTCGCAACGTTATCTCTGGGGAACAGGATAACTTTCTTTCCTCGATGACTGTACGTAATATTCATTCATCATTGTATCTCAGATTGTACTCGTTATATCTCTTCACAAGCATTTACTTCTGATCAAGATTACACAAGGTAATTTGCGTCAAACGAATACTTTATAGGCAAATACCGTTCCCCCCTGTTACATAACTTTGCATTGATTAATCCTACTAATATTATAAACGCGAAAGTTTGTAAGTATGGATGGATGGATGGATGTTTGATACTATTTCGCATAAAAACTACTGAATGGATTTTAATGAAACTTTACAATAATATAGCTTACATATCAGAATAATACACAGGCTACAAATCATAAAAATATATCGTATATTATCCAAACGCGGGTGAAACCGCGGGGCGCAGCTAGTTATTGATATAAACCAATCCGTCGATCTCGTGATTTAGACCAAAATAGTACTTTGATTTTGAGTAGATATTTACGAGTATTTAACTAATCAACCAGTGTATTTAACTGTACTGGAAATCCTCTCATTCCGTTACATATTTGTATTAATATTTGTATCTGCCTAAACTATATTATTTGCTTTTACATTCAACTCATCAAATAAGCATTGCAAATTAGCGGGCCAAAGCCACCAGCGTGTATGTCTATTTACAGAATGCATTCTAAAATCACAGAGCCCGAAACAGATGCACAAAGCGGGAACACATTACACAACAAAATCGGCTCCAGATTCGCCGAACTAAAGCCCCTGAGAGAATAGTGAATTTAACAAAACCAACTGTCGAGGAACTCTGTTACTTCCCTGTACGAGTTAAGGAATAAACTTGTTGGGCGCAAGCAATGGAGACAATAATAATATAATAAGTAAACACGACGCGGCCAAAACAAATGAGCGAATATTTCTCAAACGCCGCTCTAACAAGCCAAGAAAGAGTCCTGTTGCAGGAAAGTATCTTTTACATTCCAGAGTTAGCTATTTGCGAGGCGACGAAGCCTTTCCGTAAAGATTTTTTATCATAATTAAAGTTTAAGACACTATTACAAGAGACAAATTGTAGCGCTAGAGTTAATCCGCTAATTCTTTCAGCTGAAATGAAAATGTTAGAAATCTTGTTGCTTTTCATTTTACTTTAAGCTGAAGTAATAAATACAGTAGATGAACTTTTAAACTAAAGTTAGATCTTGCGGAAGGTAGACTTTTATATTGATTTTTCTATGTAACATTTCTGAACAATTCGTTGTTAAAATCAGGGTCAATTTAGAAGTGCTTCCGCTAAGAATTATACGTGCTCGTATTGGCTGATATATAGGCTCAGATAGCGCTAACTTGAAATTTATATTCCGTACAAAGTTTGAGTAATATGCGAGCGTGGATGTTCAATGGTATTTTCCGCCTGCAAAAATATATACCGCTTGTAAAAAATATACCTAGGTATATTATACCGGCGCACAAAACACTTTATATTAGCTTTTGTTTAGATATTCTGTGTCACCTTCCAAACCTTAGTAGCTCATGTTAGTAAGCTACTAAGTATACTAAAGAGAATAAATCTAAAAAGTTGTAGATAGTATTGCGCTGAAACTTAAAGTCTTTAAGACGTATAGATTTACGATTTCCTGAATTTATTGTGAAGTTCGATCCATCGCTGTAATGACTACTTTTTCTGTAATTTATCAATGCACGCTTTTCAGCCAAAAACTGTTATAACATACGAGATGCGCGACATAAATGGAAAACAGAATCAGTCTTCCCACAATCGCTGCCACGGAGTTCTAAAAACGCCATTTGGGATTTCAACTATCGGGACAAAACCGACCCTTCTTTGTTAGCTAATAAAATGAATTGTATATATTTAGATAATGTGGCGCGACAAAAACAAAACGGCAAAAACATGACGTACGACTCACGCATGTGTGCGCGGCGATCGTAAATCTCTTCAGGACAAATGAAAATGTTCAGATTTGGGGAAGTGTTTCACTGCTGGTGATGCGATTTATTTTTTGCATCATCTAACGTTTTTATAGTATTACAAGTACCAGCCAAAGTACGCTCGATATTTCGATGTACTTGTAGACAAAATCGATCAGGTAAATATAAAATAACAACAGTTGTTGGTTTCTTTGTTTGTCGAATAAGATAAGGTCGGCGTCCTGTGTCAGAGTGCGTCAGGTCACTCAGCTCTCATGTGGCACAACTGCCATCAAAAATTATATCAACTGGACTCAACGGCGTATTGTGCTAAAATCACCAAGTGCAGGAACCCTGCGCAACCTAATTTGTGAAATTCAAGAATTGGAACCCTAGGTGTATTTGGACTTCAAAACTCACAAATTAACGTTCATCCACCACCGTCAAACGTATTAAAGATCTACGATAGCATGACAGCCATTTATTTGCTGACAAAAACGCACGATCTAAATCAGTGAAGGTAGAAAGGTAGGTAAATATAGGTACTTGAAAATACAGTAAGATGGTATGGTGCACATAGAAATATTCTATTCGAAAATCAACCCCTAAAAGCTTGTTGGCTTATCGTAAGCCAGCACATTTAACCAAACAAACAACCGCTGCTGCTTCGACGTTTGAAACATACCATTTTCAAGGTCCCACTAACCAACTGCGCCATCTAAATAACAATGGTACTTAAACAAAAAGAAGAAGATCGGATTTCAACAAAATCTCTTGTATATGAGCAGAAGTTATTCGCATCCAGTGGAACAGCGCCCTAAGGAAAGGAGTAGGTAGTAGGTAGTTGTCGCCATGCAAACAATATGAGAGCTGTCTCCGCTCGAGACTACTCCTACGAAGCTGTTCGTTCATCAGTTGTCGCTTCGCTTCGTCTAGAAAAGCTCTTGCGCTTTGGAAAGCTTTGCCACAATAAGTTGATTAAGTTGGAAACATCACAAGGGTAAGGTAGCTTTTTAAAGCATGTCGTTATAATACCACGAATCGAAAAATGGCCACCAAGTTGCAAGATATATAATTCCGTCGGGATATGATTTTTCTCTTCTCTTCTCTTCTTGTCTCTACGGTTTAACGGTACAGTACTTTGCCGTCTTGCTTCTGAACTATGATGGTAGAGTAGGTGTGGTTACTCAGCTCCCGGTTTTCTGTGAAGCGATGTTATGCCTATTTCATCATTACATCTACTATCTACTAGAAATTACTAATGTATAATGGCAGAGCCAAAACCACATGTATTTTGAAAAGTACATTTAGATATAATTAGGTAGTAAAATTATTTTGTTAGGGAGTATTGTATAACCATCCTTTATTTTTGTTGTCTGCCACTCTTAAAAGTGCTGCAGAATTTGTATGAGGTACCTACCAGCTAATGTCCACGTGGGTAAAGCGGTGGGGCGCAGCTTATCGTGGGCGGGGGAATAGGTAAAGAGCCTCTCTGTTATGTAGACGAGTGAAACCCCAATTTTGTCTCCAATTGATTGGTTTCAAAATGTCGAGGTGTGCGGCGGCATTTTTACGAATTCAATCAGCGAAGCATTACAATTTACAAACAGGACTTTCCCTGTATCTGTAATTTTGGGAACTTTTTTCATTCTCTTTAGAAGTTGGTTGTTTTGAATCCGTGGATTGATAGATAAATGAAAATAGTACACGTTATATTTTTATATTTACATAACACTTGCTATGCAATCACATGCTGGGCGTGTTACACGGATCCTAATAATCAGAGTGTTAATTGCATTGGACGTGTTTGTATCTAATTAACATGAAGTATACAGTATAAGAGCCACGGTCAAGCTAAACATAGGATGCATTAACAAACATAAAATAACAGTTAACCACTATTTTATTATTACAATTTTGAATATGAACTCAACAGAGTCAAACATAGCTTATAGAAGAACTTGGTAATTTTCTGCAGCTTTCTACCAGTGAAGTATTTTTTAGAACCAACAGTGTATTTGTTGTGTGTAGTTTATACAAACATACAAAGCCGCTCAAACTTATTTACCTCTTTACAATTAAAGAAAGTGTAGACAAAACCTAAACATTCTGTTAATATAATATACAAGAATATACAAACTTTAAGCGTTTAAATCCCTACAAATTAGAAGCAGGTGGATGCATTAATTCGCCATCACACGCTTTGCCTGACATCTGCATTTGTGATTCTGCCTAATAGGAGCTCAGTGTAAGCTGTTTCAAACGCGCTTTGTATAGGATTTGAGCTTGCAAAGCTAGGTATTGATACATTGTATTTATACGTAGTAATTGGAAATGGAAAATTAAGGCCAATAATAATCATATACAGAAGCGGAGATACACGAAAATGAATGCAGATGACACCAGGCTGCAATAAAATCTTGACGGTTACATCATTCTGATACTCATATTAATCATCTAACAGATATGACATTTAACTCAAGATCCGGGGAAGAAATGAGACAAGTGTATACAAATAGACAAAAGAGTAAGTAAGATAGTACGATGATATTTTGTCTTGGTTGGTGTATGCACTAATTTATTGCTGTGCTGCAGAAGCAAACCAATCTTGACATTTTAGAATGTCGCAAACGTGTATTAAATTTATCCAATTTATAAATTACAGCCAAGGTCCCTTCCGGATATACGTTTTTGTCAAGTCTATTTCTGATACTACGTCTATGTTTTTATACTACGTGGCTTGGATAGAGGTGCACTTGTGACGATGTGGTGGATGGTAAAACGCTATAACCTTGCAATGGGACAAGCTCTAACCTACCTACTGCTGTCGGAACACCCTGCGGAGAACGGTTAGTTTTTGCTTGATCTAATCCGGGAGGACGGTATGCTTTAGTGTCCTAGCGAGGCTTATAACTATACTTTCCTTAGTCGGAATCCCTACCCAAGTCATAGGATACTTTATAGTATAGTACTAAAAAAGAAGAAATAAAATTATACAGTTTGAAAAAATAACATAGTAGTGTTTCTTGGTGCTGTCTTCTCTAAGGATCGTATTCCGAAGCACTGGTAGTCTACCACTGGTAGAGTCAACGGAGTTTCCTTTTCCAGTCCGAGATTAAATCTTGGATCATCGCATGAAAGGGAAACATCGTTTTTCAAACCCAAACCATACCTAATCAATTACTATAATTTATAGGATTTTATTGTTCTCTTTGTTATTGTACTTACGTACAATAAATGGTTTGAATTTGAGTTTAACTTTGAGTAATAGGTACCCAAGCTAACTGATCCCACTGGTTGGTCTCGATATCGCGCCATGTTAGCTCCTGGGCTACATATCCGAATTTCGATTTGACCAATGCTAAGCTCAATTCCGCTGCGCTACCCCGATTGCATTAATCCAAAATGACGTACACGAGGTCTGCTCGTGATTGTGTCCAGCAGCCAAATGCAGATTGAGTCTAATTACACGCTCGAATTTGGGGTTAGTGTGGTTTTCGAAATAAAACTTTATTACAGACCAGCTGTACTGACTTCGATGGTGTTTTTAAACCTATATTAGATGTCATTCATTGAGAGTTTTACCTACTAACTTCGCTAACGGTGGTGTTTTTTAAACCTATCAACATGTTCATTCATTGAGGAACTCCTCAGTCATGATATTACATAAATATAGAATATCTGTATTTTGGACAGTTTTCCAAAGTGGACTAAAATATGATTTATGAATTAACATCAGCTGGGAAGAAAAGCTATTTATCAATAGCTTTTAGCCCACTGGTATCTCACAAAAGGTCTTTCACAAAACTACTTTCCTCTAGCCTTGACCTTAACCCGAGTCTTAGTAAGAGCCCGCCTAAGAAAACCAAGAAAATAAGATGGTCTATTAACCATCGCCCTAATACGATAATAACTGCAAAATAGTAACTCAATTTCCCCGCGTGAATAACTACGACCACACTTGAATGGAGATGAGATCCTTTATGGGAAGCCCACACTAGGAAGACGCTAAGATATTTGGATTATGTGTACGTTTCTTGGAAAAAAGACGGGTGGAAGTAACGGCTGCAGCACACTTGACACTATGGTATGACATGGTACGGTCGGCATCAAAAGTAGCTAAACATCTCCGTATCTTAAATTTAATATACACCCTAAAAATATACATTTTGCGTATCTACAATTGAGCGGCCTCTAAAGTAGTTGAACATCTTAAATTTAATATACACCCGAAAATGTACATTTTGCGTATCTTCAATGGAATTGGAAACTAAAACATGTTAAGCTACTTTTGATGCCGACCGTACGTACCAACTGATCTTTTAGGGTTCCGTACCCAAAGGGTAAAACGGGACCCTATTACTAAGACTCTGCAGTCCGAGCGTCTGTATATCTGTCCGTCTGTCACCAGGCTGTATCATGAACCGTGATAGTTAGATAGTTGAAATTGCCACAGATGATGTATTTCTGTCGCCGCTATAAAAACAAATACTGAAAAACGGAATAAAATAAATATTTAAGGGGGCTCCCTACAAGAAACGTAATTTTTTGCCGTATTATAGATAATGGTACGGAACCCTTCGTGCGCGAGTCCGACTCGCACTTGGCCGGTTTTTGTAACTATAATTAGGCTAGTCGCCGTATCTATAAGAAAAAAATCCCAAAAACAAAAAATACCTACCATAATTTAGAAAAAGTGCCTAGAAAGCGACCGAGTCAGCTGATCTTCTGTAACGATATGTAGCTATCGAATAGTTAGCCGCCGCACCGCATGCTAACTTGTTACTAATTGCAATCAGCGCGGACGATTGAGCTTGTATTTTAATCGAATGGACATCCCTCTTACTGCGAATAGAATAGGCATCCGTTTCTGCATTCAAAGGTAGCTATCGATTTGTTTATCAGTGAGCGATGAGCATGATTTTTGCAGTCGCGAACGTGTATTTTTGTACTAAGTATAATCCATCAGCAGTCATAAATTTCGGAAGTGGTGGAGATTCGTTGGAAAAGACGTAGTATGCTCCGGTCCCAATTGTCATTCGCATATCGATTTTCCAATGCGAATACTGAACAGTAATGTGGATAGTACAATTCAATGACCGCGATGCATCATGAATACAATCGCCGAAAGCTCATGCAAAAGCTTCGAATGTGTCAAGAATGTTAAATAACGATACAAAAGAAATAAAGCTCTGTTATACCTACGCAACTGAAGTTTCTGAAAGCATAGATGATTGAATGAAAATTCTCCTGACGCCTTCGGTGTGGGGTGGATCCATCAATGGAATCGACGTATTGTGCGTAATGACGTCACATTTCTCCAACAACGGTGCCTCGATGTACAAACGCCTACACTACTTCAAACAAAATTTGAACAAGATTGTGGCGGTGTATAAATTAGACACTTTCTTATAACTTTTGCATTATAATACGAATAAGATTTGTTGGGTATTTAAAGAATGGTAGGTTTATATAAGATGTAATGTTGTGTTCCTCGTAAGCGTAGGTAGTCCTTTACGTGCTTCCATATTACCTGATCGCAAAAGTAGGCAATTACCTAACGTAATATGAGTTAATTAAACTGTCATTTATAGTTGTTGTGTACTGTACATCGATGTAATATCCAAAGCTGTGTTATATCTCACTGGAACGCCAGTTACTTGTACAGTAGACTGGCTTGTGTACTCTCTTCGTGTAAATCCGACTCGTTCGTCTCGACCACCGCTGGCTTTGCGTTTCTGCGAATACATTATTTATTTCGCCTGCCTGATTTTGCCTTGACAAATGTGATGGATGACGAATGCCATGTCGAACGAAATTCGTTACCAAAACAAGTTTCGGCACTAGCCAATAACTTTGCGGGGACAGTTCACATACGCAAATACGGGGTCGTCCCTTGCCCGTCCGAGGAGGGCTTCGAGATATTGAGGTCACCAGTGCTCACTAAACTAAGTGAAAGATATTCCCACATTTTTGACTCGTATTTCTGCGAGGCGGTATACCCTTATAATTTTCCTTATTCTGATATAAAAATAAGGGAGCGAGGGTAAAAATGGGATCGGTGACCCTACCGCCATATGTGACTCGTAGATTATGGGGGAAGTGCGCAGAATCACATGCCTTTGAACTCTAAAAGGGCTCTGAATAACGATAGAGGAAGTTAAGCGGCCAATTTACTGCTGGCTATAAACTTTTAAGCTCGTGTTACTTGTGTTTATTTTGTAGCTAGCTATTTTAATTTCGTGGCAGTTCTTTAAGAATATGGAGCTGGACGATGTGTGCGGGACCGGTGGCGGTAAATGTTTTAAAAATCTTATTGAAACACTAGTATTTCTCCTGTATCGTGGGTACCGTTTACAGACATATAATTTCAAATACACATAGCAATGTTACTACCTACGGCTGTCAAGAACATGATCCATACACATCAACACTCAGAACAAATGACAGTGGGACAAAGAAGTATTTTCCCTGCTCGAGAATCAAACCCGCAACATTACGCTTTCTAAAACATAAACAAATTACATCTTCCATGATTTTGATGGATTCTTGAGTTACGAAATAAAATTGCAATCCGAAGCCTAGGTAGGTACCTATATAATGTAGATTACATTACTTGTAGCATTGTTATGATCAGTCAGTTTACCATCAGATATAGCCTCTCTCACTAAGTAAAAGAAATAAAGCTATCCTTTAAAAAATGTTCAGATATTCCTCCAATTTCTAGGTCTTAAATCTTCCAGACTGATAGGCCGGGAGGGACCACCATCTGTCTAGCTTCTTCAATATCTCATTAGGCATTAACTCCGAGTTGAAACACAGATTGCGCTGAGTTATTGTACGACCAAATAGGCTTGAGACAGCGTCCGTGGCGTAAGTTCGTGATAAGCCGACTACAAAACGTGATTGCAAGGTCCGGAAACGGCAAACGTTCGTGTAAGCCATACCATATTATTAAATTAGTATGGGTCATTGTGGAACCATGGGCATATTGGTCATCACTAATATTATAAAGAGGAAAACTTTGTTTGTTTGGTTGTAATGAATAGGCTCCGAAACTACTGAACCGATTTGAAAAATTCTTTCACTGTTGGGAAGCTATGTTATCCCCGGTACACATAGGCTACCTTTTATCCCGTAAAAATTAATGATTCCCGCGGGATAGTAGCTAACGCGGGTGACACTGCGAGGTGCTTTTCTAGTCGTATAATAAAATAGGAACCTATGTAACGCGTTATTCATTTGTTTATTTATGAGTATACTTTCAAGTTTAGATTATACGATCATGGACTAGCGAGACGTTGTTTAGGTTATCCGTTTTAATAAACATTATAATTTTATTGTTATAAATATGAAATATTTAATCGCTTTAAAGGTAAAGAGCTAAAACTACAAACCTACATTTTTTTTTATTAAAAACGTAGTACACACTAGGATTGCTCCTGTATCGTGGGTACCAACCTTACCGACATATAATTTCACATACACATCACACACAGACCAGAAACTAATATTTGTGGATCGCACAAATATTAGTCGCAGGCGGGAATCGAACCCGCGACCCCTAGCGCAGCAGTCCGCAGATTGCTCATCCACTACGCCAAACGAGCCTTCAATATAATGCTATCTATATACGTAATTTTCGCTCACTTTTCAGTGAAGAAGAACATTGCGAGGAAAATTAGAATTATTAATTAGCCTGAGAATTATTTCCAAGGCTAACAAGTGCGTACAGGGTCACTGTGGTGGATTATGGCCTAATTCTCCGCACGAAAGTAAGGGGAGACCCTTGCTTAGCACTGGGTTGATAGGGGATGATGATGATGATGATGATGATGATGATGATGATGATGATGATGATGATGATGATGATGATGATAATGATAATGATGATGATGCCGATGGAAGTATTTAAGTGCTACAAAGTATGTCTTGAGCGATCTCCACCCTTCTTTAACAATATCAAGAGAAATTATTACCGTTTCATTATTCAAAAGCGACTACGTTGGATGAACCAAAAATATGTTTCACGTAGATGTTTTCTCCCAAATTCCTTACCAACAAAGTATCTAATAATTTATCGGTAAGGACGCGTAACCAAATAATAAGTCGCACCATCAATAAGCTCTGCCGTTCACCCCATCCGTTATTAGGGATTTTTCATCCCTCGTTCACCCCTTAGGAAATGAACAAAGGATATGGATCCTTCTGCGGGGCTCCGTTCATTTCGAAGCTTTCCGATGTGTATTTACTGAGCTTAAGGTCTCAGGTTTCTAATGAATCAACAAGATTTAGATTTACACTATCAGGAAATCAATTTGTTTATTTATATTTAAGTATATTTGCTCTACTTAAGCTGTATAGGTTGTAGGGACTTGATCTTAAATTCAAATCACCCGCCAAAACCGCCTTCCTTCACTGTCCGCGCCATCTAGCGTGCAAGAGCAGAAAACTTCATTTCAAGTTCGGACCGGTAACTGCTATTGCGCTCCGCTGCACTTTAAACGTGGTGTTATTTATAAGTGAAATTAATTATACCTGTGTAAACGGTACCTACGAAACAGGATAATCTTAGTATGGTGCTACGCTTAAAAAAAAAATTGAAAATAAAACGTGGTAAATACCAGCGAAATTCCCTTTAAAATGTAAAACTGTAACTGCCAGTGGTCGCAAGCTGTGATAAAAATCCAGGCCATGATGCAGGCCTCGTTCCGGGTCTGAGAACTGCTGGTGGAGCTTCGCTATGTCGACACGGGAAGCAGGTGAAGTCCGGACCAAGATTTCTTAATTGTTGAGCCAAAGTGCAACATTTTGTCGTAAATAAGGCACTTCTGAGCTATCGTTTCTACATATATAATGACTAGGTCACGTGTATACACTTTGTTCCATTTCGTAGTCTTAGCAAAGCCCTTTGACGATGGTGTGGTTTGAGTTTTTTTTAGGGTTCCGCAACCAAAGGGTAAAACGGGACCCTATTGCTAAGGCTCCGCTGTCCGAAATCCGTTTGTCCGTCTGTCACCAGGTTGTATCTCATGAACCGTGATAGTTAGACAGTTGGAATTTTCACAGATGATGTCTTTCTTATGCCGCTATAACAACAAATACTAAAAAACATAATTAAGTAAATATTGAAGGCGTGATTTTTGCCGTTTTTATACATATTGGTACGGAACACTTAATTAAGCAGCGAGTCGGGCTCGCACTTGGCTGGTTTTTATTTATTTATTGATAGCCCTGACAGCAATGTACGTTATGCTATACGATGGTTGAAATGAAATAGAAGAGAACAAACTAGAAAATAATACGGCGATCCAAACTTAATAGCTAACTTATTCATTCTTCTTATTCTCATGGAAACAAAACGTCACATCCACGATACATCACCGGAGGCACATAATCGCATTTGTCAGGTATCGGAGTCACAAGTCGTGTTACGTTATCCGATTGAATTCTTAATACGTAGGAGAATGATGTATATCCGCATCGGTTTTTGGGATATTTTTCTGTAAATAAGTGTCAAGACGTGCGGCGTATAACCCACTGTCCTAGATAGGCGACCAAGTCGGCAATGCGATGCGACACTATATATGAAATATAATCGAATAATAGTCTACACGTTGCCAACGTTGTCACGTAGATTTAGCTACATTGACACTAGGTCTCGTGTAGGTACTATAGATACTATACACCTCACCTGTTTGCAATGTATCGCGTCGCCTCGCATCGCGTCGATTTGACGCTTACTTAGAGGTTTAGATTTGCATTAAACACCACTGCATACAATTTTGAAATTGAAAACTTTTGATTACAGTATGGGAGTGACGGAGTACATCTCATAAAATCAATACAACATTATCTAATTAAAACGTGTTGTTTAATTACTTGAGAGTCAAATTAACGAAATAGGCTTGTTTCATCTCGGCTTCACTTTTCGCTCCGCTGCTTCGCTACGCTAATAACCTTCGCTGTTACGCTTCGGCATTTCGCTTCGCCACTTCTATCCGCTTCGGAGTGACTGCCGCGACCGGCGGCAGTATCAGAGCTATCACCGCCACCTCACCACCGTGAAATTGAGTTCCCCTCAAACAAAATAAATGGGATCGGGAGCCATCAACGCGTACGCAATTTAATGCAAATTAATATGAGGCACATTAATAAACGATGGGCGGAACAACAATCGCCCGCGGAGTAGGGATGGGACCTTAAATACGTATGAATATAAGAATAAAAATAAAATAAAAATTTAAGAATAAGGTTTAGAAGGTTTACAATAAGGCTTGCCCCGCATTGTCGGGTGAACACTTTTGAGATTTGATTTTCATAGAGACTGTGTATCAATAGTATATTTGATCGAAGGTGTGAATCAATCTTTTAATGTTTTATTAATCGATTGATTAAACTGCTAATGTCTAATATTGCTAATCTCCATGACAGTAGTATTGTTGAATTCCTTCAGGTAATTATTTAAACAATTAAGCTTACTGTTTATAGATTAACAATAAAGCGAGCTAAATCAAATATTGTTATAATTTAACTTTAATGAGACCAATAATTCTAGACCACAGCTTTCTTTAATTAAACAATAACACGTAAATTTTACCCTATACATTTCATAAATATTATATCGGTTCTGCATTTTTGTACGCCTATACTTTTCCATAGTATATGAATGTCACTCGTTAATTTCAACAAATAATGCTACTTGAATTAGATCAATATTAAAACTCAACAACCCAGATCACGGGATCAGCTAAGCACATCCCTATTTACGAGTACGTGCGATATTCCACTCAATTAAGTCCGCTAGAATGTGATTCTAACGCATTTCGTTTCGTTGTTCCGAAAATTATACACCCTCATTAAGAGGGGTTGGTTTAGTCCGGATTTCATGACAAAAATAATTGGGTGTGCTGGGTTATTATATCTGTGCCGCCTTTATTAGGACCAAAAAGAAAAAGGACCTCATTAAGTATAATACCTATAATATGACATCTTCATTACAATAATTCGGATCATGCCTCGGAGAAAGCTAAATATAGAAATTTAATTATGGATATTGGCTTTGTTCGTCTGACCAGAAGCCCTTGGGCGGCCCGAGAGCCTGAGAGAGCCCTAGCAACTTAAGGTATCGTTTGGCTGATATTAAAAAACATTTTGTACAATATCAAGTGATGTTTAGCGAGCACGTACCTAATAATTGTAATTTTGTAAGTGACTCGTTAGTCAAATTAATGACCAGTCCTTATAAAATAATTGCTCTTTGAGATAGCTGATATCGCCAAAGAAATGGCGTTCTATTTCCTTGGTGATATTTATCCCAGATAGCAATAATAAGAAGATAATTATTTCAGAGGCATAGTATAATATCCACTAATCCGGACTAGGCCCCCGTGGTGGATTGTAGTTTAATACTCTTCACGGCAGTAAATTAATATTATTATTATAAGAAATAATAAGATTTATTATTAATTTCAGCCGTATGTAATGGGTATGTAATGGAGATCTACTATAATAGTGATCGGGACAGAATATAAATGGTATATATTTTTATTACAGTAATGGCCGAGTTGCCCTTATTCAATTTTGCCTATTTTAGTAAAGGGCAACTCGGCCGGCACCTAAAATACAAGGTCTCACTCACCCCTTCCTCTGCCCCGGAGCAGCACGGTAATAAGATATCCTTAGCACAGTATAATTGCTGCACAAAGTTGGTAAGAAAGACGAACTTCCTAAAGGCTCGTGCCAGCAAATAATACGAGACATATTTCATCATAAGTATCTTGAGTTGGCGAGTTGGAACACGTACAGTGCTGCCGTCGAAGAGACATCTTCATAGAGAAGAAATAAAGGCCGTTGCGATGTTTCTATCCTTAAAATAGGCGTTATTATTCTAAGTTTCAACCATTGATTCTGCTCGGTGTGCTATGGTGTGGGTCTGCTGGTTCCAGCGTGCCACTGGTAGGGACGTCAGTGGGGACTGATGTCCCCAACAGTGGCACGATGGGGATTGTTTTCCTGAATGTCCCCACTGAAATTGTACTGACTACTTCCTACCCCACCAGTGCGGGCGCGAAAACATATTTTACAGCGTCTTTACTTATTTTAGTGTCAGTTTGTTTTCTTTCTACAAGGTGTAACAGCAAGGTGTAGTAATACTGAAACTATGCATACACATACTTATTTTGAAGTAGTCTGGAGGTATTTTAAATCACTGAGTAGTCACGGTAATGAATTAAGACGCGTCAAAGTTTACTGCAAAACTAACCATCGTTCAACCCTAGTTATCAGCTGGGCAATGTCAGTGAACTTGAGGGATAGACTAACATGTGATCCGCCGTCAAATCCGTCAATAAGAATTCGTAAATGTACTTAGGGTTCCGTTTGTTTTTTAAATAATGTTTTTTACCAATTTGTATCAACCCGGACAGATGCAACCTGACAAAAGTATTTCTTGGCGGCTGAGTGATATCTGCTCCGTGTAATGTACCTACCAAAATTCTATTCTAAGGCGGTAAGTATCTGAAATGAATTTTAGAGGCTTTCAACTTTGTTACAATACTGAACCCTAAAATATTGTCGGCAAATTCAAAGACCGCGGCGCAGTTTGCGGCAGAAATAATTCAATGCCAGTGACCCGCGTAACGTGACGTCATCCGTATCATGTTAGGGTTGTAATATTTAGTTATTTTGTCAATTTGAGTGAAAAAATCGATTATCGATTTCAGGTTTTAGTACCCTGGCAAATGATTCATCACCAGGTACACATACCCACATTTCAATATTACTACACCTTGCCGATACACCTTGTATAAGTAGGTATTTATTTGTTGTTTCAAATAATTAATGTATTAGTCTTATCTGTCTTTACGGGTTTGTGTGTTTGAATCATTGCGGTGATAGCAATTAATGTAGCCTAATCTCAAAGTAAAAACGAATATTTTTTTAAACAACACTATTTATTTACAGAGTTATTGTTTAACCTCTAAAAATTTAATATAATGTTTATTACCTATAGTATACCCTACCTATATGAATTTTCACTAATGCGTTGAACATTCTGCAGGTTGATTTTATGTCGCCTCTATCTATAGCGCTATTTCCGACGCTGACTGCTCACATTAAGCCATCTCAGACGACTTCCACCAAGTATCGTCGCGAAATTCAGCAAGTTAATTTAATTAAGTGTAGGCCAGAATGAGTCTGGAAAAACTTCCAAAGGAATCTTTAAATTAACGAGGTGCTCAAAATTGTAGTCAGAGGAAGTTTTAGGAGCCGCTCTGACGATGAATTTCTTCTGGCGTGTGCTGCCGTATGTTAAATTAGAATACTTAGCAAAAAGCAATGACGTTTCGATATTTGTAACTGTCGAGTTTTTTTATATTATTAATTGCAATAGAAGTTAAACTTTCACGAACAGGAAACATATTAACTGGCTAAAAACGGGTCTAATTCGCGCACAAAAAAATATAAAACTACATACCTAATATATAATTTTGTCAGAATATAATTATAGTCTTCTCGTGACCACGGTCGATGTAACTCGGCCGTAACGTCGAGGTGTGGCAAAATTATATAAAACCTTAATAATGTGGTGCTATTATTTTTGTATTATTTTATTAAATTTTAGTATTTTTCGAAAATTATATTATATTTTAGCAAAATACATAGGCTGGGGCTAACGGGATAATGTCCTTGTAAAGCCTAATTAATACTGGATGTATATTGCGAATAACTCAATGTAAAAAAAAAACTTTAATTAGTGGTGTGAGAAAGAGCGCCTATTATTCCTTTTAGTACTTTTGCAAAAGAAATACGTTCTTTAACGGCATATGCCGTGAATACAAATAGACGCTTGTCGGATTATTTTTGTAAATAAACAGTAAACGAAAAATATGCGAAGAACACAGTTTATCCTAAATCTTATTTAGCGTCCAGGATTCATAAATTGGATTAGGTAATTTCAGTTGGTTTAGAGGCACGTGACTGAACAAGTATTCGGCCGGTGTTGTTAATAAATACGAATCAGCAAATATTCAATCACCAGTGATTAATTGTCTGCTGAATAATACAAAACCCAATATCTCAGAGTGACCACTGACCAGTGGAATACAGTGAATCAAGAATTTGACAAGACTTTGTCAACAAAAAGCCACTGAAAAAAACAGTGCCACTATAATTTTGTGGGCAGTCGTAAAACCTGGCGCTCGCTATCAGCCAATTAAAGACTGTCTTTTTGCACTGCCATCCAGTACTTTGCATTGCAAACCTCGCGCGGCACTGCATTGAGTACGTCGCCCTGAGACATTAGTTCTTAGTCTCGTATTACATTGCCCAGTAATTACATACAACGTATAATACGTTGTATGTAATTGTATGTAACATCCCGTTCATTCTGGCCCTCCATTATTTCTGCTGCTAATAAGCGGCGACATTTGTGGGAATGGAACTAGAGCATTAACGCTGTTTCGGATATTAATGTCATTCGTTATCACATATACTTACATAATATACTTACTTGTATGCGTGGGTTGCCATATAAGATCAACTAGGTATAATAAGAAATGTCACAAAGAATTTTACTGGCTGAGACTTAACACTTTGACGATTGAAAGTATAAAATATTTAAAAATATATTTTGGTAATTGCTAAGCCATGCAATATTGATACGAAGTCAAACTGAAAAAAAAACAAACATGCAAAATTCATTGACATGTTGCCATCAATGTCATTCTAAAGAAAAACAAAATGCTTTTAGGACTCCGATCAATCAGGAAGTCATGTTATTGGGCCCAAACAAAATAAACATACATATTGAGTAGGCCGGTTATTTGACAAAGTTGAAGTGACATACAATAACATTGTGCAAAACATCGGTTCAACGGGAGTTTGGCGGGAAACTGAAAATGTGACATTGTTATTTTTGTATTTAATTACCTACCAAAACTTGTGTTTTGCAAACCCAAAAAAAAAAGAATCCAAAATAATTATGTGTTTTCCTCCCATACTCCATGAGGTTTCAGTATAGCATCTATCACTTTCATGGTAAGTGGTTGACGCCTCGACTCAGTAAATTGGAAGCTATACCAAAATTTCCTGGATGTTTTTGATTAGACACCAATAAAGTGAGAAAATTTTTATAAGTCTAAACTATATTATGCAACTAAAAATTTTGAACATAATTAGAAGCTATCGTCGTTTTATTTGAAACCGTGCTTTATATAGGTACATAAAGAATCTGGTTTTATAAGTAGGTAATAAACAAAAGTTTACGTACACACTGATTCAATGTACAAATCATTTTTTGTATTGTGGCTTCGCGCGGTTCTGGTATTAAGCCAGTGTCATATTATAATATTTTAGTATTTCTCATTTTCACAATAGGTACCTAGTATTAAAGAAACCTCGTGATCAAGTATTCAAGTCAATTATTTACATAGTCAGTCACGATTTAGTGGTTGATGGTTTACTGAAACTACCTCAGAGTTTTGGAAAAAATGTGAAGTGACACACTTTTTGGGTTTATATAATTTGCCCACACTCGTGCACGTTAACGAACATAATATTTCACCGATATTACACATTAACATAACACAACAAAAATTGGAAGGAAAAAAGGAAACTTGGCCCCTGACAGATTCAGTTAGTAAAACAACAGACTGACGAAGTTTGGCAATTGGATTGGCTCCTCCCTAATTGAAGTGTGACGTTGTTTTGGTTTTTATGCAAGTTCGATACGTCTTCGATTTTTTGTCATCTTTGCAATGTTTTTTTTTTCACTTTTGTTGTCTGATTGCTTAACTTACAATTGGTCCTTTTGCAAAAAAATATTTAGCTAATATTTACATTTTAAAATAAACGGCAGTTTACTTATAAATAAACCTATTGGCAAAATAATGTTTTGGCGGCAACGGTTCCGATACACATGTAAAGTTAAATCACTTCCACTTGTCTCGTTATTTCGTGGCATATAACAATAACTCGAAATAGTTTCAATAATAGTGGGTATACATACATACTAAAAGCACCATGTGGAGCCATTAGACTGACCGATGCGTACCGCAATTTGTTCCCGTAAAAATACGAGTATATCCTATAAAAACAGGGTTGAGGCATGGTCCTGAGTCCTAAAGCATAATATGATTACGCCGGTCCATCAAGCTTTGGGTCCCATTAATGAATCTTTGTTAATGGTTCATATATCAGATTCAATGAGATCCCTGTATCGCACGATAAGCATTCTCGATGATAAATTGGTGCGATTGGTGGAATTGAGCCCGCAAATGATGTAAACAAGTGATCTGACGACAGTAGGCCCGTTCGACACCGTACTTATACCTATATTTATTTATTTATATATTTTGGTCATAATAATATGACCTAACTGATACCCGCGAGTTCGTTCATGGTTGTTTTTTCATCACTAATTTGTGTTTTCCACCAATGGGCACAGATCATTTTTTTTTTTTCAAAGTTTGTGATTTCATTTCATTTCAAGTTAATTTCGAGGAATGGACTTGCTGATTACAAGACAACCGTTTTTATTAGAAGTTCTTAAACTTTCGCGAACTGAATACATGTTAATTAGTATTAATGCATGGTCACGAGAAGACTGACCCTGTCTCTTATCGTGACCACGGCCGATGTAACTCGACCGAAACGTCGAGGTATGTCAAAATTATATATTTTTATATTAGTTTGTGCGCGAATTAGACCCGTTTTAATACTAATTAACCGTTTTTGTGAAATAAATAAATAAATAAAAATAAATAAGTTTTTATTAAAAATAAATAATAACTGACAAACAAAGTGACATGTAATTTATATATTATGTATATTAAGATGGCGGATGGCGGATGGATATGTGGCGACCTCATCCGCCACACTAGACAAAACGGCACGTAGCGGGCATTTACGGAACTATCCTGCATCGCGCAAACGATATTCGCGCGGCCTGGACGTATAAGTAGAAGTTTCAACGAGGAACAATCGGACAGCTGTCCCCGAGCAATATCACCTGGCTCGGTTGGAAGACTTCCCGGAATGTTGGAGGCGCTTCTCAAGTGGATCATCATCACCACGATCCACTCCACACCTTTGACCTCCACACTGGTGACCCCGACGTGATGTCATCTGCCAGCAATATCACCCGCTGAAGATGACGACTTTCGAAAAATCCGAACATGCATACCTTCCACATGACCCTCCATTCCACCAGTTCCTCTCAAGCGACTTGAGGAAAAGAGTTACCTCACACCTCAATAAAAAATACAACCTCTCACTTGTCGCTCTCCTACCCTTCTCCATCAACATCGTCAAGCAGCAGCACCGCAAGCCAGCATCCAGCCTCATCACCAGATCCAACGCAGCCGACTCACCGCGCTTCCTGGATCCAGACACCCACAGGCTATCAGCGACGACCTCAGCACACCACAGTTCACCGCAACTCACCTGGATCATCATTCAGATCACCCATGAACCAATGCTTACAGCCCGTCGCGCACTCTGTCCCTGACTCCGTCCTAGATCACCCGGACCAGGTTTCGTTCACTAGAAGCCACCAGGGACACTACGTCGCTACTTCCCGACTCACCGTGGAATCAGTCTCGACTCACCGAAGACCATAGCGACTCGGCGCACACACGGTCCCGACTCACCGTGGACCAGGTCTCGACTCACCGCAGACCAGCGCCAACACTCTCAGCCTCGACTCACCGCAGACTTCGAGCAGCACTTTAAGCATCAACTGGCACTTGCAAGCATCGACCGACACAGACGATACGACTTCCAGTCTCGGAAGGGAGTGGTGTGGCGACCTCATCCGCCACACTAGACAAAACGGCACGTAGCGGGCATTTACGGAACTATCCTGCATCGCGCAAACGATATTCGCGCGGCCCGGACGTATAAGTAGAAGTTTCAACGAGGAACAATCGGACAGCTGTCCCCGAGCAATATCACCTGGCTCGGTTGGAAGACTTCCCGGAATGTTGGAGGCGCTTCTCAAGTGGATCATCATCACCACGATCCACTCCACACCTTTGACCTCCACAGATATACGAACTGAAAATACCAAGGCATTTTTCAACTAAAAAGGCATTGTACAACTTCCCCCAGAAGTTCAGTTAGTCTCAAAATCGTTTGCAAACTTTCACGTAAGTAGGTACCTGTGCGCAACTTATTACGACCGAACGCAAAACTTTGTTAAACGACTCGAATCTTCTGTATTAGTCGAGTTAATGTGGTTGTTAGAAGAATTTATCAGTGCATAAATTGTCATTTTGCGCCTGCCCGAAGACAATCTCAGCGGAAGTCAGAAGATTTTAATTTAAAAAGTTTGATCCTCTAAAATGAGGTTTTAACCATTTGAATATTATGTACCTGATCGATTTTTTGCTAAAATCGATGTGGAATCAAGCTGTGGCCTCTCATAACTTTGACGGCACGTTTGGCGTAGTGGCTAAGCAATCAGACTGCTGCGCTAGGTGTCGCGGGTTCGATTCCCGCCTGGAACGAATATTTGTGCGATCCACAAATATTTGTTTCTGGTCTGGATGTGATGTGTATGTGAAATTATATGTCTGTAAGCGGTACCCACAATACAAGAGCAATTCTAGTGTGGGTGGACTACGTTTTTTTAGAAAAAAATAAAACGACATCGGCAGCTCACAGCGTCATGATGTACTATAGGAATGATCGCCGACATCAACGAGTGAAAAAGACCACAACACTTCGAGCAATGTTTATTGACGAGAAAAACTACATTAAATAATGGCACTAAGTGCAAGTCTATATTTAATGGTTATCTTTATTAACGTAACTAAGTGTGCAACGTACAATAGCTCCAAGCTTCGGGGGGCACGGTCCCGGTTACTGGGGGCTTACCGTGACGTCTTATTGCGATCCAGTTGAAGACCTAAACAGAATCGTTTTAATACTTATTGGTACCGTGACGTCTTGTTGTGACATCTTGACGCTCAATCTAGGTTGATTTTTAATCTAAAGGGATTGTCATCTACCAAAATGATATCGAAAGCCATACTTATATATTAGTGAAACGATTCTGTTTATGTCCTCAATTTGATCGCAATAAGACGTCGTGGTAAGCCCCCTGTCCATTGATAACTGTCGTTAAGTCATGTCAGAGGCCCTCAGGCGCCTGATAAACACTGACACCAAAAACCGAAACAATTATAGCTTCGGGTTCCTGAACACATACTTATATCATACCTAACCCCGTACGTATAAACCGAAACCAACAAAAATCCATGCAAGCGGAACAGGCCCCTCGTTTATGCTGAAGCAAGCAGCCCTATCGCCAAGAGGGATCTCTTCCAGTCAATATACCTGAAAGGCTTTCCTGCACATTTCGGTCCCAACCCTGCCATTCACGCCTCTTGTCCACCCTCAAGTGGCCGGGACCAGTGACGTGGAATACCAAGATAATATAACGCGACGTGGTAACTTGCGAAATGAATATATCCTTTGGGGCTTAAGATACATAAATATAGATGAGTAAACACTATACGGCACTGTATATGTATATGGATTTGTAGATGTTTGCTCTGTCTGGATGTTTGTGGGGCCATATCATTCTTAGCTCCTGTTTCTAAAGACTACGTCAGGTATGACTCTGAGACGAGACAATAATATCACGTGGGTGACACCCTAGCACGTCATCGTCGTGCTGTGACATTAATGTGAAAATTTGCAGATCTAAACGTTACCTAGGGTATTAATAGATGCTTTGTAACGTTACTCACACTGAACTCGAATGCCTAAAATACTTTAAAAGCACTCATTCGAACATAAAACACTGTCAATTTTCTAAACGCCACGCATACAAATTACACCCCCATGGCTGATTCAGAAAAAAATTAAGCCGTTGGGTATAGCCGAGCCGCACGTATCTCCGTGATTTATAAACGAAATAAATTCAAAAGATAAAACTTTGTAACATTTAGCAGAATAATCTCCGCTCGAATACCTATAAATTTTATGAATTTGCTAACAAATAATTTCGAGAAAATCCGTCAATTAGGACCCCGCTGGCAAAAGTCAGGGTTTCCTGTAACATCGGGCGGTTCAATGTTATACTGTTGGGTGGTATTTTTTATACAACTGCCAGAAAATGCTTCGATAAAGCAGAAGTTAGATGACGTCGATGTTCTTGTTTGTTCTTGTAATTACTAACGTAGCGTTCAGTGTCAATCTTATGTGAATCTAAGGGTTTATTTTTCCTAAAACATAAGGCGTTTAGAGTTATACGTAGTTTCTAATAATTCCCTTCGTTTGGTATTACAGGGGGCTTACCATGACGTCGTATTGCGATCCAATTGAGGACCTAAACAGAATCGTGTCACTTTAAATAATAGTAATACATAGATTTCGATATCATTTAGGTAGGCGTCCGTCCATCCCTTCAGATTTAAAATCAACCTAAATTGAGCGTCAAGATGTCACAACAAGACGTCATGGTACGAATAAATAGTAAAACAATTATGTTTAGGTCCTCAATTGGATCGCAATAAGATGTCATGGTAAGGCCCCCTGATCGTCTCGTTGAAACTCAAACAACACATTGAAAAACTCAATTTGTAAGCTGATATTAGATCCGAGATATTTGATTGATTGTTGATGTTGACTGTTTGTTTGATTAAAACTGATCCAATTGAATCACAGTGTCAATTCTAGGGTCCATGCTTCAGAATTTATTAGGCTGTACTTGAGTTACTTGTAAAAACAGGTCAAACAATCTAGTTAACAAATTGTTAATCTCTGGCGAAAAAACTGGGGAAGAACAAAGCGACTGGCTAACTGAGCTTTACCAACAGATAGTGCGTAATTAATTTATCTGCCTCTTCCTCAAGCCCCTATTTATCTATGTAATTAGGTATAGGGTCAGTTCGCTTACGGAATACAAACGAACGTTACACGCAGGGGATTTTGAACACGATCGTCATGCGATCGTAAATCGATTGCATAATGTTTGTATTTTTAGTTTATCGAATTAAATAATGCCGGTCCTAGTCACAGTTAGTCAGCTCAAACGCCTCTGACATGACTTAACGATACATGGCTAATCGATAACAACCGGGACCTCCTAAGCATGGAGCGATGGAAATCCGCACATAACTTACGAAACGTGTGGGACCGAGAATTGAACCTGGTGGCAATAGGTTATACAGCGAACAAGTAACTACTCGCCACCATCTGTAATAAAAAAATACGATTATAATCGAAGCTCTGTCCTATAAAAACTAGTAAGTAAGTAATTACAATAGTGGTCAAAAACATTTTCTTCCAGATTGGAAAGCGCATGCAAATAAGCGGCAAAATCTTCAATGATAAAATTTTCTTTGCGTATAGACAAATCAGCTCATGCCTCGCATCTCACAGAACAGATGGATAACGAGTGAATCAACGAAAGTGACGTGAAATTTACCAATTTACGCAAACGCGTGTTTTCATCGCGAAAACGTGCGACTTCCACGCTGCAAAAAGTCGCCCCGCGTTATGTCCTAAGTAGGTGCTCGTAGCTTCGGAATAGGAGCCAATTTAAAGTATTCGACTCAGGTAAGTGGACGAATTTTTCTTTCGGAATAGACACCCGGATACCATTAGCCGAATTACTTTTGTAGGGATGAGACAATTTATATGAGTACTAGCTGCGCCCCGCGGTTTCACCCGCGTTTGGATAATATACGATATATCTTTATGAATTGTAGCCTATGTGTTATTCTGATGTATAAGCTATATTATTGTGAAGTTTCATCAAAATCCATTCAGTAGTTTTTGCGTGAAAGAGTAACAAACATCCATCCATACAGACAAACTTTCGCGTTTATAATATTATAGTAGGATTTTTCACGATTTTCTCTTGGTAGACTTTCTTTCAGAAAATAGAAAAGAAATCTTAAATAAAAATAGGCATATTTTTCTTTGGAAGGCTACTTTTATATACTTGTATCGGATACATAGTGGGAAACAATAAAAAAAAATATTTTTTTACAAACCCTTTGGAAACCACCGAGTTTGATCAATTTTTTATTTAATTTACTTAATTCGAGTTGTTCATCGAGTTGTTTGGATAATTTTAATTAGATCACAATAATATCACTTTATTCATGCTTTGACTGAAACAGACTGGACCTGTAGGTATATGTGATATGTTCCATATCTGCGCCGACTGGATAATATAATCCCTTTGGGAAATTTAAAATAAGTAGTGACTTGGTTACAGATTATGGATTTTATACGTACTCCAATTCTAGTGCCTAAACAAAAAGTAAATAAACCAATACACTGCAAATTATTACTTAGTACTCGTATTATATAAAATGAAAAAAGTGAGTCTGTTTGTAACGTTTCATGTCTGAACAACTACACCAATTTTAATTGTTTTTGGTATAGGATTACATTATAATCCATACTAATATTATAAATCTGAAAGTAACTCTGTTTATCTGTTTGTCTGTTTATCTGTTTATCTGTTTATCTGTATATCTGTTTGTCTGTTTGTTTGTTACCTTTTCACGGCTAAACGGCTGAACCGATTTCGATGAAATTTGGTATAGGGGTAGATTGGACCTATGAGACGGACATAGGCTATCTTTTGTCTCAAAAAATAATCTCGAAGGGGATGAAATAGGGGTTGAAAGTTTGTATGGGGAATCCATAATTCCTCAAGTTAGGGATCTGAAAATTCTTATTTAGGCTTTTGGTAAGAAATAAATAAATACGGGTTTCAGCTTTTTTGCAAAATCATTCCTAAAGGGGGAAAAGCAAGGGGGTTGAAATTATGAGGTATTCTTTAGATGCACCCCCTACGGACCACAATAAACGGCTAAACGGATTGTAATTTAAATTGGAAAGTAATTAAGGGGGGAGAGTGCGATGGGAGGAGGGGGAGAAAGGGGGAAAGTGGGGTAAAGGGGAGAGTGGGGGAAAGGGGGAGTAGATGGTAGAGTGAGGGGAGAAGAGGGTAGAGTGGGGAGAAAGAGAGGGGAGAGCGGGAAGAAAGAGGGAAGAGTGGGGGAAGAAAGCTGACAGAGTGGGGGGGAAAAGAGGGGAGGGGGGGGGGGGGGGAAAGAGGGGAGGGTGGGGTGAGAAAAGGGTTAGTGGGGGGGAGAAAGAGGGGAGAGTGGGGGGAGAAAGCTGACAGAGTGGGGGGAAAAGAGGGGAGAGTGGGGGGAGAAATAGGGGAGAGTGGAGTGAGAAAAAGGTTAGAGGGGGGAGAAAGAGGGGAGAGTGGGGTGAGAAAGAGGGGAGAGTGGGGTAAGAAAGAGAGTAGAGTAGGGAGAAAGAGAGGGGAGAGTGGGGGGATAAAGAGGGGTGAGTGGGGGGAGAAAGAGGGGAGACTGGGGTGAGAAAGAGGGGAGAGTGGGGTAGAAAGAGGGGAGAGTGCGGGGAGAAAGAGGGGAGAGTGAGGGGAGAAAGAGGGGAGAGTGGGGGGAGAAAGAGGGGAGAGTGGGGGAGAAAGAGGGGAGAGTGGGGTGAGAAAAAGGGTAGAGTGGGGAGATAGAGAGGGGAGAGCGGGGAGAATGAGAGTATAGTGGGGGGAGAAAGAGGGGAGAGTGGGGGGAGAAAGAGGGAAGAGGGGGAGAGTGGGGGGAGAAGGAGGGGAGAGTGGGTTGAGAAAGAGGGGAGAGTGGGGTGAGAAAGAGAGTAGAGTGGGGAGAAAGAGAGGGGAGAGTGGGTGAGAAAGAGGGGAGAGTGGGGTGAGAAAGAGGGGAGAGTGGGGTGAGAAAGAGGGGAGAGTGGGGTGAGAAAGAGTGTAGAGTGAATAGAAAGAGATGAGACAGTGGGGGGAGAAAGAGGGGAGAGTGGGGGTGGAGAAAAGGGGAGAGTGGGGGGAGAAAAAGGGGAGAGTGGGGGAGAAAGAGGGTAGAGTGGGGGGAGAAAGAGTGGAGAGTGGGAGTGAAAGAGGGGAGAGTGGGGCTAGAAGGAGGGGAGACTGGGGGGAAATAGGTGAGTGAGATTGAGTGCGAAATATATAGAAATAGAGGGAGAGGGAGTGAGCGAAGGAGGGAAAGGAAGAGATATAGACGGAGAGGGTGAGGGAAATAAATATAATGGATGAGATGGGCAGGGAGAGGGAACGCAAGAGATTGAGAGTGGAGAGGGATATTAATGATAGAAAGATAGGGAAAGATATAGAGATATAGGGAGAGGGAAAGAGATGGAGGTAGAGGAAGAGAGATAGAAAGAGCGAAAGAGGGAGAAAGATAGAAAAAGAGCTAGAGAGGGAGAAAGGAAAAGGGAGAGAGAAAGAGACAGATATATTCTTACCTATAACTGTTCCCCGCGACATCAATTGATTTTCTAAACAGTTTACATTTTATATAAAAATGCGAACGAAGTTGCGGGTATCAGCTAGTATATAATAATTCAACCTGTAACTGTCCCACTACTGGGCAAAGGCCTCCCCTCACTATCATGAGGAGGGTTACATTGCATTTGGAAAAGGACTATTTGTTATCGCGATAACCACGCGGACAAAGTCACGAGCAAAAGCCAGCGTACAAATAAAGCTCTTCATATCCAACCCTACACATCGTCACACATAAAAATCGGATCAGTCAACGTCGACGCGCGCAATCTCGTCCGATGATCTGATCCGGCCTTGATAGATGTGCAGGTGACACCCGGCGATTATGAACATTAACCTGGGACCGGTTCAAGTACGGCCAGATTGCGTATAATAAGGATTGGAGGGTCTAGGGTTAAGAGGGTGCGATCTTAGAAATGCGTAATTGATATCCTGATCGCTAGTTAACGAGGTGTAATGATCAGTAAACAGATACCGGTAGGAACGATAAAGCCTTTGATTTCAAAAGTGGTACTTATGCTCTGAGAAGATAGGCTCTAGTCTCCTATGAACGCCATCGGCCGCTTACAACGTCACGCCGTATGCCGCGTCACGATTTGCGATTTGCACTACCGAAATAGCACCGTCAATCGGCTTATAGATTACTATGAAAGTATTTTTTGTTACTGATCACAGTTTCCACAAAGCCTTTGGTCATGTCTGTGCATACGTAGGCAGAGCGCTTCGGGAACAGTATCGGCTGTCGTTCCGTTAAAAGCTTTTACCGCAGATTTTAGACGCACTCTGCACTATTTCCAATTTTCCACGGAGGAAATACGAGTACAGGTAAGCTACCCGAACAATGCTGCAGTGTTTAAGCAAACTGCTACCGTTGCTTATGTGTATAATACATATTTTCCTGTACAAAATGTTGTGTGACTTAAGTAAGTCAGCGGTCTTGTTGCTCGATAATATCACGGCAGTGCGTAGGAACGCGCCCCCGTACAAAATGTACCTACTAAAAACTTTTAATATCGCATAAGAACGCGTTCAATTCTATCGATCGATTAAAACGCGTCAGTGAGCCAAGCTTGATAATTTTTGCTTTACTATAATAGTGTAATTTTTTTAATATTTCCTTAATTAAAATGCGTCAGCGTTGTAGAGCAGTGGACCTAATTAAACTTTAAACACTTGAAAACACAGTACATGTCAACGAGTAAAAAAAAAATCGTATGTGATATTTAAAGTATTTATTTTCACCCCAATCTTTCGCCTTTATGGCTTATCCTAGACATAATATTATTTCTCCAGAATATGCCATGGAGGCGATAGATTGGGCCGAATAATTTACTATGCCAGCGTCTTGCGAAGCCACGTTTGAAATATGAACCTTAACATTATTATAACATTTTTGCTTAGGAAAAGCATGGCATTTAAATGAGCATATTATTACTTCTCATTACCATCAGCAGCGCATGTTATTAACATGAAACTTTTATTAATTTCAAGGTACTAATTATATCCATCCAACTGTTCATCAAGGTTGTTGAGTTCTTTAATCATATTCCTGTCAGATTCTGAAGCGTAGTCGTTTTAAACGAAACCTTTTACGAGCAAATAAATAGGGAGAATATTTTGTGGCTTAATACCTTATATCAACCAATTATTGTAAATTCTTTGCCTATAATGATTTCCTAGAAAACGGCTTTAATTTGATTTCTATGGAAATTGGAGAAGATCTTAACAGGTTGTAAGATCTTAACAGCATTTAATTATTTTTCCTAGCATCCCTAGTACGTATAGGGATATTTAAAGCTTGCACATAAGTTTAAAACCATTGATAAATTAGTAATATTAAGGTCTCAATGTTTAATTGAAATTGTATATACGAGTATATCAATAATAAACTAATCGATATTACGAAAAGGTGTTACTAGGCACATTATCAATATAACCAAGACTGGATACAGTAAACCTGCCCGCATCTAGACAGAGGTTTAACCACAGATAATAAACAGAAAGTAGACACTGGCCGGGACAGTATGACAATGGAATAACAGCTTTGAGTAGGTACTTCGTTATTATTAATAATACATAACAATCCAGCCTGTACTATCCCACCGCTGGGCAAAGGTCTCCCCTCACTTTTTTGAGGCCCACCACGGGGGCCCGGCCCGGATTGGTGGATAACATCCCTCCGAAATAATTCTCGGGCATGTTGGTTTCCTCACGATGTTTTCCTTCGCCGAAAAGCGCGTGATTATTAACGTACATATGTTTAACAAGAAACACATGAGTACGTGCCCGCATTGGAATTTGAACTCGCCACCTCCAGCTTAGGCAGGCGGACGTTCGCCCACTAGGCATCACAATAACAATCGCTTCACATCAGCAATGTTGTCGTTCGAAACAAGAAATAGGGCTGAAGTCACGTCGCATTATAATTCAGTTCACAAAACGCTGCCGTCTATCACACCGAGTTGTATCCGCTGAATTTCAGGACCGTGAGGTACTGTTGTTGTTGTCGTTGTTTGTCAAATGAAGTAGACCAGCCTCTAGTGGCAGAGTTTGTCAGATCAGCCAAGCGCCTCTGACGTGGTAACCAATAGTTTACCTACACTATTAGTTATTAAAAAATTTTTGGAGCTTATTTCACACCACACGTACTCGTAGTGATTGCCAGCACAAAATCCACCAAAAGTGTCATTAAAATAGAGTATTCGATGTTTTCAGAGGAGTAAACCTCTTCTCTGTAACACTATCATTATGGTTGAGTGTTGCCGCATCACATTACAATAACTACACCAGCTGCAATTTTCACTGTTTGTTCCTAGATTTAGTATGATAGCATCTAAATCCAGTGAGTAGAAACTGTGCTATCGGTAAAAACTAATTGATGGCATGCGCCAGAATAGGATATTAGGTTTAGAGATGCTATGAGAAACTATTCTAATACCAAAATAAATATATTAGAGCTAGCTGGGTACGAGTATAAGCTAGTATTAAATATCATATTGCGCATGCAGCTTCAGTGTCGTAAAGTAGATGCGGGTGAGAATATTAATATTTGATATTCAAATAGCACCAGCGCACATGGCCGGTGTCCAATAAACGCCGATATTTAGTTGGTTTACGATTTCAGGATCAGCTTTTAGTGGAGTTTTAAATTGTGTTGTGACAAACACGGATCGGATATCGGCTATAATTTGGATACAGCAAAAATATCGCTACTGTTGAATTAAGGGAAATATTTTTTTGAGATAAGCTACTACAAACAAATTTATTAAGTACCGCATACTGATCAAAATAAGCCCAAACACTAACAATCTGCTGTTAGTAATGACCTTACCTGTTGTGAGTGGTTTTAGCTTGTATGTGCATACCTTAAGAACGTGATAAGATTTCCAGTTTGTAAACCAGACCAAATGAGATTCAAATTCGAATATTAAATATCAATTTCCTATTTTTTCAGTTAGGTACTAAAGAGGTCCGTTCTGTCGTACCACTGCGTCTCAACTCGTTGTCACTACATATAAGAAAATATTGACATCTGAACGTCGCAGCACACTAGATATTACGCTACGATGCAACCGCCAACCCATTTTAATCAAGTCGAAGTTTGCGGGCGTATTAACGAACAATGAAACAGAAACGTGTCACCATTGTTGAATGAAACTCCGGCCTATGACCGAGTGAAACTCTTAACAACGATAATTAGAACGGCAAACTGTTCCCCTGCCCCATTGTCTCGAGGAAATCATTAGCGCCGCCATCCAGGGTGGGCCCCGCCACGTCCCGGATTGATTCCACTCGCACCAACACGGAGGTGTCATTGTAAACCGGCCGATCTCAACAAGGGAAATACGGACAGTTTCCGTAAACCGACCCTCGCGTTATTGAATGAAACAAAAATTGGGTCGCTATATCATGCTCGGCAAACCCTACGCGGACCCTTTCCGCTGACTCCTAATACTACGGTATTATATTATGAGGGAAGATTTACCCCATGACAATATCGACACCTCGGACCGCTGCGACGTAATGAAAGTCCCGATTTCTCGGCTGACCGCGCGCCCGATGAGGATACTCTGACACATGCCGTATGAAAAAACAATTACGCCTTTATTAGAATCGCCGAAAAACCGAACAAACAAGCCATGCAAGCAATGATGAATAACTTCTATTTACTCTCCCTCTGAACCGATCTCTATTAGATTTTTGCAAAAGAAACTCAATTTAAATCAATCTTCGAGATAGATCACAGCAACCTGAAGTTTACACTTCTGAAGCGTAATTGATGAGGCGCAGCCTGTTCAAATAGAGAACAAAAGAACAAAGGAAAAAGTAATTACAGAGTCTAGATTCTGCTACATGTGGGGTGATGATATTCGCCGAAATTTTACTGGTGAAATCTCCAATTAAGGTCGCGAACTTTTTGGAATATCTGTTACGAATTCTGCTAGGGTGAAATTAAATTAAGACCCACACAGTCATGCTGCCGCTTGTTACATACATGTATAACAATTTTCGCCTTAGGGAGGGAAATTGGAAGGGTCCGGCGAACTTTAAATTTCGTTAAAGTCTGGAAAGATTAGACGGACGAAGGCCGCTATGTCGTCGCTTGCTAATGCGTCGTAGAGAGTCTGATGGATTTTCTATGTATCGCATCTCGAAACATGTTCGAACAGTGTTTCTGCTTCGTTAAAGCAGAATTAATGGATCAGAGTGGTCGGTTGAACTCGTGATGAGCTTAGCTGTTCGAGGCCACAACATCGTGCGATTAATTTGTTAGCGTTGATTTATTATAATGGTAGGCATACAAAAACACGTATGTGCTCTTTCCAACGCCATTTTCCCTTATGCGGCGCAAAATAAAAGTAGGTAAGTATCCCCGTAGTTTGTTTCCGCTGTATCGATATTGGCACACCTGCGAACGTTGCCAATGCCGTGCCAATTTTACCGTTCGCTAAGATCAAATACACTCTTTAGCCAATATTTGAAAAAGGAAACCTATTTCGACACAGCGCGGCTTATGATAGGCAATTTACTTTAAAATATAGTTGCCATTAGGTTGAAATAACTCGGTAAACAAAATAGAGAACAATTCCAAACAAAGGCAACTAATAACATCAAAAGCTTATTGCGTATTGTGGTGTAAGCCGACCGCTAAACTCCGACAGGGCCCGAACGAAATGAGACTGCAAGCATTTTCGTAGTAGTGGCGTTATTATCAGCGTTTCTTTTATACTGTCCCATTGAAAAGATCTCGATAAAATCTCCGGGGAAGTTAACAAAAGAGTCCAAACAATAATAAACGGGATAATCGGGCGTGGAGACGGTCTGGTGGCCCACAATGCCAACTTTGGGGTCCTTGATCATGATTGATAGTCTAAGTTTAGCCGGGGCTCAGCCACGTCGAGCCTGGTGGCAATTGTGTGTTCTATTGTTTTAAGTTTACGTAGAGATCTATGTCCGGTGATGAAATACGGGGTGGTTTAATGGCGGAGTGTGGAAGGTAGGGTTGCTCAGTAGCCTGCAGAATAATTCACAACAGACTTCTGTTGTTGAGGGAGGTGAGAAGTTTGGATTATCATTTAGAATAAGGTGCTATCGACTTTTTTTATGGAAGTAATATTTTGTCGCTGTTGTTAGTTGTTGGTGATAGTACTCGTATTTAGGTACACGGTGCTGAGACTTAACTTTATGGTGTCTACTAGGCATTTCCTCTTAAAACAACACACAAGCTAAGTGTTCAAAATATTTGTTTCGTTACGACAAAGAAAGTAGGAGAAAACCAGATCCACTTAAACAAATCCATCCGCTAGTATTCATTTTTAGAGTCGCACGACGCTCCGTTTTATACTTGAGGATAAAAGAATTTATTATACAGCTACGGAGATGATCCAATGTTTTCTCAAGCCTATTATATATTACCATCGTGTACGTAACGTATTACTTCACGTACTTGCAGAGAAGATGAAATTCGATTTACTTTCGACTTTATATCTACAGTGTAAGGTTCAGAGTTGAAAAAATATATTTTGACTGTTCAGAGGTAATTCATCATAATGTAAACGCGAGACCACTACAACGCAGTAGTTAAGATTCTAATAAATAAGTTGATTATAATCTTACGCTCTTCAAATCAGGCCACGAACACGATATAAAACTTAATACATTTGAAATTAGATCGGCAAACCAAAGGCTTAATGATCGATCAACAAAGCAAAGCTTCAACAATGTTTTATTGATGATGGTTAGCTTGCTTTAAAAGGATGATGTAAAGTTATATACACAAACATTGATTACAGCTAACAATTATCCGGCCCCACGTTGGGCGCCAAGTCTATTTCACTTGATTTGGCGCCCAACATGGTACTAAAAAATTTATTGCATAAATAAAAAAAGCCACTAATCGATTTTAATGTAAGCATCTTTGTTCTAAAAACTTAGGTTCTGATGCACTAGTTTAGGTAACCGCGGCGGTGCGACAGAGTATGTGAATATTGCCAATTTCCTGAATACGTAAGGGCGTAGTGACATAATACTAATCTGCGGTAGGCTCCCAAGCAGGTAGGCGTAATCGTGATTTACTTTACGACGCCGGCCATTTTTATAATGGCTCGGTGGCTTATCGAGCTGTAACGGCACGTTTGTAACCATTCAACGGTTTGTGGCAAAGATGTTGGACCATTTAGGGAAAGATGATATTTTAAGAATTGACGGCCAAAGCTATAATGCTAAATGCACATCTTCGACGTCCAGTCAAATATAACTTATACCTACTCGTCTCACAATTAATCACTGCCCGGTTACTACAATATTGTTGCAGAGACGATGACATTCAAGATTGTATGTTCTAATAGAAATAAAAATGCTAAAACATGTTTACGTAATAAATTCTCCCCAACAGCTTACTGCGTCATATTTTACGCTCCTTTTTGTTTGACTGGAAGCAGCTCTGCATACACGGAACTTAATACGATGCACGATATTTCGTCGCCCAGCAAGCTGCAAAGAACGTGCCCTCGGGCTACATAAGTGAGCGAGGCATTGGGCCATGTTTGTCCAACAATTGAACTGTAGAATTTCATTACGAGAGGCGCGCGCCATGTTTGCACTGCCGAGAGGCTCTCGTTCGGAGTAGTGTTACCAGAAGCGGTTTAAAATGCAAAGTGATATTTTAGTGGCAGTCGATTTTTTATATTATGATCATTTGTAGCAATTACAAAACTAGGCGTAATAATACTGATACCTAGATACATTTCAGTACATAAATTGGAGTAATCAACAGCATATTTTGTGCAAACGACGAATTTGCACCATTTGTTTGTTGGGTTTTTACGTAAGTATACTAGAATTTCGATTAATAATAAGAACTATCAATCCTTGAAATGCTTCTACTTAATTATTTAGGCTATTTGAACCCCTTTCCGAGAACCGTCTCGCTAAATTTTCCACAATGGCAACACTACCGAACACTACGTACCAACTGTTTGGAAGAGCCGTGAAAACGAGCTTTTCTTTTTCTTTTGAAATTGTGAGATGCAGTTCTGCGCGAACGGTTAGTCCTTTTATAAAGCAGGCACTTTATTTTTGCTGCCGATTTACTTCGCGGAATGCGAGTTGGAGCTCTTTTACAGTTCTTTACTGTTGCTTGGAATCAGAATAAGGGTAAAGAATAGGGTTGGGATTGAGTTACCATACGCCGCTGTGGAAAGACCTATCCTGACTTCTTTGAGAATTCAGACGGTGTTAAAATATTATAGAATATTACACCAAACTAGTGTTATGTCTTTTTGTTTTGTGTATCCTTTATGATGTTAATGCTTGCAGATACTTCTGAGCTATAACACCGCTAAGGTTGACACTAATTGTTAAATTTATTGTTTTCTTTGGCACAGAATCCATCTAGTAATTATTAACAGAAAAGATTCATTAATTAATAGAATAATCTTTACAATACTATACCAATTAAAAGACTAGGTTTTTTTAGGCTGTGATTACAATTATACCAAGTATTAATGCCATACCACAGCCTACGCCACATCCTTACGTATTATTCAATAAGGTCTATATTTGCTGAGTTCAACACATTTATTTTATGCCCTTTTAAAATCCAGCCCCGCACTATTGCACTGAAAATCGGGAATTTTCAGCTTGAACCCGAGGTGAAGGGATATTTTCTCGCTTTGCAAAGTTTTGTGCAATTGTTTAAATTATGTATTCGGCGTCCTTTTTAGTGAGCGGTAGTGGATTTTAGACAATTAAAACGTTCAAAGAGTCAATATTACTAATTTGTGAACAAATGGAGTCTGCGGTTTTTTTTTTATTAGTTTGCTAGTCAAATAGGAACATTTGGAATCAATGTCACAAACTATTCCAAAGTCACTCCATTGAGATTCGATTGAAGCGGTCTTAAATTAACGGAATTGCCCCCGAGATATGGTAACAGACGCGAGTGATCCCGCGATGACGGCGCAATAACTCTCCTAATGCTTATGAAACCATTAACACTAATGATTATTAACTTTCAGTAGAGTTTTGACAGATACGTCCCGGGTACACACAACACAGCTGTTCACTATTTGAAGCTTAAATAATTACCACCACGGAATCACAACTTCCTATATAAGGTTTTAACAGCATAGTGACAAAAATTAAAATTTCCAGATGGTAACCACTTTTAGCAAGGCCGTTGACAGCTCCATTCCATTAAAAAAAGCGAACAAGTCATCAGTCACCTTTCGCAAACAGCGTCACGCGTCGTCGCCGCATTCTTTTACCGTCATTACAAAATGAACTCGTCGCTGTAAGCGAGGCGATATTTCAAGCAGCCGGCAGTATTGTGGATGAGCCAGAGCATAATTACATTGACAAATGTCGAGTACTCCGCGCGCCGTGACAAGTGAGCTAGAGTTTTTCAAGCGGTGACGATTAGGGAGGGAGCAGACGGGCTACTTTTCGTCCACGCGACTTCGAGAATCGTTGTAACCTAACGCGACTTCTTCGAATGGTTTGAGATTAGTAAACATAACGTCACATGATTTCTTTTTATAGTACTCTTTGTGACTTGTCTGTTGATGAGCTGACAGTTAATTTATTTATTTAAGAACATAGAAAATTACTACTCAAAAACAATAAGAACTAACATAAAACTAAAGCTTGACCTAGTCTAGCAAATTGCCACCAGTAGAATAGGCAGCATTCTCATCATTGCGACACTGTCAATCGTCGCTATCTTACTTTTTTTCTTTCTTACACTGCCCCGGTGTTAGATAGAGTAGGTAGGACACCTCTCTTACCGGAGAGATGTATATGTGATGTGTAAAAATGTGATATGTATGTATATCTACTGAAATTAAACGCCACAAAAAGTAGCTCGTCTGTACTAAGCTCTAGGAAGTACATAAGGGTTATCTGCTAACGTCTCCATAAGAGATCCCACCGCCATCATCATCAAGAAGAGGAACTGAGCGTGTGTTCACGTATTTTATAATTGATTGAGTAAATATGAACTGAAATTACTTGCAATTTGTTACGATGTATTATCGCTCTTTACGTCGCCCACGCGTGCGTTACGTGCTTTAGCATAGTTTAATATTAAATTGTCTGCTTATCATAATGTGTTGATTGTAAATGCTAAATAACAGACACTGGTTCCCCCAACATTATCCAGTTGGAATTATGCAGTGTCCTTTAAAGTTGAATGAAAAACGTGTGTGCTGGAGTGATAAATTCTACTTTTACGTGAAATTTTATATAATTCAAATGTGTAAAATGAATAATAAATCAAATAAATCAAATGTGATATAAAAATTCGTTTCAAAAACTACAATGCGATTCACACTTTGTAAACCTTATGTTAGCTGGAATTCACTTAGGCGCGATGAAAAAAAAAGTAAAGTCTCTTGAGTAGCGTTTTAATAAATTCTTCCTCATTATTCTAAACGCTACAATTCGCTCTCTGGGCTAGATTGCAAATTCTTACTGGGTAACCCTGTCCCAGCGATATTTCAACCAAATCTATCCATCCCAGAGCACAATTATAAAAGCATCGACACGGCAGAAGAGCCGCCTGCAAAATGGCTAACCTTTTTATTCGAGCGGTAAATTTCTTAGTTAAGTTTAACAAGAGCTTTTTAAAGACCGCCACGGTTGCCTTACTTCAAGCCCCAATTTGATCGCATTCTCCAAAGTCACCGTCCCGTCCTAAACCGATTACAGTGCCTTACAGTTCCCGCGAACTCCGCGAAGAGATTGTAAGTAGGAGCCACTAATTCCTCGCTTGGTTAGCTTTCTCACCGCCAAGTTTACAAGCACCTGACTGAATTTTAAGCGCTCGAATTTCAAGACTCGGACTAAATAAATCGGAAAATGAACGGCCTAATATGCAAATTATTTATCAGTTGTTATAGAAATTATGTTGTTCTCGTGCCGAGTAGTTAGAGAATTGAAGTGTAATTTATGAACTGTTCGGTCGTTTAATATCACGCCGACTGTACGGCACGATACTGCGGGAAGTTTATCGGCAGTTGCTAGCTTTTATTGGGAAATAATAGTAATACATAGAACGTGATTATGGCAAATTGTAGCAAATACTTAACTCGTCATGAATGTCATGGATCCTGATGAAGTAACGTGACTGCTGAATGGCTCAAACTCAAACATTAGACGCGTACACCTTCGTCGCGATGGTGGCCGAGCGGTAATCTGTGCGCTTTAGGACCCGACGATAGTGAGTTCGATCCCCGGCCCATGAGTTTTCATAAGTTATGTGCGGATTCCCATCGCTCCGTGCTTCTTAGGGCACGTTAAGTCACGGTTGTTAACGATTGATAGCAGTCGTTAAGTCACATGAGAGACCCTTGAGTTTCTTAATAAACTTTGACACAAGAGGCTAGATCACCTCATACGGTTAGCAAGTATGCATCATTATGGTAAATGATCGCTTCAATAGCAACGACTAATCGCCGCTATAACAAAGTGGTAAAAGACCGTGTCCCTTCGAATCCACTCGACCATATTCCCATATCCCTTCAATACAACCTCCAATGGTTTGTTACTGATCCTTTTTTAGACGTGTCATTAAAACTGTACCTTAACATCTTTGGAATAAGGATCACATTTGAAAGTTGTTCCCTGAAATAATCGTTATTTTCCAAGTAACGATATAGAATTGAATGACCGTACATAATGCAGTATTTATTGCACTGGATATAGTATTATTTGTTCCGTTAATGTAGGTATATGTTAATGTTATTGATATTGGTACCATTTGAACTGTTTTCTGGTTTATTATAATCGATTCCAATAACAAAAGACTTGTGAGTAGTTATTAAAGAAAAGGTCCTCATTCACTGACCAACAACCTCAGACGCTGAACGTGGTAATTTTACATGTGAACAGTATTTTAACATATAAAAAAGCGTTCATAAATTATATTTCTAGTGAGTGAATATATAATTACCACTTATAACTTGCTCTATGCCAGCTTTTTTTTTAATATTAATTAGTACTTGACGCTTATGTGCATTTCATGTTTTATTAATTTATACCACACATAGTAAAAAAAAAAATTACAATTTCTATTATAACCGGCAATGAAAATGTTTTCAATGCTACGATGGTTTTGTATTACCAAGGTCTTGACGCATCCTTGTCAGCGTAGCACGTCGCTGACGTACGCCGCACCGTAGCATCTCTACTACGTTGTAGCACGTAGCAACGGCGTAGCACGTCGCTACGCAAGTACGTCTACGTCGTAGCACGTCTACAAGAAAGAGATTAGAAACCCGTTTTTATTACGACCAAACCGCAAAAAAAAGTTAGAGAGCGCAACCCTCCGAGTTTTGCCGTTAAACGTGACTCCTTTGTAGAGCCGCTCACGTAGAGTCGCCACCCGGTGTCGTCGGTGCGCTTTAAACTTTGTTACTTTTTAAAGTACTCCGGTTTCATTGTAGACAAGTTCGTGATTTTATTACGGAGACTAACGCGAATTACTCTTTTGAGACTTGTTTGAGCCAATTCCGATGTTAATTGCATGTCTCGGCCTAATTAGCTGTTCTTTGAAAGCTAGCTAGATAGTTATGTATATTAACTCAGTTAATTCTGTAGATATGTTTTTATGTAGCCTAGAACCGATTTGGTCCTGAAAATACAGAAAAAGACAACTATAGCCTTTTAAGTATTTTCTCCGAAGAACGTCTAGATAAAGGTTTGTGGACGCCTAATAGGAAAAATTTGGTAAAATACAGGAAGGTTATTTTTTTCATCCCTTGTACAATTTTCATAATTCCATCGACGGTTTTTGATAGGTATTTAGATTATTTTAAGCCGACATTTTGTTTCCCTTTAACGGATCTAATAAATGTCAGCTATTTCTTTAAATAAGGCCGGGAACACTTTTTCATTGTAACGTCGAGACGTCTAGAATATTCGTAGATCTACAGCAACACTTGTACGATATAATACTGTTATAAAGAGGTAAGTTTGTCCGGTCCGGTTTGTAAGCAATATCCGCAACTACTGATCCGGTTCTAAAAATTGTTTCACTAACAGCAAGCCACATTATCCTTAAGCGTTGCTGAGTTCCAGAGAAATCACGTGTATACTACTGTACAATGTACATGCAATGTATACATAGCACTTTTGATCCGATTCTGTAAATTCTTTCACAGCTACACCATTCTTGATTATCACTCGGGAATTACTGCGTTACTCGGTAATAGGGGCCGGTTCGTAGAAGCTACATTATCCTTAAGCGTTACGCTAGTATATTTTATTTCGGAACAATGTGAAATGTGAGCGCAAAAATGGACATTACGAAAACCTGCAGAACGCAGCTAGTGCGATAAACAGAACGTAGTTTCCATTCTTGGCCATTCGTCGGGTCGCGTCATCCATTACATTAGGGCATTAGACAGTGTACACATGTGGCAGCGACCCATTACCCTCACACGCATCTGTTTTATCCACCAAGTTCTCTGTCGGCTATTTTCGTATGAGATTATTGGATCAGATCCACAATCTGTTTGTTTTAACCGTCAGGCTGTGGTCTACTGTAATCGCTATCGGCCACTTACAGCATCACGACGATGTCTCCTCCACGTCTCGATGTACTGTAGAAATGTAATCGCCATCGTCACTGTACGCCGCGTCACCATGCTTACTATAAAAATGTACTCTTGCATACGCTGATGTCGGCGTATATTTCTATAGTGAGCAATTGATCATCGTGACGCCGTGCCGCTGTAAGCGGCCGATGACATTTATTACAGACTAGAAGCACCTCGCGGTTTCACCCGCGTTAACTACTATCCCGCGGGAACCATTAATTTTTACGGGATAAAAGGTAGCCTATGTGAACCGGGAATAGCATAGCTTCCCAACAGTGAAAAAATTTTTCAAATAGGTTCAGTAGTTTCGGAGCCTATTCATTACAACCAAACAAACAAAGTTTTCGTCTTTATAATATTAGTATAGACTACAGCCTTAGACAGCCGTTTAGAGACTGCATTTTGCAATGGCGACTAATTTAGTGTTAAAATTTTTGTATTTATGTTATCCTACTACAGGATTTCTAAGCTGATCTCTGTTAGTGTAGATCTGTTCTCTGTTAGTTAGAATACGTCTACGTTACGATACGTATAGTATCTAACGATTTGAGATATAACGACATAGCCCTTATTATGTTTTACGACCATAACTAGGTAAGAGATGATAATACATACCGCCTCTTGTACTTATTTTAAGTTTCACCTTTCTGTGTTCTGTAAATTTTGGTGTCAATAAATAATTATCTATCTATATATATATATCTACCTACATAAAACCAACGTATAATAATAATAATAATTCAGCCTGCAACTGTCCCACTGCTGGGCAAAGGCATCCCCTCAATTTAGTGAGGAGGATGGACGGTAAACCAACGTGCACGTATGAGACAAACAGATTAAAACAATTCATGATATCGACTTATGCCTTATGTTATTTACAGACCAGCCGGATGGCAATTTACTGTACAAAAAATGATAACTCCATAACATTTGACATCATAACATGTACCATATAGTATGCGTAAGCGATTTAATTTAGTAAATTAAGCACGTTAACTGTCTGAAAGTTAAATGGTGCCGGTTGCTTTTAGCCATTCATAATTTCTACGACGCGTCATATCCATTAGAATATGGGCTAATGGAGGTTAATCGTTAAAGCCTTAAATCTTTTGTGCCTAATTTAAATTGAGTGACATTAAAGTAATGAATAATGGCAGGGGATTATTTTAGTTAATAGACTTGAGTATAATTTGCATGGATTAAAAACGATAATTAGCATACTAATTCTTGTCTTCAGCTGTGGCTTCAAATATAAGTGTTTAGTAAAATTACATTGAATAATCAACTTAAGACAAACACACAGGTGTACGTATTTTCTATGTTTGTAATGAGTATCAGACGGCAAGGTAGCGAAAGTAACGTGCTTTTTAACTTTTCCATATAAAGCATATATAAACCTATCTCCTAGCATACATCCTCAGAAAACATTTGTCCATTCAGTGTACCCATCGCTTTTGTGCCCAATTATTCATTCACTATTCTCACATGTCAAAGCGCTCGCTTCCACGGCATAAAGAGCCGTAGTCAGAGTGCAACCCTTGCCGTCTATCAGCGTGGAACAGCGCTGACTTAACGCAATTTACCGACATGATCCGGCATAAGCCGGCTCGCGTGAGACTTCCAACACGCATTGTTCAGCAAAGAAATGCCGAAAGGTAGACTATTTCTCTCGCTGGCTAGGTGTTGGGATTAGTCGACGCGCGCGACAGCTCCGCTTATTTCGAAGAGGCAGCCATTTTTCACGGCTTGCTTTACGAGTCTCTTTTGTTGAACGTAGGTGGTAAGCGAGTGCATTGATTTCGATTGCACTTGTGAAAAAGGCAGCTTTTATTACGGTCGATATTCCATTATGGTATGAAGTGCTTGCTTTTATAAGTTAAGTAGCGATTCCGGCAGACGTTGTCCAGTCAAAAAAGTATGAGATAAGTGAAGTTATCATCTGTATCTATGTTTTCGTAAGTTTTAGCCGTAATTTAATAATTATTCTGCTATTCCGATCGGAGACAAATCTAACAAAGCAGAGATTATGAAAATCGGTGCAACCGTTCTCGAGTAATAATGTATTTATGTAACCGTAATTATATATACATAGATGAAAGAGACATTTTTCAAAACGATAGCTGCCAACTTGGTTTTTACTATTTAGTAGCTTTGAATCTGTAAACCCAAGTCGCGAGCAACAGCTAATTACTTACTAAAAAGTCCTATGTTGTAACGCGACAACCGAACGTTATCAAGAACCTATTGGATGGTCCTAAAAGTAGGGTAACTCTGTGCAGTGTTACCCCAGCAGAAGTTTCCAATCGGTGCGATTTTCTTGCTGGTCACATTCTCAACATGTTCTCATTAGCCGCCGGTTGGACGCCCGCCAGCACCTACTACGGTAACTCGAAGCTTGTTCATAAGTTTATTCCACACGCTATAATATGAGATCACAAGAAATTATTGAGGCGAGAAATGCTCTCTTGGTTGTGTGTCGTGAGTTCAAAAGGTGTTTTTTTTATTGAACTTCAGTCTGGTCATTGCTCCTTTATATATTTTAATTGTTCTTCGAGTGAATAAAGAGATGCTTACTCATCTTATTATGTTATCTTCAGCAGTGGTAGTGCTTACTTAGCAAGTTTACCAACGAACAACCGTGGTGCAAAAGTCTATCTTTTGGAGTGTTTCGACGCAGTTTTTGCTACTTAGTTCCAGTGTAGACTTGACATATTTATTACCTTCGATCATATTGTCACTATAAGTCTGGTGCGTTAGTGACCAAACCGACAAAAAGAAAAAAATATTTCCGAAAAAATGTTCGACGCGTGGCCAGCTTTCCTACATATTTCCGATTATCGGATTCTTCTCTCGTATTCCTTCTTATTTGACACGCTAGGATAATAAGCATCTTAGTACAATAGTAGGGCAGCTCGTGGATTTCAGGCAGTTAATTGTGGTGGAATAAGTTGGCACCGCCGCGGCGTCTTACCTTCGCCCCGTGGCACTGCACTTGGGAAACTTAACTTAAAGAACTTTTTCAAAGACCTTATAACACTTTATAGTCACCATTAGATTTTTCTTTTTCCCTGTTTTTTTTCATTAGCAACCGATTTTGTCAATAGTATAATAGTGCTATCTAGAAACACCTGGCACTCATTTTAATTATTGTATACTGTATTCAGTTGTTATGATTGTATTCTTCAGCTTAATTAACTAATGAAATTATAAAAGCAATTAGGCACGTGTTTTGGAATACGATTAAGACCCTATCATGCAAGCTATAGTTCTAGTTTATAACTAGAAAATTTAAAGTAATTGGCTACCAATAAAAAATATGCCCACAATCTAACAATGTATCATTGTTAGCACATGCTATTACTATCTACTTGAATTCCAAATAATTCATCCAGAAACCACTCCAACTTAGTGAATAATGCCTAAACTTAGACCCATTGAAACACAATTGAAACTAAGGCTGTAAGGCATTAATTTGGAAGAATATTCAAAAAACAATTAGTCTGCTTGCAACACAGAGCCTTTCATGTCTTAATCGTCCAGGGCCGCAGCAGGGGCGATTCAATTTGGGGGGGCGACACTGGCCCGTATATGGACCACCTAATGGCGACTGGGCCCGAAACAACCCACTTGCCAAAATTAATCACGTCATGCTCCCCTGAATTTGAAAGGTTGAAAATGTACAAATTTCAAACGAAAAACGATAATGTTGTTTGTTTAAGACTGAATTGGGGGTTAATTTTGAAGACCCTTTTATATTATGGAAAGTGTGGGTCAAAAGAAAAACACAGGGAAACATTGTAATGCTAAACAATATTAATTATGATACAATTCATCGCTACTCATAAAACGAACACACGTTTTACAATAATATTTTATGTGCTATTGGCATTTTTTATTTTTATACTAATTCAGCTGATTAAAACTGAACTGCGTTGACTGAGCCATCATGGATAAATAGTCCTTTATTCCGGGGAACAGATGCGAGAAAAATTTGAGTATAAATAAAAAAATATTACCCTCCTTCGGCATTCGGATAAAAACACGGTGCCCCGCTATGTTTTTTTTTGCATCTTAACTTCCCTGCCACTGTATGCACGCAATTTATACTATCAATTAATACAATATCTTCTTCTACGAGATCTATCTCTATCTATATAATAAATAATAATCAAATGCTGTTCGTGTGTCTCGCTAAAACTCACTAAAACTCACTAAAACTCGAGAACGGCTTGACCGATTTGGCTGATTTTGGTCTTGAATGATTTGTGGAAGTCCAGGGAAGGTTTAAAAGGTGAATTTTATCACTATTCCACGCGGACAAAGTCGCGGGTACAGCTAGTTAATAATAAAACAATATAATAATATGTATACACAATATTAAATGTAATCAACAGCAGGTACAAAATGTAGGTACTACAATAGATATCATAAAGAACCCTGCGGTTTATCGACAAATTATATCGCGCCTGTGTATAATATAGATTAGCTCTCTACTGGAGATGTTTAATATACGTGCTGTAAAGTGGCTAGTAAGCAATTTTCTTGGTTCAAACTTCAGAAACCCCCGTGTTGGTTAAAAAAGTCCGAGCAATAACTTCTACTAATACAAATTGAAACTAAATTGATAATCAGTTGCTCATACAGTGGAATACGGTATAACGTACAAAATGAATACAGTTCGAGTCCTTTCCTATGACAAACAAAAAAATAGATAATGTACCATAACTAAGGTTAATTATCGTAAATAAGGTACTTAAGTAGATACTTGTACTTAGGTACATTTAGAAAGAGGCGCGTTCAATACACTCTACAAAACAAATAATTATTTAGAGCGAAGGAAAGAACAAATATTTGTCGAAACAAATATACACACAGTTATATGTTTAAGATCCGTAAGACAAAATAAATAATAAAATAGGCTTCCTATATTATATGTACATACATAAACGCGAGAATTCTAATTTTATCTTATAGGTAGGTATAGGTTTATATTTGCATTTAAGGCGCTAATATAGGAGCGATTCATGTATTTTAGAAGATGAAAGTTACCTGGCCGGGCCGCGCGCCACGCTGGCTCCGCGCTCACGGCAAGTCGAAAACGCTAATTCATAATATTATACTCTTACTAACGGCATCACGTGGCCTTAGCACAGATTACTAGATAGTTACTACGTAGGCTTTAGTCTGAAGCATTCAATTATTTCGACACTGTAATGACATGTCAGATTGGCCGAGCGGTCTGAGATGCTACGTTCCGTTCCTAAAGACGTAGTTTCGAAGTTTCGAAACCTGCTGCCGGGAAACTTTTTGTGTATGATTTTTGTTTTGGTGTATGTATATAAGTAGTTTGTTACAATGAAAAATAAACACAATCTGTAGTAGGTAAATAATGTATTAATTAAATGTTTTATCTTTGTTGGCGTACGCACCAAGCACCAACATTACCGCCAGCATTACATAAATTATTACCTCCTTGACTATAATCCTATCAAATTTAGAATGCCGCACGAATTATTGGAGTCACACCTAAATAAGTTATATTAAATTTATTTAGTGTTGGTCCTTTCTGGTATGCGCGTTTGTCAAGTCCATTTGATACATCCTCTTTAGTCCACTTCCATAATTTTCTTTTTGATATATATTTTGACAATGACAATGACGGAGTAAAAGATTTGTGCATTTAGCCAGTGTCAGGCATCCGTACTAAGATCATATAAATGCGAAACTGTGTGTGTGTGTTTGTTGGTTATTTTTTAGTTTTTGCCATCCTTTCACGTCTAAACGGCTGAATCAATCTTGACCAAGATTGGACCTATGAGATGGGTATAGGCTATTTTTCGTCAGAAAAAATAGGGATCTTTGAATCCAAATAAATAGGAGTTGAAAATGTATATGGGCAATTCATAATTTCTCAAGTAGGTGATCTGACACTTCATTATTTTAGGCTCTTGCTAAAATATAAAGGTTAAGACTAAGGATAGGGAAAAGGAAAGGGACAGGGATAGAGATACAAAGACTTCAATATTTATTTTCAATTTATAAGTTGCTTTTTCATATACGGATGAAGTCACGCGTAAAAGCTAGTTTCAGTAAAGTTTACTGAATCGTGGCTATGACTGTAAATTTACTTTACCACGAGGTTGTGAAAATATGGAATACTAGCTGTTACCCGCGACTTCGTCTGCATTTAAATCGAATCCAGCTAGTAAGAACACAATATGCGTGAACTTTGTATGCTATTGTAGATCAATCGGGCACGTCACGTCTCTGTCAATATCTCTAAAACATCTCTATCTTCCTATTTCCTCATCGCTTTTTCCCCCAACTCCCAATATCTCATCTCCCATCCCTCATCCATCTCCGATCTCCCATCTCCTCATCTCTCCAGCTGCTACTCTCCATCTCCCCATCTCTCCAGGTCCTCATCTTTCCTTCTCCCATATACCTACTAAATTTCATTTTCATTTTTGTTGTCTCTCTATACCAAATTTTATCGAAATCGGTCCAGCCGTTTAGCCATAAAAAGTAACAAACAAACAAACATACAAATAAACAGACAAACAGAGAAACAGAGTTACTTTCGAATTTACAGTATAATATTTGACAATGACTAAATGCACAAATCGTGCGAAGCAAAAACATTGAAAAAACTGGCTCGTAGCTGAGCAGAAAGATTGCTGGAAGTGTGCTAAAAATAAAACGTCAGAATATGCATCCGCCAGATCCGCCATTATGGAAAACGGAAGTTCACTACATCTTCATTTTAATATACAATCATAATCTGCTCCTTTGATTAACTCCAAACTATCATAAGAAATCCCAGTTTTATTTAAGTGAACAATCTAAAAACGCGTTTTTGCTGCTAATTTCAGTTACAGGTGGTGCAAGAATAGTCATATTAGCCATTATTCTTTACACACAATGGAGAATAAATACAAAGTATTATAGGTTATAATAAAAGTTTAGTAATCGTCGAAGGAAGTCATTTACGGCAACTAAGTAAATAAACCAGTTGTATACCATGTAGAGATTCTGTTTGCTTTATTTTTTTGGAGAACAAACAGTAAATTCGACGAGAAAATTTTGAGGAACAGCGACATACGTCCTCTCTCTGAAACGCCGTAGCGGGTACTGAGCCTCCTAGTTCGCTATCAAACTGATCATATTCTCGTCGTTTTTATTAATTTAGAAGAACGGAATCGATTCAGTTCATTGGAAAATTCAAATTTCATTGGAAAATAAAATTGCCTTTTTTATGGTTCCAAAAAATATGATAGTTGTCGCTGAAAATGTTGAGCAATATGTGACGAAAGATTTTTTTCGGGTCCTTTCTCGTGAATTTTTTTCTCAAGATACTAGACAACTTTAGCCCAATATTATTGATTTATTACCTAACTGAAACACTTGACTATTCACTGTATTTTTTCTGGCTTATAATTATTTGTAATTACAGCTTAACTTTTTGACAAAAAACCGCCCATTTTACGGAAGCTCGCTGCCTACAGGTCCTTAACCAATTACCGCCCGACCTAAGTGATTGAAGATTTTAAAATACTAGAAGCGCCTCGCGGTTTCGCCTGCGTTAACTACTATCCCGCGGGCACCGTAAATTTTTACGAGATAAAATGTAGCCTATGTCACCCGGAGCTCTCCAACAGTGAAAGAATTTTTCAAATCGATTCAGTAGTTTCGGAACCTTTTCAATGCAAACAAACAAATAAACAATCAAATCCTTCCTCTTTATAATATTAGTAAAGATAGTATAGATATATTGTATCACAATAATCGTGGGTATGATTTAAATCGTCTATAAATTGGAGCGTCAACAGGAAGTTTCCATTCAAATTCGAATAGGATTATAACAACAAAGCGTGTACATTACGTTCGCTCGTGTTGGCGTGACGTCGCGTCAATGATCACCTGGGGCTTCCGGGTAGCTCCGGACTTCCGGCTTGCGAGTGTGATGACAAGGTAACTGAAATAAATAATACCCGTTTTATTACAAAAGTTTAGACCAGAGTTAAACAAATGTCTCTAAAATTTCATTCCACAAAATCGACGTCTACCACTCGCGTTGTCTTATTAAATCCTGGTATTCCTAATTATTTTACTTGTGAATTTGTTATTGAGTTAGAAACAGCGAGGGTTAGGCGTGGATTTGTGGATAAAATATTTCGATATAAATATTACACATCCGATCAACTCTGGTTTAAATATTTTGTTGGAAGACCGTATAAGTTTTAAAACTTTCGCAATTTTTTTTACATTATTACTTCCTCAAAGATTGAGTCTCATCGATACAGCAAGTAATAAACGAAAACGAACGTGCTTATAACTAGATTAAATATTAATTAATCTATACGAAATTACTAGTTGTGCCCCACGAGCTCACTCATGATTTCTGGGATAAATGTAATCTATGTGTTAATCTTATGTGTCTTAGCCATTTACCTACCAAATTTCATCCAAATTCATTTACCTTGGCTGCCAACTAAGTCTCGTAAGAGTTACATCATAAAACGACTGATGGCACTTTAACAGCAATCGAACTGCCATTGTACTGCTACCAACACCAATTAACAATAATTACTGTGTAGTGACAGCAAATACTCCCATCCAAATTAAACATTGTTTGCAAACTATTCCAATATGAATCCTGAAAATCAAATCGTACGTTCTCCGTTCTGCTCGCTACCAATTTAATTAGATATGCATAACCTAAATTGCCATTTATGGTTTTATGGCCTCGGGCGAAGCAAAAACTGTGTCCTCTGAAAAATGTTGTTAAATTGCGTGAAATACGAGGGCACAATTTATATTTATTTGCATTTATGAAGAATGTTTATGGCCGTCCGTCCTAAATTCGGTAATCCGGTTCCTACATATTTATGAATCACCTCCGCTGCGGAAATGTACTGAAGCACAGCGGGTTAGGCGTGTCCTAAATCCAAACCTAATAGGGATGCTATAAATTTGGTCAGTAACGGATTTAGTTACGGTTTCTATTTTTGTGTCGATCGGTCTTTTCAGTACTGTTGGACGGTTCTGTAATTAAATCCTAGTTGCAATTGATAGGGCCCTGGATAGAGGGTATAATAATAGGGTAGGTACACAATCAGCATGTGTATTTCACATACTTCAATGACAAGATTAGTCAGCCAGAATGTGACACAGCCAAGATCCTATATTACTATCAAAATGCTCGTATAATTTAGTGCCGCTAGTGACTAGTGGATTAGTCTTTAAGAAAATATTTAAGAAATCATTATCGACAGTTTGAGATATAAATAAGAGAAATCTTTTCAGTCGGATATTCAATACATTCAAACTGTTCAAATGGAAAGAAAGACAAATGCTTAATATGCTCGTATGTATGTGATTACTGAAACTTGGTACTTAAATGACCACGTCTCATATTAAAAATGTAATCTGTGGCAGTTACGGATACGGCTATTTTTATTGCTATAATCCGATAGTTCCGATTACGAGTATGAATATTAGATACATCCCTAGGTCCATTTAGGGTCAGGTGAATCGTGAAGGGTCAGTCCTATCTCATGACGTGTAGCGTGGTGAGTCGATTAGTATCGGAACGGGTGGTTGACCGGGTGTCAGGCTTGAAGCCGTACGTCGTCGTCCGGGACACGGACCGATGCGACGGCGGACGAAGGTCGATTGACAGTATGGGAACTTGTCTGTCAAGAGTCTGTTGGGTATGGACCATTCGGAATGAAATTCTAGGCTCTAAGCACAAGCTATTTTTGATATATTATGTGGGCTATTTTCGAACGAAGCTGATTTCGATGTGAGAGGTTATTACCACAATAGTTATATTTTCGCGAAAATCGGCTGAGTACATTTATAGTAAATATGTTGGTACTCCGCTCTCGGAATACCAATGCTTTTCTAAGAATTATTATTGCACGAAATCAATTCTATTTTATCAAATTATCTGCATATTAAAATTTAATGGAAACTGAGACGGTATTTTTGAGAGCCACCATTTTGAAAACCACGACAATTTGTTGCATTTCCACGGATTATAATTTCGCGTAGATTGTAATGGGAAACATTTCATACCGCAAAGACTTTCTTCACAATATTACAAAGCAAATAAAACTGGTTATTTCGGCCCAAAAAGGCTTCAAATGACTTGATAAGAACAGGATAAAGTTAGCATTGAGCAAGCAGAATACCTCACTTGATAGCAGGATACGGCATTAGGGTGATACACACGGGCGTAATTTACCGACAGCAATTTCCATATTTCCTATTATACGAGCTTTGTTATATCATCACCATATTTAAAAACTTAAAAGAAAATATTTTGTACGCATTAGTTTGTTACGATAGCTCAGAGCATTTGCCTTGCAGATGCATTGAGAGTTGTGGGTTCAAATCCACTCCGCGGCTCACATTTTTTCCTATGAATAAGATAGATATTATTCGATTCCATTCCGTTCTACGACATTCTGTCTTATTATTTCCATTTATATATTAAATCGTTATCAAAACACGCCGTGAGTAACTCCTATACCGGAGGGTATTTGAGTTCCTGACAATGAAAAGAACCTGTAACCAGCCCCCACCGTGCTGAAAGGGCGGAAAATACCCTCCGTGGAACCCGCCTGCCTCGTCACACTGTAAAGCAGTGACCGCGATAGGAACAAAATTAAATCAATATGAACCTACGTGGTTACCTGGTTAGGCAAATGCTTATTTAAAAAACAATGAAAAATCTCTTGTTTCTGTTAATAACGCCCACGAGATGAGAAATATCACCCAAATAGTACCGTATTTCAGGTAGTGTTGTACTGACATGTTTAATAAGTAGTAAGAAAGTAGTATTATTTTTAGCAGTTTCTCAATTATGAACAATTCAGTTTGTAGGAGCTCGTTGACACAGTTTAAGATCTCAGTCATAGTTGAGCGACTTTACCACGCACACTGGAGTGAGATGGTAAGGTGACGTAAGCTCGTCTCGTCGGGGCAAAATAAGATCTTGACATGCATTAATTGTACTTCTGGTGATCTTTTGGCCTGTCGTAGTAATACTATTGAAATAACGTAAATCCGAAAGATCACCAGTCTCAGATGTATAGTTTTAGTAATATGTAGGAAACGGGAGATTTTTGGCAATATGGCTTGTTTCATACTATTGTACTATAGGCTATAGCTAGCTATCTCTGGATCTTAAAAACAAAATACGAAACGACATCGTCACATTTTCACTTTCTAGTCAAAGCTGCGTGAGATTTACGACCGAAATTAATAATCAATCCTAATCCAAACTTTGATATCTGGGATTGATATCACAATCCATTTTTAGGGGGCAAAGGTGCCAATAACCGATCCGTGGATTGGTTTATAAAGGCACGCAGATTGGAGATCGATCGAACGATAGGCAGTAATCCAAGATCGATTCCAGTCTTGGATAGGAGATACAATATTAATGTCGAGCGTTTATGTACTCAGTTCACTACCACTGGTCGGATGAATTTTCCACGCATATAACAGGTATACCTACATCTCGTTGTTGTTACCTTTAAGCCGATATTAACATAAAAAAGAAACGTCTCCACTTCCTGCCAAGCATTTTATTTAAACTCAATTCTGACACCAATATTAAGAGAAACACGGGAACAAAGTAAAATGTAACACAGGATTTGCATATTTTAGAAAGCTACTGTTTAGGTACCTCTGATTTTGCTTTACGCTTTGGCAGGGACAAAAAGTTTCCTATTATTTTATAAAATGTATGTATACTTATTAAACTCCTAATCGGTAATTGAGGGAAGTGCTTAAAAGTACTTGACTATTCTAGTATTCAAAACCGTAACACTCCTGAAGGAGAGTTGCTGACCAAAATCTAGAACCATAATATCGAAGTGCCAGCTTTCGTCACCTAAAGTGTTACATCCTAGGATTGATGAGAATGTTACCTCATCAAGCTCATGGCATGGTTTCGGTGAAAATAAACATCCCTCCACCTAACATGGCCTAGCACGGCGGAGGAGACAACACGAAACTTACCAATCATCGCTTGATACGCATCAACCAAAAACACACTCTTTCACACTCCTGCAACTAATGTATTTCATCTGTCTGCACATTTACATGCTAATCTAAATTACGACACACCCGTTCACTAACACAACTGAACAACGTTTCCCCGTAGTCGAGAGAAAGTTGCCATCTGGGTATACAATACAACGGTAATAGTTACCATGTTACATTACCATAACCCTAGTTCCCGGACAAGCTATGGAAATAGAGATGTCATAAGATGTAGCGGAATAAATGCGTTGTCGAGGGTCGAGTAGTTGGCGCAGCTGGTATCACACTAGTCTTACCACAACTATTTCTTAGATGTCTTTAGACGCTCTATTAAAAACTTCATATATTATGCTATCGTGTACAATACGATACGATACGACACGATACGATACGATACGATACGATACGATACGATACGATACGATACGATACGATACGATACGATACGATACGATACGATACGATACGATACGATACGATACGATACGATACGATACGATACGATACGATACGATACGATACGATACGATACGATACGATACGATACGATACGATACGATACGACACGATACGATACGACACGATACGACACGATACGACACGATACGACACGATACGACACGATACGACACGATACGACACGATACGACACGATACGATACGACACGATACGACACGATACGACACGATACGACACGATACGACACGATACGATACGACACGATACGACACGATACGACACGATACGACACGATACGACACGATACGACACGATACGATACGATACGATACGATATGATACGATACGATACGATACGATACGTTACGATACGATACGATACGATACGATACGATACGATACGATACGATACGATACGATACGATACGATACGATACGATACGATACGATACGATACGATACGATACGATACGATACGATACGATACGATACGATACGATACGATACGATACGATACGATACGATACGATACGATACGATACGATACGATACGATACGACACGATACGATACGACACGATACGACACGATACGACACGATACGACACGATACGACACGATACGACACGATACGACACGATACGACACGATACGATACGACACGATACGACACGATACGACACGATACGACACGATACGACACGATACGATACGATACGATACGATACGATACGATACGATACGATACGTTACGATACGATACGATACGATACGATACGATACGATACGATACGATACGATACGATACGATACGATACGATACGATACGATACGATACGATACGATACGATACGATACGATACGATACGACACGATACGATACGATACGATACGATACGATACGATACGATACGATACGATACGATACGATACGATACGATACGATACGATACGATACGATACGATACGATACGATACGATACGATACGATACGATACGACACGACACGATACGATACGATACGATACGATACGATACGATACGATACGATACGTTACGATACGATACGTTACGATACGATACGATACGATACGTTACGATACGATACGTTACGATACGATACGTTACGATACGATACGATACGATACGATACGATACGATACGTTACGATACGATACGTTACGATACGATACGATACGATACGATACGATACGATACGATACGATACGTTACGATACGATACGTTACGATACGATACGATACGATACGTTACGATACGATACGATACGATACGATACGATACGTTACGATACGATACGATACGATAAAATACAATAACTCTTTGATCAACACAACACACACACAACTCCATAAACATAATAATATACAGAACGAAAATAAAACAAAATAAATAAATTCTGAACAATGGGCGGCATTATCGCTTGAGCAATTTCTTACAGGCAACTTTCGGATGGACAAGAAGAGTGAGAGAGTGTAGTAGCAGGACATTTATTCTGAAAGAGATCTAGCTTGTGAGCTTTAGAGATAGTAATTTAATTCGGATCACCCCCGACTTTCGTTCAGCTGTGGTATTTTTTTGTAGAAGACAGATTCCAAGGCCACAGCGATTACGGTCTTGCCACAAAACATTTCAACGAGAGTTGAACTGATGAGTCCTAAATATTTTCACGAATAATCGACGTCTAACCCTCGCTTTTTTAACTAAATAACAAATTCACAAGTAAAATAATTAGGAATGCCAGGATTTAGTAAGACAACGCGAGTGATAGACGTCGATTTTGTGGAATGAAAATTTAGAAACGTCTGTTTAAAACTCTGGTTTAAACTTTTGTGGTAAAATGATTAGAGTTTATTAAAAAGCTCAGTTTTTACCCGTTGAGTTTATATTGAATATTATGAGATTCTAAGCGACTAAACAGAGCACAAAATTTTTTACGGCTCAGTATTATTTACGCGAAAACCATCGGACACAGACATACACCGTTACCAAAATCCTTAAATTCTTATAGTCGAAGTTCTTAAACTTTCGCAAACAGAAAACATACTAACTACTTAAAGTCTTCTCGTGACCACGGTCGATGTAATTCGGCCAAAACGTCGAGTTATGTCAAAATTATATATTTTGATATTTGTTTGTGCGCAAGTTAGACCCGTTTTTAGCTAGTTTATATTCTTATAGTCTTCTTATTTAAAATCTTCTTCATTAGCTTAAGTGTTGTGGGGTTGTAAGGTTTCTACCTACCATTCTCTGGCCCCACAGATATACGTCCCTCGAAGGGCGAGCCGTTATCAAATCAGCGTGGGATAAACCCCAGAATAATAATCATCCGAACCGAGCCTTGTTACATAAATTAACATAAATTTATCCATAACGGAAAATATTTTTTTATTTTACTTTCGCTTGGAGCCCACTTTGTTGTAACAATTTACTTCTTTGTTGACTCCATGCTACTTTCCAAGTTGTTCTCGGCTTGGACCTGTTATTTATTTATTTAATACTTTATTGCACGGTATAAAACAGTAGGTACAATTGGTTGACATCATGCTGTGGATATTATGAAAAAAAAGTTTAAACGGGTCTAATTTGCGCACAAACAAATATCAATATAATATGTATTTTTGACATACCTCTACGTGGTCACGAGTCGACTAAAAGGAAATCCTTTGTAATGTTTTTTTTGTAATGTGTGTTGGCTTTAGGCCTTAGGCGTTTCCCTAATCATCGGCGCACATAAATTAAAATTAATTTAACAGCCATAAATTCACGGAAACTTAATATACGTTTCTAATCGTTCCGTTATGCCCTTGAAAGCCTTTTTGTACAAGTAAGTCAGGATTCTCCTCGAGAGCCTTTGATATCCTTTCTCGAGAGTTTTCCGATAGATTTTTATTTTTCACTTCAGTAATTTTTAACGATTATGTTCTTTGAACGTTCCTCTAGGTAGAAAGTTTTATTTCGCGGGTAAACGTGTTTTAGGCGCTAATATAGGAGCGATTCATGTATTTTAGAAGATGAAAGTTACCTGGCCGGGCCGCGCGCCACGCTGGCTCCGCGCTCACGGCTAGTCGAAAACGCTAATTCATAATTATTATACTCTTACTAACGGCATCACGTGGCCTTAGCACAGATTACTAGATAGTTACTACGTAGGCTTTAGTCTGAAGCATTCAATTATTTCGACACTGTAATGACATGTCAGATTGGCCGAGCGGTCTGAGATGCTACGTTCCGTTCCTAAAGAATTATTACCGCCAGCATTACATAAATTATTACCTCCTTGACTATAATCCTATCAAATTTAGAATGCCGCACGAATTATTGGAGTCACACCTAAATAAGTTGTATTAAATTTATTTAGTGTTGGTCCCTTCTGGTATGCGCGTTTGTCAAGTCCATTTGATACAAGACATCCTCTTTAGTCCACTTCCATAATTTTCTTTTTGATATAAGTATATTTTGACAATGACAATGACGGAGTAAAAGATTTGTGCATTTAGCCAGTGTCAGGCATCCGTACTAAGATCATATAAATGCGAAACTGTGTGTGTGTGTTTGTTGGTTTTTTTTTAGTTTTTGCCATCCTTTCACGTCTAAACGGCTGAATCAATCTTGACCAAGATTGGACCTATGAGATGGGTATAGGCTATTTTTCGTCAGAAAAAATAGGGATCTTAGAATCCAAATAAATAGGAGTTGAAAATTTATATGGGCAATTCATAATTTCTCAAGTAGGTGATCTGACACTTTATTATTTTAGGCTCTTGATAAAATATAAAGGTTAAGACTAAGGATAGGGAAAAGGAAAGGGACAGGGACAGGGATAGAGATACAAAGACTTCAATATTTATTTTCTAAACAGTTGCTTTTTCATATACGGACGAAGTCGCGCGTAAAAGCTAGTTTCAGTAAAGTTTACTGAATCGTAGCTATGACTGTAAATTTACTTTACCACGAGGTTGTAAAAATATGGAATACTAGCTGTTTCCCGCGACTTCGTCTGCATTTAAATCGAATCCAGCTATAGTAAGAACACAATATGCGTGAACTTTGTATGCTATTGTAAATCAATCGGGCACGTCACGTCTCTGTCAATATCTCTATCTTCCTATTTCCTCATCGCTTTTTTCCCCAACTCCCAATATCTCATCTCCCATCCCTCATCCATCTCCGATCTCCCATCTCCTCATCTCTCCAGCTGCTGCTCTCCATCTGCCCATCTCCCCAGGTCCTCATCTTTCCTTCTCCCATATACCTACCAAATTCCTTTTTCATTTTTGTTGTCTCTCTATACCTAATTTCATCGAAATCGGTCCAGCCGTTTAGCCATAAAAAGTAACAAACAAACAAAGATACAAATAAACAGACAAACAGAGAACATTGAAAAAACTGGCTCATAGCTGAGCAGAAAGATTACTGGAAGTGTGCTAAAAATAAAACGTCAGAATATGCATCCGCCAGATCCGCCATTATGGAAAACGGAAGTTCACTACATCTTCATTTTAATATACAATCATAATCTGCTCCTTTGATTAACTCCAAACTATCATAAGAAATCCCAGTTTTATTTAAGTGAACAATCTAAAAACGCGTTTTTGCTGCTAATTTCAGTTACAGGTGGTGCAAGAATAGTCATAATTAGCCATTATTCTTTACACACAATGGAGAATAAATACAAAGTAATAAAGGTTATAATAACATTTTAGTAATCGTCGAAGGAAGTCATTTACGGCAACTAAGTAAATAAACCAGTTGTATACCATGTAGAGATTCTGTTTGCTTTATTTTTTTGGAGAACAAACAGTAAATTCGACGAGAAAATTTTGAGGAACAGCGACATACGTCCTCTCTCTGAAACGCCGTAGCGGGTACTGAGCCGCCTAGTACGCGCTCAAACTGATCATATTCTCGTCGTTTTTATTAATTTAGAAGAACGGAGTCGATTCAGTTCATTGGAAAATTCAAATTTCATTGGAAAATAAAATTGCCTTTTTTATGGTTCCAAAAAATATGATAGTTGTCGCTGAAAATGTTGAGCATTATGTGACGAAAGATTTTTTTCGGGTCCTTTCTCGTGAATTTTTTTCTCAAGATACTAGACAACTTTAGTCCAATATTATTGATTTATTAGCTAACTGAAACACTTGGCTATACACTGTATTTTTTCTGGCTTATAAATATTTGTAATTACAGCTTAACTTTTTGACAAAAAACCGCCCATTTTACGGAAGCTCGCTGCCTACAGGTCCTTAATATTTGCAAAACACAACTTATTGTGGGTTTTTTGTGCCTTAATACTTAAAATCAATAGATTGTCATCGGGCCGATGATTTTCACCTTGGTACCTACATACTAGTATCCTTTAGTTTGTGGTACGAGTACCAAAATATGGAACAAATAACTATAATAATTTAATGTAATTCTTTTAGTTCAGTTACATATTCAATGAAATAATCTGAGATTAATATCACAAGCTAGATGGGCCGACGACATCAAAAGAGTCGCAGGCAACCGGTGGATGCAAGTGGCGAATTGTAGTTCGGTGTGGCGGTCTAAGGGAGATGCCAAATGTTCAGCAGTGGACGTCTTCAGGCTGATGATGATGATGCTTATGACGATGATGATGATGAATGTCACAACTTACAAATTTATTGGGCTAATATGTAGTTTTATTGGGCTAGGTACCACCCTCAAGTAGAAAATCTGTCGCCAAATCCCTATCGGGGTGTTCCAGCTGTACTCCTTGAAGTCAGACCCCAGTCCCGTTCTGGGCTGAGTATGTTTACCACCTTTGCTTCGTCGCTTAAGACTAGGTGAGATAGTGGTCCAATGCTAGCCTATAAAAAAATTAAGTCTTACGGTGTCGCTTTTTACGTAAGCGTCTTAAAGCGTTGGACCATGACTATGTTGTTATTTGAACTGTGCAATTTGTCACACGTGAGTACCACCACTGTGGTACTATTGCTAAATATATCCACACATTTAAATTACAAAACATGAAACACTTGTCTTTCTAATAAACCCAGAAGCTAAGCTCAGCTCTAGTACTGAAATGTGAATACTAAAAGGAATCATGAGATACCTTTTAAGAGACAAACATTACTCCGAAATGAGACATTTCGAGACATCTAGCAAGTGCTCTTAAAAGCTTAGAAGTATTAAAGATCACTTAGAAACCTAAATCCTACTTCACTATACATAACACGCAGTAAGGGCATTACTGTGTTATAGGGTGGTGGTGGTGATACTTGAGCAACTATCAGCGTCTCTGGCATACATCCGGATGTTTCCCAATACCCCTTCCAGTAGGTACCCATCATGGTCTCAAAAAAGGGTTTATTCCCAACGACTACCCCTGATTCTGCCCCCAGTGGTGGTCGTTGCAACAGAATATTTTTGGCCCAACCACCCCCAGTGGGGTCTTTGGAACTAATTATTTCCAAAGTTCCACACTAAAACTACCATCACTGTGTACAAGTGTACAAGTGGTGGTTGGCTCAACTTTTGATGCTTCGGAACGTTTGCGTTTCCTGACGCGAGTTTTAAAGGAACAATTTGTAGCAAAATGTTATGCAACATGCAACCCAAAATTTACAGTATACCTTTAAATTGTCAAAGATCAATGCTGTTAGAGCCTTTACTGTATTTATCTTGCCCTTAAATTTCTCTAGTAAAGACGCCTATCTAGTTCATATTTCATCACCATTCGTTATATCGATAGAAATTTCTTACATAAAGGTCTTCCTTAGAGGTGGCCAGTGCCTCGTGACCCCTGAAAAAAATCAGTCACTTGCGAAATTCATTGAGGCATAAAGTTGGAACAGGTCAAGTTAAGTTGGGGAAGTAGATAGACAACCTAGTTCGGACAGTGGCCAGTCCGTATGAAATTATATGAGGGCCTTTTGTTAGGAAATTGTTGACATTTCTCTAGCGGAATGGAGAGATTTTAGTTAGTAAATGCAGTGGTTATTTCAAATGAGATGTTTCATATATCAGAACTTACTGGGTACAGTCCTGTTGTTTATTTTCAAGACCATGGACATACTTTGTTGAAATCTTGCTCATTCATCTTGCAGATAACTGTAGCGTGACTTATCTCTCGTAATGGGCTCTATGGATTATCCTTTGGAAAACCAAGATTATGTTATTGTCCTTTGCATATCCAGTACGGCGTTCAACCTTTACTAATAGAAGAAGAAAAAAATATTTTGTACAAACGTGTATTGTATTAGTAGCAATTAACAAAAAATACGCTTATGACTTGTTTAGCCTCCCAAGACTAAAAAAACCGTCCAAGTGTGAGTCGGTCTCGCGCACCAAAAGGCACCTATGTATATTATTATGTGTGAAAACGGCAAAAAAGAAAAAATCGTTTTTTTTTTTATAAATTGTGTTTTTTGGAAATTATATTTAAGTACGAATTCCTACTAAAATGATGATGAACTGGTTATTTAAAGAAAAAAACATAAAAAAACACGAATAAAATGTCATTTCTTGTATATTTATATACATATATATACAAGAATTGCTCATTTAAAGATATAAGATAAGATTTTATTATTTGTTGTTATAGCGGCAACAGAAACACATCATCTGTGCAAAGGTCAACTGTCTAACTATCACGGTTCATGAGATACAGCCTGGTGACAGACGGACAGCAAAGTCTTAGTAATAGGGTCCCGTTTTACCTTTTGGCTACGGAACCCTAAAAACACCAGCTGAACCGCTAGCGCGTGACTCGAAATTTTCCAGAACGCGACGCCACCGAGCCGCAGCACGACCGCTTCTGTTAAACTGACACGGGCTCCTCCGATTACCACATTACACGCCAGATTGCACAACTAAATAGAAGCACTACTTACCAGAGTAGTGTCTACACACATGAAGATAAGTCTAATACCCAATCTTCTACAGTGTAGTCTGCTTTCTTATCTAAATTGAATATTGCCAGCACCTGAGCCATTTACTTTTTTTGTGCTCGCGATGACAACTAGAATAGGTGTAATTTGCCTCGGTTTTGTTATTATGCTACGTATCACAGAAAATTTTCTTGCTGCTACATATTTTTCTAAAGGTAGAATGAGAAAATAAGCATTGTTGAGCAGAATATCAAAAGGATACAATATTCGCAATGACATCGTAGGTAAAAACCGGACATGCGCGAGTTGGGCTTGCGCTCGAAAAGTTCCGTAAGATTATTTAAAATTACGTTTGTTGCATGGGAGCTGGGAGCCCCTTAAATATTTATTTTACTGTATTTTAGTATTTGTCGTTATAGCGGCCACAAAAATACATCATCTGGGAAAAATACAACTGTTTAACTGTCACAATCCATGAGATACAGCCTGGTGAGAGGCGGACAGACGGACGGACAGCGGAGTCTTAGTAATAGGGTTCCGTTTACCCTTTAGGTACGGACCCCTAAAAATATTCGAGTGTACGACCTTGCGAGAGTCGTTATTTGCTGTCTGTTCTGCTACAAGTAGGCTTAAATCAATTGTTTGAATAATATATTAACAAGCTAAAAACGGGTCTGATTCGCGCACAAACTGATATCAACTAAACATACTTTTTTTTTGTATGTTGTTATATGTAATGTGTGGCTTGTGCGTGTTTATGTTGTTGTGTTATGTGTCAAACTACAATTACTAATATTATGTTTTTTTGTTCGCGAAATTAGGAGCTTCTTATAGTTAAAAGAGTTTCAATATGTTTTGCAGGTACTAGGACTTTTGGTCCTCATTAAATATTACTAATTCAACTGCTTTAGCTAGCACCTCAAAGGTTACTTCCAATGCTCTGTAACATAAAATACCACTATAACCCATGGAACCTATGTAATGTAGATTTCACATAATATACTCGTAGTATTCGTTTGCTTAGAGTCAACTAGAAACCTAGCAAGTGTGTCGCACTTTCGATGAACAAACTGACTCAGAGAAAAACCCACCACATACTACTAGGTAAAAAGCCAACACACCTCAGTCGAACCATGGTGCAATCATACAATAATATACTTACCACCAACCAGCTCCTGATAGCTCCATCGAGACCAGGGTAACATATAATATCATTGAATGGAACAATTTAAACCCCCAATCAACCATAACGTCACGTAGTTAAGTCTATATCTACGTCACGTATTATGATTACGAGCATACGTAAAAAGGTGCAATTACTTTTTGAATATTCAAGCATTGAAATGCGCACCACGTCGTTTCAACCTACACCCGAGCGCCCATACCTCTTTCACTCTCTCTTCTTATTTAAGAGCATAGCTCTTGTCGGTGGAGTAACCGCCAGCGTTCTCTATCTTCAGCCAAAGTTTTGACTTCCCTATACGACGTGACATTTGTCTTTTCTTTTATCTGATCTGTGAATGTCCTTCTAGGTCTGCCTCTTCCTCTCTTCCCTTCTACTTTCCCTTCTATGATGTTTTTGATAAATGTGTCATGTCGTATAAGGTGGCCAAACATCTTTCCTCTCCTCCGTTCCACTGTCGCTAATATGTTCCGTTTTTCTTGGACCAGGCTAAGCACTTCCTCGTTCGTTTTTCTTTCCGTCCAGCTTATTCTTTCCATTCGCCTCCAGCACCACATTTCGAACGCTTCCAGCCTTTCCCGGTCTTTCTGGGTCATCGTCCACGTTTCGCATCCGTATAAAGCAATACTCCAGATGTACATTTTTATTAGGCGTTTTCGTAAAAATTTTGTAATTTTGGATTTAAAGAGGCATTTTTTGTTATTGAATGCTCTTTTCGCCATTGATATTCGAGCTTTGATATCTGACGAGCATCTAGCGTCACTGCTAATAAGGCTTCCTAAATATCTGAATGACCTCTTTCACAGTGGTGTATAATTAACGCGACTATTCAGTGACTCCCGCTTATGCTCAATGCTCGTTTAAATAGTAAGCCTATTTTTTGATTACTAATGCAATAATTTACGGAATAGAAACAACGGGGCATAAAACACATTCCTTTTAGATTTGAAACCGTCAAAAAGAAGCCTAATGTCTGTCGATAGCCTGGTTATCTTCGGCAGCTGACTAAGTATACGTTTGCTCTGAACAACGCTATACTAAATCCTTAACGGAATGTGTGTTTAAATTTTTAATTAAGATGCCTTCTCAGTTCTCAGCGATTCTGCCGAAACTATATTTTGTTAGTCTAACATGTAGACACAGACTACATAATATATGTAATATTTAATAAAAACAGAAATTTTATGAATTTAATGTGGTTAAATATTGTTGTTTTCCACACTCCAGTGTGAAAGCATCGCCTAGGATCCTCGCACCAACCTTGTTACCGGCTTATTCAGAAGTGGCCAATTGCCATCGGATACCCTAATCATCCTCTGGATGCGTGTCGTCAACGAATATCGATTTTGTTACGATATCTCTCGCCGGATGGTTATCTCTTTTAGGTTTGGAATGAGGCGTTTTCAAGGGCATCTTAGTTAGCCACCGTTCACGATTGGCTGGTTGTATGAAAAGCTTTCGAGCCTTCGATAGGCTGTGTTCTCATATAAACGCCATCGACAGCTTACAATGTCACGCCGTACGCCGCGTCCCGATGTACTATAGAAATGGACGCCGACATCAGCATGTGAAAGAGATCACAACAGTGGGTAAATTTCTATAGTAAGCATCCTGACGCGGCGTACGGCGTAACGTTGTAAGCGGCCGATGACGTTTTAGGAGACCACATACTTACTTAGCTTTACATAGAACATGGGGGCGTAGGTAGTTGCGGCTGTTGTTTTTGTTGTTGTTGTTATAAACAACCCTCAGCAGGATCAGGATCGATGTACGGAACAGCTCACCCTAAATAAGGAAACAAGTAAAATGAAAAATAACTGAAGAAGCATCCACCGAAATATGTAGGCGTCAACGTGGGAAAGAAAATGTCCATTTACTAAAGTGGACTTTGTTTTGCAACGACAATACATTTTGGGATTTATTTAAAGGACAAACAAAAGGTCCGAATGCTTGGAGGTAACTGACCCTTTCTTTTTTTGGCTTCGTTGGGGCAATATCCGACGTATTTTTGTCTTAGAATTTTCGAAGGGCACGCTAGGAGTCGGTACCGATCAGTATCTATCGATGACAGCTTGGCAGAACTCTTTACGCAGCCTGTACCCCTAGTATTTAGGTTAGCTTTTGTATGAAGATCCTGTACAGCGCCCCTACCGGCGCGTTTATGAACGAAAAATCTTCATACAAAGAGCTAGGTGACGCGTACTCTGTCGAGCTAGTAAAAACTCATACTCAGTCGGCATTACCTAGCTCATTGGACAAACAACAATGTCTCGTCAACCAACACCTTGGTCTTCAGTCCAGTATCCGACTAGATAAAACGAGCTAGGTATTGTATACTCATAATAGGCACATACATACGAGTACATCATAAACTATCCACATAAACATTTGGAATATTCAAGAAACCAAAATTAGGGTATTATTTCTGTGCTCATAACTAATGTAGGTATTTTATCATATACTCGTACCTATTTATTTATCACCTTATATTTGCACCTTAATAGGATTATGTGGAAATGAAATGTAGCTACCTACTCTACCTACGAGATATCAAAGACTTGTTTTGTTACAGTAACGGAGGGTATCTAAATTCCCCAAATATATTCGGAAGAACTTTTATATGGAGGCATGCCATGGCTCCTAACAAAATTTACGAACGAGAATGTATAATATAGGAATGTAGGTATGTACTCGTATGTGAGTTTGTTACCACAGTGTCTAATCTTTATAACAAGAGAACGGGCAGACATATATAGGTATTGTAGATGCAGGAATAATAGATTATGGTGGCCGAGCGATAATCTGTGCACTCTACAAACAAACGCCACTGTATTCGATACTCGACCCGTCTACTGAATGCTCGTAAGCTATGCGGGGATTTCCCCTGCTTGGGAGAAACCACGCTGTCAGTCCGGGTTATTAAATCAGTCGTTAAGCCATGTTAGAGGTCCTTGCCTGTCAAACTGACAGCCGTCAGCACTTACTCATTCAAAAAGCATATCCTGAAATTCATCGTGGTCCATGCGGGTGAAGCCGAAAGTCGCAGCTAGTCGTTTATGGAATCACGGCGCAAAAGACCAGTGGAATGTTACCGTTTTTGTATTTTCCCACCAATTTTATATTGTTCTTTGAAACTAAGATTTGTGTTAAAAAAACTCCCAACGACTGAAAAACTTTCAAAAGATTCTATAACATCAAAGTTCAATTGAATTCTCATGAAATCTTTCGGACCGCGCTTCTTGGTATCGTAACAACTTTAAACAAATTCTTCTCTTCTTTCGTTATATTTCAACTACTTGAATTGGAATAATAACAGCTCTTGAATGAAAAGTTTCAAGTATTTTTTTATGCTAATCAGAAACAAAACAGAAATAATATTCAAATTTCTTCTTTCTTCAGCTAGTACTAAAATCATAAGTACCTATCAATCAAAAGCTTTTTATCGTGAACGGACTTGGTTACCGTTATTAAAAAACGTAGACAAAATGCCAGCTCATTCCTGAAACAATAAAATTAATATGTTTGCCCGAAACACAATACTTATGGCTGACGGCAGGCACTTCACACTCCTGATAAATACGTAAGATCTCAGTTATCAAAATCCATCAAGCCGTTTAAACTGTAAGACGCACTCGCATACCTACCTACATTATACATAGACGGGACTGAAAATCTATCCCACCGCCTCGGCAGTCGGGTAAAATACATGTAGACGGTGTAAGTGTAAATAAGTTTTGGCGCAAACGAGACAGCGCTCGCTTGGCTCAGCCAGCGGAGTGAGCGAGGCATAATTTATGAGTTCCTTGCGCAGGAACCGAGGCAAATAGCTTTCGAGGTGATCGAGATTGAATCTATTTGGGCCGTTTAGGTAATAGCTCTTGAAAGCTGGTCTCAACGTCTTTGGCGCTTGCGGTTCGGCCAAAGAGAAACAAACATACATAAGGGTAGTGGACACGTACACTATGTAGGGACGCTGTATGAAGATATGAAGGATTTATTCCGTTAGTTCCGCTACGCACTAGTCCCGCAATGCTAAAAAATACCTACTAAGAAGTGCCGCACGAAATAAAACCCGCCGACTGTTACAAGAAAAAATGTTAAGTATTGGTTAGGTAGTAGCCTAACTAGGGTATTAATAGATATTCTGTGGTAGTAGTAAAGGTAGTCAATAATTAACGCGTTATAATTACACAATAGATCCTGACTGACCCCTAACTAGTATTCCCTGTAGGAATCTGGAGCTGGGAATGATGTCCATGGTACATCTATGTCACTGATCTGATCCATATGTTGATAGATCTATGGAGACAGATTAGCAATTCTATCTCAAACAGACCGTTAAATCCAAAAGAATTATATCACTTCGTACTTGAGATCTCTTCAGATGATAGATAGAGGCTTTGGCCTTACAAATTGAGATCCCGTAGAGCCAGAAGGGGGATAAGGGGGAGCATAAATACTCGCGCATCTGTTATTCATCTTGGAAATGCCCCCGTGTTTAGCCGAAATGTGGACGGCTCCGTGACTTTCGTCAGTAATTGGTTTCTACCTCCTTGTTCGTTGTTTACTGTGATACATGAATGGCTCTATTTGAACTTGTGGATGATTTGATGAAATTGCGTCATTTGATGTCTGGTGTAACTTTGCTAATACAAGAGGGCTCAATTGTCTGCTCGCTCTCAGCACAAAATGTTAATTCCAAGATGGCTTGAATCTTCGAGAGAATTATTACTTACTTACTTTATTATTAAATACCTATTTTGCCTAGGTACTGAAATATGCCGACTATAACCACCTAATAAATAAATAAAATGGCAACATTTTCCATGCTGCCTTCTTTGAAACATCAAATATAAAGTATATGCCAAACGACGCTGTGTCGGGACTACTTCTCCTACACGTTCGAATAATGGTGCACCTATACCTACGCCATTGAAACACTCGTTTATATATATATATATATACAATAGTATACTCGTACACTGACTTAAACGGTTGTCTATTCTCATGCATATGGTTTTTACATGAAAAGTAAGTATATCTACATATAATGGGCAACGTAATTTCGAAAACGACATTCCCCGGATGCTGTATTCTCTATACGCCAAAAAAACATAGGAGATAGAACACCATATTTACATTTGTACTCCATTTTATGAAAATCGAGCGCTATCTAAATACAAAATACAAGCGTTTCATATTTCGACACAGCGAGGAACATCCGCCATTACAGAATAGAAAATATTTTCTGTTGGAGCGATGAAAAAATAAAAATAATGGTAGGTACAGTCAGGGACAAAACTCACTTCAATTTTAGATTTACGCTCTCACAGTACTACAACTTGCAAGGAAATAGTAAATAGCACATACCTTCAACGACACTTAAACAATACAATATACAGCGAATTTTCGCGCTGACTGTACCAAGTCCAATTGCCGGTCTCATACGTCGCGCTTAACGACACATGTGTAAAAAAACGAGTTTTTATCGTGTCAGGTGCCACTGTGCGAGCGCAGGGGACCGTTTTGTGTTGAACTTAAAAAATAAAAAATCTTTGTCAGTTTTCGATGTAAATGGCTTGGAGTCAGTATGGTATACGATATGTATGACGTAGCTTCATAACTGTCAAATAAGCGTAATATTTCGGTTTGCTCTGAATACGATGCAAGCACTATTTTTTATTATTATTATAGACATTTCACTTAAAAAACTAACCACCGCGATTGATGTATCCTCCGAAGCAAGGAGCGAAGGAAGTTTATTCGCTCCGGGTCACTTTTCTAAACTATGAAAAGCTTAGAAGAAAATATGTAAAGGTACAAATTCTCTGACATAAAAAAAGCAAGATATGTTTTTGTCTCCAAGTTCAAATATTACATTTTGACAAGAGAAAAGGTCCAAGCGTTACGTGTCTGCAGTTTACGTCCGTCCGTCCAGTCCGCCAATATGTTACCGTTGTCGTTAAAGTACAGTCCTCGAGATAACCAGCTGTCCTCTGCTGACCTCTCCCAGAGATGGATCGGTAATGTTCCGGCCGAATTAGCAAGTTGGCCGGATATCCTCAGATATTCAACGCTTTAGCTTTCAAATGTGCTAAGGCCATGCGGATAAAATATTAGATGGAAGCGAAAATCTGTCTGTACTCCAACATAACTTATTCAGTTACGAAAAATTGTATTACTGTGAGCAGTTTTGGAAAGATCCGGCAAGAAAAGTTTTGGAAAGAACATTTGTATATATTATTTAGTTTTCATTTTTGTCAACTTGACTAGTCGAAGGTTACTTGATGGTGCCTGTACGGTAAATCGGCCGACCACGCGGTGTATCTCTAGCCAACGCTTGCTTATTAGGTTTTTATGATTTATCGCGATAAATAATCCTAGTTCCTAGTAATTTTGGCCAGTATTACGCACGCGGCGTCTCGCAGCGGCTGTTACAGGTTTAGGACATAACGTAATTACCGCGACTTATATGTGGAATATAATATTACACTAGAAATAATAATTAAAAACAGGGTGCATCAAACATACTGATGCGATAACGGACACGGATGCGGTGGTGGATATGTTGCGGTAATACACTACTTACCTACCACAGTACTACTACTAACATAATATGATAGCCAACCCTACTGTAAACCAAACGCTCTGGAAAGAGTTCATATTTATTAAAACCACAGAGATCATCATCACGACCCATATGCGCCCGCTGCTAAGCACGGGTCCCTCCTCACTGAGGAAGTGAGGAAGAGTAGGCCATAATCCACGGAATCCTGAATAATACCGACACTCAAGGCCAGCACCACTTCATTAAACTCATTTATAGTTTATTCATAACTTATTACTGGCTGAGAGTTACGGATAGCCTACTATGTCAGGTGTTCTATTATAGCTGCAAAAATGTATTCCCCCATAATTTAAACAAAAACTTACCAACAAAAAGCAATACCTAAGTAGCAAAAGACAGGCAAGCTTCATTACGTACAAAGTTTTTTCATTAGATCGTTTTAATGCATATTAATAGCTTGATAAACTCACGCGGTACATCTTTACTTAATGGTTTTCTTAGCGCTTAGGGAAGAAAGGGAATTTACGGCGCGGCTACTTTATAACTAAAGTTTTTGTCGTAATGAGGTTGTTTTAAGGCATAGATAGAAGGGTATTTTCTAATATGTTGGATAGTAGAGCGATGTAAGTCGGTCACCTATGGTCTGTGTCGATTTAACTGGGTGCCATTTAAAAGCAGTAAGTCTGACTTCTACCGATGATTCTACCGATACCTTTTGGGTTTGGCACATTTTGATGGCAGTCCTAGAGAGTCTGTAGTGGAAAGTGAAGTGAGATACGTCACAGCAGTGGGCGAATATGAGTTGTGATCTGTGTGTGTGTGTGTGTATCCTTGCCGGCTAGTATAATTCTAGTTTAGTGCATTTATCTCACCAACGACCATCATTTTGGGCATAAAAGACATGCATTTTTCATTACTTACATAGCCCATTTTACTATACCTTCCGTTATGTATACAAAGTTACTACAAAACGGGTAAGTCACGCGTAAAAGTTACAAATAAACAGAGTTATATTTAGACATCGAGAAGATTTATTTTTCTCTATATTGAACAGAGTCGACTTAGTTTTCCACGAGTATTCCACTTTACCTAACGATTCATGAATTCCGCAGGCACACGAGTTGGCCGGTCGTACATCACTGGGCTTTACTAGTAACATATTGCGACGCTGACAACATCCTGTGGACCCATTGTGTTGTGACTCACGGAAATAGCTCGAATTGGACCCATTTGTTGAGAAGAATATAGGCAATTTAAGCGGTAGTGAATTTGGGAAGTGAAACCATAAGTCGCGCGGCAAAGCTAGCTAGTTCATGATCTACTCGTAAAACGGAACGTGAAGTTATGATTTCCTGGTACCGTCTCTATGCGTCTTTTTTAATTTTCTATGCAAATTTGAGCCTTTACTGTTATAGTGTACATTAGGAATCGTAGTAAAGAGTGTGCCAAATAGGATGTAGCCTTTGATACGTACTTAACTAGATATGACAATATCCCAACCGCGCCCTTTGTGTTTGTGTCGAACGCGTGTATTAATTGTTCAGACGTGAACAATAATCCCTTGTACACAATTGGGGCTGAATCATACAAGGATCGTGAATAAACAATGACGCCTACCGCCACGTACATCATGCCTTTCAACAATGGCCACATGTGAGATGATAAATATAATAAACCCAATCTATCTTAACTTCTAAAGACTCCCTATATCTCGGGAATCTCGAACTTCGAGGACCAGAGACCAGAGTCTGGGCAAACGACTCGTCAATCGATTATTAACATTGAATTTTGTAATTTTTTAATACTAAGATTAATCCCGTAAGGGGTTGAAATTTTTACGACACGGTCGATGTCGAGGTAACGATGGAATACGTGTATAGTTAAATATTTTTAAGAATGCCAAATTTAAAGTTGATCAGACCTAGAAAACACTTTGTTCCATACAAAGTTTACAACCCTTTAAAACCCTTTTTTTTTCAAAAATCCTTTTTTAGTACCTTTTGAGCAAAATTTTATGGCTTTAGACCTAGCGGTTTCAAATATGCATTGATGGATCATTAAGTCAGTTTTGGATTTTATATATTATTTACATAGACTACCTGTTGCCCGCGACTTCGTTCGCACGGACTACAATATAAGTATATAGCGATAAAAGTATCCTATGTCCGTCTTCAAGGTCCAATCTATCTATCTCTATACCACAACGCGATTCCTTCAGCCGTGTAGCCGTTAAAAGATAAACCATTGCTTTCGCAACGTTCGATGGTCTCTCGGTATTGAACGGCAAGCAATACTCGACTGTAGAGGTTCTGCACTGAGACAATGATGAGTATAGACAGTAACAAACCCAATTTCAGCTTACCATTACTGTATCTTACCGAATCCATTCGCCTGTAAACCGCAAGGACTCGTAAACCGTATACTTGTGGAGCTACACACGATATTGTCATGCAAGATTTGTGTCTAGTGTCCTAAACGCAATGGATTTAGTTTTAATTTTCTATTTCTGTTTCAAGTCTCTAGCTCTTCTTTTTTTACTCATACCTAAATACTTAAGAACCTTTTTTCAAGTCTCAGTAACGTACTTAGTCGTAGATTTCTTTACTAAAACTTCCTGGGCAGTCATGGAGAGAGCACTAAATTACGCTTTTTGTGCCTATATTTACCTACAGTCGTCCATTTTAACGATCAAACAATACCAAATATTATTCCGTTTCTCGGCCAAAAAAGGCTAAGTTATAGAGCTACCCAGCTACCCCTTTCTTTTGCACATGGTTAGAAAACGATAAAAAAATAACATGCTGAAACTTATCTTCAGAATAGTTATTGTTGACAGCAATACCGTGTGTACCTCAAGTGTGCCATCCCCGTGCTGAATTACTCAGACTGTGACCATAATTGAGTTTGTCTGGGTGCGTTATGTCTGTAATTTGGTTGGAGGTTTGTGTCCATTACCTAATTATGAGCACGACACGTCGCCACGCCTTGTTGCCACACAAAATTACGGGTAATGAAGCAGGAAAAATAGGGAGTGCACGATGATTTAATTTTGAAGATAGGTCGTTAGTTGTTGGTATATAGGTTGTTGGTAGATAGAGACGTGTCGATTGGTGTTCTTTTGATTTTTCTTTAAGGAATCACTACCACCAAAAGAACATTAAAGGTACCTACTTAATTTTACAAGACGTACCTACATTATCATGTCTCAAAATCCAATTACATATAATTAGAATTACTTACTACCTAATTATTGACAATCAAATTATCTCCAATATCAACGCTTAATTTTCCCTAATAAGCTAATTATGTATATACCGAACTATTTAGATACACACGCCTCGTTAGCTGAAACTACGTGATTACGGCTAATGTGCGGTGCGGCACGTGACGACGTACTAATGCCAATATAAACCGACAGAAGAATTGTCAAACTGACACACGTCGTTATTATTAAACCGTCATAATATATATGGACAGGACGTGTGACAGAAATATACAAGTATACAACAACTTTACTGTATCACTAGATGAGCGCACCAAAACAATTAAAATGGTCTACCAATTTTTTATTAGATATAAGAGGGGAACGTTGGTTTTTTATTTACAATAAAAAAAAACATGTGTTACATCCGATTGAATTGCATCGCATTTTAAAAGCCGGTATGACAGTATTTTCCATTTCATTTCTAGTTTTTTTACCCTAAAGGCTGTGTAGTTTCTGTTGATACATAGTCCTAAGCCGAGGGTTACCATAAGATTTAACGACATTGACAAAAAAGCGCAAAATTTATGAATATTGGCACAAGTTACAAGACACAACATGGCTACTGCCCATTCTTGGTTTGTCCGAGCGCTCGACCGCGAAATCAAGAACTCGGCTCGGCGCTCCGAAATCAACCCTTAAAGGAACAACTTAAAGCTTAAATTTAAACGAAAGTTGAATAGATAGTTTAGAGAATGAATAGGTCGTTTATAAATCGAAGTACAAACGGGAGATTGTAAAATCGCTTTTACGTAACAAAGTCGATTTTCAGCGGTTTTGGACGGCGGCGTGTCTTTAAATATGGCGAGTCGCTTGGAAGAGTTTGAACGAATTTTTGGATATAGGACGAGATTGCTGGATAGTGAGTGTCGCATGTAAGAAACTTTTTAGAGCCCTTTTGTTTTTTGGAGTTTTAACAGCGGAATAAATGTGGTAAGCGAATCGCTACACGACATAATAATATGGTGATTAGAAACGTAGACCTAAAAATAGTAAATTAAACGCAACCACTTTATGATTACACTTTATGACAAACACTCTGCACACTTACAAATAAAATGCTGACAAATAATACCTATGTGTCATATATGTTACTGTGGTTTATCTTTAGCCCAAATATTGTTTGTCAAATGGAGTAAGTAGTGAGGAGTGTCACACTTTGGTATCAGGGTTTCTCAGCCCACCATAACTACTGAGACAGACGGTTTCACGCGCCCACTGAAGCATGCAACGATAGAAAGCCGTGGTTTCAAACTGGATATCGTTATGTTACAAAGCGCACATATTACCCCTCCGCTACTTATAATTATTACAGGAACATCCCAATTTTATGATCAGCGCACAGCGAGAAGCAATAAAAGGCATATTAACCTTTGCCACCTTCGACAACCCCCCGAAATAGATTTGACCCACGGAAACCCTTGAAGTTCCAATTTTAGAACAGCCGTGTGGTGAGGATTTTAGAATTTGCCACAGGTCACGCTCCAAACATTCATTTTTCAAAGCGCCGGTCACCGTGACTCCGGCCACATGGGCTCGGACGTGACACGTTTGCAAACAGCGACCTTGACGGTATTTGAATAAGACTCCAATTCTGCTGGGAGCTTTAGGAGTGTACCCAAACGAAGACGTTTCATTTTTGAACAACATACTCTGTTTTATGCATCCTGTTTGATTAGAAAATGTGACGTTTTGAACGTTCGCCTCGCTCTAGTTAAATACGTGGGAGAAAAACATTTTTCTCGGCGTTGAATAACAAAAGTGCGCATCGTATATAGAAAAAAGAAAACATATAATACACCTACCTGTTCCACGCTCGTTCCATTCTGCTCCAAAAAACAACTTATATTCGCGGGTCATGTTACTCTAGAAGATCTATATCTAGTTACTTGTACCTATATTAGAATCCGCTTGTGCATCAAAATGTTGGCTTATATTTATCTCAAAGAATAAGCTTCCTTATATAGGTGCAGTGGAACAACGCTCCTAGTACTTTGGGCACTTAATCGGACATTTAAGAACACTTCACAGCCTATAAATTTATGACTTTAAGCTATAGTTACCTAGTGTTTGAAGTGTATTGTATGTAGTATGATAATATGTATGTATACAAATACTGATAATTTTATAATTTTGGTTCTTCTTCAACTCATAAGTATAAAGATAAAGTTAGGGAACAATAAAGCTAAATAAATATTATTGTATAAGACAAATGCCCACCTACTTAGAACTGACTTTACCGAGTTCCAAGTTTGTAACTTTTGAACAAATGGGCTCAACTTTTCACTTTATATATTATCCTAATAAATGGCTGTATCTTAAAGTTTTAAGTAATCACCGATTTCTAAAACTCGAGTCAATACTTAAAAAAACATTTAATACAAACTTTGGCTTAAAAACCAAGACATTACTTAGGGCCAGTCAAATTTAGCTTATCACGTAGAACGTCTACGAAACACGTAGACTCGTAGCCTGTAGAAGTGGCGTAGAGCTACGGCTACAACAGGCTACGGAGGGCGGGCGGCATCTGGCTCGCTGACATATGAGCTGTTCGGGCGCCCATTACGTAGATTGGCCCCGGATCTACAACAAAATAACATTGGATTGGACTTTTGAAACTGAAAGGCTGTGTTGCTAGTCGAAACTTGAATAAGACAATGTTAGTTCCTAATCCATGTATATAGAAAAGTTCCTAGGCACTATGTTCATCAAAATAACTGGATATGTGAAGAACGTAATGCACTGCACCAGCTCAATGCTCCTGTTTTGTATCAAAAAGTTGTAAAGAATATCACAACATCTGTTTACAGTAAAACGAAACAAACAACTCCAAGAATCTTGCTTCAATTACGACAATCACAATACATTGAACAATGGTCTGAATTTCTGGTAGTGCTGAAACCTTTCTGCATATCAATTTGTATATTTTATTCTAGTAAACAGAAATCACATCAAAGCAGAGGCGATTTTAAATAAAGATTATATTTCGAATAAACGCAACAAACGGGCTAAAGTAAAAAAAGCAGACTTCGAAATACCGATCTATGAAATACCACCCATTTTTACTAACATTTCCTACACACGCACATGTTCCTGCATGCTATGCATATCTCAAATGCATAATGCAAACTTAAATAAATGAGACGGTTGATTTTGATCTCTACACTCATGAGAATAGAATACATAGTTGGAAAACTCCGTTAGCACTTGTATCGTCGCATCTGCGAAGTAATGTATGAATATTAGACGCGGTATCTTTCGAGGCAACTCCTCAGTAATCCGCTCTGATGGTCTTTAAGGGCCATAATCATTATACTACAAATTGCGCCCTACGTACGTAACCCAAAGTAACGTTATATAGGACACAGTCATTTTAGAATAGGAACAGAGTGTCCGGCATTTCTTGTATCCGGCCACTTTTTCTGCCCAGTAAAGGGCGATTATATTTATTTCAATAACAGCCTGCAATCACATAGTGATACTTACTTACTGCTTTATATATACAAAAACCGTGACCATATTCATAAAATTTATACCATAATGGTATAAAATTATACCATATAGCACACCATAATGGTATACAATTTTATAAATATGGTAATTGTTCATTCATTTATTAATCTAAGTTTACTAGCAATCTGTTTTCTAACAAGTTTTAGGTATTATCATAGTATTTTGAATAATTAAAGTTGATTCTTTTAGAAGTTTGTAGATACAACCTACGGCTATTTATCCTCTACAAAGTCCGATTATAGTTCATGGATCTTACAATATGTTTTCTGGATTTATGTGTTGCGGGTTCGAAATCATCGAGAGATTCGGTCTGTTATGAATTTTAGTATGTTGTAATATTTGTCCTACGCCGGACAATTAATTTATCCGGCCAAATCAACAAGATACATATCTCTAGTACTTACCTAACAGTGTTACAGGCTCCCTAATATCGCAATTTGGACATAGATTATGGCGAGCCTGTTAAGCTAACTATAATTTTAGATCACGCCTCTTTTAATAGCTCATAGCCGAAATAATTAACCGTTTCTCGTGAATTATTGCTGTTTTATACTTTACATTATGATTTTCATTCAAATTTTACAAACATATTTTTTGCCAAAGCTATCTTCTCCTACAATAAAGCTGTAAAGGACAAACTCAAGACTGAGAAGAAAAGCTATGTTAATAACTATTGGAATTCACAGACAAACATTAGTGTCAATTATGGATGCTCCACTCGTAACTAACATAAAACTACACGTCTCTCAAATGACTTAACCTCTGCGCCGCTGCAATTCCAGACACAATAGATTTTTCAGTCTCGCCAGGATCCTTCACAAAGCACGGGAGAGATTATCAATGATAGATTTGCCTATTATCGAGGTATACTTTTTGCTTTTTCTTGTAACCTACGCAAACAAAAACGAAGGCAATCATTTTCGAGATGTCTCTTTTGATTTGAAGTCAGAATCGACGATGAATCGCCAAAAAAAATACCACAGTGAACGAAGCCACGTCTAGCGTCTAGTTGTTGAACAAGTATTTGAAGCCTCACTAATCTGGCGTAAACAAAGCTGCGAGCCCTACCATTATCTCCGTGCGACATGCAATATCAATACGTCAGGGTTTCAATTACGCCCCGGCCCTAGGACATCAAGTCCGGATTCCTGCCGTCATTTAGAAGTGCAGACGCGGATCAGGACGGCTGGGGGTGAATTATTGCACCCCCCGCTTCCTATGTTCTGATACGTTGTTTTCATTCAATATTGCCTCTATTTTCTCGGGTCAAAGTCTTCATACGGCATCAAATATTGTCTATACTTGTTACGTGAATTTCTTACATTTCTAATATACCTCATTTATATCGAGAGTCATGTCTCGAATTTTATAAAATGCGTTGAAGGTAGATCGAATGAGTCTGCCATGACTATCGGAATAAATACACGGTAACCCCTTTCGTATCCTACAAAATCTAGGTAATTTCGTGGTGCAGCGGTTAAACAAAACACGCTAGTCACTGCACTGCCGTAATTGGACTAAAATTACATCATTTGCGGTGGCTTTGAATTGGCCCGCCAGTTGAAACACAGATACTGCAGCAGGAGTCCCAATCAGTGAGGCGCGAGGTAACGAAAAAAGAACCGAAACGAAACCGCCGGCGAAATAATTATTCTGTTTTCAACAACTGTCTACCGAAACAAGAATCAATAACAAAACGATATTTCACCCAGAATTGTTAAGCTATGAGTACAATAGTTGAGAGTGCGAAAGTAAAACCAGCAGACAGTTTTTTCTTCTAATAAGTAGGTACCTACCTAGTACTAAAAAAGTTTATAAGGTACCTGCGGTAAACAATGGCCACCTTATTTAAAATTGATGTAACTTCAATAATTGAGAAATAGGAATATAAAACAGGGCATTTATAGAAGATTAACTTTATTCACAGTCCGAAAAAGTACAATTTTTTGGGTTTCATTCACAGTTCTTAAACATTTTCAGTATTTCAGAAAACCCTCTCTGTGGCCCTTATTAAACATAGGTACGACAATAAGGACCACATGAATATAATTCTTTTTTTAGATAACTCTTAACGCTCATTTTTCTATTTTTATCTCATTTTATTTATCGTTTTGTACTAAATCACGCTTTGTATAAATGTTAATTCAAGAGAAAATCAATAATGGGCCTAATTAAACTAAGGCAACAAAATTGTGTCTTAAAACGTATTCAGTGACTTAATACCTACCATATTACTATATTTCTAAACAAATTATTCATATCAGAAAATAAATCTTTAACTGCAAAAAAATCAAAGCAATTTTCTTTATGTAAAAAAGGTGTGGCCCTTATTACACTAATGAGATTGCATAGTATGACAATTAGCTTTTAATAAACACTATTTTAGTAGTAAATCTTAGGGCAACAAGCCTTTTTATTCTTGACGCCAAAATAATTTTCTTGCTCGACGGTTACAATTATTCGACGCCCTTGTTTATCAACTTTTCAAGTTTTCAAATGGTTTGACAAAGTCCTTCTGGGAATAGAATACCGCGCCGCTTCTGACTGTTGGGACATAGATCCACTTTGAACAGCTGACTGGGATCGATTTAGACGAAATTATTATTATTTGGTGCTAATACTAGTAAATCTAAGAGCCTAATAAGGGCCGGCTCTATTTACACGTCTTATGAGTGGCCCTTATTAGGCATTGTGACATTTTTTAAAAGATTGAATGTAAAATTATTAAAAAGCATGATAGTGATTAAACTCACCTAGATAAGGCAGCACAAATTACTAATAAGAACGGTACAACAGCAAATTTTATAAACAGAAAGTTATGTTATTACTCACAATTTTTTGATTTCGTGGAAGTTTTATAGTGGAGCGATGCAGGTTACCCGCCTGGACGGATTACTTGCGACTGACAAGATGGCAGATCGCACAGCGACACAACCGAGTATGTTAGCTTCCCTAATGGCCCTTTATATGTGTGCGTGAGAGGAACCTTATAAAACCGTAAAAAGTGTATTTTTATAGTAGTGGCCCTTGTTAGACGCCGGCCCTTGTAACCCGCAGGTACCTTACTTATCATTATAATTAACGCAAAATTTTATATTTATGTTATGTTTACATAGTTATCAGTCAAAAAAGGCACTTGCTCGTTCAACAAACTAAGAATAGCACTTTTTTAGTCAATCAAGTATTTTTATTACTGTAGGTAGTATATAAAGACACTTTTTGTGCTATACATTTACTGTATCGTTATTTTTAGTCTTCTCACTAGCTCACAAGTCTAGCCATTATAAAAGACCCATGATAAACGCTTCGTTTCGCCCCGTCTCACCCGCCCCTAGCTCCGTCCCCGCCACCGTAGTTTAATTAAATAGTTGGTGCGCTGCATCGGACGGCCAATGGTCATCGTCACGACCGGCCATCGCTGCGCATCATGGCCTCTTTATTAAACCCTCCCTGATGCAATCTTCTTACACATTGAGAACTGGGACACACGGACTAAAAACTAAGTATAACTTTCTTAACACAGGTGCACGTTTCTCAGTCAAAGCACGTTTGTTTGTCGCATGAGGAAGTGAAGGCCTCTCTTGAGTTTATCATGTCGCCTAAGGGCCTTTGATGTGCCTTACCTATCAATCTATAACGACGGGGACGGACTTAAAGTACCCTCCGAAATTCGGAGCGCTGGTGGTCCGCACATAACTTATGAAAATTCATTGCTCGTGGATCCAGCTCGGAGCCAAGGGGTTGAAAAGCTCGACCACCATCCGTCAAAGCGCATGTAGAGCACCTCAAAATCTTTGAGACTAATCCTTCGCCAGTTTCAATTCCATTTTGAACGAGCTTTTATTTGACTTTTTTCCTAACAATAATAACTAAAGTCGCAAACTAAGGAATAACGGTGTTTACAACAATACTAAGGTAGTTGCTTCGCTTAGAATTTGCTTAGTAACGTCTATCTATCTTGCTCTTAGACCCAAATAAATGTAGGAGCCAGTCAAATGGAACGCTTGGGGTAGATAGCTTCCACGACAACCCGTCTAATGGCCTGAGATTAAACTGGACAATCATAATTATTGTGTTGTTCATAATTCGCACGCACAAATGCAAACGACGCAATATATACATAATTTATTTAATTATTATTAATATTTTTTGTTATTGCAAGATAGCATAATATGATCCGACTCCAAATTATTACAGCTACAGGTTTCCTATTTTGGAGTCGCATCATAATTATTACGTTATCTTGCGATATTTTTATCATTGCGGCGCGTAGATTGTCAAGTACGAGTATTTCATTTATTGTGTTCGGGTAATAACTTAATTACGATCTTTACTTTAGTTGATTCACTCAGTACAGCATCAAAATTTACTTCTATTCATTAGCAGGAGCTACAGTATTCTTTTTTTAAACTACTAAAATGAGTAGTTTTATCTACTTTAGTTGTGTGGGTGTGTTTTTAAGTTAAAAAAAGTTCTCCATTCGTAAAACCCGTGTGTGAACTGTGATCAAAAGATCCCAAGAATTTAAATTGAGAGTTAAGAGCAATAAGAAACTATTTCTCAAATCCATTCGGAATTAATTACGATGTTTTGCCACGAACAAGCGAACTAGTACTAACTAAACTCATAAATACTAACTTGCGTAATTCTTACAACTATTCTGAACACCATTTGGTTATTCTGGTCATGAATGATTTACGGTACATAATTGATTAATCTCGCTTGTTTACCTAACCCTTGTGTTTATACGAGACGACCAAGACGTTGACCGACAACCGGCGACAACCAGCCAAGTGCGAGTCGGACACGTACACAAAGGGTTCCGTACCATTATCTATAAAAACGAGCGAAAATATCACGTGTGCTATTTATTATATAGGAGCACCCTTAAATATTCATTTTATTGTTTTTTAGTATTTGTTGTTATAGCCGAAACGGAAATACATCATCTGTAAAAATGTAAATTTTCTCACTATCACGGTTCATGAGATACGGCCTGGTGACAGACGGACGGACAGCGGAGCCTTGGTAATCGGGTTCCGTTTTACCCTTTGGCTACGGAACCATAAATACGTACCTTGTAGGGCGCCCGCTGGCAGGTGGAGTGACGACTTGCGAAAACGGCTGGCAGATACTGGATGAAGAGAGCCGAAGATCGACCTCAGAGACATTTACTAGGAGTCTTCTAGTGACACTGCTCGACGTAGGCCTTTCCTAGTAGGAGAGGCCTACGTTGAGCAGTGGACGAACATAGGTACTGTTGAAACGAGGATATTGCGAGTGAACTATCCCTCATTTTTAAATAGTTAATTTTGAATTTTGAATCTTTATATAAATTGTCACTTTGCGAAAATCTCATGTAGTGTGTCATTGAGATTTACCTCTTGATGATAGATGATCTATATCCAAATTTTAATATTGTTGTGGAATTATAATAACTACGCTCTGAACACGGTTTTCAGTTCATAGATAGGCTGATGATGATGGTGACCAAGACGTTTGCCTGATGGATATTGATACAAGTCCAGTTGCACTAGAACTTTGATTGGTTGCAAAATCTTGCGCGATGCTGCATTGCGCTGTCATTGGATTTTCAATGTAATTATGTCCAGCCAGGCAGCCAGAAGGAATTTCAAATGGTTACACCGTATTTTTTGCACACTAGGTACTGCTTGGTGGTTGACTGCGTAATCTGCATATCCTGCAAAGTGAAATGCCACTCCCACAATAATTAGTTTATTTACCAAGACATCACGCAGTTAACGACCGAATCCTGTCACTACAAGTGTATTGATTGTAGGTAGAATCAATGCTAAAGTCATATAAATTGGGTCAAAAAGCTTTACTGTATTTTAGTTTATTTCCAGTTTAAGAGTGGATCTAGACACAAGCAAGCTCTAATTTCCTCAACGTGCTCTTTAATTATTCAAGTATATATTTTCACATTTAAAAATTATATTTTAACAGGTAGATAATAAAAGTAAGTTGTAACTTTTGATTCAATCGTTAAACTGCGGTTGAGTTATTCATAATTTTAAGAGTAAAAACTTTTATCACCAATTTTGACTGGCCGCAAATGCGCCGACAACTTTTTACAACAAGACATTTTCATGAATTTTATATCTAAGAATTTTCCGTGTAAGAGAGCTTTTAGCGATACAGCTCTAGTGAAGTAACCATAATATTGTTTTGAATCATTTTATTCCTTTTTATATAAAATAGTCGGCTACATAAGTTATTCAACTATCCATGTTCATATAAAGCACGTGAAGTATACCTAAACAAATAATGATAAAAAACAACTTATAGTAAAGTATAAAGTAAGTAAGTAGGTTAAGTATACGCAGAGAAATTTAGCTAAAGGCTCATGAAACTTTTAATCTGAGTTTATTTTGTCACCCACGTATGCATGCAGGCAACATTAAACATGCAACATAATATTACAAATTAATATTAATTGCGTTGACTAAAAGCGGCCTCGTTATAAATGACAACTAGCAGACACGGCCACGCGTAGCTGTGGCTAAGGTTTTTATTACTGCGACTATACATTGAGATGTAAGCTACCCTATCTTGTAAGCTAGATCAAACTGCACACTATGTGCAAATTTGATTGAAATCGGTTAAGTAGTTTAGGGGTCGTATTAATAAATGAACCTCAATAGCGCTACCAAGTGCGCTACCAGCTAATCCACACTCAAAATGTAATCTGCATCTTGAGATCGTTGCTATTGAATAAATGGATATTGAGATGTAGCACTGGCTACTAGATACTGTCTTGTATGTGTCAATTGTGTCATAATCGGATTGCACTTAACCGCTGAGTGTCATTTATTAATTTGCCAGAGATCATGTAAGTTTCTATTCCTAATCTACAACTTAAGATGTATTTATTAAATAGAACAAAAGAGCAAGTGCACACTGAAGATAGCTCTCAGAGCTAAGTTTGATTTATTAATACGGACCTAGGAGTCCATCGCGGACAAACAACGTGACGCGTAATTTATATATATTAAGAAGATAGAGAATACCAAACTAGAACAACCTTCAAAGAAAAGTTCAGCATTAAACTTGTACTGCCCTACTCGTCACCTTAAGTTCCTTGCTCGGATGCGAAGAGTTTCTTCAATTATTCAAACCGGAAATCAAATAGCACAGCTCCAAAACTTTCGCAATTTCGCTCAGACAGAAAGCTAGTCGCGTTTTATATATTAGCGTGGCGCTTGTAAAACAGTTGTACACGCCGCGTTGACGTGACAATATTGTCAGACGACATGACAGCCGGCTGAAGTGGAAATTCCTCGTTACCACATCGCTAAGCTTCACGGTCGCTTTGCTTCCTTTTAAAAACATTGCTTCGTGAGCTTCTAGCTATAAACGAACGTTGCGAGCGAAGCCAGCGGTGGAGAAGGGACCAAATTTAGCTTAAAAGCTGTGGTGGCAGAGTAAAGGGTGGAATTTGGTAAAGCGGTCACGAGCGAACTCATTCGCGTGAAACGAGCGACTCATCGCGCGATATCGTTCCCTTTCTTATTCAAAACTTGACACCTACAGGAGTGGTGCTTACGACTATTACCGACAAAATTCGGTACTTGGCATGCGAAATAGATGGGAAGATCGTAAGGCGAGAATTTGAGATATATTATAAAGGCGAAATATTAAAAAACAATATTCTTTCATTTATTTTATTTCTATTAAGTTCGTATTCAAGAAGTGTACAAATAATTCCTAGCTTTGTATTATAAGTGCTTACGGTTCGAGACGTTGGAATAGCAATGATTGATTTCACGCTATGTGAATATTTAGCGGTTGGTTGGACGCAAACTGAACCTCTAGTCTGACAGCCATTGAACCGGCTTACGGCTGCAAAGCCGACGACTTCGTCAGTTTTTGTATACACGATCGATGACTTTACAACTATTAATACATCCTAGGCAAATCCAGGTTCCCACAGCGCTAAAGATCCAAGTCCAATTAGTCATGGTCAAGAAACAACACATTTATACAAAGGACGACAATATCGCCTCATTTAGATAACTGTGGCTTAAAAACCATATCCAATTAAAATTGTAATGGCCTCGCGAATTCGGTGGGAAATGGTGAAAAATCGCTTGGCAGCAGCGTTGCCATGGTGTCCGCGAGGTTGACACTTTGATTGGATTTGTAAATCACTCCTTGCTCGAAACCTTGGATTAAACGGGGCCGTTAATTGCTTTTGCTGTGCTATTAATCAGCGATCAGCCGTTTTTCAAATGTGGTCGCTGAAATAAGAGCTTGGTAATTAAAATTGGTAAATGATTCAGCTTTAGCGCTTATGAAAGTACTTATTGGATTCTGTGGCGTGGTGATAACATTAATATGTTTGTAATTCAACTCGGTTGACCATTGAACTACCTATTCGAATAGGATTTATATGTACACGCTTCATACTATTTTATAAACGTGACCACGTAAATCCTGTAAACGGTAGATTGTAAAGTTTCAATCCCTGAAATAAAGGCTGTGACACGTTACATAATTCATAAAATTCACCCGTATTTATTCGTAAATGAATACGGAGATAAAGGTGTTGTTCCCCACTAATGAAGTGTTTTAGAACAAAAATGGCCGTTGGCGTAAACAGTAATCGTAAAAAGAAATGCATTCAAGTTAAAAATCTCATCTGTCGTTATCATCAGTGTTGGATTATTGCACTTTGATTTGAAAAAAATAATATTGATTGTAATATGAACTCATTTATTTAAACTTGCGACTAAAGTGCCTCCTATAGATTGTAATTTGTTTTCCAAGTATTCCTGTCCATATCTTCCTAGTGTGATAATTTTATAAAAGAATATAATTTATTTGTGCACAAATATATTGTTGAAATGTAAACCCCAATTTCCAATAATCAGCCCCCGAAACTTTTAATGGGGAGTTTCTAGTCCATGAAATCAAATCTAATGTAAACCAAAGGTAACCGCCGCAAGTGATAACGCCAAGCGGCAACCAAATAGGTGCGGTATCTAAATGTCCTCCCAAATTAAATTTTTCGTCAAAACGGCTTCGGAGGGCGAAGTTTTCCTTAATATTCCAAAATATGCTGCGAGTTTCGCGAGTCTCTTCAATTAGAAGCGAGTTAAGTTTATTCGAGGCCATTACGGGGGGAGTCCGAGGTTGGGCGCAGTCTCGACCCCAGGAGTAGAGCTCGTTAGGTATCCGAAATTTCGTCGAGTAATACAAGCAGTACGTAAACTTAAAAGTTATCTGAAGGCCGGGTCTACGAGAAGTATTGAAGAACGCAGTACGTAAACTCTTTGCGTTTGTAAAATCTACGATTTAATAACTAGTCATGTTCTCAGGCTGTGGTTGTGTATGATATGATTAAATATTTGAAGATAAATTAATATAATAATATATGACAGCCGCCCGAAATATACAGGTAATGTTTATCTCCACCGCCACTTTCTAAAGTTCATAATTAGGGTTCCGTGCCCAAAGGGTAAAACGGGACCCTATTACTAAGGCCCCGCTGTCCATCTTTCACCAGGCTGTATCTCATCAACCGTGATAGTAAGATAGATGAAATTTTCACAGATGATGGTATTTCCGTTGCCGCTATAACAACAAATACTAACGATAAATAACTAACAACGAAATAAAATAAATATTTAAGGGGGCTTTCCATACAACAAACGAGATTTTATTGTCATTTTTATAGATAACCGTACGGAGCCCATCGTGCGCCAGTCCGAATCACACTTGGCCGATTTTTCTTAATAATTTTGATGCATGTAAGTTCATTGTTTTCATTTTTTTTACCGGAGCGCAAATTTATGTATCCTGTGCCAGTGCGTTCATTCACAGATAGAAAATGAAAATTCCGTTCCATGCTCTATGGTACGCTGAAAGTTTAACGCATTGCAGTTTCTCAGTCATGGCTCAGTCCATTTGAAGCGCCAAATCTCAAGCTCATCTACGGTTTTCTATCACGCCCTTGTTGGGACGCATTGCGCCAATCCGTGTTTTATTTTTAATGGAATATTCAATCAAAATTTCACATTCACACAGGGTAATAAAGTGAGCGGATTCATCATCATACAGCTGAGGTGATTGCGTCACAATTGCCAGAATAAATTACCAATGTGGCTGATCAATTAGCAATTACACAATTTTTTTTCGAATCTTTTTTTAGTGTCGAAAGTTCAAAGATTGATTCTTGTACCAAATATCAAACTCTAGTCTAAATAGTGTTAGACGGACTTACGACTCCATCACGTATCCCTAAACGTCACACTAGCTCTCCTGTAATAAGGGCAGTCTCTATTGTACCTCTTTGTTGTACAGACGCGTGATTAAAGAATGTGGTACATTGTAATCGGTGTCGTTCCATTTTCACCCTAATAGTATCAGAAGCGGAATAGTTACTTACGCGCCATAAGAACCGTTCGTGTGTTAATTTTGGGATAATTAAGAAAACTTTGTGTTATACCTATTGCGAAAATAGACGCTAAACACAACTTTATTCTGTGTACCGCGAAAAGTGACGCTTAAATTACAAATTACATGTAAAGTGCATCTACATAATGCGTGGTGACTGATGCTGCTGCCGGATAAGTGTGCACCCTCAGAACTTGGTGAGCTCGTTCCATTTTATTTGATGCGGTTTAGCTACATCCTCTTAAGCGTGCGTAGACAATAGTAATACAACTTCGTTCTTCGAATTGCGGCCGAACAACAGGCAGCTCTTTGAGCGGCCGGTGCCAGGTTGTTTATATTAACCGGAACTTATAAGTTGTGACCATTGTACCTACTGGTACCATGACTACTATAGTGTTATAGACTTATGTTCACTGTGTGATACTTTTTCTACGTTTGAACAGTACCTAGTTCGACATGGGGCGTCATAAAAAATGATATCGGTCAACCATTAATTCTTCAAAGGAATCTGAAAAGGTGAAAACTAGTAGAAGAAAGATATACAGAAAGAAATTGGAAAGAAAAGAGACCAGAATAGAAGCTTTGGAAGGATTGGTTCGAGAGCTGAGGCAAACGTCAAGACATCTACTGGCTTACACTTCTCCGAGTAGTCTCCGGACTATCACCATATGCCTGTGGGGCTTACATTTCTCCGAGTAGTCTCCGGACTATCACCATATGCCTGTGGGGCTTGCACTTCTCCGAGTAGTCTCCGGGCTATCACCATATGCCTGTGGGGCTTACACTTCTCCGAGTAGTCTCCGGACTATCACCAGATGCCTGCGGGGCTTACACTTCTCCGAGTAGTCTCCGGACTATCACCAGATGCCTGCGTGGCTTATAACTCTCCGAGTAGTCTCCGGACTATCACCAGATGCCTGCGGGGCTTACACTTCTCCGAGTAGTCTCCGGACTATCACCAGATGCCTGCGGGGCTAACACTTCTCCGAGTAGTCTCCGGACTATCACCAGATGCCTGCGGGGCTTACACTTCTCCGAGTAGTATCCGGACTATCACCAGATGCCTGCGGGGCTTACACTTCTCCGAGTAGTCTCCGGACTATCACCAGATGCCTGCGGGGCTTACACTTCTCCGAGTAGTCTCCGGACTATCACCAGATGCCTGCGGGGCTAACACTTCTCCGAGTAGTCTCCGGACTATCACCAGATGCCTGCGGGGCTTACACTTCTCCGAGTAGTCTCCGGACTATCACCATATGCCTGCGGGGCTTACACTTCTCCGAGTAGTCTCCGGACTATCACCAGATGCCTGCAGGGCTTACACTTCTCCGAGTAGTCTCCGGACTATCACCAGATGCCTGCGGGGCTAACACTTCTCCGAGTAGTCTCCGGACTATCACCAGATGCCTGCGGGGCTTACACTTCTCCGAGTAGTCTCCGGACTATCACCAGATGCCTGCAGGGCTTACACTTCTCCGAGTAGTCTCCGGACTATCACCAGATGCCTGCGGGGCTAACACTTCTCCGAGTAGTCTCCGGACTATCACCAGATGCCTGCGGGGCTTACACTTCTCCGAGTAGTCTCCGGACTATCACCAGATGCCTGCGTGGCTTATAACTCTCCGAGTAGTCTACGGACTATCACTACCTGCCTCAGGGGCTTGTCAATCTCAAGATGGTGTCAAGCTGATGGGCGAGGACTCCCGCGAGGACGCTGGAGTATCAGGAAGGCCGAACTGTTAGACGGACTTACGACTCCATCACGTATCCCTAAACGTCACACTAGCTCTCCTGTAATAAGGGCAGTCTCTATTGTACCTCTTTGTTGTACAGACGCGTGATTAAAGAATGTGGTACATTGTAATCGGTGTCGTTCCATTTTCACCCTAATAATAGATACAAGATTTTCTTTGCAAACAATCTCTAAACTTCCATATCGCTTTCATAAAAGCCCATGAATATATGCTACGGTTCAGTATATCTAGCTTTTAGCTTGTCATTCTCGCACCTGCCCTATCTAGCTCTCATCGCTCTACAAGTGCCTGGCGACTTTAATCCAGACAGGACTTTTTGAAATTTGCCAATGTTCAGTACCTATATATACATTCACATACTAAGTAAGGCATAAGAAATAGTTAAGTACCTTCGCGACCACATCGCGTTCAATAACGTCTGAATCAGTGGCAGATACAAATGATTCTACGCCTGCGATTAATGAGAGCGTACACTCGCCGACATAATTAGTTCGGGCAAACGCAGGGTTGCCATTCTTAAATCATGACACTCGGTAGCAAACACTAGTTCTACTGAATATCACTTGAATTTATTTCCTAATTAAAAAACCATTAGGCCCTCAACCTACATTTCCCACGTTGATAAAAAGGATTGTCGCATAATCGTGCCACCTTTTACTAAGTATACGAAGTTAACATTATTAAAACCTTGTACATAGAGAATAAAAATTTTGTAGCAGTAATTAAATAAAAACGTGAACACATTATCAAATTTGTTACTGCCATAAATTGTCCGTATTTACCACGTTGATGATCTCAAGAAAAGCTACGATAAACGTGACGCTTTCCAAACAGAAAAGTAGTAGGACTCCGGAGAAAAACGGGAAATCGACAGCCCTAAGAATAGGCAGAGCATCTGTGATTGTCGTCTAGTGATCTAGGGATGTGCGTTTCACCAGGCTCGTGCCAAACGTGAATTTCCAGCACCCATGTCATCCATCCACGACAGTTATTGGATAAACTCAATTTACCGAGCCCCGGCGAGGTTGATTAGGTAGTTATGACTGATATTGGTTTACCTGCTCTCCCTGTATTGGTTAACTTCGAGGCCCGAGGGATGACTCAATGAATAGAGAGCGATTTATTGACCATAATCATTGGATGTACCCCCGATAAGGAGCTATGACACACTACAAGTACAAATGCAAAAATCTTTCTGGCGCTTTTGTGTAGTTCACGTAAGTGATATGTAATTTATGTGGTTTTTTTTCGTGAACCTACCTATCTCATACGCTTATCGGGGTCATTTGGGATGAATACAGATGAACCAAGAACTATTTAAGGTCATTCCTCATACATATTACTACAAATTTAACCATAGCCACTGAATGTTGGAAACAATTTATTTAGTTTTAAAGAATAAAACGCCATACTTACAGCTACGCGCCCCACGATGGATAAAACATCGAAATGAAACGATAATTTCCATAGATAGGTCGTACCTGACTTATTACAAATATTTTATGTCAGAACGTTAGATAAATAGATAAACTCGGCTTTATTCTTGCTTTCTTTTAACGTTTCTTTGTGATAATAATAATAATTCAGCCTGTAACTGTCCCACTGCTGGGCAAAGGCCTCCCCTCACAATCGTGAGGAGGGTTAAGCCATATTCCACCACGGGGGCCTAGTCCGGGTTGGTGGATAACATGCCTCCGAGTTAAAAGTTAAAACCATTGGTTAATCAACAGCTATCTTTGATCTACTTACATTTTATAAGTTTACTGTGGTTTAGGGAACTTTCAAATTTTAATTTGGACCCTTTAATTGTCACCATTATGTTAGACTAGCGTTGTGAATAGCATTCGACTACCAAGCTACTATACTAAAGAATAATTATTACTATAGAATACTTACGTGCACTATTAACGTCTTGAAATAACAACTATTTAGGTACTTATATATAAAAAGTTATACAATATACTTAATAATACATTGAGTGGTCTTTTAAATCGGCCTAGACTGGGGCAAACCCCTCAAGGAGACCTGAAAACAATCCATTACTTATGATGAAATATAACCTATTATATTTTTTGTTAGGAATCTAGAAAATTGAGATTTAGTATTGTCCATTGCCCATATAGATATACATTTTAGTCGTGAAAAAGATTTAGCTAAATTGTGATAAAGGTACCGGTGCGAATATAATAACCCTAGTTTGTACCCTAGGGTTGTAAATGGCCTTAATACAACCGTTTTAATTTAAGACCGATAGAAACAAATAGCTATGAAGAGCTTTTTTTTAATTATGTCGTTAGCGTATACCATCAACAATACAATACAATAATTCTTTATTGACACCTTAATAAATTTAAATTACAGGAATTTATGTAAAATATGTTGTAAAATGGGCGGCCTTATCGCTCACAGCAATTTCTTACAGGCAACCTTTGGATGGCAAGAAACTCAATTATATAAATATGCGGTTTGTGGTGCAGAGAGATAATGACAATTATATATACCTAAACATGTTACACATTGTAAACTTACATATTTATAAACTTACATCATATATACAAATTACACAGTATGATAATAATACACTAATACATAAAGTAATTATTCTATATCATTACAATAAATAAACCTACGTAACTATATATACCTTATATAGAAATAAATAAATACTATAAGTTATATATTATCCAACTATATATCCATCATTTGCTGTTAGCCTACATCAACCAGCTGTAAAGCTCCATGCAACTATCCGGACTAAGATCTCATCGTACAATCGTTTTTAGTAACAAACAGTGCAAATACTCACATGACAATAAACTTATAAAAGACTTAGAAGAATAACACTGATAATGCGTTATTATTCTAAGATAATAGAAATAATAGAATAGAAAATACTTTATTGTACACTTGTTACAACAATACATAAGAAGGAGCTTTAGCTAAATCTATAGTACTATGGGCGGACTTATGGCTAAAGGCGATCTCTTCCAGTCAACCTTTGGATGGAGAAAAATAATGGAGAATCAGAGGCTTATTCTAAGGTCAGAGATATTATGTATTGTATTCAATCGCTTTCAAACCTGTGTTAAAATACCGGTTAGGTACGTTGTGCTCGTACAAAGAGGCTTCCGTCGATTGGGACCGCTAGTTATAGAGACCGCGGTCCCATTCGCTGGATTGATTTACATTGACAAAGATTTCATTTGACAAATGTCAAATATTGGTTCTAATACTGGATAGAGTAAAAACGTCGCTAACCTTTTTTTATGACTAGCCTCGTACTCTTATTGTGTACCAGTATATTATGATCTCATTATTTAGCTGTGGCCAAAACATTTGTAACATTACGAATAGCCTACGCCACCAAGTAGGTTAAGCGCTCAAGCTCAAAGTCCCTAATATGTAAGCCCTTTATGCCTTTAGCTCATAATATATTATTATTATACTTCTTTAGGCTCAATTTGTAGGCATTAGAAGTCTTAAAATGCGTAAAAGCGTAAGCGTGGTGGGTCTTTTACAACTTATCTTAATTCTAAACCGTAGAAACAAAGAGGTTTTACACCCGCTTTGTAAGCACCGTTTTACTCCCCCAGTTAATTATATTTGGCAAATCTTGGCGCTCAGTTAGTGTTGTGTAAAGAGACGTCATTTGCATAAAAATACCAAAAACTTCGCAGCCTTTCAGCGGCCAGTAACGAGGTATTTTCAGGCTGGCGAGTCTGAATACGAGAGAATTTGGAGAAAATTCAAATGTAGATCTGAACGACTTCTTTGGGTAGAATTTTAATTTTCCTGAATGTGATTACAGTAGGTGGATTAAGGATAACGTGTGCTGAAAACGTTCGTGTTTGCTCAAATGTGTGTATTGAGAGGTGTGCGCTGAAAAGAAATCTTGTACAATACAGTTGTGGATTTTTTTTCAGGCGTTTTGAATTTTTTTAGGACATAGGTAAACGTCGTTTTGGCTTTATTTACCTACCTACATTATTCACGTTATACCGAAAATAAATCGTCCTTTGATTCTAAAAACGTTCAGATCATGTGTATGTAAAATTATATGTCTGTAAACGATACCCACGATACAGGAGAAATCGTAGAGTGGAGTTACGTTTAAAAAAAAAAGAAAAGAAAGAGTAGGTACCTAACTAGTCGGATTTTTCTCTACTTACAATAAATGGTTTGAATTTTTACTTTTTTTCACCATGGCAGCACAGCTAGCCATAGCTAGATAGCATAGCTACCTTGCACGGCGATTTCACAAAAACCCATCAAAAGCACAATAGGTATACTTGAAAAAACATGATAAAAAATCTCGATATTTTTTTTTAAACAATAGACCTTTTTTCCATACGACTTATTCCAATCTCTTTTACGCTAATTAGGTTTAAAATAAAAAATGATCGCAATGAGAATAACAAATATTATAAGTACATAATTATATCCAACGTTTCTTTCAAACCCCATCTACGGGCAGTGAAGGGGCAAAGAAAACAACAGGCGTTAAAGCCATTCAGCCGGAAATACGATAACAGACAGGCAATAACAGTCCGACATCACAATTTCTTGTACTTAGTACCTATGTCGTAATCGGGTCCTCCTAAGAAAGTTTAATTAAGTTACTTGTAACTTACTACCTACCGGTAAAGTCATGAAAATTGACATGAGTCAAAATTCATGGTCGGCGATGGGAAAGTATACTAGTACCCAACTTATAAGGCGCGTCGTGAATCTTCGTTCGCGCAGAAAAGAAAGTATGGTCCGAAGATTAACGAAAGAATGCTTAAAACTTACAATCAACCTAAGATCACTATTATAAGGTTCATAATACACTGCAGCTGTTAGTTCCATCTCACTCTAAGCTCGCTAAGATAGCGGCGGTCCAATAGCGGTCAATAGCATTTCCCGCGCTTTGAAAATTCATCTTCTGCGCAGGTACATCGGTAAGCCATATCAGTTGGGTAAACTTGGGTACTACTATACCAATGTTTCCTCTAAAACACAGATTAGAAACGTGCCACTTCCGATGGATGAGGTTTAAACAATTGAATATATTTAAAAACAGTGTGACCTATAAATGTGATTATTTGGAAGGTATGACCGACCGGGACTCGTTGTACTTACACGTTTTCAAACCTGTGATAAATCGGGCTTGTGATCGAGTGTATCTAATACTTATGTAATATGTAGGTAGAGCCTAAGTATACTAGGACGACCCAATTTCAAAGTATTGCTTTGCTTATCCAAGTTTAGACAACTAGACCGGGAGCGGGATCATATAATATTAGGTCCGTAAAATAACGTTTGCATAATAATAATTCAAAGGTTCAAACAGATACCATTGTTTTTGTTTTCGAGAGGAAAATCTTCAAAAGGTAACCCGGCTGCATGTGGGGTGCAGCCGGGTTATGTGGCATTTTAAACCTCACTAAAACCCATTAACGCTTAATGAACCTCTTCAAAACGTTGTATAGATTGGTTAGTGAGAATTGGTAAGTACCAAGCTATAGGTAGGTGTAAGTAGTACCCAACTGATATGGCTTACCGATGTACCTGCGCAGAAGATGAATTTTCAAAGCGTGGGAAATGCTATTGACCGCTATTGGTCGGCAGCCGCCCGCCATCTTAGCGATCGCCGCGTGGCATGAGTGAGATGGAACTAACAGCTGCAGTGTATTATGAACCTTATAATAGTGATCTTAGGTTGATTGTAAGTTTTAAGCATTCTTTCGTTAATCTTCGGACCATACTTTCTTTTCTGCGCGAACGAAGATTCACGACGCGCCATATAAGTTGGGTAGGTACTAGTATACGTATCTACTTTTTACATTTTGACCAAACAGCGTCTATTTATCTTGGCCTCAGAGCAGCTACAAATATCAAATATCGGCTGCCGCAGCCCCCCACTAGTCTGTTCCAACAAAACTGGTTCACCTCAGCCCGAATGGGGCAATTTAGTGCAATCTTCGCCGCTATTTGGCTATTTGCCGCCATTTTCGTGGTTCCGATGCAACCGGAACCGTGGGCAAAGCCAATTAGGAAGACAAATTGATCTATGGAGTTCCAAGCCGATTAGGAATTTATAGAGGGGAAAGAGTATTTCACTGGCGCTGTCGTTTACGAGTATAGACTGAAACAAAACAGTCGTACTACCTACGTAGGTATATACCGTAAAAACTGCCCTCAAGTCATAATACCTACATTTTATGGTGGACTAAATTTCTACCTGCCGTGTTTGGGCACTGAGTAGGTAGGTATACTTACAAGGCACGCCAAAAGTAAGTCTTATAAAAGTTTTTGTTGAGGTTGTAATCACTTACGGCCGAAATTAATAATCAATCCTAATCCAAATTTTGCTGTCTGGTATTGATATCACAATCCATTTTAGGGTCAAACGTGTCAATAACCGAGCCGTGGATTGGTTTATGAAGGCACGCAGGTTGGAGATCGATCGAACGATAAGCAGCAATCCAAGAACGATTTTAATCTTGGATAGACGAAACAATATTAATTTCGGACGTTAGTATTTGCAGCTCCGAGCTAAGTATGAAATAGGTAAGTACATATGACCTAAGAGTATCTATGTACGAAGCAGTCAGAAGTCAGCACTTTTTCTTTGGTAAATCAACTTTTTTTTTGCAAGCAAGACTTGATGAATTCCGAGCGTGTGTGACCGATCGACCCAAATAAATTGAACGTACCCGGAAGATATAAACCCAGTCGTAAGTATCTCCATAACATCCACGCTTTTATTATATTCTGTTCGTTACGCATATATATAATACGCGTAAAACTTGTAGTATATAAAATATTGACAGATAGTAACTATAAAATCAGAGGATTTGGAAATATTTTTTATTAGGATTTTATCCGAAACAGCGAAGCAAAATCAACCCTTACACTTTGTAGATACACATAGTACCTACCTACCTTACATGTTATTACATTACCTACTCCTGTATTCATTTATCTATCTATATATATATAAAAGCAAGAACTGACTGACTGATCGATCAACGCACAGCTGAAACCGCTGGGCCTAGAACCATGAAATTTTTCACAAATATTCCTTAAGTGACGAAGGCGTGGAATAAGAAAGGATTCTTGAAAACTCAACCCTTAAGGGGGTGAAAAGGGGTTGTAAAGTTTGTGTGTAACAATTTGTTTTCTTTGGCTGATCAGCTTCAAATTTGACATTTATAATATTTAGAAGATGTAATTAAACAAGTGTTTCATCGTGGTTCAATATCCAACGCCTAAAATTTAGGTAGGAAATGGTAGTTTTTTTGTATAAAATGGTAATCTTTATAGAATACTAGCTGCGCCCTGCGGTTTTACCCGCGTTTGGATAATATACGATATATCTTTATGAATTGTAGCCTATGTGTTATTCTGATGTATAAGCTATATTATTGTAAAGTTTCATTAAAATCCATTCAGTACTTTTTACGTGAAAGAGTAGGTAACAAACATCCATCCATCCATCCAAACTTACAAACTTTCGCGTTTATAATATTAGTAGGATAGGATGGTAGATGTCGTATGTTGGATGACGGATATCGGATGTTGATGTCGAACATGGTCTATTTATAGTTATTTGGAATTTTGGTAAAAAACATAGTCCACGCGGACGAAGTCGGGGGCAACAGCTAGTCAATAATAAATGAAGCCGTCTGGAAACCACGTAGGTATATTTTGATGATGCACCAGTGGTCCCTGGTATGGCTGGAGGAGAAGCTTTGCTATTCGGAGCCGTACAAAATCTAACAAAGCAACGGTCATAAAAATTGGTCCAGCCGTTTAAGTTTTGTAAATAATGTAACTAACACGACGTTATTTTTTTTATATTTCAAATAAAGGTGGTTGTCCGTGAGCATCAAATAGATAGATTTCAAAATTATCATGGTAGATATACCTACCTACTTTACTAGTCAACTTCCCGCTTCGAATTTTGCCCGGTCTCTAAACCCTTACATAACTTTGACCAACGGATAATAAATGTAATTTGTTTAGCGCCAGATAGACCACGATCGCTTGGTCAAAGTTAACTAGGGCTTCAGAAACCGAACATTAGTCAATGACATTATTCCTATATGGTGGCAATGAGGGTAAACGCGACTTCAAATTACGTCAAATTTCCCCTGGGCTCGGGACGAAATTGCTTCATTAGGTCATTAGAATTGCAGGGTATTTATAACGGAGGTTCACAGCTGCTACGTATTAATCAGGCGGGGTACCTAATTAACTCTTAGCTTTTATTCTGTTCTTATATCCGTTGTCGCCTTAGCCGTCGTCTAAGGCATCGTTTTAATTTAAATTTTTATTGAATATTTCTATGTAAAATGACAATTTAAGTGTCGATTAACGCGATTTCTAGGTTTGATACGGCCGTTAGTGGATAATTTAGTTACAAAAGTATCTCTTCTATGAGTGGTTCGTCTATTTTGCGGTAGGACCTTAGATAATAATATAAACTATCCAAGTTATACTTACTATACTTAATAATACCTAATTTCTCTTCGTTTTGGTATAAATCGTAGTGGTTGCAGGAGTTAAAATTACTGATTATAATTATTATACTTTACGACATTCATTTGCATTTTATTCCGTGCATACTTTATAATCAGATAGGTAGGTAGATATTTTGAACTGTACCGCTTGTGTGAGTTTTTACGCGTTCGACATAGTACGCATGTTATTGGTTGGCGTGGCTCATTGCCCGCCTGAAAAATAACTAAAGTGATATGTAAAGTATAATCACTTTGATTATGTTATGTATTTTACACCCTACATGTAGGTAGGTATGTAGGTATGGTTGGGATATGCGCTGGTGGTTTTAAAATGACACACAAAATGTATACATGCAGGATAATTTATTACACTGTACATTATATTATTATAAGTTATTGTTGTTTATAAAATATATATTTGTTCCAAAATATACTGTTCACTCTCTAGTAGGTACAATACATAATTATTAAGAGTGTAAAAATGACTCGTAACGTATGAAATTCGTAACAAATTACTAACTATAGAAACCGCTTATATACAGAATGAGTTTCAAGACAAGTTTCAAGACAAGACACCACGTCTTGGAAGTGAGAAATAGAGAAAAGTTAACTCAAACAAAATGTATAAACCCTTTACTATCAATATTGCATAATTAATATGATGATTTTGAAATAAATATTATTTTAGTAAACCAATCAATTGCGTATCTTTATTGCAATCGATTGCAATCAAGACTGATTGTAATAGACCATTGATAATACGTATTTACTGTGAATGTTACCATCAGAAGATAAAAATTTATTGCAACAGTGCTTACGTAATCGTGTTACATACAATTATCCCATTTTGTAACTATCTGATTTGGTCACCTAAATCCTTCCTAGAAACTCATCTGTAGGCTAGTTTTTGCTACATGTTAACGCGTAGGTCGTAAGAATAATGTACGATTAATAAACGCGCCGCTAAGGGTTCTGTACATTGCTACATACAAACTAGATTACGCGTTAATTAGTAGCAAAAACTATGTTCACTGTATACTAATATAGTGTAAGAGCTTTGTGCTAAATCTCATATAGGCCAACATGATGCATATTCATTCATTATTATTATTTAATATATTTGTATATAGTTCATGATTATAACGAAGTGCGCCAAATGTTTATCAAAAAGTTATTTGTAAGATAAATTCTCACAATCTTGTTACACTCATTAGTGTTTATGAATATTGTTGTTATTCTCATTGCGGTAAAGGGTATATTTTACTAGAATTTGTGATAAAAATATTGACACCATGAGTAGACTCCAGACTCGCATAATGATTTATATCGCATTATTATTATCGCATAATAAGGTCCAGGTTTCAATTCTGCTCAGTCGCTGCCTATACTTTTGCATTATTTCATTTGTGCACTATAAATGCAACTAGAAACTTAATTAACTTTACCTGTCTTTATGTCGAGCCCGTTAGCCGGAGGGAAATTTATCCAGTTCCATTCTTTTGTTAAACACACTTTCTATATGACTCGTGCTAACTAACTACCTAGGTACTTTGTCAAGCCTTACTACACGTCTTACCACAAAATATTTAAACAGATTAGTCTAAATATTTTTTCCACAAATCGACGTCTAACCCTCGCTTTTTCTAGCTCAATAACAAGTGAAATAATTAGGAACGCCAGGATTGAGTAAGACAACGCGAGTGATAGACGTCGATTTTGTGGAACAAAATTTTAGAAACATTTTTTTAACTATGGTTTAAACTTTTGTGGTCAGACGGTACACGTTCAATCTTTATGTGTAGCCAGCAGTCAAACGTGTGGAGAACCCTATATTGAATATAAAATATCTAACAGTATAAATGTTGTCCATTCGTTTGTTATTGCTATAAAGATCCGAAATAGGAGCATCATGTCTGCTCTGGCACCTTAGACCTTAGGCTGACTGGATTGACGTCAGATTGAACGTGAGGTAGGTCTGCGTAATAGATTGCGTCGTGCGGTGCGAGGAATTCCATCGCAGCCTTCGATCATTTTGTGAACGCGCTAGAATTTTTAATCTACTGCAGGTGGATTTCTAGTGCGGAATTAATAATTTTGTATTTCATCAAACAACGAGTCATACATTACATAGTACGCACGTATTGTTCTATAACTTGTATAAAACGCTACGAAAGATATGCTTGACTTTGCGAGTCTGAATTTTAGTATTTTCTATAAATATTATGTTACTGTTTTTGTATACCTACATGGCTGAATATTATGGACAAAGATATATTATAAAGGCGTTTTATCTATTATTGATTTGTGTCAACTTTTTTTTTGCTTATAATAAAAACTGATAGGTACAATTATTATTATAATACATGGCGATTCTAAAGCATAGGTATAGATGAGCAAGGTTAGATCGAATATTACAATATATAATTTAGCACAAGTTACAAGAGCTAGTTTTCAAGTCAATTATACTACGTTTTACTACTTTTTGGTGTCGATACAATTAGTAAGTCAGGTTTGATCAATCAAATTCATACATTTCTGTACAAAATAATTACGAAGTACGTCCAATTAGGTTACGTTTGAGCAAAGTTGTCGAGTAGATGAACAAATCGATCATATATATACCTACGAAATATTTATTATAAGGATGTAAACTTACGATATTAAATTTCAACTGAATTTTGAGTAGTCTGAACTGACAAGAGAAATAAATTTCAACTGAATTTTGAAGTGAGATGAGTTACAAAATTTGTTCAGAACAAAAAACTTCCAACCAAAAATTCTTCAAAAGCCGTTTCAAACAGACATGAGTGTTCTAAATACAACTTGTTCCAATCAAAAATTTTTCTAGACAAAAGTTGTTCTATTCTGACCTTGAATTAAGTGAAATTTAATATCGAAGCAATCACACCTTATACTATCGGCAACACTGTATGCATCACGCGATGGCACTACTAAATGCAAAATTTATCACGAAAAAAAAAAATAGAAGAACTGCACCCAATCGAACCTTCCAGAAAATAAATCTAACATAACACTAAGAACCAATGTACATACTAAAATAAAATTACGAGGTATGTACAGTATAGCCTCAAAAGACCAATATATTTTACAAGTACATAAAATAAATAGAAGTTTCTATTTTAATATAGTAAAATAAATCTATAACGATAGCGGGGACCTTCGAATAAATAAAGTAGACCTTAAGAAACCTAATCTATATGAGTACTTATTATGTACGCTGATTATGCGTGATTCACTTAGACACGAAAAAAAAATCAGATCATTTCCCAAATACAGTCATAAACGGTTGTAGATAAGAAATTGACATAATTTTTAACACCTGGTTAGACAGCAAATAATGCTATTATCATACGTTTTATTCACACATCTTTCTTTAGAGAGAGATGGTGGCCGAACGGTTGCTTGTGCGCTTTACAATCAAGAGTTACCAGGATCGATCCTCGGCTGCAGCAATGGCTTTTCATAAGTTATGTGCGGGTTTTACATCGCTCCGTGCTTCGAGTGGCACGCTTACAGCCGAAATTAATAATCAATCCTAATCCAAATTTTGATCTATCTATCTAGCTAGCTACCTAGATATAGCTATCTAGGATTGATATCACAATCTATTTTAGGGTCAAACGTGCCAATACCCGATCCGTGGATTGGTTTATAAAGGCACGCAGGTTGGAGATCGATCGAACGATAGGCAGCAATCCAAGATCGATTTTAATCTTGGATAGAAGATACAATATTAATTTCGGGCGTAAGCCGTCGATCCCGGTTGTTACAGATCGATAGCAGTCGTTAAGTCACGTCAGAAGCCTTAGGCAGTTTGATAAACTCTGCCACTAGAGGATAGCCCAAGCTCATACGACAAACAAACATCAAACAAACCACGACAAGGCATATCAAGTAACTCATGGCTAACGAAGTTAGTTTCGCATTTGCTTTAGATTCCCTTAATCAGTAGGGTCTAGGTATTTATTTTTGAAACTGTATGCTGGTCTTAAAAAACAATGAAAATATCATGCCAAGCTCTTACTCACAACATAATCAAATAACTAGCTTTAACGCTACATTACAATTCGTAAAAAATAAAAATAAAATGTTGTACTTATAAAAAAGTCCGAAGAGTTTGAGATTACACGCCTTTGCTTTAAGTTGTGCCAAGGGACGGAGTTCATCGTAAAAGCGGGGGTCGTTTGAGAGACCGTGCATAGACTTCATCACTGGTGGTAGCTCCTAACAACTTTAGAAAAATAAACCATGATATGACGCACAATTCCAAAAAAGGAATGCATCCATTTGTTTAAATGACTTCGATTTCGTGACTGGAGTAACATTCACTGACTGTGTATGACCAAACAGGGGGGCAAGACTGCTAATGTAAGATCGCTTCAATCGAATCTCAATGGAGTGGCTTCGGAATAGTTTGTGACATTTGGAAGTCTGTTAGTGTATTTATTTTTTATCAGTCCGCTAGACTAGAATAACATTTGGAATCAATGTCACAGTGAAATGTCACAAGCTATTCCGATTCCACTCCATTGAGATTGAAGCGTACTTATATTAGCAGACTTGACCCCCTGGAAAATCACCATCGTCTGCGATGCGAATGGCCAGTCAAATAACATAATATGAACAAAGCTAAGAACAAATCTAGCAATGTTTTTGTGCTACTTCAGTACGGTATACTAGCTCTCAACTCTCAACCAACCCCCTAGTGAAAAACACTGCATGACAAACAGTATCAACGACATCCAACAATATATATTGAGCCTTAAGACCTTGTGACAAATCACATATTCGAACGAGGAGTTTACGCAGAACTGGAATAAAAAACGACAAATTTCGTTGCTGTTTACAGCCAAATACTTTTATACAAATTTCATCACAGCTATCAATTTTATGTACATTTTTACTCCCACGGGAGATTTATTATAAAAACCTTCCCAATAAGAAGGTACATTGGATTCCATCGTGGCACCCTATAAGAGCATATTTGTGACTACCTCTAATTGATAACGTATAATTTTAACGATCAGCTGAAAGTACACTTCGACACAATTCCTGGCGAATTTTCGTTTCGGTACACACAAAGCCAATCGACACATGTCATTAGAAGCATCAGCAAATATTTCCATCACAAAGCGTTGTCTTTTTCTTTCGGCGCTAATATAAAAAAAAATACATTAATCGTACAATCGAATCGGACACTAAAACTTAAGACGTCATTCCGTCGCAATATCCCTTATGTCTTCCTACCGTCGAGCCATTTTACATTGTACAACACCGCACTCTAAATTGGACCATAACATTTTACAAACTCGACAGCACAAATCCGCAATTCCATTCACCCACAACTTGGCACTACATTAATGACCAATTCTATACGAACCCACCAACAGTTGATTCCAATAAATAGTCTGTTATTCCAATAAATATGTAACCGATTGCATATTCTATTTGTTGTAGCTAATCTAACACTGAGTGAAAATCACTACAAGCTACCGGGTAATATTTACTTGCAGTAATTATGTACAAAGTTACAAACGTCACATTTAACGTGCGGTAATCATAAATATGTATATACTGATATTAAAAAAGGTACAAGTGCTGATTATTTCACCAAATAATAGCTATACAATTTGGTAAATCAATAAATATCACAGTGAACAACAGTAGGGGAGATTCTAGAAGATTATTTTTACGCTGTATAGCGCGACGGGCGAGATTCGTATAGTGATCTAAATTAAGTGTGCTTTACATTATAGTAATTTAAATTTAGAAGATATCTTTGAAATTAATGTTATCTGAAATTAATAGCGTGCTATCTACCTCTTACTCTCAGTACAAAATTCCGAAAGCAATTTTATATCATATAATTTTAATCTAATGCAACAGAGCCGATGGCCGACACTTTTGCACAAAAGATTTACCTCTGTTTACTTATTGTCTCTTTCTTAGTCGGATCGGCAATCTTCTACAGTTCACCTACTGTTTATATTCACTGTGTACACATCCCCCCGTATCACTACATTTATAGGCCGTTTTCGAGGCCCAACTAACATCCCCTTGTCTTTTGTCATCCACTAACTAACGTAAACGAATGGAAACATTCCGCGCAACAGTTCACAACAACTTGGAAACATTCCACGCAACAATCTATTAATATTGCCAAAATTTTATCACATTTTCAACAGTTCCGCACGGTCACGATTCGTCACTGAAGCATCAGAGATTCCAGGTTGCGATTCAAGATCGTGTCTTTGACAGAATTGAACACGACTTCTATGTTCTTCGTGTCTATGGCGGTCGTGAAGTGGTGGTATAACGTGGTTTTTGGTTCCCTGCGCACGTTCGCGAACATGTTCAGTAGGTACATTTGCACGTCGCGCAGGCTGTGGGGGTCGCCCGTGAACTGAGGGTAGTACCAGCGTATGTCCGTCTCGGGGCTCGCCACCTTCTTCGCGAGCAAGTCGGACTTGTTCAGGAACAGTATGATGGAGATACCCTTGAAGTTGACGTTGTTGACGATTGTGTCGAAGATATTCAATGCCTCTTCAAGGCGATTCGTTTTCCTGAAAGTAGAGAATGGTGTATTGATTATTGAGGTTAGAGACGTGACGCTGGTGAGTTCGAATTGAAGTATGTGCTCCTTGCACTACACTAATCTGATACAATTTGATCGTCTTATTCAGTACATGTGCGTTGAACATGACAATGCCAAAGTGCAATCAGCACAAGAATACAACCTAAAACGCGCCAGATTAGTTTACCTTTATCAGTAGGGCAATTCTGGTAATTTAATATGTTCAAAATCTAGTTCCGATCAACTTATAATCTCATTAAAGTCTAAAAATGGTATTCTCGTAACTTGAAAAGTGACATTTAACGTTCGCTTGATCGAAATGATATCGTAATGTAACCGAACGCTAAAATGGTATTCTAGTAACAAAAATGAGTTGAAGTTATATGTCATAGACAATGGGTTGACTTAACTCTAGATCGTAAGTTGATTATACCGAGATGAAGTTGTAAATTTATGGAGCAGAATACCAATTCTCAGTCTAGTCATAATCCAATCACATTTCGGTCAACTTTCGTTCAACTTTTTGTGTAATTACGAGAATTGACACCCAGAATAAAGGTAAACTAATCTGGCACCTGTCTACTCCTAGATAAACTAAACCAGATATACCCATTTCAGCGCTTTTTTAATAATAGAGCTGTTATTTACATCATAGTACACGCGGTACAGGTTTATTTAAAATGTAACATAAAGTCAAAAAACGCTAGAGTGAAGAATGTTTTAAAGCCCGATAACCTATTCAACCACAAAAATCTTTATTCACACTTCACATGAGCCTTCACGAGGACACTCATGAAAGTTAACTGACTGTAACACTACATAAATGGATATCCTACCATAGGATACCTCTTTATAGCTATCGTATTATCGTATCATAGTATCGTATCGTAAATTGCGGGAACCGACGGTGAAATCCTGCATAACTCCGGTAAGATTAAATCGCGTTAAGAAATTAAGCCACCTTGTTCAAACTTTTCCAGCAGTGTACCTTCAAAAATGAAACTTTTGATAATTTATCGCCACAAGTGAGGAAATAAGGGGCGACCTTTAAACCGGAAGCGTAAATGAGTGGGAGGTTTTAGGGCGTTAGAGGTAAGATTAATGACTTGATTATGTTTATCTTTGAATTTCGGCGGAAATATGGAAGTGAGGAAATTTGGTAGCTCATAAATGGTACGATTTTTTTTCTATATTGCGTAGTGGTTGTTTTTATTACTCTAGATAAGAAGATACTATGCGTTTGAAACCGGATATTTCCCTTTTATGCGATGATTATGATTGAATCTCGGACGGGATAAGGAACTCTTGACGCGTTACAGTGCGGTAGGCTGACAGCAGCGGTATTCACTCTGGCAAAGGATATTAATTTTTGAGGAACAAGAAGTGATACACGTGTAGAATCCAAACCAAACTACCGCAACGCATGAAACTAGAACAAATAATCTTTATCTATACGAATACTAATAACAATATCATAAAGAGGAAAGATTTGATTGTTTGTTTGTTTGCATAGAATAAGCTCCGAAACTACTGAAACAATTTGAAAAAGTCTTTCACTGTTGGGAAGCTACACTATCATACATATCATATCATAACATAGGCTACTTTATATCCCGTAAAAATTACGCGTGTGAAACCGCGAGGCACTTCTAGTGTTTGATAAATCTGATTCAGAAAACTCGGTTTCGTATTATTAGGTGCATGCTGCGAGCAAACTATATAACGGCACAGAAAAAACGCTCAAAGTAATCGAATACACTATTTTTCGTCCAAACATGTACCGTCGATAAACATACGTCGAAAACGACCAAATGTTGATTTGCAATAAAACATACCAATAAAACGTATTTACACAAACACGCGTTTACTGCCTAACCTCATCCCTTGACCACAGATGAGCTAACAGTAACCTCTACCTCTTATACAACATGTAAAGATTTTGTTATAATTAGCAATTTTAGTGCTTTTTGAAAGTTTACGATGCACTAAACATTCCCATAGCCATCTAATAAAAGCGAAACGTGTGATTATAAGATTACATTTCCTGTTTAATGATTTTCGATTTTATTATAAGGAATACTTGGCAAATACTAATTATTATTTACTCTACGGGTTTAGTTTCTCTCTTTTGACGTTTCTCTTTAGACTAATTTATCGTGGCGAAAAGTATCCTGTTTCCTTCCCAAGGGATCAAACTATATCCAATACCATTATGTTAGTTCCGATCCATTCTTCCGTATAGTAGTGAGTTAGAACAGCAATCAGACAAGTTACTTTCACTATTATAATATATCTTGTAGGAAGAAGGTTCGCTTTTTGTAATTAACAGATAAGAGGTTTAATTTATTCTATTGAGTGGAGAATTTCATGATTGCGAATAGTCTACAATTTAGTATGCATGGCGGCAATTCATTAGAAATTCAAGCCTTCAAATATACGAGTTAATACATTTACATACTGTGCGTAAAATTATAATCTTACATAGCTATGGTAATTTTCCTTTTCTAGCGCTATTAATCTATTGTTTATAATTACCACTGAGAAGTTCTGTTGTCTATTTACAGTCAGCTCAACAAGCCTGTAATACCATAAAGTAAATCGAAGGACCAAAAACATTTTTCGGACCCATTTCGTCAAAGGGAAAGCTATTACGCCCATTTTCACTAAACTTAATTCTAACATATACATTTCCCTAAGCCGGATTTGTAAGAAATATATCTTTAGCCTGCCAATTTAAGTTTATTTTAGGGTGACTTCCCAATTTCGTGTATAATCAACCCGGTAAGAATAAAGTTCAACAATTCCTCACATAAAAGTCGCGAGTGCAAGCACCTACGTATAGGAAATTTCTCCCGTGTCTCATTTGCCGTAAAAGCCCACGACCGGACGGCATGCCTGCGAATCTGGCTCTAAGGGTGGTGTCCATCTGCAGTGCGGCCGCATGCGAACGCATTCCACAATGCGGCCGCCCTTTAATCTATCTCGCTCTAGCAAACCACATTTCTGAACGAGAGAAAGGGATGACGCTACGGAAAATGCGAGTCCGTACGAGTTGACAGGGTCCAACACTAATTGGACGCACTGGCTGCATTAATTAGACGAGCATAATCATTTCTATGGGCAGGTAAAATAATCAGCTAAACTATGAGCCGAGTAGTCTGGTAAGACTAAAAGGTACTATTTATACAACTGATAAGGCGAGCAGCCCATTCCACTGATGGTTATCGCGACGCTTGCTTATATTCTTATTGCAGTTCCACCCAGAACATACCCTTTCGTTGCACTATGCAAGACATTTGGTTAGTAATGTATGTACAATGCTGCTTGCTGGCTGCATTTGTAGCCAAAAACTGTTTCCCCAATCAGACTCTTGCAAAAGAGATCGACCACTACGACAGTTTCTATTTCGTTCCTATACAGGTCATAAACAAAACCAATTCGTGACTGTTACACGTGCGGAACTCTGGGTACGCGAGTCCAAACTCCGAACACACATTTGACCAGACATCATTATGTCGGATGCTTTTCAATGTAGTCCAGTGAAAGACGTAGGCGCCTAGACATTGCCCAGTTAGCTATTTTAATATCCGGGAGTACAGGCGCCGGCGACTTTCTTATTCGCGTGACGTGCGCCTGCACATAGCCGTGGCGGTCATTACTCATTACATAATGTGCAGTCACTTCCTAATAACGCAACTGCGCAGCGATCGTCTCATTATCTCACTTTTAAAGGCCGGACCTAACTATCTATGCTTTATTCTAGAGGATTACACAGTTCGTATTATATAATTTTACTCACAGATGAAAAAACAACAGTGATAGTTTACGCCTGTTTGCATTTGGTGAAAGATTTCAGATACTGATCGGATTTTGATGACACCGTCACTGAAATATTCCTGAGGTACTGGGGGTCGAGTCTACTAATTTAAGAACGCTTCAATCGAATCTCAATGTAGTAGATTCGGAATAGTTTGTGACATTGATTCCAAATGTTCTCATCTAACTAGCAGACTGATCAATAAAAAACTATCAGACTTCCAAATGTCACAAATTAGTCCATTGAGATTCGATTGAAGCGTTCTTAAATTAGCAGACTTAACCCCGGTGTATTGTTACTACTGCATTTAATCTTGGTTAAAAGTTCAACTGTTCTTATTGAGCTCGCTTTTATGGCGTTCTAGTTTATAATACAAGCGGGCGAATCCACGGGTTTGCAAATCTTGCAATGCTTATCAATGGCGTAATTTTTATTGGCACGTTGCACAACAAATGCCATTAGCGTTGTGAAGATTAATCGACTAGTCTTCCTAATCGTCAACAAAAAGCGGCGGCGACCGAGCGCTAATCTGTGCGCTTTGCAACCCAATGAAACCGGGTTCGAAACCTCCCCCTGATTAATGACTTTATTTCATAATATTATGTTACGTGTGGGATTCCATCGCTCTGTATTTTGGAGGGCACGCAAAATCGTCCGTCCCGGTTGTTTCGATTGACAACACTCACGTCTGACACCCCTGGGGACCTGACACACTCTGACATCAGAGCCCGGCCCAACTCCATTCGACAAACAACAACAACCTTCAAATAACTCGGCAATTATTTATCTGCACGCGACGAACCGGTTCCGTGTGCCAAATCCAGATAGAAGGGAATTTAATTAACAAAGATCCCTAAGGGCCCGACCCACCCTCGTTCTTTCAAACGTCGAATACCAAAAACTAAAAAGGTTAGAACGTAGAGAATTCGGTGTTCCTCAATGAAATAAGTTAAAAATCAGTGGAACTCACCTGTCTTCGGACAACACCTGGTCGAATTCCGAAGACGAGACCAGAAACAGTATAGAGGTGACAGAGTCGAAGCACTGCGTCCACTTCTGCCGCTGCGTCCGCTGCCCGCCCACGTCCACGAACACGAAGGGTACATTGTTGATGTTGATGGTGCACTCGGAGATGCCCTTGGTGGCCTTCCGGCAGTGCAAGATGTCCTGGTGCGAGGGGACGTAGTCGGGCCGGGCGATCCGTTCGAGCTCGTCGAAGAAGTAGCTCACGGAGTCGCTCTGGAAAGTGATGAGCGGGGAGTTAGTTACAGAGCAGATAGGTGATGAGTGTAATGTTAGTTCCTGAACTTTGGAAAGTGATAATTTGGAAGTTAGTTTCGGAATAGAAATAATCACATTGGAAAGTGATGAGTAAAAAGGAGGAATGAGGAGTTTCGGAACAGCTTGTGATATCAGTCGAATTTGGCGTATGAAGCTAGATATCGACTGTTCGACGAAAAAGTAACAGACAAAGCCGCTTTTGAAACTGATGAGTGAAGAGTTTGTTCCGTAACAAGAGTGATTTTGGAAATGAAGGATTAAGGTTCAGGACTTGTTAATAGTCTCTTATTAAATCTCTTATTAAAATAACTTGTTAATAGTCTCCTGTAAAAATACTTTCCGTAACGTTTAGGGTAGCGTGTTTGTCAATGGCTATACCTAGCATGGGAAACACTTTTGACCCATGGGAGAGCTTGACCCTTTTTAATTAAAATAAATGTTTTACTTAATAAGCGTGAAAACGACGTGACAATTTCGTCGTCAAATTTGTTAGCTAAGACTCTAAGAGTTAAATTACAGAATATAGGGTCACGGTCGCATTAGAACAGCGAGAAAATGAAGACGCCATTCACGGAAGTGACAATTCCATTTGCATATGTCTTGAAAGCAGTGTGTAATAGTGAAACAGAATACTGAAGAATAAACTGAAAATACAGCGCGAAAAGTAAGAGTTTCCATCATCGTGAATATAATGTTAGTAGAGATTTTTTTTTCGTATCAACTAGTGGCTTGTTTCCAAAGTAGTTTCCGGATCTGCTACAACTATTCTTTGATAGCGCCGTTGTTAAACTACTTCAAGATTTCATAAAGGAAACAATTGATTCTGACTCGAAGATCTTTCAAAGACAATCATAGCAGAAGCACTAGTCGCGTGACACACACAATCACGTGTTTTATTTGAACGTACGCACTACATCGATCGGGTGTTGTAAGACTATGGAACTTGTTAGTTCCTGGTTTCTTTGATAAACGATTTAAGACGTCGAGGGTGCGTGCGCCAGGTCATCTCTGCATTTGTTACCTTTCCGTCTTACCACAAAATTTCAGAAATTTCTGATATGTAGTTCGACAAAATCGACGTCTGTCACTCGGGTTTTCTTACTCAATCCTGGCAATCCTAATTATTTTACTTGTGAATTTGTTATTGAGATAAAAAGCGAGGGTTAGACGATTTGTTGAGAAAATATTCAGACTCATCTGTTGAACTCTTGCTTAAATCTTTTGTGGTAAGTCTGTTTGAGTTTTATATACATAATATACACAAGTTATAATAGAGAATCTATATTGAGGTGCATTGCTAGGTACATAATATCGGTTAATATCTGGTTATCTAGTCTGTGGTTAATAGCCATGTACTCTCGTACACTGGTATCTTATTGTCCTTGAAGGCAACTCGAGAAATTGGCGTCTCAGGAAATAAACCGTAAATGGAGATTTGTTGGTCTAACGGTGTACCTTGTTAACGGATGGCGAGTAGTCTCGCCTCAAATATACGTTAAATAAAAACACACACAATAAAGCGACACGATTGCTGTGAAAATTGAAACAATGTGCTTGCTCCGAGTAAATAACTTCAAAATTTTACAATAAGAATCAAATTCATGCAAACATAATGATTATAATATGAGGAGCAGCCATTTCAACTATGCCGCGAATGCCGCGAATCGTCTGTTAGAAATCCATTTACAATGTATAGTAAAGTAGTAAGAACAGTATGCACGAGTAGGTAACTAAAATTACACACTATGATTACAACAATCGTCAGTGACGTAGACATGACTAATGAATTTATGGTACCTACTGGCTAGGTTATAATTTCCTAAATTACGCGATCGTGAAAAGTTACGTTAAGACGGACATGCAAAAAGGCTGTTTCGGTTGTTACCTGTTCGATACATTTCGAATATATCAAGGGCAAAATCGACACGCACCAGCCCCGAGCCATTTCGAATGCAGAAAGGTAAATCACCAGGTAAAAGTTAGAAACAAGATTTCTGTCGTAATAAATACACGACTAGCCGGAATGAGGCGTATTTTGATCCAATGACAGAATATAATCGCTTGGACGGCGGTGCTGTCGGCCCCCGGATTGTTATAGTGCAAGTTACAACGACTCGATGATTATGGAATTAAGAACTCGATATTTTTTTCTGGTTCCCAGAATTCTTTTTGAGCACGGACCGATGTTTATTATGATTATATCGGCGAGCGGAGCGAGTTAATGGATTGCAGGAAATACAAAAGTTAAACAGGCCACGTAACTACTATCGACAGATTATAATAAAATTGCGATCGGACTGCATTGGGGCAGCTTAGCCAGGATAGGATCTGGGTTCAAGGTCGTCTAAAAACTGAATGTTTTATTAGACGACATCCGTTTTCGAGTGGGGTCGAATCCCTAAAACCTTTCTATTTTCATTGAGCATTCAAAATTTAGGGATACGCTTTTATTTTATTACGCAATTAGGGGTCCCATGATTTTTGTATCAAACATCTAGAGCCCAGGTTGAATCCCAAAAAACAGTTGATTGATGCACGATTCTTTGGGACGAACTCGGCCAAATTCCACAGGCGATTGGCGACGCCCACAGACTGTGTGTTATCTTTTGTCTGCGAGGAGCATGCACCGAATTAATGAATGGAGTGCGGAGTATCATTACCAAAATGGGGGCAGTTTACTCAGCGCTTACGGGCGCCTCAGAGGCTATTGTTAAGTGTTTCAATGGTAATTAGACCCTTTACAACAGCTGCAAAGGTTTTTCACACCCGTTTGTACTATTCACGCAACAACACAAGCTAACAGACAATAGTGCCGATAGATAAAGCTTATCTAGTCGTGAAATCAATCCACTAAACGCTGATAGTACACGTTTAGAATATTGCATATATGTGAGTCACCGGTTGGGAAACATCGGCACAGGTGTTTACTAAAAGCATGACGTGTAACGTCACTTCATCTGTCAATCTTATATTGTTTGAACACTATCTGTATGCAGAACAGGTTTCGGTAAACACCAGAGTAGATAGAGTATTTTAGTAATAGTTAGACCAGTCTAGCATTACTCGAACTAATTTTGTAGTGCGCTTTCAAGAATTTCTTAGTACAACTAATTTATAGTCGGCACTATGAATTATCTACCGACATTTATCAGAGCTACATCAAACCCTGGTCAATACAAACGCGGAATTCTAAAAACCATTGATTTCGGTTCAATGTATCTATACAAATTATTTTCTGTCCCAGTAGGTATTACAGGCAAGATTCAGATACAGTTTTATAATTATTGTAACTACTTAAGACGCACTATTAGTCACGTATAGTTTATACGAGACCTACATTACCAGCAGCTCTGAATCGGTTAGATTAGTCCTAATATTTGATTACTGGCCACCGGACGCAGCTCGAGTCACGCTCATCTTAATTACGGATTAATCTAGTACAGAGGATTAAGCTCGCTATAATGGCTTAATCACACCGGGGGTCCACTCTATCTCGGAGATACTGGAACACTGAGATTTCGCAATGTGGCACCACCATGGCAGGTTATGACACAAATACGCACCGGAATGCGGGGCGTGGTAGCGAAATGATAATGGGAAATCACGACATTGCACTACACTACTCGTTTGCACTTAAGTTAGCGAAGTAGTAGGAGCTTTTAGTTATTGGCGATACGCAGTTCCGCAATGCGACGATGCTATGGTGTAGGTAGATTATAGGTGCAGGAATGTAGGCTGCGACCTTATCTTAGTATAGCTAATATCAATGATTGACAGGGAAAGCTCTAAATCCAATTCACTGCACTTACTACCCTGCGTAATCGGATGCACTATGGCATGCAAGACAGAAAGCTCCCTGAGCATAATTTTAACAAATGTATATCCCTATAATTCTAAAAGATTCCCTGAGCGGGTAGAGTGCGTCTTGCAGCCTAAGCTTATCCTGGAAGCTGGATACACACTTGAAAGGAATAACATTTGTGCGCTTCCGGGTTAGCTTCACAGTAGACACAGGTTAATAGCAGCCGTTAAGTCATGCACGGTCTGACATAACTCGATCACCACACGCCACGAACTCGAAGATCGATCAACAAAATATCGACATAGAAGAAGATGACTGCTATAGGGAGGTAAACACACTTTCAGAGTGGGCCTGAGTCAGATCAATAAGGATGTATAAGGCCGATGATAACGACATAGCTCAATAAGTATTGCTAAAAGGTACGCTGACGAGGGACGAGTTAATGCAACAGGCACCAAGCACAAATTCCTTAGAACAGCTGAGCTCAGCTCAACACCTACATACAAGGCAACTAACCAGTCATTCTGTATCTATGCAGTGCTGGCTGTACAAGTGTACACAGTAGTACTCACGAACCTGTCTACTAGTTTTTTAATCTTCTAAGATTCCAGAAAGTATTTTTTTTTATTGGGAGTTGATTACGCACGGTAGAATGGACGCATGGGCACATGTAGCCATGGCTGTTGTGGCCCCACTTTCTCTTTTACTCCGGATTGGAGTAGGAAAGTTTACGAATTATAAGAATTCACATTTATGTGCTTTACCTACATGAGTGGTTATTTACCTACAGTAAAAAGAATTGGTAATTAAGTAATGGTAAATGTTTAGTGTGTTGAGCTTAAATTGAATTTAACAGGCCTAAAACGATTATCTTACTTTCAAACCTCATGGTAACGAAACGGAAAACAATACCTAATTAAAGCTGTCCATTAACTAAAAGCATCTTACCTGGAAAGAGCACGGATTAAAAACTAGAAACAGTATACGGAACTGACCTAAGAGAATCCTAAAATGATTAAGGGGCGTATTGAGAATTATTTAAATACTTAGTCAGGTCATAAGTATTGTCACACAGTAAAAACTTTTCTTTTAGAATGCTGGCCACAAAAAAGTTTATTGAATTCGAATTTCGAATTGTTCATGAAAATAAAAATGTATACTTTTTAGAATTTTACTCATTTTTAAATATGGAGTGGACGCTTAAAGAAGACCGTGTTGCAGTTATTGCGTTGCATCGTTGCGGTTACGCGCCAATTCAAATTTTTGACATCCTGAAAAATTTTAATATAACCAAGAGATTCGTTTATCGTACCATCAAACGATACAATGAAGACTCTAGTGTAGATGACAGGTCAAGAAGTGGTCGCCCTCGGTCTGTTAGGACTCCAGCAGTGATAAAAGCTGTGAAGGCGCGAATTCAAAGAAATCCCAAACGTAAGCAGAAACTGTTGGCCCTTCAGATGGGATTAAGCAGAACCACGGTGAAAAGGGTGTTAAATGAAGACTTAGGGCTTCGGGCATATCGAAGAAAAACAGGACATCATTTGAATGCTCGTCTAATGGACCTGAGACTGAAGAGATGCCGCGCTTTGTTGAAGCGGTACGCGGGAAAAAAATATCGGGAAATTCTTTTTTCGGATGAAAAAATTTTTACCGTAGAAGAGAGCTACAACAAACAAAATGATAAGGTGTACGCACACAGTAGTGAAGAAGCGAGCAACCGTATTCCGCGTGTCCAACGAGGTCATTTTCCATCCTCGCTCATGGTATGGTTGGGAGTGTCTTATTGGGGCTTAACAGAGGTACATTTTTGTGAGAAAGGTGTAAAAACGAATGCAGTTGTGTATCAAAATACAGTCCTGACGAACCTTGTGGAACCTGTTTCTCATACCATGTTTAATAACAGGCACTGGGTATTCCAACAAGATTCGGCGCCAGCTCATAGAGCGAAGAGCACACAAGACTGGCTGGCGGCGCGTGAAATCGACTTCATCCGGCACGAAGACTGGCCCTCCTCCAGTCCAGATTTGAATCCGCTAGATTACAAGATATGGCAACACTTGGAGGAAAAGGCGTGCTCAAAGCCTCATCCCAATTTGGAGTCACTCAAGACATCCTTGATTAAGGCAGCCGCCGATATTGACATGGACCTCGTTCGTGCTGCGATAGACGACTGGCCGCGCAGATTGAAGGCCTGTATTCAAAATCACGGAGGTCATTTTGAATAAACTTTAGTGTCATAAGAATCTATGTTTTGTTAAGTTCATTTTGGTATATAAATGGTTACATAATGAATAAACTTGTTTCAATTATTTCATATAAAACATGTGACAGAATTTATGACCTGACTAGGTAGGTTACATATAGAAACAGTTACACGTAACTGATTTGCATCAAAGTATTATTAGGTAGTACATTCACAGCCAGACAGACTTCGTGAGATAGAATACCATCGAATATTATGTGACCAATTATAATAAGTAGACGTGTTTAGTTATGTTTTGTACGCGTTCAGGCTCTTTATCCCTGTTCTAGTTAAACAGGATGGTGTCCCTAGTCACAGCGACGCCCGGCATGACGCCACCGACCGACTGACTAATCAAATGAGATAACGAACGCAATTACAATTATTTTATTTATGTCCACAAGACGTCTTTGAAAGAACAGAGCTGCGGATTAAAGTATAACAAGTGTTTGTCACGATGTCTGTTCACTGTAGGTAAAACAGCGTATTGGTTGATCACCTGCTTTTGAGGCCAAAGTTATCTAGATCTCAATGGTCAAAGTCTAGTGGTTTTGTTGAGAAATGTACCTACAGGTTATAACCGCTCGGCGGCCGTCCTGCTCCGTGCGGACTAGACTCGTTGACGTCGAGATGAACATTCTTTGAAGGTCTTTGATGGCCTTTCTTTGATCCTTGTCTAATGTATAAATCTTTTTATATTTGGGACTGTTTCAGTAGATCTACAGGTAGATTAATTTTTTTTTATTGAAATCGGTAATACCATTTGGAATATATCGTAAAGTACAAGTTAGTGAATTATAATAACTCGAAAATGGGGCCATTCTGATAGAGGTAAAATTTATAAATTGCTTTGCTGAATTTACAGAACAGCCTGTATTATAATTAAGAAGATGTAGCGAAGGACAAGAGAGTTCACAATTTATGAAGATGTTGAAAGTAGAGTTGAGTGGAGAGAGTAGACATTGAGAGATGGCCCGCCACAATCTGAGACAGTCAGGCATTGCGATAGAGATAGATAGAGTAGGATAAGAGGATAGAAGAAAGATAGAGGGCGGAAGGAGATAACGGGGAAGAGGAGCCAGAGAGGATGAGAGGGAGAGAGTGAGGAAAGGGATAAAGAGAAACGTGAGAATGGAGCTGATTTATTGAGTAGGGTTCTGAAGAATGTATACAACGCAATACCTTGTCCGATATTAAAAAAATATCCATTCATAAAGACCAAGCAATCGATAAGTGACGTAGCAATCAAGCTAAGCGCGACAGTTCATCAGAAACCACACAAAAACATAACATGACATAATAGATTTCAAATAAGTATAGCTATTATACCTACCTACTGAGGTTTTTATATAATGAATCATCCATAACTTATTGCACAAACAAGCAATATACAAAGCCACAGCCTAAATGGATGAGTCAGGTGATCCTTTGTTGTTAGCGTGATTTTATTTCAAGAACTCGGGTTTTACATATTTTTTTTATATAAGTAAGTACTGATTAAGTAAAAAATATAATTGATAAATTCTTTGTTAGTGGTAAATGAAGTTGCAATTGCCAACATCTCACCTGGACCTTAGAATACCCTATCTCCTACCCTGGGCCTCAATTCTGTTAGTATTTAAACCACGTCATTGTTGCAAATTGCTGCAAATGCCACCGATTTAGACTTTTTGATAAAACCTATTTTGATTTTCTTGATAACCTTTTTTGATAACACTATTGTATTAGAAGACATTAGATGGTTGATAGTTCTAAACAGAAAGGTAGGTAATAGAAATAAAAGCATACTCTATTGTAAATTAGAAGTCTTCAGTAGATAGATAGATAGTTAAATTCTACAACCCTACATGTTACCATGAATAAATTAACTCTTCAGTAGTGCATGTACTTATGTACCTTTTAAACTGTTTTAATTGTCAGGAAAAGTATTGAATTGTGGATTTATCTAAATAAATGTAAGCCCAATAATAGCGCTTTATATAACTCATATTATTACAGTATTAAAGTATATATTCCAAGGGTAAGAAATATGGACTAAAAGATATGCCCTAAATATGATAATTAGAGTTAACTAGGAAATATTTGAGAACAACTTTTGTTTGGTAATTTAACACTAATAATACTGCCTTAGTAAGGTGTTCAGGAAAGTTTAACAAAAAACATATCAAAACAAGCAAATTAACAAGAAAAAGAACATTGTACTATAAAAAACATTGTACTGTTATTCTAAAATACAGTCCGTTGCCACAACACAAAGCACCCACTGAAGCATCAAACCCTCCCATTGAATGTGAGCTGTAACTCGTCATTCTGAAATACTGGTTTTTAATAGGCGTGATAAAATTCATTCAACTACTTGCCACAGAGAAATTGCTATTGTAAATAATTAAAGTATTGGTTTTAATAGAGAAAATAATTTACCGAGAGAAATAGAAAGAGTTTTTGTTTTAAAACAATCAAGAAACTGTTGATTATGGTATTAAAAAAATTTCAGTGACTTTAATAGCTTGTGAAGAACTCGGAAGATGGACAAATAGAATGCACCATTACAGCGATCAAAAAAGAGTTCAGAGTAAAGAGGTTTAACCTATTGCTTCTCGGTCATATGGATATTCCATATGACATTTGATGATATTTTCTTTCGTCTAACTCTAGGCATGACACTCACGGAGTAGAAAGATATAATATGCTAGAAATAATTAATAGGAATTGTACATATTATTATGGACATATATACATACTTACTGAACTGCTATAAGAAACACTACTTTATACTACAAAATTCTAAGAATATAGTAAGTCATTCTGCCTACCGGGCATGTAAAGCCTAGTCTACCTGTTTTTATACATAGATCTCGCTGTGCATGTCTCTAAAATACGATGAATTACTCAGACGTCCTTGACATCCAAACATTGAGGAAAATATGAGGCAATAGACACCAAATACCCATTTATGTATTCTTTTCATAAATATTTCCTTATGTGTATTTTAGCAACAAAGACTAACCACAATATGGCTGGCTGCAGTATGAATTTGTAATACTTAGTTATTATTGTAATTATGTTTCTTTGGTACTGTACATTGTATATCACACACACATTATGATTCAGTAAAAATTAGTTTAGATAAAACCAATCACATATTCAATAAGGATGTGACTAAATAAATTATGTCATCACCTGTCTTCGGACACATAGTTAATTAATGCATCAATAGGTACTGCAAGCAAAATATGCATCTATTGTTTACTTGTCAAATACATACCAATTGAAATTCTCTCCGCCGGTCATAGGCCCTCTTTATGGCCCGGTCGAGCCATAGCGAGTGGATGTGAGGCGCGTAGTGCATGAAGAGGCGGCTGTCGAGCGCCGCGCTGTTAAAATGCAGCGCCTGCTGCCCCACGTCCAAGTTTCTGGGGTTCTCCCAAGGGATGGCTAACTTATCACGCGCGTCAACTAACACTTGTATACCCTTCACGATGTTCTGGTATATCACATGCTGGTACTCGCGCACGAGTTCCGGCTCGAACTTCACTTTGTGTATTATCCTCATCTGCTTCAAGAATGTTGACTTGCCGCTTTCACCCGCGCCCAGCAACAGCAGCTTCACCTGCCGCCGCAGCGTCTGGCGGTCCTTCTCCAGGATCCTGTCGATCTCCTTGCTGCGCGACCGCTGCTCGATCTCCTCCGGCGACAGCTTCAGGCGCAGCCAGCACGTCAGCGCCTCGGCACAACAGGTACATGACCACAAATCGTTGGCCATTTTGCATGATTATCGACGCCCATAGAAAGAAACTGAGCAATGGATGTCACGCAGTATTTATACGGTTCATTCTATATACACTTTCACAACAGTACTACGCACGAACTGATAAACGATAATACAATATAAATTGAATCCAAAGATCCGGAATTTAGAAATACACACGCATTCTCTACCCCTCCCAAGACTCATTGAGAAATAAAAATCCACAGATAACGAACCACTCTATCGAAAGGAGTTCAACGACTCATTGACAGATGAATGAACGAGTGAATTTATTATCTACATTTTTTCTGAACGATCCTCCACGACCCATGTTATGGGAATTTTTATAAAATATCAGTATTATAAAAGCAAATACCGATAATGGTATAGGTACCTACTTAGTTAAATACCGATATTTTATGTGTATTTGCCGTATAACCAGTACTGTAGTATCGACACTTATATCGATGATTTTACCGATACTTTCATATAAAATACCGATACATTTTGGACAGCGTTGCGACATTTCCAGATTACGCTATGTGGTCAATGCACGAAATTTGATGTAGGTACGGCAATGGCGCACTAGTTTTAGAGGTATGGAACTATGGTCATAATAATGCAGCGTTTCATTTAGCGAATGAAACGCTTGGATTGAACATGGTATTTCGGTACTAAAAGTATCGGTATTTTAAAATCAATACTATGATAATATCGGTATTTCTTTGGTACCGACCGGCATCCACTAATATAATATGACTCAGTAGCTCATAAGTTGATACATGGTTGATACTAAGTCTATGCCCAGTAGATAGTATCTATGGGTTTTTTGATTTTTCATGTGTGGTGCAGTGTGGTGTAGTGACAGCTGATTTCCTTTTTGACGTCAACAAAAACGTGAATTTCCGCGCAGGAAGAAGTGCACGTGTTAGTAAAATTAATTCCCATTGTGTAGTGGAAATTTGTATCTAACAGCAGTATTAGTATTCAAACTGTGACTGCACTTTACTATTGAATAGAGAATCTCAACAACGCCTTTACAATGTGAGTACACAGCAATGTCCAAAGAAGGTTATAGTCCGGAAAAGAAAGACGGCGATAATAAAGTTGTTCTGGAGAGATTGCAGTCGTATTTAAAAGATAAGAGAAGCTCGGAGATCTCCGAGGCGAGCCTCAGTTACAACAAGCCGAGCACGAGCTTCGAGCAGGCGCCGCAGACGGCCCAAGCGCTCGAAGACAGCAGCAACATATTGCGCGAGGTTTTGAACCACAAAAAGGCCGAATTGCTTCGGCAGCCTGAAATCGTCGAGTATCTCAAAACAATATCGTCCGATCTCAAGAAGTAGCAAGATGGCAGTTGCGGCACAGAAAAACGTCACTCTTACGTTGATACAAAAGACTCTAGAGAGGCAGCAAGCCCTCGCACGCATCAAGTTAAAATTTGTGCCTAAACAAGTAGAAAACGTGATTCTGAACCATGTGGAGCGTGGAATTAGGGCTCCGTACACTGAGCTAATAAAGGTGTTACGAAGTTATCCGTTGAACGATGAGAACTTTAGGTGTGTGGTAGACGACTGCCTTTCTTGTGTGGTGTTGTTAGGTAAAAATTTGAAACCGTTTGTGGACACAGTGTGTGACTTAGAATGGGCGAACCGGAGCGATGAATTGGTAGAACTCTATGGCCGCTTCCTTCTTAACTTAGCAACGGCACACACATACCATTGTGGGAAAGTCATGGCATCCTTAGTAAAATCTTTTAAAGGTGAGTGGTATACATCAGCACAGTTTAATAGTTAACATACTTGAAGTCCTGGATTAATTGCACAAATTGACTTTGAGGGTGCTATATTTATTGTCATTTTTATTGATGTGAGTTGTGTAATGCTGATAAAAGTGTTTCGCATTATTGCACAATGGATATGTAAATATCTTGTGTCAAAAAGTGATGAAAAACAGTTAGTCTCTTCACCGCTATTAAGCCTTAAATAACTCACATAGGTGGGGAAAATAAAGATATGATGGGGATAATAAAGAATAAATATATATGGGGAAGATAAAATAAAGACGGAAACACTACTTGTGGGCCTGTGGGACTAGGCATCTCATCACTGCATTCTGGGAAACCTTACTTGGGTACTTACATAACACTTATGACATTGTCATATTTTATACAGTATTTTCTTTCTCAGGTGAAGGCACACACTGGGATGAAAGTCCAGACGCCGAACAAGTAAACAAATGGTCAAACATCCACACAGTCATCGCACAAATCATAGCCATCATGCCAATGTAAGTCATATATCTTATCTAGCTTAGTGCCTTTTTAGGTTAGCAGCAGCATTATTCCAGTGATGATGATGATGGTCTCCTTGATGTATCCAACTACAATAACCTTTTTGCTTTACTTCCTAGCATCTGCCCTGATATGGCTTGCTAGGCTGTAAAGTGTGTTTTAATGTGTGATCCCATATGCTGCACTGCATTAGAGCTGACCAGTGCTGTTGCATGTGTAATCATAGGAGAGCTCAGGTCGAGCTCTGCCATTTAGGGGCTTAATGCTGGTAGTAAATAAAGGGTAGTTTTGTATGTCATATTTCTTTTAGCTATTAATGTTTTAACCATAGTATACTGAGATGTTTGGTTTGGTGGTGACAGGAGTAGCCCACTAGATCCCAAGGGTGCATCAGAAGTTTTTAGAATCATAAAGGTTCATTTTAAAAAATGCCACCACTTGGGCAGGCTTCTGTCTTACTCCTTAGTACTATCTAGCTAGTACATAAAACAAGAAATATTATAATGCTAGTGATAAATCAATCATTGTCTCAGATGAATTTGAGATCTGTTTTCATTGAATGTCTCACTGTTGTTCAATGAATATGTTCATACATCATCTGACAGTTCTCTCGGTTTATGTTTCTCATGTGAGTATATCAACTAGTCTTGGCTTGCCATTCTGATCTCACATCAGAATTCAAGTCATGGTACTATTGATAAAGATGCATGGTTCACTATCCAGCTTTTATCTGCCAGATGGCTAGACTCAGTGTTATCAGTATGAAACAAGGGTCTGAACATATTTCTGTCGTCTATACTTTAAGTTTTTGGAGATGACACAACAGATGACTGGGCGCAGTAAAATACTACATAGGATTTAGCAATGCAAAGAGGCCTATGCCACTAGTGGTTGCCTAGGTAGCTGAAATTCTCAGCAAAAAGTGTGTCGTCAAGGCCCATTAGGGGTGCTCCGCCAACAGTCCTTGAGAACCATTTTAAATGTAGCTTGTTTACCATCTTCACCTTCAATGACACTTCTCGATTGTACTTTCACATAAGTACAAAAGAACGGAACATAAAATGTAAGATGTCCAATATCTTTGATGAATTAGTTTTGTCAATCAAAAGCTGCTATAAACTTAATTCATCTCGGTTTTACTGGGTGAAACTAAAGATACTACTCCTGAGAAATTATAACAGGCTGAACGGAAATAGAAAAATACACAATTGAGGTGTATTCAGCTAATTAAAGAACTCGGCATGAAATCTTTGTATCAACATCCACATTATAATGTGCTACAAAAGTAGTGATGAGCCTGTGCTGGCTGAGCGGTAACTTATGCGTTTTGCAATCCAACAACACCGGGGTCGTCCCTCGGCACTGGACCAATGACTTTCCTCCATTCAATATACATCGCTCTGTGCTTCGTAGGGGCACGTTGTCGGTCCCGGTTGTTATAGATTGGTAGCAGTGGTGAAGCCACGTCAATAGCCGGATCCATACGGAACAATCCATTTTGGATCGGCGCTCCACGATCCAGGTCGAGTGGATCGCTCAAGGTGCTCCGACTCGTGCGCTTGGATCGCGCAAGGCACGTCCGCACCGACGGATCGCAGTGGATCGTCCAATGTGGACCCGGCTAATGGCTCTTGGGTAGCCCCACAAACTTGACACCAGAAGCCAGCACCACCTCTTTCCACTATAACAACTAAACTATTGTGGCTTGGGGCTTCAAGGGGCTTGGAGCACCGAGAACGCGAAGGTGTCTTCATTGCAAGACAGCTGGTGAAACTGGCGTTCTCTGCCACTTAATAGTGGTTCACTAGCAGTCCCATGAAAGAACAACGATGGTTTGGTAAGGATTTTGCGAATATACGAATAGAGTGTATTTAATACATGTAAAGAGGTGGTAATTACTGTTCCCAAAGAATATGAAATGCCACAGACATAATGATGTCTCAGGAAAGTGAATAACTGGTGGCACAATGCTTGCGAAATGTTTAATGAAATATACTTGTATCATTATACCATGCAAAGCAAACATAATGTCGCTTCAACATAAAGCCTTAAATTAAAAAGCTAAAAGCAATGAAAACTCATCTGTCTGCAAAATATTCACTATGAGCTTGCAGTATTACAATATGCAGCAGGATAACTAACTATTCTACTTTATATGAGGCTGTATACATGCCTAGATGTATAAGCATCTGCCTATTAGCCTACTCCCACTGAGTACCCTTTCTCTCTCTCTCTCTCCCATAGAGTGAGAGAGGCAGCATGGTGTAATCCACCATCCTAAGCCAGTGTGAGTTGGTTGATATTACATCTCTTTGAATCTTTGGACATGCCAGCTTCCTAGCCATGTTATCCTTTGTTTATTGAGCGATAACGTCGAAATCAGCTTGATAGTGCCATTATGGGTGCTCAGTGTTGTTGTGCAAGAGGTAAATAGCACAACCACTAAACCACTTTGCAGTAAAGTGTTTAGAAAATGCAAGTGCGAAGCAGACACTTGCATTAAGCACTTTACCAGGCACTTGCAGTAAGCACTTGCAGAAGTGTCCACACTGCATTGTAAAGTGATTAGTGCGAGTGCGAAGCAGACACTCGCACTGGCACAAACCAACAACAGGAAACCTCTTTTGATGGGTTAGTGTAATTTGGTCATTGATAAGCTGGCTTTCACATTAGAGGTTGCAGCCATTGCAATTTTAAATACAGTTACAATATTTATTTTTACACTTTTTGTTTGTTTTTTTATAGGACTAGTGATGTCCTCATGCAAATAGTGGTAGAGCAGTTCCCATACTACAAAACGGGCAGCTTTGTGAACCGCGCGTACATACACAATCTCATATGGATGAGTAGGTACCTGCCAGCACTGCGGGAACAGATCATGATGACTATAATTAACAGGTAAGGTTAAATAACATAGATACCCAAATTTTTTTACATTCTTAGTATGGATAAATATGTTTTGCTGGATTTTGATCAAACCTTGCAAGTTTTTGTTGTTCAATTGGATTGTTGCATCGCTGTCATGTCCAAGAACAATATTATGGTGACAGCGAGTTTACCTGATATTAGAGATGAAAATAGACCATCGAAGTCCAGTGACCACCAGCCGATAGACAGTTTTTAGATTCATTTTGGTCAATCTCGCAACACCAAATACATATTTTATTGAGGCATCTAGAAAAATTTAGTGACATGATTCATGATGTCTACTTTATATTTTCAGAATGATAATAATAGACGTAAACATAGTAGAACACCAGAAGGCTAAGACTCACACGGACACCCAGTTCGACATGGACGTGGAAGAAAACGATGAGACCTCCGATGCCCTTGACTACACCATGCTCGAGGTCCTCAAGTGGTTGGAAGATGAAAGGGATCCGATACTGAGCATCATGTGTACGGTCTTCGAGAGGCTGGTGCTGCCTACTTATGGAATTAGGTGGGTTATTTAGGGCGAATGTTTGTACATACAATTATGGCCGATGTCCAGATGTCAGGATTATTATTTTACACATTTGGTAAAAATGGAACTGATATTAACCATATCTTTGTCAAATATCATTTAATCGCCAACAGACATTACTGCTTCGTTTTGAAGAGAAGGTTCTAGTATAATTAAAGTGATTGCAATTCTATGTCAAATCGTTTGTTGTCTGAGGAAATGTAATAGTTTATATTGTTTTTTTTTAAATATGAATATGTTATATTTTTCATTTCAGACACGTCCAGTTTCTGCTGTTGTATACGATATCCATAAGCCAGCAGTGCGCCGACCGGGTCCTGAGCAACCTGTGGGCGGTGGCCGCCGGGCTGCAGGGCGCCGGGCCCGGCGCGCTCGCCACGAGGCGCACCGCCGCCAGCCACTTAGCAGGTGAGCAGCATCAGCGCAACCCACATCTGCCCAATACTGACAACGGGTATATCTCACTCTCTCACTCTCTCCCACTATTGTGAGGAGGATTAGGCTGGGATCTTTCACGGGGTCTGGTTCTGGATTGATGGATCACATGCCTCTGTGTAATTCCTCCCTATGTCTTCCTTAACCGGAAAGCGAGTAATAATTACTTACCCTAGCCTACTTATTATTATAAATGCAAAAGTTTGTGTGTGTGTGTTTATATAAAGATACTATAGGTCCTGAAATAGAATCTAGGATACATTTTATCGCGGGTGAAACCGCAGGGCACTGGCTTGGGATCTATAAATATGTATTTATAGAAAACAATTATTTTTGTTTTGTGTTTTGGAGTGCAATATAGATTTATGTTATGTCCCAATTCAGGGCAAAGGCAACTTTATTACCCCCTCATTACACCTTTTTGTATCTTCGCAGGTCTACTAGCTCGGTGCGTGCGCGTGCCCAACACCCGCCTGTTCCAGTACCTCCGCAGCATGGCCGAGTGGGGCCACTCCTACATCACCGCCACCCAGGAGTCCACCACCGCCACCGACAACACCAAAGCCCACGGCGCGTTCCACGCGATATGCAACGCTATCTTCTACCTTGTCGCCTTTAAGCACCATCAGTTGTTTGGGAGTAAAGAGAGTGAGTAAATAAGTTTACTGGATCTATTCATAAGATATACATAATAATATGTAATCTCAGAAAATGTTCCAACCACTTGGATCCAATTTTGTATTTGGATAAGGTTTTGCTATTTAAGTTTCTCTGTTTAGGCGTTATTCCAGAAAAACGTGATATCACAAAAAATAAACTTATTTTTGTATTACGATACAGCTGCTATTATCGTAACAAAGTCATATAGTGCCAAAACGTACTTGCATTGTTGCTATTGGATTTTCAGATTCTCCGGACTTGATAGAAAAAAAACGAACATAGATAGGTAGTCCTAGTTATTGTCAGGTTTTATCGTTATTTGATTGTGTTGCATTATTTATTAAAATTAATATTATGTTCTTCCAGACGTGATCTTCGTGGAGTCACTGAACCTGCCGCGGCTGGTGACCTGTGCCCTGAACCCGCTGCGCACATGTCCGCCGGCCGTCACCCGCGCCTTCGCCTCGGTGACGCGCTCGCACCAGGTGGTGTACTGCCAGGCCATCATCGAGCGCAACCAGCGGCACACGCTGCACCAGGCCATACAGTACGACGAGTGGTTCCCCTACGACCCTTACACTCTGCCCCGGTGAGTTTATGACCTATGAGATGGCACTGCAACTTTGAAAATTACTCGATATCTGGCTATGAACTATATAGGTTATTAGCAGACACATCCACGCGTTTCTATGGATTCTAAAGGTTCTTGTTATTGCGACTATAAATTGCAATGTAAGCTATCCTATCTTTCAAGTTAGATCACACTGCACACGGTGTGCAATTTTGATTAAAATCGGTTTATTAGTTTAGGAGTCCATCGCGGACAAACGTGACGCGTAATTTATATAATATTAACATTGTTCAACGTGAACATTTTGTTCAGTGACTTTCAATCCTGTCAGTCTGCAGTCAGCCCGCAGAACTGCTTTGAATGTTTATCTTTATGAACTTCTTTCTATTCCAGGTCCGGCAAGATAGTGTGGCCCTTATGCATAGAGTATAAGGACTGGTCTGTGGAGGGAGACGAGACCCAATACTCCGGTATGAAGAAAAAACTTGACCCTGAAGATGATGACTTCCTGATGCAGGCCAGTCCGGTGCAAAAATACACTAGCTCCTTATCCAACTGCATTTCACCTGGATTTAAAACTAGCGAAAACACACTACTGAATTAAATTATGAAGAAAAACAATGAAATATAGGAAATTGCTAATAAGTTGTTACAAATTGGGACTGCGGGCGGTACTGATTTAGTTATCTAAAATCCCGCTTTCATCTATTTCAAGTGTCAAATTGAACTTATTGTTTTTGCATAGACATCAGTCATATTGTAATCTAGCTTCAAAAAATGCTATTTATGTACATTCTAGTGAGTAAATAAAATTAATGTATGAAAATACTTTCATATTCACTCAGTTATATTTACTCTGCATAGGTACCTAAAATTGTATGAAACTGTTACTATTACTAAGGATTTGTTAACTAAGTAATTACTAATTTTTTAATTCAATATTTTCATAAAGTTTCATACAGTAGATTTTATGTACATGGCAATACTTGGAATGCCCAATAGTTAAGTTTTTACTTGAATAAAGGAATATATTTATAAATGAATCTTCTAATTGAAATACTGAGTTAGGGTTTTCACATTTATTCACATTTACAGATCACACACATGCAGCTATGTCATAAACCATAATAACTTGAGTATTTGATTATCAATATACAACTCCTGGATATTATAATGGCACATTGGGGATTTATTGGCTAATTCTTGTTTTTATTCTCAATGCTCAGCTCTTTGTTCCTATGTACCATTATAAACAGCCAGCCACTGTTAACATTTTTTAAGATAACATAAATCATTTGAGAATCGTTTTCTATAACTAAGATCATAATTATTAAATGCACACCAACACTACTTTTCTATGATAACTATTATAACATAGATAAAAAAATCAATTGGATTCATTCAATACAGTAATCCCTATCAAAGACAGTAGTAGCCACAACAAAGATGGTTTGGCTGAAGCTATAAAATATAATAATTTAATGCAATATCACATAGTATAGTTTCAAAAATTGCTCCGCTAATAGCTATTACATGGTGCCATAATTCTAAACACATTTTTAACTTTTAATACATCACTTCTTGTTAGTGAACACATGGTAAGTCTTAAAACTAAATAAACTTACAATTTAAATACTGATTAGTAACTATAGAACATTTAAAAGCTACTATTCGATTATACCAAAGTTATCAGAGACATTTACCTCATCACAACATGACAGCAAAGCTACTTGTTACATTATTTTGAAAGCTTAAGTACACTCACAAATGTTGTAATTTTCACATATTAATCTCTCTCATGCTTTGTCAAGGATTCTAGAGACACACAATTAAAAATCTCTTGTCAGGAATCACAGCAGCGGAGAGATTTAAAATATCAAGTTCTGACATGCATTGGGGTAATAAATATTCGACAATCATCACATGAATGGAACAAATTATTGTAAACAAACAGTAACTTCTTTAGATCATCCAAATTGATTTAAATATACATACATAGTTAAGTTAAATTTTCTAGATATTAAGGTACAAATTACCTCTTTTTATGATATGGATGTCGGCGTTTAAATGAACTAACAGTTTTATTTGGAGGTTGGTACTGTTTGGTTTGGTATTGCGAGATGATTGGAGTTTCGTTGGCTGCCAACTTATTGACAACAAAGTCGTCTCCTGCCTTCATGTTTTCCATCATTTTGAGTTTGGCCTCAATGGATTGGATGGCAGTTTTTTTGCTCAGTTTCACTTCGGGCTTGGCGCCGGCTAGTGCTGCTATGCCTAGCTCTGGTTTTGGTTTGTCTTGGTCCTCCTGTAAGCAAAACACATGCTGTAGGTAGGTACATAATAAATGGAGATAAAACTTGTCTAATTTGCAATGATTATTATAATACTAGTCCAAAAAATCTTTATAGCACCGTGCGACCTAAACCCGCACTTAGGTCACGCTTTGCGCTGTTCAAAGTAGCACTAAACGGCCTGATGTTCACTAACTTCACACCGTTTAAGAATATACCCATCGTTGCGAGCGTAGTACTGAACCAAAGCTTACCTACATTATTACACCACATACATTTTTACACCACTCACAAACTCATAGTAAGCAAGAGAAGATACGTATAACCTGTAACGTGTGGGACCGAAACGCCAATGTCTTTGGCGCCATATTTCTGCATGTTTTCATTTTGGTCTTCGTCGGACAATATTACTTATTAAACGTGAAAACGCTTTACCTAAGTTAGCGATATTAACCGTTCACTGTACCTTTGTTATAATATTTCTTATCCGATTATATAATAATTGAAACATACGAATACTTACTTGATTTAGAAATGTTGCGGTTTTTTTGTCGTTTACATAAAATGTAACCGACACATGAACTATTTTCACTGAATACACACACTTTCAATTATTATACACCATATATCATATAGTCTCATGGTATTTATGCACAAACCAGATCAATCACAGATTCCTATATTAATAGCTATTTACGTTACAATAAAGATTCGGTTACAAAATGAACCGCTACAATATTGATATTTTTCACTGATTTTTAGTTGAAACCTGTTTGACTCTTATTTAAACTGAACAATATTAAATCTGAAACAATATCACATTAAGCAATCCACGAACAATAAATATGCATCCAAAAATACTAATAGGTAACCTAGAAAACAAATCTAGAAGTGATACGGGTAGGTGTGAAGTTGTTTTCCCGTTATCTACTGGTGGAATACCAACCTACCCACATTACAACTTGTGTGTTTATTATTAAGTCAAAGAGTCAAATGAACATCTTTTCATTGCATTAATTAGAAGATAATTTTTAAATAAATTAAGTAGATGGCGGGTTTATGTCGCACGTGCTATAAAATAGTATACGATACTCGCTGCACAAGTAAGTATATTAAATACACGGCGGTTAGCACCCTCGCTTCGCTCGGGCGCTAACTTCTCGCCGCCGTGTATTAATATACTACTTAGACAGCTTGTATCGTAATGTACTATTAAGGTGTAACAGCAAGGTGTAGTAAAACTGAAACTACGCATACACATACATATTTCGAAGTAGTCTGGAGGTACTATAAATCTGTAAGTAGTTACGGTAATGAATGAATACACGTCAAAGTTTACTGCAAAACTAACCATCGTTCAACCCTAGTTATCAGCTGGGCAATGTCAGTGAACTTGAGGCATAGGCTAACATGTACAGTCTTACCCAACTTCTATGGTGCGTCGTGAATCTTCGTTCGCGCAGAAAAGAAAGTATGGTCCGAAGATTAACGAAAGAATGCTTAACACTTACAATCAACCTAAGATCACTATTATAAGGTTTATAATACACTGCAGCTGTTGCACATCGCAGTTCTACCTGCGCAGAAGATGAATTTTCAAAGCGCGGGAAATGCTATTGACCGCTATTGGTCGGCAGCCGCCCCGCCATCTTAGCGATCGCCGCGTGGCATGAGTGAGATGGAACTAACAGCTGCAGTGTATTATGAACCTTATAATAGTGATCTTAGGTTGATTGTAAGTGTTAAGCATTCTTTCGTTAATCTTCGGACCATACTTTATTTTCTGCGCGAACGAAGATTCACGACGCACCATAGAAGTTGGGTAAGACTGTAAGTAAAGTTGTGGTAAAAGTTCCACCAAAAATTACTAGATGGCGCCAGGGCCGTTTCTAAGAAATCCTGCATCGCGCAAGCGTTGTGTGACCCGCGTAACGTGACGTCATCCGTATCATGTTAGGGTTGTAATATTTAGTTATTTTGTCAATTTTAGTGAAAAAATCGATTATCGATTTCAGGTATTAGTACCCTGGCAAATGATTCATCACCAGGTACACATACCCACATTTCAATATTACTACACCTTGCCGATACACCCTGTAAAGTCCATTGATAATAGTTACTATTTAATTTCATGAGATCTTTTGGAAAAGCTGATTTCAATATATACAGAAATATATAGATATAACAAAAAGTAATATACAGGCATTGTAAGTCTTGAATAACATATAATATGTATTTAGATGAGGATTAATGAAAAGCAGTGAGGTCCCATATCATCACACAATTAAATTAATGAAGGTCGGCACGGCCCACATTGCTGTCACCCGATTAAATTGCACCCAAGAATTCCACTTACTGTATTCTTGGCAAATCTCACAGAGATTTTCTTAGAGCCCAGGAGTTGTCCATTCAAGGAGGTCATGGCCTTGATGGCGTCCTGCCTCATCTTGTAGGTAATGAACGCGAAGCCCCGAGGCTGCCCGGCGTTGGGCCCACTGCGGTGGAACAGCATATCAAACTTCTCGATGTTTCCATACACGCGGACCATTTTCAGTAGTTGATACCGGTAATAAAAAATGGTATGGTTTAGTAAAAAACATATAAACACTCGCAATTAATTTTATCTACGTAGTTGTAAACAATAGACACTGCTACAGGAAAGTTTAAATAACATACTCATTAACTCTGGTGTCTAGATTGCCAATCCATAGCCTTTTGTCGGACACCTCGCTATGCTCCATAGGCTCCAAATGCAGAGGCACCTTAAAAATAGGATAGACGGTTAGCGTCGTTCCAAGAAGCCTCCATAATATCATCACTTCCAAGAACTATACTTACAGAAGCGTCTTCCATGGTTTCAATTCGTCACCAAGATACAAAGCAATATAACAGCCGTACAGTTTTACACATAATAGCAATAATATTTAAGAATTACTTTAAACATTTTTGTTCAATCATTCGTGAACTAGGTACGAGATAAGAACTTTGAACTTATTTATTCAAGGAAAGAAGAAAAATCACTTCTCTCTCTCAATCGAAACGAAACCACTTCGATTCGATCGATTCGTCCGAATCGTCTGTTTTCTTGACATAGGTATTTTTTTTTTTTTTTTTTTTTTGTTTTAGTTATGGCTTCGCACGGTTTGTGCATATAGCCAGTGTCAAGTATTTTATTGTATTTCTTAAACAAGAAAGTCACAGCAATGTTATAGCAATCGTGGTCAAGTAGTCAAGTCAATTATTTACATCGTCAGTCACGATTCAGTAAAGTAGTGGATGCTTTACTGAAACTTCCTGGGAGTTTTGGAAAAAATGCGAAATGACACGCTTTTTGAGTTTATATCATTCGCCTACACTCGTGCACGTTAACGAACACTTAATGGTTAATATTCCACCAATATTACACATTAACACTCGAAGAAACACAAGTTTGAGCTAATAATACAAGACCAACAACGTCTCACTATCGGATTCCCGCCAAAACTCCACATAGGTATTTATTTTGACATAATTTCTTTTTTTTTTTTGTAATAGCTTCGCACGGTTTGCGCATATAGCCAGTGTCAAGTATTTTATTATAATAAGTATTTCATAATTTCACATTATGAAAGTCATAGCAATATAGCAATCGTGGTCAATTAGTCAAATCAATTATTTACATCGTCAAAGTCATGATTCAGTAAAGTAGTGGATGCTTTACTGAAACTTCCTGGGAGTTTAGGAAAAAATGCGAAATGACACGTTTTTTGAGTTTATATCATTCGCCCACACTCGTGATCGTTAACGAACACTTAATGATTAATATTTCACCAATATTACACATTAACACTCGAAGAAACACAAGTTTGAGAAAATAATACAAAACCAACAACGTTTCACTATCGGATTCCCGCCAAAACTCCACGTTATTTCTTTTGCAGCACAAGATGCATGCACAGATTAAATTTTTTTGCGAGGATTTGAGGATTTGAGTATTGCTGTAATGCTGTAACTATCCTATTGTGAAATACTTAAAATACTTAAAATAGGTTAGGTACCTACCTACCTACTATAATAATTGACACTGGCTAATTGCACAAACCGTGCGAAGTCATACAAAAAACAAAAACAATACATAACACATTTATAAACTGTCAATATCAAATCAAATGATTTTTATTTTTATAAGTTTCGATTTGGCACTGTTTATGCATTTTAATTGCTGTGGTTATTGCATTAGTCTGATAATGCGAAAATAAAATTGAGATGTAAGCTATCCTATGCCTCGGCTCGAGTGGCTGCCTTGGTTCGAGCAGCTGCTTCGGGTCGAGCGGCTACCTTGGATCGAGCAGCTGCCTCAGGTCGAGCGTTGCCTTGGGTTGAACGACTGCCTTGGGACAAGCGGCTGCCTCGGGTGAGTGGCTGCCTCGGGTTTAGCAGCTGCATCGGGACAAATGGCTGCCTCGGGTCGAGCACTGCCTCGGGACAAGCGGCTGCCTCGGGACAAGTGGTTGCCTCGGGTCGAGCGGCTGCCTCGGGATGAGTGGCGGCTTTGGGACAAGCAGCTGCCTTGGGTTGAGTGACTGCCACAGGTCGAGCGTTGCCTTGGGTTGAGCGGCTACCTCGGGACAAGCGGCTGCCTCGGGTGAGCGGCTGCCACGGGTTGAGCAGTAGCCTCGGGTCGAGCGCTGCTATGGTTTGAGCGGCTGCCTCGGGTCGAGCGGCAGCCTCGGGACAAGTGGCTGACACCGACTCAACGTCGAGTCGAAACCAATTAGACACTGACTCGTCACTGACTAGACACCGTCTATACACCGACTAGCCATCGACTAAAGAGCTACTAGGCACCGATTCGTCTCCGACTTGACACTGACTAAACATGACTCCAACTAGATACCGACACGACACCGGCTAGATATCTACTAGACAACAAGACTACTAGACACTGACTAGAAACCGAGTCCACACCAACTAAACACGACACCGACTAGACACTGATACCGAATTGATACCGACACCGACACCGGCTCAACACCGCGTCGCAACGCAACCAACTCGACACCGAGTCGAAACCGACACACGACACCTCGGTCTGATCGTGTCGTGTCGTGCCGTGTGGTTTCATGTCAAGTCAGTGTCTAGCCGCTGTCTAGTCAGTATCGAGACGGTGTCTACCTCGGTGTCTAGTCGGTGTGGGTTGGTATTGAATTGGTGTCAAATCAGTGTCGGTGTCGCGTCGCATCAAAGTCTTGTCTAGTAGGTGTCTAGTCGGCGTTTAGTCGCTATCTAGTCAATGTCTAGAAGGATTCTAGCAGCTGTCTTGTCAGTATGGATTCTGTGTCAACTCAGTGTCTAGTCAGTGTCGACTCGGTGTCGAATCAGAGTCTAGTCGGCGTCTAGACGCTGTCTAATCTGCGTCTAGAGTCAGTGTCGAGTCGGTGTCTAGTCGGTGTGTAGTAGATGTTTAGTCGTTGTCGAGTTGGTTTCGACGTGACAACGTCTTATAATTCGACGGAGCCGGCTGAACGCACGACAAAACACGACTCATGCGGCGTTACCTCGCTCTGAGGCGTTCCATTTAAGGCGAGAGCGCGGAACGAGCGACAAAGAGGCACAATCGGCCTCCGCGTTCGGCAGCGTTCGACATCTGTCTCTCGCCTACTTGAGTGAGCGATGCGTCCGCGTGGGTGGTATTTAATTATGACGTTTTCACGTTCATCTATCGTCAGTAAACCGACTTTACAGACAACCGATTTTTTTTTTGTGTATGTAGGGAACTATATTATTAAATAGGTGAGCTAAGATGTTTTTACCTGTAGATGAGTTGTGTTGCCACAATATTGACAAGACGAATGTAAGGTAATTGCCTGAAACGCTACCTAGTCTAGCATCCGTCACCGCTAATCGCACGTGCGTTATATTTTATTAAAATGCTTCATGATGTTGTCTATTTTATATAGGTACAAGTTAGGGTAAGTATAAGAAAAATTTTAACGAATACCTTGACAATATTCTAAAATTATGAGAAGCCCGAACACTACAAAAAAACTAGCTAGCTCATTTAAAAACTAGGTACCTACCTACCTACTTAGATAGGTAGAGGTACATACCTTTAACTATGAAGCTCGTTAGTTCGAGTTTTGGCGGGAATCCGATAGTGACACGTTGATTTTATATTTTTTTCTCAAACTTGTGTGTCTTCGACTATTAAATAATGTGTTATATTGGTGGAGTATAAGTCATTGACTGTTCAGTAACGTGCACGAGCGTGGGCAAATGATATAAACCTAAACAACGTGTCACTTGGCATTTTTTCTAAAACTCCCAGGAAGTTTCAATAAAGCATCCATGACTTTACTGAATCTGTGACTTGACTATGTAAATAATTGGCTTGACTACTTAACCACGAGGACTGCTTTAGTAGGCTATGACTTTCCTATTGTCAAATTAAGAAATACTTTAATATAATGGACACTGGCTAAATGCACAAACCGTGCGAAGCCATAACTAAAACAAACAAAAAATCAAATAGTGCGCCTTTCATCTGACAATTTCATATTTCAATATTTTCAATTTTCAATGTCAGGAAACTGAGGAAACGCAAACAAAACAAACACAAGTTAGTTTAGGGAGTTTTGGCGGGAATCCGATAGTGAGACGTTGTTGGTTTTGTATTATTTTCTCAAACTTGTGTTTCTTCGAGTGTTAATGTGTAATATTGGTGGAATATTAATCATTAAGTGTTCGTTAACGTGCACGAGTGTAGGCGAATGATATAAACTCAAAAAACGTGTCATTTCGCATTTTTTCCAAAACTCCCAGGAAGTTTCAGTAAAGCATCCACTACTTTACTGAATCGTGACTTTGACGATGTAAATAATTGACTTGACTACTTGACCACGATTGCTATATTGCTGTGACTTTCTTAATTTGAAATTAAGAAATACTAAATAATAAAATACTTGACACTGGCTACATGCACAAACCGTGCGAAGCCATAACTAAAACAATAAAACAATAAAAAAAGTTAGTTTAGCATTTTACAATTTTGCATCTTGAATTTTGTAATCAGGATTTATTTGTGGATTATTGTAATATTTATGTTGTATAAGGTTGATATGATGATTCACATATTTTGTGGTATACCATACACCGAATAAAATGTAGTAATTCCTTATTATTTGGCACTAATACATTGAAGACTGTACATATTCCAAACGATGAAGACAGTAACCAAAAAGATTCCCGGGCTCCTGCCTGCTCCTCCCAAGAGTGAAATCGATGGGAAAATCACTGACCTATCTTCCAAAAGTATTCCTGAACTTCAGGAACTATGCGAGAGGCAACGAAAGCTACTGAGTAACAAGGGGTTTGTAAGTAAACTAGCCGATAAAGGCGCCAAAATACAGGCTTTCCATGATAAAATAATGCAGGAGTTGAGAATAAAACAGGAAGAAGAGCATACATGCCGTTTATTCAACAGATTAAACTTGAACAAAGAAACTCTCCAACAAGTAGAATGGGATGGCAAAATTGAGACAAAAAGAGACATATGTTTGGACTCGGACGATGACAGTGAACCAGAAGACGTCCTCCACATACTGAGCCAAAAACCAGCACAAGAAAAAGTAGTCAAAGTCTTACCAGCAGAGAAACCACTCATCACACCAGAAGACTTATTAAAAATTGGTGAAATCTCTCATATCCAATATATTGTGGATAAAACTGAAACATGTGTAAAGCCGAGAACATCCGAAGAGTTTAAACCTTACAGAACAACCATGTCCGACTCCCAAAACCCAGAAAAAGAGTTTAGGAGAAGGAAGCACAAACACTGGGAAGTAACGGCTGCTACACCACCGCGGAGCATTTACGGTCCAGCCAAATTGTTGTCCTTAGAGGAATCTTTGAAGCTCCAGAAAGAGTACAATTTCCATCTCAAAGAGGTAGAGGCACGGCATGCAGCAGAGAAGCTTTTAGCCCGAACAGGACTCAAGATAAGTGACCTTCCTAAAGACATAACCAAGCTTGGAAATTACAGGGATGTTGCTAGTGAGGGTTCAGATGATTCAGACCCTGAAGGATCTGATAAAGAGGTCCATGACGAGGACCCAGAGAGAGGAGGTGTCATATTTACTGTTATGAAATAACAAGTACCTACCTAACAACAGTGTAGAAAGACACTGATGGGAATCTGTTTCAAGGCGACCATCCGAATGAAATAGTGCAAACTCTGAAAACTTAAATTTAATAAGTAGGGTAAACTAGAAAGATAAATAATATTAAAAAAACATTTGATGGAAATTCATTGTGTCATTAATTAGTAATACTTATTAGTCATTAGTCATTACTTACGAATATAATTTTCTTAGAATATGTATACCTATTCAGTTTCATAACTATAATAACGTACAAAAAATGTTCTCCAAAATCTAGGGAATATCAGCAAAGCATTCACAACCCGCTTTACTGAATTGTGGCGTTGACGGCGACTGACACGACATTATATCTATCTATTTGAAACAAAAACTACAGTCTACACACTATAAATACTACGATTCCAGTATGGTGTGTAAATTTAACATGGAGAAAATAGTTTTGTGAACATCTAAAATAGGGCTTTAAATCAATAAATCATTGAACAACTTGACAGTTTGCCTTTGCCACTGGTATAAATGATTGCTAGCGCACGTAACTCTGCGCAGCGCACAACTCGAAACAAAACGCCTTTCGATTTTCTAAGAGCAATCAGGCCCCGGCCACACTAGCTGACTATAGGATAGGTTGGTTGGCGAGTCAATCGCTCCGCTAGCTCATCACTCCCTCCCTCCCTCCACTCCACTCGACACTCGACTCATTTGCGCGCGACCGCTCGCCATTACCGCGCGGCTGTGCGGTTTTATCACACATCAAAACATTGTTGTTTATCCGTATAATAAATATAATTATATTTGTGAAAATGGCTCCAGTGTCTAACACCGTGGTGGGAATCGACGATGACCAGCGATTCGCTTTGATGAAGGTAAGATAGATCAGAGAAATAAATTACTGAAAATTATTAGTTTTAATTAATGGTTTGTTTACGTCGTGTTAGAAGATAGTGCCGTTATGCGAAATGCCTATCAAATCATATCGTGCTTGCTAATTAGTGTGCCTGCCGCTAGAATTAGGGCTTAGGTACGTAGCACGTAACTTAGTATTTCGTTGTCTTTGTTCGTATAAAATTATCCTGTTTCATTTTTCTCGACTAATTTTAAATGGCTTCGACTAGTAATAGTATAAGTGGGTAGCTAATACCGTACCTATAACCTACCACACCAGTCCTCTTCAAGAAATCCACCCCCGCATGCTACCACCACCAGTCCACCACCTCCTAGACCTACCTTACTATGATTAAGTTAAAAAAAGGTATGCTAAGCTAAAAATTGCAAATACTTTCCCTAGGCTCCGAAAATGTTCATAGAAAGTAAAGTTATACCTAAGTAAAAAAACTACATTAACCTTAACGGCAATTAATTAAAATTTAATTTTAGGAAAACAACATAATATTGGTTGGTAGTTAGGATAAGTAGATACTAAGATAGGTAAGTATAAACTTAGTTTCCAAATGTAAAAAATATAAATATACTTATACCTACCTTCTAATAATCATGATTATTCAGACGAACCCCCACCTATGTACCTACTTAGGTACATTCACACAGTCACAGCTAGTGGAACGGTTTGCAACCCCAGTATTAGAGAATCATCCGTGTAGTGTAGCTAAGACATTAGCAAATCGCTTAGTAGCGGCTGCTGTATTAGCTATAGGCAGAAGCTCACAGAACAAATAACTAAAGCTATAGAAACTATATAGGTATCTACACACCTAGATACGCTTAGATAGTTAGGCAAGTTGTAAAATAGGTTACCTAAATCTATGGAGCAGATATTATCTATGTACCTACCTACATACGCCGCCTGATTGTTCAATAAACTTTCAAAATGAGTTCTTCCTTATGAGAATTATGCACTTTTAGCCCTCTGTAGACACTAGGCTCCTAGGCCATTGGATGCCGCAATTTTAAAAAATATTCTAATCTAATCAATAATAATAATTGGATTGGTGGACATTATGAAACGTGTCCGTGAATAACTGCCAATATACTAAAATTGCGTAAACCCCGTCAACGTTGCCTTTCTATGAACGTGAGGTTGAATGTTGTAGCCCCCGCAATATGATAGGTTTCATAACATCTCCACTTGTATGTAAGCCGAGCCAAGCTAACCTGTTTAGTCAGCTGGTCCGAATCAAAACGATACAGCACAAAAATGCACAACCACAAAAGTCAACGATTATCGACTTATGACGCTGGAGGTGTCAAAAAACTGGAAGTATGTGCCACGGTGACCAATCCCTTTCTATCGGAGACAAGGCCTATGTGTCCTAATACTCGTAGCGTAGTGCAACCGTAATCCATAGCTATTATTATAGACTATAAAAATAACCACAAATGATCGTGGTCGTAAAATTAATAACATTCCTACATTCTAGCCTTGTATATCACGTTCAAATCACTTGTTGTTGCAAATTTATTAAAAAATTTAACACTCCTGTATACTTACCTACTTTTGTCCTCAACATATCCTATACCAGCTGCGCCCCGCGGTTTCACCCGCGTTTCACATTATAAAACCTACAGGGCGGTGGCTATTAGATAGGACTTGTAACATTGTGTCAGACGCTGCGGGCGGGGCCTGGTCACCCCAGTTGCTTACGGTTATAGATGAAAAAAAAAAAAAAAAAAAAAAAAAAATATATATATACATATATATATATATATATAATATAAGCTATTGTTTTGTTTTTGGAATTAAGTTAGTAGTAAATGTAAAGCGCGTATGTGAAAAATACGTATAAAAATAAATAAAAAAAAAAAAAAAAAAAAAAAAAAGAAAAAAAAAAAAAACAGCGGACTTACAGTCTTTTTATTAGAAAACCCTAAGATTAATCTTAAGATACTTTAATGTGAGATAGCGAGTAAAAAACCCAACAAATGTAATAAAAAAAAAAAAAAAAAATAATATATTTTGAGCAAACAAAGGCATTGACCTACCCAAGTCGATGGTAAAAATAGTTATTAAAAAAAAAAAAAAAAAAAAAAAAAAAAAAACATTGTGTCAGAGAAAATACTGAAGTTAGGTCGTTTTTCACAGTTATTATTGCACTGATGGACAGGAAAACAGTGATGATGATGATGACTTGTATCCTGTCTCTAAACTATCTGCATACAACATTTCATGCAAATTAAGGTACTATTTCACAGTTTAGCCCACTGTGTATTGTGTAAGTTGGTGTATAAGTTATCAAAATACCAAATTTCAAGCCAATGGGGTAGTTTTTCACAGTTGTTATTGCACTGATGCAAAACGGTGACGATGATGATGATGAATTAAAGCCTACGTCGTAAGTTGCGGGATAACCTATCTACGTACGAAATTTTACGCACATTGGGTGTTTTATCGCATTGATGGAAAACGGCGATGGTTATGGTGATGACTTAATAATATGTTCGTAGCCTATGTCCTAAGTTGGAAGATAACCTATCTGTGAAATAATTTCAGTACGATATTTTCTAAAAAGAATTCCACAGAATAAATAATACTACTTGCATATTATAACTGCTTATCTGCAGAAAATATCAAGAACTAATTACTTAGTAATAGTTAAGTAAGTATATACTTTTTACGTCAGAGCATCAAACTATGTAGGTAGGAACCTACCTACGATTAAAATACTTAGGTACATATTATAGGCACCTAAGATTTCAGTAAGGTAATTGCCCTTGAAATATTTTTGCTGACCTACTAGCGTCCTGGCGAAGACTACCTACTGACCTACTAGCGGCTGAAGAAGAGCATTCAACTCTATATACCTAGAGACTACGGAGGCTCTAAAAGCCAGCTGAGGCAGATTTTGGGCCGGCCGTATTATTAGGGGCGGGATGACCAAGAACAGAAATGTTTGACTGACGTGACTAAAATATATATCGAGGTTCAGGTAGTGTTAGTCTAGTGACTAGACTAGACTCTATTCGTAGTCAACGTCACGAGTTCACGACTCAATAAAATGGCGTCTCACCTGGGTGTTTAGAAAAAATATATTGTAAGTAATCTGTTTTTCAGTGTAACCTTTGCGCACACTCATGGTTATATTCTATAAATACGTTTTTCGTTAATTATATATAAAAATAAAAAACAACAATAAAATGTATAGGTACCTACTTACTTACCTACAGTATCCTTACCACCACCACCATACTAACCTAACCTCATCGAATACGTCATATTCATAATCGTATTCATAGGTGCTTACTGCTTACCCTATTACATTATGCGACTCGCTAATGGGTGTGTTACAATTATTACGACTATGATAAAGTAGAAAGTTGCGAAGCCAAGTAGGTATATCCAACGGATATTATAGCTAAGCTAATCAAATGCAACTGTCTTTGGGGCAACGTTGGTGTACCTATGTTATCCAATCAGCACTTTCAGCAAATATCTACCGAACACGATGCGGAACCATTTACGGCCGATATTAATATTGTATCTCCAATCCAAGATTGAAATCGATCTTGGATTGCTGCCTATCGTTCGATCGATCTCCAATCTGCGTAGGTACCTTTGTAAACCAATCCACGGATCGGTTATTGGCACGATTGTCCCTAAAAATGGATTGTGATATCAATCCCAGAGAGCAAAATTCGGATTGGATTGATTATTAATTTCGGCCGTTAGAAACAATGACAACCACCAACTAACCAACCATACTAACAACGATGACTAACCATGGTGGCGGAACGGTGAGTTGTGGTCGTGATAATTATTGTCTTGATTAGTAGATAAATTACCTGTTCCCAAATTGACTTGACTCCCATTCTATTTTGGACCATTCGCGTTATCTCCCTATTATTTTACTTACTTATATCTTATTCTCAGGACTTAATTCGTACAAAGACTTTATTCTGAAATAGACTCATTCTAGAGAGAGGATAGGCCATAGTTGATTCTACTATTCCTAGGCTAGGCGACCTGACAAAATCTTAGTAAGAGGTCGGCACTGGTATACCTACCTCATTGGAAAAACAAAAATAAACATTTAAAACCGAATATAATTTTTTTATCAACTTGCTATGGCTGTATTGATTACAACACCTTTATCGACTTCGTATCACATAATGGTGATAAGCTTCTGATCTCCTACTACGCTAAAATAATTAATCAATTTTAGGTATCTATATTACCTAAGTACTCGATATAGGTAGGTAGGTACCTACTCGGGGAGTTTCTAGGAGTTGGTTGTCATTTCGACCGCAATAAAATTCGCCCGCGTGGTCGAGTTGCCACTCCAGATAGGAACTACTCACACTCTTATACTAATAAACTAGGTGCGTAGGTAAATACCGTAGAGATACATAGTAAATAAACGTAATATTGTAGCTCTTAGTTCCTTGTGTAGTTTGTGTGGGCGACCGTCTCTGAACGTGGCTCGGCTCAGGTAGTGGACTGTATAACGGTGACGACGTTCGTTCGCCACGCTCAGGTAGTCCGACGGCCGCCTTTTTTGTATGTGCCGGGATTGCCCAAAGAAACCAATGTTTTATGGCGGTACGGAGGGAGCGGTGACTTTCACCCCGAGGCTTGCAGCTGTGTTAGATGTTTCTTCGTCGGTTGCCTGCAGTGAACTGTCTGTGAATTGTTCCTGTTCTATTATTTATTTAACTGACTATCGCGTCACCCTGCGACGATCCCACGCAGGTAGAGGGTACGTTCCGGCCAGTCAGGGAGCCCGCTGTCTGCGAGACAAAGACGGAGGACGGTGTGCGACTGAAGGCCCTCCATCTTTAAATCCCTTCCCTGATTGGCCGTCCCGATTTGGCAAAATGTCGGTTTGTTCCCCTAATTTTGCTATCAGGTGCTCACATTTCCTCACTTATTTCCTAACCTAGTGTCCCTATCTGTCTATATCTAGGTTGATGAAGTGTGAGCCCTATTTTCCCTACCTAATGCAAGCCTTTGGGTGAAATAAAGTGACCGCCCCCTCATTTATTTACATAATACGGCGAATATTTTACAAAAACTTAAAGGTACATTTACAAAACTATTAATTCTTACTTATGTTATGAGTTATCTAGTCTAAAGGGATACATTTTTGGCATTATAATATTTGGTTTTGGCGATATAACGGACATTTACAATCAACAAATTAACCTAAGTAAAATGGCCTTCCCGTCCCGCTCACGTGTCGATGTAGTCGTCCCGTACATACTCCCGCCGTGTTGAGTCCTGGCTGCGGACTCTACACCTTGGCTGGAAGGGCGACTGGATCGGTAGGGATCACGATGAGCCTCTTGGTCGGTCTGCGCAGGATTCCGCCTTTCGTTTTGACGTCCGCGACTCGTACGACGCCGTCTGGCCCCGGGTATGTTGCAGTGATGACTCCGCGTGGCCAGGTGTTTCGTGGCAGGTTGGTGGCGACTATGAAGACGACGTCACCCTCCTTCAGCGGCGGGCCCTTGTCATGCGGCTCCCGCCGGTGTTGGAGGTCGGGGAGGTACTCCCGGAGCCAGCGGCTCCAGAAGATGTCGGCGAGGCGCTGTGACGCGCGCCAGTGCGTGCGGCCGATGAGGTCATTGTCCTTGAAGGTGCCGGGGGACGGCACGCGAGCTGAACCACCGAGTAGGAAGTGGTTCGGTGTGATGGCCTCTGGGTCGTCTGGGTCCACAGAGACGTGTGTGAGTGGTCTGCTGTTCACGGTGTACTCAGCCTCCGCGAGCAGCGTGGCGAGTACCTCGTCAGTCGGGTGACGATCTTGCTGTGTTGCTGCGAGGGCGATCTTCACGGAGCGGACTAGTCGCTCCCACGACCCACCCATGAACGGGGCTGCGGGTGGTATATACCTCCAGATGATCTGTCGTCGCTCTGCTTCTTCTTGCAACGCCTCGTCTGTGTCGCGGCGCAGCTCTTTGTCCGCCGCATGCAGGTTCGTGCCGTTGTCTGACCATATCTCCGTGGGACAGCCTCGACGCGCGAACATGCGTCTGAGTGCCATCACTGCCGAGTCCGCACTGAGTGAGGCGGCAAGCTCGAGGTGGACGGCGCGCGTCGTGAGGCACGTGAATAGTGCCACGTAACGCCTCTGAGTTGTGCGTCCGACGGAGGTCATCATGGGGCCGAAGTAGTCTAGCCCAACCTAGCCTAACGAAAGTGAATGGTCGTCTGTGGTGGGCGAGACGAGACGGTGGGTGATCACCCGTCGATGGCTGTGGCGGCGTGCTTCTGCGGAGACGGCACGGGATGCAGCTGTGCACGATCATCCTTGTTACGGGCCGTAGGCGAAGGACCCAGTAGTGCTGTCGGCACTCGTTGATGGTGGCTTCGACTCCGGCGTGATGCAGCTGACGGTGTATGTGGTCGATCAGGAGTCGTGTGCCGTGCTGATTGCCATCTAGCACGGGTGGCGATTTCACCGTGTCGGCGACGTCATGCGCTCGTTGTATGCGGCTTTTGATGCGTATGACGCCGTCCACGTACGTCAGCGACAGCGGCCTGAGGCGGCTGCCTAATGACACGGCGTTACCCTTTTCCAGGGCGGTTATTTCTTCGGCGAAGGCATCTTGCTGTGATGCCTTGATAATTAGTGTTTCAGCGCGGCGTAAGATTGATGCGTCGAGTGTCAGGTATGGCCGCCGTGATGAAGCAGGTTTCTTCATTTCTACTGTCTTCTTATCCGTCTTCGGAGCTTGTTTCCATAGTGGATCTTTGTCTTGAGTTTTCTTCGTTCGTTTGTAATGCGTGCGTTGTCTGTTACGGCGGCACAGGTCAATGAACTGTAGAGTGCGTGCCGTAGCTCGAAGAAACCGTTCCCACTTGGAGAATCGTACGGCGTCGGGAACGGCCTGAGAGGGGATCGGCGTATGCGCTTTGATGGTGGCGCATTTCTCTTCCCCAGTCGGCTTCTCTAGTGTGACCTTTTCCTTGGGCCACGTGTCTTCGTCGTGTCGGAGGAACTCAGGGCCGACGTACCATCTGTGGTGACGATTGAAGTCATGCGGCACGTTTCTCGTAGCGTCGTCTGCTACGTTCTCACTCGACGGTAACCAGCGCCACTCTTGAATGGTAGTGTGTTCTTCTATGGCCGCGATGCGATGTGCGACGAACGGTCGGTATGACCGCGAGCCAGTCTTGAGCCAGGTGATGACGGTCTTACTGTCTGACCAGAAGAACTTGCTGTCTGGCTTTCTGTCGTGCTCTTCTACGACGGTGGTTGCCATTCTGGCTCCCATGACTGCGGCCTGCAGTTCAAGCCGCGGTATCGACGTCAACTTGAGTGGTGCGACTCTCGCCTTTGCCGTGACGAGTGTGAGGGTGACTTCCCCACTGGGCGTGACAGCGCGCCAGTAGAGAGCGGCTGAGTAGGCGGACTCGCTGGCATCCACGAACGTGTGTAGTTGCAGTGATATGGCGTCACTGCACCGGATATAGCAGCGTGGTATGGCGACATCGTTCAGGCTATGTAGATGTCCCAGCCACTCCCGCCATTGGTCAGCGAGGTCATTGTCGATGCGTTGGTCCCAGTCGATTCCTCGGCGCCAGAGCTCTTGGAGTATCTGCTTGGCTCGTACCGTCACAGGCGCCGCGAAGCCGAGTGGGTCATATAGTGACATGACAATCTTGAGGGCTTCTCTCTTCGTGGGTGCGTCACTCTCTAGGACCTCTCGTGGAACTCGCGCCAGGTTGAGGTTGAACGCGAGTTCGTCTGTGTTTGGATTCCAGATGAGGCCTAGGACGCGTTCGGTGTTGCCGCCTTCTGAGATTGCTATGGGCTTTGACGGCGCTTCTGATTGTTCTGTAAGTTGACGTAGAGCTTCTGCTGAGTTAGAGGTCCACTTCTTTAATTCGTAATGACCTCGTCGGTGAATCTCTCTGACTTCTTGAGCGATCTTGACTGCTTGTTCGACGGTCTCGTAGCTATCGAGGTAGTCATCGACATAATGCTTCCTGACGATGGCGGACACGGCTTCTGGATGTGTTTCTGCGTACTTCTGGGCGTTGGCATCTTTCACATAGATGGCAATGGACGGTGAGCATGTCGCACCAAATATGAGTGACGTCATGCGGTACTCAGTGGGCGGGTCGTTCGGGTCATCACGCCACAGGTACCGCAGTGCATCTCTGTCTTCTGTTCGCACCTTCACTTGCATGAACATTTCGGTAATATCTGCTGATACGGCGATGGCGTGCTGACGAAAGCGCATCAGCACCCCAGGCAGAGACTGAAGAAGATCAGGGCCAGTGAGCAGGAAGTCGTTGAGGCTCTTCCCTCTGGTCTTTGCGGCGGCGTCATGCACTATTCGCGTCTTCTCTGGCTTCAGTGGATTGATGACTGCGAAATGAGGCAGGTACCAGGTCTTCCCTGGTGTCTTGGTCTGTGGAGCGACCTCAGCGTAGCCCTTCTCCATCGTTGCGTTCATCTGCTCGCGGTACTTTTCTGCCAGTACGGTGTCTTTCTTGAGCTTCTTTTCGATGGAGTGAAGTCGGTTTACAGCAGCCTCATAATTGTCGGGCATCTGTGTGGTGTCTTCTTTCCACAGAAGTGACGTCTGATAGTGTCCATCTTCTTTCTGCTCTGTGTTTCGCTCCAATATTTCGAGAGCGCGTCTATCTGGATCGTTTCGTGGCATCTTCGGCTGTATCATTAGGTTCTCCATGGCGAAATGTTGCTTCAGTTGTTCGTTCAGGTCTTCGTCTTGGTCATGTGTTATGAAGTTAACGCGTTGACCAAGAGCGCGTGTATGTGCGCCATGAAGTACCCAACCGAGTGGCGTGAGTGATGCCACCGGTTGGTGTCTCTTTCCCTTTCTTGTTTCTTCAGCCAGCAGAAGGTGCCAGTTGTCCTGGCCAATCAGAAGTCTCGGCGTGGCATACTTCGTGACGAGCTTCTCTGTTAAATCTTCTAGATGTGGGCAGGCACGCAGGTCTTCTTCTTGAACCTTCTGTGGTGACAACTTCAGCTCTTGGATAGTTCGTGCGACGATGCGGTGGCACCCGCGAGTCTGCCCTTGTAGGGTGAGCGAGACTCTACGAGATCGCGATACGGAGAGCTTCGTGTCTGCTATGGCTTCTATGTTCAGAGGATCAATGCGACCTCGTGCTCCGACTTCTTCTGCTATGGATGCGTCGATGAGAGTGACGGTTGAGCCGTCGTCAAGTAGAGCCCAGGTGTCTACTCCTCCCTTTGGTCCAGAGATATGCACAGGCGCTATTTTCAGGTACGCTTGTGCTCGGCTCTCTGTCCATGACGATGTGACGACTTCTTTGTCTTCACTTATTTTCTGCGGCGTCTTCAAGTGATGAAGTAACTTGTGATGAAAGTATCTGCAATCTTCAATGTCGCATCTCTTCGCTTTGCAGTGATGCTTCTGATTTCGTAGACGAAGGCAGCGGAAACATAGCCGTAGTTGCTTGGCTAAGTCCCATCTTTCATTGACTGTGGCTTCAATGAAACTCTTGCAAGCGGTGACAGTGTGACCGGTGTTCTTGCAGGACTGGCATTGTTCTTCTGGACGATCTTGAGACGTAAACGTTCGTTGTTGTTGTTGTTGTTGACGTCTCTGCTGCGGTTGTTGTTGTCTCTCATTCGCTATGTTCTCTGGCTTTGCGAATGGACTGCAGAGGGCAGCTTCTCTTTGAAGAAATCGTTCAAGCTTGAGCAGGTCTGGTTCCTCTTCAGGCTGAGTCACGACGAAATCGAACCAACGGTAGCGAAGCGTAGGTGGCAGCTTCTCTACCGTGGCCATTGTGATCTCAGGATTGAACAGGTAATAGACTCTGTTTAGAGCCTTCAGTGCAGCCACGGTGTTGGCAACACGACTGGCGAGTACGCAGACATCTCGAGGCGTGTCAGCTGGTCTCGGCAGGTTCCGCAGTCGCTCCAATTCAGTGGAGGCGATGGCATCTGGTCTTCCGAATCTTGATTCCAGGACCCGTAGTATTTCTTGCGGTTGGGTATAGCTGACTAGGAGGTTGTCTACGGCTTCTTTCGCTTTTCCTTTGAGGTTTCTTCGTAATCTTGAAGTGTTCTCGACGTCAGTGAAGAAGCGTGCGGTTTCATTGTATGCAGCTCTGAAGCACAGCCATTCTTGATGATTGCCATTGAAGAAAGGTAATTCAGTGGCATAACGTGCTCCATGCGGCTGTAGCTGGGACTGCCTGGTCGCTTGTGTAATAGCAGCGGCCAGTTCAGCAATGTCACCCCTCGGCGTCGACGGTGGCTGAAGGGCGACGGCAGCGTTCGGTCTTGATGTCGCAATCCCTGGATGTGGGAAGGTAGCTTCTTTTTGCGGCGCAGGCAGGTGTACTTGTGGACGGGGTTGCGGCGGTTCAGCTTCAGGTAACGCTTGAGTCTTCATGAAGGCAGCAAGCGCCGGAGGTGGCACTGGAGATGCCGGCGTTGCTTTCGGTAGCGTTTGCTGAACGTCTCTGTTTTCATGTTCAGTGATAGCCAGTATGTGAGTGTGGCTATCATGCAACCATGAGTCCACACGTTCAGTTGGTTCTTCATCACTGAGGGTAGTGCGGACATCTTCATCTTCATTTTCTTCTTCATTCACAAGTGCTTCGGCTTCTAATACGGCGACGCGTGCGGCGGCGAGTTGTTCGCGGGCGCGCGCTAATTCCAAAGCTCTTGTTGCTTTGCTGCTGTTGCTGGCTCTTGAGCATGTTCGGTGGGTGTGCAGTGGTTGTCCAGACATCGCGGCAGGCGGTGCGGCGACGGACAACCGGGCGTCAGGTATACGGCTGGACGCGGCGATATGACGCACCGGCGTAGGCGTTGCGCCGATGGGCCGTGCAGTTTCTTGAGACGCGACGATGAGCGCTGCCGGCAGTGGCGCGCCCTCAGTAGCGGTCAGTGCTACGTGCGTCTCTCTTGCAGGCACAGTCTTTGTAGTGGTGGTGCGGGCCGCGCCGACATCGACAGCGGTCGGCGGGGCGTGCACAGCTGCGGTGACTCGACGTGTCTCTGCCCTGACAGTGTGGGCAGACGTCGACGCCACTGACGGGGATGAAAATCCCGCAGCTCCTTCCGTAGTCGTTGTTTCGGTACAGGACTGCGGCTCCGTAGCGACACTACATGTCGGGGCTTCTTCATATTGTTTTCTTCTCTTTTCCCCACATGAGCGTGTCACCGGCATGTTGGCTTCTTCAGGAAAATCCGGCTCGACAGGACCAGACAATGTGGGCGACCGTCTCTGAACGTGGCTCGGCTCAGGTAGTGGACTGTATAACGGTGACGACGTTCGTTCGCCACGCTCAGGTAGTCCGACGGCCGCCTTTTTTGTATGTGCCGGGATTGCCCAAAGAAACCAATGTTTTATGGCGGTACGGAGGGAGCGGTGACTTTCACCCCGAGGCTTGCAGCTGTGTTAGATGTTTCTTCGTCGGTTGCCTGCAGTGAACTGTCTGTGAATTGTTCCTGTTCTATTATTTATTTAACTGACTATCGCGTCACCCTGCGACGATCCCACGCAGGTAGAGGGTACGTTCCGGCCAGTCAGGGAGCCCGCTGTCTGCGAGACAAAGACGGAGGACGGTGTGCGACTGAAGGCCCTCCATCTTTAAATCCCTTCCCTGATTGGCCGTCCCGATTTGGCAAAATGTCGGTTTGTTCCCCTAATTTTGCTATCAGGTGCTCACATTTCCTCACTTATTTCCTAACCTAGTGTCCCTATCTGTCTATATCTAGGTTGATGAAGTGTGAGCCCTATTTTCCCTACCTAATGCAAGCCTTTGGGTGAAATAAAGTGACCGCCCCCTCATTTATTTACATAATACGGCGAATATTTTACAAAAACTTAAAGGTACATTTACAAAACTATTAATTCTTACTTATGTTATGAGTTATCTAGTCTAAAGGGATACATTTTTGGCATTATAATATTTGGTTTTGGCGATATAACGGACATTTACAATCAACAAATTAACCTAAGTAAAATGGCCTTCCCGTCCCGCTCACGTGTCGATGTAGTCGTCACGTACAGTTTGTGTTGTAGGTATACTCAATTTTAAAACATTATAATTTCTCAAATCTTGTTTCATAAAACCAAACTTACAATGTATAAGCACTTCGATCGATTCCATAAGTCAATTATTTACTATAGCTTACCCACAAAGTTAATTTAAATTGTCGACAAGTACCTAACTACCCGCAAATTGCACGCTTTCACTAATCGGACCGTGAAAGGAAAAAAAAAAACTTAGAATAACATAAAATGGCACCAGGCGCCATGACTGCACTGTCTCACGGAAGTGTCTGATACTCTATTCTATGGTAGTCTGACTCTGACATAATCACCACCAGGCACCAACCATCGACATTATTATACATTCGAAATGCATCTTACAATCCGTTACGTTACGTGCGGGCGAATAGATAAAATTGAATGGGAACAGCTCTACCGTTCGGGCGACATTATTAAGGTCGGGATGACCCCCAAGCTAGGGGTGCCCCAAGCCCGTCTCAACATAGACATAGTATCTTCTTTTAGTTTTTTTTTAAGAATAGAGTATGAATTGCCTAATGAATAATGATAATCATACGTGAATCATACTGAACAGAGAAAGTATCTGGGGAAGGCGTGTTACGTAAGATATTAGTTAGGTACCTACCTACCTGTACCTTTTTTGCAATATTCTGATAGATAGGAGCATAACTTATGTAATTACATACCTATTTGACAAAGATATCGGTCCTTTCTGATATGAATTAATTATTGATGGGGGTAGTGTCGGAATTTTCGGTCCTTTCTGATCATAATGATTTAGCCGTCGTGATTTCGGAGTCTCTTAGCGTTTCTCGTTAGTAAATTAATGATTAAATGTCACATTTATATTTAATTCGTTTTTTATTTAATATTAAATAATGTAGTCTGTGCCTTAATATTAGGCTAATAAAATTTAGTTTCGGCAGAATCTCTGAGAACTGAGAAGGTGGCATTATTTAATTTATTGATTCTGGATGGTATAAACCACCATATATAACCAGAGTACGTAACTCTCTCCAAAAAAACTAGCTCCCCTTAGACTTCAACGCAATAAAGTTTGCTAAGTACTGAAGTGTATCTAGTAGCAAAAAACGTATTCCTCCCGAAGGAATTCCAAATATTTTAAGTACATTTAAACACATATTTCGTTAACTACGTTGGTAGGTAGGTCAGGTTAGTAAATAAGTAGGTATTTGATGTCAAAGGAAACACAGACCTTTTCAGTATGCTGGGAGCAAAGCGTGACGACTTATGGTGGACAAAGAAACTAAGTACGTACCTACGTCGTATAGTAACAAAGGGATTGCTTAACTGTTGACGCAACGCATAAGTATACTTAATTCTCACTTGACACCTCACCAACTAGGATGCAGTTCTGTCTACCGGAAACACAAAACAACTGAAGGAATAAAATTACAGGCTCATAATTAGTTAAACCTAGTAAGTTCACCCTCGTTCATTAGGTAGGTACAGCATTATTTTTGACGGGACACTATAATATATTTTGTAAGCGTGACTTGGGTAATTGGGGATAAATCCCCACGCCTGGTTCAAACCACGGGTCGAATCGACCTACTCATTTTGCATTTAGGTATTAAATATTAGTTAATTAATTTACTATATACATAAACATTCTCTTGTAGCAATTACAATATTTAAGCAAAAACAATAATAATTAAATAAAACTGCATTGGTCGATTCGCCCCACAAATAAAGAGAATAAAATTAAATATCGTTAAACCTTATAACATAACAAAAAATATAATATAATTGCTAACGTAGGTTTACGTTATTCAGCGCACACTCACGAATTGCACGTTTATTAAAGTAGTTCATTAACCTATTATGAATTGAAGTGGTCTTGCATTTCATAACAGTCTAGGTAGATAGGTGCATAAAGGTAGTTAGACTGCCGGTCACTGTGTTATTGATAATATTCGGGCAGATAGCATTCTTCTTGTATAATTTGCCTACTAAACTGTGTAGCAGTTATTAGATTATACACACAAATAATAATAATAATTGTAAAGCTTCTAATTTTTACGATTTAAATAATTTATAGGCTATTATTGGGCTCTCTTACTTCTGCTACTGTAACGCATCGTTTATAAAGATCTACCTGTGATCTCGATTGCAAAACTTACTATTGAAGGTCAGGGTACCGCTGCTCGGACGCAATCTCTCGAATGTTTGCGTAATAGCATATTTACTTGCTAAATATCATATTGAGTAGCGGCATTTTTCTGTTATTTTGTACACTAATATGATAATCGAGTCTGTCTGCTGAATTCGGTCAGGGTCAGGGATAGACAGACACCGCCATAGGTAGGTAGGTATAGATACTATTATTCTCACAGACTATTGCTCTATATTGGTCATAAAACATTTTGTGGAAGCAAGAACATCGTTTGCAATGTTTGGATTGAGATTGTATTGGAGTATTTCCACAGACCAGATAACTAGGATATTTTCACACAGGCAACGTAAGACAAAGACCATGCTGTGAATCACAAGGTGTTTCAAAGAGCTAGAGCCTGTGTTACTTGAGGCTTGGGTACCAACTGCACCAAGTGATAGAATAGTTAGGTTCACCTACTAGTGAATTTACCGTTAGAGGTTGTGTCACTTGAGGGATTGCGTTCAAACCTTGCATAGGTTTATCTAGATAGATTTACCTAGATAAAACACATCTATAAATTTGTTTCTCTACAAATAGGATCTAATTTCATCTCGCAATATTAGCGTCTAGGTGCAAATTAAAAAATCATCATTGTAAGAATGATTGCAACAATTCGCACGCGGTTCAATGCCAATTCCGCAATATTTATAAATCCAGCCATGATGCGTGCAAAATATACCTACACGCCTCATTAATTTTATCAGTCACACAAATTACAAAAATTGGTCAGGAAAAACCTGTCTCAAAAGAGTCAAGTCAGTCTGAGTACAATGCAATAGCGGCAAACATAACATTGTCACAGCTAGAGTAATTAAACCAGTAGGTAAGTTAGGTGCCTGAAACAAAATTGTAGATAGCTCTATTAGTGAGCTTTGCATGAGTCCTTTGAATCGCACGTTTTCTGCAAGTGGCATAGCGAATATAAGGAACCTGCAAAAATAAATCATTTAAAGTAAGTAGGTACCTATATAATTATTTATTTTCTTTATTTATGTTATATTTTGCAAGAAGTTTGTTGCTTACTATTATGTTTTTAAACATTGAGGAGTAATTTTGTACATTTTACTTTCATATTATTATTTTTTTATAGGTAGGTACCTACCTACCTATAAAAACCTACTTATGAACTTTGATTTTGATCTTAAACGTAGCGTTTTAGAGCGTAACTCCATTGGCTAATTTTAATGTGAGAATATGTGAACCCCTCATTCTTTCTTTACTACACACTTACAAAAATACATTTCGAGACACTATTATGTAACAGCAATTACTTATGAGGAATCTCATGCAGAGATTGTAAAGTGCAAGCTTGCTTACGCATTAGCTACAATGTCTGCAAAATACTCCTAGCTGCAGCCACGTCTTCTGTAAGAGAATGCTTTCAGATTTGAAATTCATTATGCAATAAATATTTCTAATATGCTCTTAGAACGGCTTCTCAATTGGAACGAATTGCATATTACTTTTAATCTTCTGAACTGGTTAGTGGATATGTAACCAAGATTTTAATTCATTCGTCTAGCCATTACAAGAGTCAAGATAACACCAATTTAACACATAATCACCTATGTCATCATTTATGATTCTTGTATTGTGTAAGTATAGGTAACACATTATTAATGATTTCTTGTAGCACAACATAATGATATTGTGTCCATATTTTGCCAATTTTATCTTTAGCTACATTATAATCCGGCAACGGATTCATTACTATCTAGATAATTATTATTTACTTATCTAGGGTAATTCCAGGATAGATGCCCGGCTCGGATAGATGCCTCAAATTCAAAAACTATAATTTCCCGGCTTGTTTTTGCTGTCGTTGATATTGCCAAACGAGAGACATCCCCGCACCTACCCGGTACCCCCCGCGAGGTAACCCCTGACCCGTCGTGCATTCCATCTATACTCAATGAAAGATTTGGTGCGACGAAAAAATTGCTAATTCTTTTTCTACAGTATGTTTGAGGAGCTGGAACTTTTTAAATGGTGACTAAATAATTTATATTTTGTATCCAAATGTTACAGTGGTCTGTATACTAACACTAAAATCAGTTTATTTAGAATATTTATTGAATACACATTCTTGAATATAAAAGGCGTCTATCCTCTACGACAGCGGTTCTCAAACTTTTTTGGTCACGGAACCCTTTCGACAAGCAAAATACTTGACAGAACCCTACAATAAAACAATAGTTTTGAAAAGTGTATTCTTTATTATAAGTATAAGCATTATAAAAGTACAATGTAACAGTTACTAATTATTACTTACTTTACCACATGGCAAGTACTTAGTACAATAATAGAAGATATTAAAAATGAAAAAATCTTAACTAATGGTTACTAACTTAATTGGTTGATATCAGGTTTGATTTTTTTTCTAAATTCTTGCGGAACCCCTACAGGGGTAGCGTGGAACCCTAGGGATCCGCGGAACACACTTAGAGTACCGCTGCTCTACGAAAAGGATAGACGCCTCGATTTATTTTCGCCTATGTTTAACCATACAAAACAAATAATTCCCATTATTTTCAAACGATGTAACTACATTAGGGTATAGATGCCTCAGAAAGGAAACTTCTTTCGTGAGGCATCTATACCCTAATATGATTTTAAAGAAAATACACTTTTTACGAACATTTTTAATTAATGTCTGTGTTTAGATTTTACTTCCCATCACGAATACCTAGTTTAAACCTGAAAAAGTGTTTTTTTTTATCAATGAGGCATGTATCCCATAACTGGTTTTGACGCATAGAGCAACTATCCGCCATAGGGCATCTATACTTTCAAAAATAGAGGTCTGGGAAAATCGATATAGATTAGTAAATATCAACAGTGATGTTTTCTTTTTCCTTCAATGTGGTAGTCGAAAGACCAATCTATTAACATGTGTGACAAACGTTCAGATCCATTAATTAAAATGCGAAATATAAAGCGTTTTCAAAAAGTATGGCAACTATCCTGGACTTACCCTATGCAGATAATTTGCAAGTGGTGGCAACCTGCAGTTTTGTAAATGAAAACATAATTACTAGTTAGGTAGGGTAGTTATCTATATTATATAAATTTTAACAAATGTATTATGTCTTAGTGTAAATTACCTCATTTAAATTATTTTGAGTTAGATTATTAGATTCGGATTATTTTCAGTTTTAGTTTTTAGTTTTCATTTTGTTTTGATATGGTAATTGCATAATTGAGAATAAATACGAGTATTCGTAATATTTCATTTTTCCTATTTAAATTATTAGTGCCACTGTCCCCGTTCCTTCAGGGACAACAGGACTAAATACAGCGCAGGTACAACTTGTACAACACCATTGGCGGATCCAGGGGGCCACGGCCCCCCCCAGCAGACCCAGGAATTACATCACATTTTCGACTCATCTTCAGGTGTACTTTTTTTACACAGCATACATACCTACTCACTCATGAAGTGAAGTCGAAAATGCCGAATGTCTTTATTATAAACTAAAATAAAGAATGAAGTTAGTAGGTAATAATAATAATGACGCGACGGTGTCCAAGCAGGCAGTAGCGGCGCGCGCGGGGCGCGGCGATAAGCCTACCATGCCGCCCTGCAATTAGAACGCTAATACATAATTATTTTAGCTACATTGCCAGTGAGAGTTGCCACTTCCGAAATATCCTTTTCCACTTTACGCCGCTTAAAAACATGACTGCATACGTACGAGTACAGTGCCGTAAATAGGGCGGTGCCGCCGGTGCCCAGGCACAGGGCGTAGACTCTGGGGGGCTCAAGAATTAAATGGCCAGACTAGGCAGGACTATTATTTTTTCGGTTTGCTCCTGATAAGTTCCCGCTGCGCCCCTAGTGCAGCACTAGAGGCACAACTTATCACACTGATAAATACCCCAAAAAAATTCAGCGCTCGCTGCGCTCGCGCATTTATATTTGTATTTGTATTTCATTCAGCAACCTGATAAAAACCCCAAAAAAATTTCAGCGCTCGCTACGCTCGCGCTTTTCTATTTGGAATTATGTTTCATTCAGCACACTGATAAGTACCCCAAAAAAAATTCAGCGCTCGCTGCGCTCGCGCATTTATATTTTAATTGTATTTCGTTCAGCACTGATAAATACCCCAAAAAATTTCAGCGCTCGCTACGCTCGCGCATTTATACTTGGAATTGTTTTTCATTCAGCACACTGATAAATACCCAAAAAAATTTCAGCGCTCGCTATGCTCGCGCATTTCTATTTGGGATTGTATTATTCAGCACACTGATAAATACCCCTTAAAATTTTCGCGTTTAGTGTGCTGGATGTATGTTGTTCACTTTTAATTTTAGCCTAAATATAAAACTAGATCAGATAGTACATACAATTAGAGAGAATTAGAGGAAATTGGAGGAATGATAATGTGTTTCGAAATAAATATTTTTTTCATTTCGTTACGTTTTTGCTCACTAACACCAACATTATAATTTTAACAAAAGGGCGGCAAATTATAACTCCGCTCCGGGCGACAGTGACTCAAGCTACGCCACTGAGTAGGCCTATACAGTATACATAGCAATGATCTAGCTAAGGCACCTATAATATCTAAAAAAAACAAGGGCGCTGTTTATAGAAGCTCGCACAGGGCGCAGAAAAGGCTATTGACGGCACTGCGTACGTACGCGGGCAGGGGAAGAGCGGCTGTGCAGGCTTGCACTACTACACATCCACAGGGATGTCCGAGTTGATGTTGACAAAATTATTGATAGGTTTGCTAAAAGCGGCACTAGGCGAGTAAACATTATTTTGTAAACATATAAGGTAATGAACTTCTTTTTTTGTTCCCTTGTGATTTTAACCTTCGAACCTTGTCAAAATAGCCCCCCCCCAAAATGAAATCCTGGATCCGCCCCTGTACAACACACACAACACTTACACTTCTGTTGGCATGGATGTGAGTAGGTGGCATTATGGCATACGACCACGGTTAAGAGAGAGAGAGAGAGACTTTTGACTCCTATTATAAGAAGATAGGTAGGTTGGAAGGTTAATACCTAAGTTTTATTAAGAAAAGACCAATTATTTTGAACCCACATCAATGACATTCAGGTTGGTACCTATCACACGATCTAGTACAAGCAAACACTTTTATTTAGAACGAAATATTTATTGAAATGAACATGAAAACGATTCGTCTCCGCGATACAAACTATATAATTCAGTAAGGACCTACTAAGTAGCCTACTTTATAATGTTTGAATATCTAACCTAACACACTAGCATGCAGGTATTTATTTACTGAGGTACCCTAATACTTGGTCTGTAAGCATCACCACACGTACCAATGCTAATAATTTATTAACTAATAGTTCACAACCAACACCGACTGGACGTATAACAAACAAAAATCGTAGCGTCCTTTTCTGTCACGTAAGCTGCGTCCTACTTTCCTGCGATGCCCATTTACGGCCGAAATTAATAATCAATCCAATCCAAATTTTGCTATCTGGGATTGATAACACATTTCATTTTTAGGGTCAACCGTGCCAATAACCGATCCGTGGATTGGTTTATAAAGGCACGCAGATTGGAGATCGATCGAACGATAGGCAGCAATCCACGATCGATTTCAATCTTGGATAGGAGATACAATATTAATTTCGGCAGTAAGTGTGACCTGCTTCGGCCACCTCGCTCCCGCCTACACCGCGCGCCGCGTCGCGTACCGCACGCCATCAATGCAACAGATTAGCTAAGTTCTCCTACTGCTTCAGTTTGATTTTCTCTGTGGCCAGCGCCAGTTTCCTTATGTTGCAAAGGCAGCCGGCGGACGCCTCTTGCAGAATGGCGTCCTTAGATCCGATAGTTTCCAGAAGGAACTGCACTACTCCAGCCTGAAAACAGAAATTTTAGTTTATACATTTTATTATGAACTGAGATGCTATTTTTGAGCTAACAGCTGTTGTTTCAGTGTTTTGTGTGTCAGTTGTCGCTAGCTAATGAACTTCCCTTCTTATAATGTTATGACTGGAAGAATCCCGCTCAAACGCCATAAAATATTTCGCGATGCGATAGGTAACCATCGGCCTATTCATCAGCTGAACACGCATGTGCCCAAGCTTTTACAAATTTGCTTTTGGCAATGACGTCACTACTCGCGACCCAGTGTCGAAAGTCAAAGTCCTTGGCTAGACGAGAGGATTTGAATTCCGAAAAAAGGCAACGTTTTGCTGCTTTTATGGGACGTCATAAACTATACCTAACGACCGAATCGCCCGGGCGCTCCGGCGCGGCGGGCGCGGCGGCGGCGCGGGCCTCTTGTCTCTCCGCTGTAGATAGATATTTTATAGGTCTACATGTCGGCTAAAAATATAGAACAGGTAGGTTTACTTCGTATCTTGGACCGATATCCTACATAGAATAAAAAAAAACAGGTCTAGGTAGACCAAACAGGTACGGTTTCCATCCGAGTGACGCTCGGGCCTTACATAATATCTTACGGTCGAATAAATTACTGTCATTTAAAAAAATGTTTACTATCATTTATTTTCATTTTCGTCTCATAATAAAATATCGGTTGAACTTTTTGTTTGGCAAACACTTAGGTTCCTACTTAATTTTTTACTTCTTAATTACCATAAGTCAAGTGTATTTAGACTTCAGACGGCTCTACGTAGATACAAAATGATTGCAATAGTTAAATTTGTATTCTAGACGGATGTTGAAAACTATTTATTGTGTCTGTTTTGCCACAGAATAAATAATGGAAGGTTGTTCTGCGAAAGACTATCTTGCAGACCTTGAGAGCTAGTCCCATTCTAGGCTTAGGATGTTTACCGACCATAGTTACTGAGATAGTGGTCCAACTCTGACCTACCTAATAAAAAAAAACACATATTATTATAGTAGGTATAGTAGTACCTACCCAACTTACAAGGCGCGTCGTGAATCTACGTTCGCGCAGAAAAGAAAGTATGGTCCGAAGATTAACGAAAGAATGCTTAAAACTTACAATCAACCTACGATCACTATTATAAGGTTCATAATACACTGCAGCTGTTAGTTCCATCTCACTCATGCCACGCGGCGATCGCTAAGATGGCAGCGCGGCTGCCGACCAATAGCGGTCAATAGCATTTCCCGCGCTCTGAAAATCATCTTCTGCGCAGGTACATCGGTAAGCCATATAAGTTGGGTACTACTGTACCTACTTACCAGCTTTTGGCCGAGATTACCCCCAACTCAGAATGTGAGTTGCAGCGACGGTGATCTATCCATAGACTTTTTGAAGCATCACAAAATCTTATCTGATGTGTAAGTGTGTAAGATACCTACCATTATGTACTCATGACTTTATCAAATGTAGAGCGATATAATCTAACTACCTACAATTGAGATGTGGTGGTTAGAAATGGATGAGTTGGGGGTCATCTCGGCCAAAGATCGGATCGGATCGGATCGGATCGGATCGGATGGATGGATGGATGGATGGATGGATGGATGAATGGATGGACGGATGGATGGATGGATGTTTGTTACTCTTTCACGTAAAAACTACTGAATGGGTTTTAATAAAACTGTACAATAATATAGCTTATAGTACATCAGAATAACACATAGACTACAATAATTTATAAAGATATTGTGTGAATTGTCCAAAATATGATGATAAGTGTCAAGTAAGTAGGAAAAAATCTACCTTCTACGAGCTATTCTGGCGTGCGCTACCAAAACCGCTAGAGTTACATAAATGTTAATGTGAAATGTTATCTTACTAGGTAGGTATATGTGTAATCCTGCGCAGACGAAGTCGCGGGCACCAGCTAGTTTACGAGGGCCGAATTAATTATGAATAATGTACTTACCTACCTACTGCAATTATTCAATAAAATTCAACCAAGCATGTTATATAGGTACCTACTTACCCAATTATCATCCAAACGTAGAATCTTCCAAACTCTACATACCTACCTACCCTATAGCACTAACGACAAAAAGTCTGTTTATAGAATACCTATCTATATATTGAATATAACGATTATTACACGTCAAATTGACTAAAACTGATTGCATGATTTTCACTAGCGTAGCGTTTGTATTCTCTTTGATTTTCACTACCTATATTAGGTACTTAGTTGTGAATCTGACTGATCTATCTTTAGTCTCACACTGGTCGCACGACGCAAACGTTCTTATTGGATATTTGTTTTTCCCTCCCCAAATCGGACGCCTTTTTCATACAAAATGGTACAGAAATAAATATTCAAACCGAATGCACGTAGCGCGGCATAAACGTTGGATTCGTTTTTGTTGCACTTTGTAGCGTAGCGTTTGTATTCTCTTTGGCACTTTGTATTGAAACAGTGTCCGAATACGAAAACAAAATGCGAATATCGAATCAGAATACGAATTTGTGCGGCCAGTGTCATGCAGATATACCTATACTTACCTAAACAATATTCCAAAGTTCACTGACATGACGTCTTCTAAAGCTGATACGATATAAAAAACAAACTTTTTTCCTAAGCTGCGGGTCAACAGCTAATTCCTAGTTGGGCACCTACTTACCTAAATACATTAAATTATCTTAGGTATAATCTCAAGGTCAAGGTCTTAAAGGTTGGTATTAAAGCAGGTGCCTATAAAATATTATAATATTATTACTTACCTTTGAATAGTCGGCTAATTGGTGGTGTCTAACTAGTTAGGTATAACGTAGTTTTTGTAGCTTTGTTTAAATACCTGCTTTGTAGATACCTATCCTATACTCTACCTATTAAGACGAGGTCATGCAACTTTATATTCATTTACTTTTTGTTATGATTCCAGTTTCCGACGTAGTACCTACCTAACTATATATGGTATAGATTTTTAAGAATTAAGATAATTAAGAAACAATTCATACAGCCAAATACCTAAAAATATTATATATAAGTACATATATGTATACCTAGGTATTATTATTGTGCGAAAAAACATTTTTACGAAAAAATAAAAGAATTACCCAGCGCATCGAGTTTTTATTGCAATTAGCAACATAATTAGTGATCCAAGGATCGTTGCGTCAAATTGTAAAGTTATTCACACTACGATAGTAATTATTATAACATCTTAGGTAAGTAAATAAATAAAGCGTCACGTTCACATACTATAGATAGATATACGTAGGTCCTGACCTCTAACATGAGTCCATCTATAGGTACTATCTAGGCTAGGCAATCAGGTCGGTAGGTATCTACCTGTGAAAACCACGGTCCCACAAACAGGCAGACTCGGTACAAATACTTGTAGCTCACACAAATAATAATACGAGTATGTGCGGCAATCTGAACCACGGTAAAACGCCACAGAGGCCGTCATGTATAATTATTATTATAAGGTACGACAGCGTTTTCTCTACAGAAAGATCCGTGCGTTTTCTTTACACCAGTTCCAGTTAAAATAATAGTATTATGGTGGCTATTTATTACCTTTTAATTGAACTTCCCACCACCTGGATATCTGAGGGGAATCTCTCACTCAAACTAAGCCAACGAGCGCTTCGACCAAACGATTTAGTATTCGTTTATTTAGTAACCCTATTTAATTCCCAAAATTTACCCCTTAAAGAGGTAAATAAAGGATGTCTCACACTAAGAAAGCCTCGGCCGCGGTCACAGCTATTAGCGATAAGTAAAATATACTATAACTTACGGCATGCATAGTAACGCAGTTGATCGAGTAGAAAGACAGGTGGTAGAGCGCTAGCGCCGTGGCCCGATGCACGGCCAGGTCACGCGACGTCATGTAGTTCACGAGGGGGGTGATGGCCCCTCTCCTGCCGAACTCCTGGCGGTTCTGCGCCCAGTCGCAGCAATATGCTATCGCCACGCCGAGGCTGGCGCGGAGGTGGTCGTCGGTCGTGCTTACTAAACACAAACATAGCATGAACACAAAACGATACCATGATACTTAATATGTGCACTACCACGTGCGTGATGACTGCATATCCAGAAGATATGCAGCGATGGATAGAGATATGGACGTTATCTGAATATAAGTAAGCCAAGCATTGCGTGTTTCTGGATTTCCTCATACCTCTCACTTTATGCTCGCGTCGGGCACCTATTACTTATCCATCTTTTACATGACGTCTTGGCGTCTAATGATAATGACTTGCTTGCAACTAGGGCATGCAATTATCCGCCCTTTTTTACTATTCGGATATTTCGGATACTTCCAGAACACTATTCGGATAAATCCGGATAATATGGATATTTTGGATATTACTAACTAGAAGATAAATCAAACGAATATCAGTCTCAAATCAACATTTGTATTACAAACAATTCAAAAATTATGTAATTATACTTATGTAACGAAGAATTATAAATTAACACATTTTGTAACAGAGTAATTTTCAAAGAGGTCCTTTATAAAAGTTACAAAATATACCTAATATAAACAATGCAACAGAATTGTATTAATCTATGTACTTCAGTATCGACGATCCGTAACGACGCGAGTGAGATCTAATAGTGATAATAATAATAACATATTATTATAATATTTATACAATAGGCGTGTCGACAGTATCAAAGAATCGTCGATTTAATAATTTTAGGGCAATCTACATACTACTAAAATAATTTAAAACACGGGTAAGTTTTATTTAAAATAATCAGATTATGAAGATTTTCAATAAAATAAAACATTAAAATATTGCTATCGGCCATTTTGATTGAAACACCAATCACAGCGCATGACATCACGCTTAGGTAAACTCCGCTGATACCACTGTATTTTGTTGTTGTGAATACTGCTTTGCGGTTTTGGAGTGGTTTTTTTATTATTTAACGTGTGATTTATCGACTTTAATCTACAATATAACAATGGAACCAAGCTTTGTTAAGGCAAATAGCTCTAATTTGCCTAGGATTGATATATAATGTAGGGCGATTTCCTGGTAACAAATAAAGAATTTTGCTCGTCTGAGTTCCGAAACGTGAAGACTTCTTTGTAAGTCACTTCAAGAACCATCATTCTTCGTTTCTTAGCTATATATAAGGTCGCTCAGTTGTGTCGGATGTTCGTATTTTCCTGTCTGATTGGCGTGTAAATTTATGGGGCAAACATTCTGGTTTCATACGTACTGGTGATACTGATACCATCACCATGATACCTACTCCATATAACTTTCCATGTCATTTGACACCTCAAAAAAGAAAACGAATTTTGATAAGGAATGATAGCCAAGGCCAAAACAAACATAACCTCAATAAATTAATTATTCCATAGCCGCATTAATTCAACTATTTCCAGTCAAACAAACATTTTAAGACCTATAATTACATGATAACATACTCACATCAAAGTGGTCTTCACAGAAGTTTCGCCGTGCCAGCTTTAACCACTTAACTCTTATTATTTTATTGTTTGGAAAATGTAAAAACACTTTGTCGGGTGTTCTTATTGATGTGTTTTTACACTGCGGTACTGCACACCACTTATAAACTTCGGAATTCATTGGTATCACACTAAGTATCTAAATGTTTCGTTTAATCTTCGTAACGCATAGACATATTTACAATATGTTTACCTAAGCGTGACGTCAGACCCGAAGCCATGACACCGCGAGCTGTTTTGGCGCACTATTTAAAAAAATATTAGAAAAAGGGTTTTAACTTCGTTAAACTCAAATTTATTACCGAAATAAAGGTTTTTTCGCAAATAGTAAATATGTACCGCTATTATGGAAGAGGATTTCAAAATCTTTCGACACGCCTATAGGTACATACATGGTACATACAGTAGGTACAGATAAAATAAAACTTCTCCAAATTATCCAATTTAGTGCAAAACGCTCTCGGCTTTATAACTATAATAGTTGTATGCGCAGGAGGATAAAGTTTAAGTATGTAGGCATTGGATTGGTTAAAAAAGTTAATTAAGTAAGTTTTTAGTATTTATTTTCTGTTTGTGTAAGTTGGAAATAAAATTAAGTAAGTAGTTAAGTAGGTACTTACCACGCATGACGACGCCGTCAAAATAAAACCAATAAGGCCACATCGGTCGTAGAACTGATAACCGATGGGGAAGAAAGGTTCTAGAGTGGACGTCTTCAGGCTGATGATGATGATGAGTAATTTTATAACAATATCATTAAAAAATAACGTAGTTTTGATAAAATAAGTAAGTATCCGTAAAATTCGTATTATCCGAATAGTAATAGTATTGATATTCGGATATTATATTCGGCGGATATCCGGATAATGCGGATATCCGGATATCCGGATAGCATGCCCTACTTGCAACGTCTTAAGCGGTTAGAAAGGAAATGTGAAAATAGACATTTGATTACGAAGTAAGAAGATTATGAAAGTTCCGGTTGATCTATCGAATAAGAAAAGCATAGATTACCCATAATTATATAACCTCAAGCTGACGCAAACAACACAATGCAACATAGTATGCAGTACCTACCCGTAGATACTTTTACTACAAAATCTATAAACTTTATGACTAAAACTATTTACAATCGAAGAGCCAACGCAGTGCAAGATTGAAGTGGAATTGGTAAAGGTGTTAAAGCACTTCACACGTAATAAAGCGCTATTTATAAATACGAGTACCTATACGCACAGGCAAAAGTAACGTAGGGCTCTTACCGAGTTTAGAAAGCTTAGAGACAACTCCGTGATCGGAAATCACGGCTAAGTTTTCGTGGTCTCGCGCTATTGTGGCAATAGCCGCGCACACAGCGGAGAGAACGTTGTGATCGTCTGAATCGAGCAGGTCTACCGTCAGCTCTAGAGCGCCGACAAACGATCGGACCATTTCTCCTGAATCTGCCGCATTTTGCACGCAAGGGCTCAATGCAAGGGCTGCGTTAGTCTGAACCTTTTTGGAGTCGTTCTTGAGAAGTGACCAGACAAGCCTGACTCCGTCCAGGTCGTCGATTTCTCGCATGCAGTTCGGTTCTTTGGCGCATTCCATCAACACTAGAGGCACGTTTTCTAGCAGTGGCTTGTACGTGTTGTTTAGATGATGAACTGAAACGATAATTAGGTAGGTACTTAGTTGTTTTTTGTAGACTGCCATCTTAAAACCATTTATGCCGGTAGTCGGTACTTAATATCTGTTTGAGTAAATACTTACTAAGCATAGGAATTCCACCAGCACTTCTAATTTTTTCGCGATTAGGCGGGTATTTGGCACATTCCGCCAAAGCTCCAGCCACATTGGTTAATACTCCATCATTCTCGTCATCCAAAAGCCTAACTAGAATAGGAACTGCACCAAGTTTATCTAATTTTTTGACGCTGAGGTCGCTGTCAGCACATTTCCATAGGGCCCCGGTAACGGCGGCAAGTAAGGGTTTATTTGGTCGATTTGTAGTATCCGAAGCGGCTTCTACCAGTAGCTCCAATCCACCAGTTTCACGAATCATATCTCTTGTAGTGGGATCGCTCGCACATTTGTATATGGCTAGACTACAATAAGTCTGTAAGATGACAAAGCATTATGTTAACGCAAAATATTAAATAGCATCACAACACAAAAAGTAACGAAACAGGTAAACATTAGGTACGTACCTACCTACCTGCATAAAGATTTTCGAGTTGACCTTGATGTGTTATGTTATAACCAAGTAAATGCTTAAAAGCTAATTACGGACCTTCAAATCTTTATCCTCGTTCGCCAGGTGCGTTATTAAGTCGTTAACCATCTTCTCGGTCTGTATTGCCAGCTGGAACGACGTTTCATTTGCACACATTTGCAATAAGCCCACGGCAGGCACAGCCACGTCCAAATGGATTGTTTTCAACACCCTTACGATCAGTGGTATCATGCCGTATTTCCTCATAGCTTCCCGGTTCCTTTGCGAGGCGGACATGGACCAGAGAGCCTTCGCTCCTGCCCGAGCTATATCCAAAAATTGTAATTCATCCACAGCCAAATCCTCGCGAGGCGACAATAAGTACCTGAAAACGCAGTGATCATAATTAGAGCAGTCGAGATCACTGATAAATGAACACTTAGGTTTGCGTAAAACTTACCGTTCTTTCACATCCAATAAATCGATTAGTTTCGGTAAACCTCCAAACTTTCTGCAAAACTTCCTACTTTTCCTTATTTTGCCCAAGTTGGCAATGGTTTCGGCTGCAAGTATTTGAACGTCCCTTGCTGGATCTGACAGCAGTCCAACCAGTAAAGGGATAGCTCCCAAATCTGTAACTTTCTTCCTGATTTCCATGTTTGGGGTGATGTCCTTTAAAACTGCCAAGCCTCCCAATATGCAGCACAGGTCTCTCGTCTCCAGTAAGTTGACGAGCAGTTCCAAACCACCAATTTCTTGGATCGCTCTTTGGTTGACTTCTATCGTCAAGTCGTGATCTTTCAAACATGACAAAGCTACCATTGTCGCAGTCTGATTACCGGCTTTCATGTATTTGACGAGTTTCTGAATATGCCAGTACTCTGGTGGAATTTCTGAGGACTTGATAAGATCAGCCCAGTTGTCTTCCGATGACGACGTGGAAGATGCAGATGACGCTGAAGTATCGGAGCCTTCGGTCACCATCACGATACGAGGGAGGCCTACGGTATCTTGACCTCCCTCAACGCTGAATGTAGACAAATTATCTCCCTCCATGATTGATATTTATAGTCTTGAACCTTTATAAAATCTTATAAAAATGCTTGATGCCGTTTTGCAGTAGATTTAGAACCTATCCCTTGATTTGTCAATTTGGTTGCTTAGCAACAAATAATTTTATAATGTGTCCAACAGGGTATAATATTATATAGGTAAGTAGGCAATTCCTAAAAAGTCCAGTAGGTATGCAATAATTATTATATACCTACCATAAAGTTTCAAAAACCAAATTTTTGGTTTATCAAAAGTTACGCAGGTACCTACCTTCACAAGGAGTTTTGGCGGGAATACGATAGTGAGACGTTGTTGGTTTTGTGTTATTTTCTTAAACTTGTGTTTCTTCGAGTGTTAATGTGTAATATTGGTGGAATATTAACCATTAAGTGTTCGTTAACGTGCATGAGTGTGGGCGAATGATACAAACTCAAAAATCGTGTCATTTCGTATTTTTTCCAAAACTCCCAGGAAGTTTCAGTAAAGCATCCACCACTTTACTGAATCGTGACTTTGACTATGTAAATAATTGACTTGACTACTTGACCACGAGGATTGCTTTAAAGCTATTACTTTCCTAATGTGAAAATAAAAATATTATGTACTTACGTTATTATTATAATACTTGACACTGGCTATATGCACAAACCGTGCGAAGCCATAATTAAACAAAATAAAAAAAAAAAAAAAAATAATAATACCTTCACAAGATAATATTTAATTTTTCATTGTTACAGTTTCGGAAAAGCGTCCGCGATGTTATGAGACCGGAGCATAATGACCATTTCCTCTTGAGATGGCTAAGAGGTAAGTGTGGGTAGGTACCTCAAGCTAGTGCAGTAACATAAGGTAGGATCTGTCTTTTATGTACTTATGCATTATAAATAGATATTCTGTATCTCTGTCTGTATCAAATTGCTTAAACTTGGCAGCGTGTGAAAATACAGCTACATGAGATTTTAGGCGCGCGTAAATCAGATGTATTAGGCTTTTAATACGTTTTTTTTTATTCCAGCAAGGCAATGGGATCCCGTAGCAGCTGAAAAAATGCTTAGAGATGTAAGTACCTATATAAATTTAAGTAGAAAATTATCGAAAATTGCTCAATGAGCGAAAAACACGTTATTATTTATTTATTGCGAAATCCATGTTATGGCATTTAAAAAACACCTGCCGTGACTCAGACCATTGTGATAATTATATTGTGAAGCCTTTATATGAGCCAGTTTTCAGTTATTATGCCATATTGATACTGGAGTAGTTACGATAGGTAGGTACCTACCTACCTACTATTTGCTAAAGTAAGTAGGTAGGTATACATATTGTGTGCTAGTCCTTACTTATCTGACGCCAGAATGGTCATTACATGATACCATACCGTGACTAAATGTTGCCAACGACTGCTATTTTATATAGCTAAGAACATGGTGATTGCAATGCCCTTGAATTCTACCAAACTGTTTTGAAATTATAATGCAATAGGCGAGAATCTAAGGTTACGTTCACTCATTCATTCCTAATGTATTTTAGCGCAAGTGCTTACTTGTGGATAGAAGGATAAGTATTGATCGACGCAATTCCACGTCTTTGCGTTATTCTTCTAAGTTCTTCAGCATGAAAATCTCGGTTTCTTCACAACGTTGAAACGTGTAATTATCCTATCCTCTTAAATGCGCAAAAATTCGGGTGTGATATTTAGGCAGTGTAATTTAAATAGGTAAGTAAGTACCTAGTTAACTACCCAATTATCAAATAAGATAAGTGCTTTTATCTACGGATAAGTGCCCACTACAATGTATAAATATCGACAATCTATGTAGTTTTCAAAACAACAATCATCATAGTTACTAAATTGTTATAACTTAATTTTTTTATAAACAAAGTAAAGGCACTGGCCGTAGTGGCCGTAATATAGTAAGTCAGTGAGCAAAAAAAAACCACAGACAGAAACACTCGACAAAATATAATAATTATAATATCACTGCCACTAAATCATAAATAGCTCCTGAATTTCAGGGGACTATCTACTTTGCGAAATCATTGAAATTTCCAATCATATATACCTACATGTACCTAGGTACATGTATATATGATTGGAAATATCAATTACTTAATACTACTTAATAGTCATTAATCAATTGATGAGTAAATTTTTCGTAGAATGGGAAATTTGAGCATGAAATAAAATGATTGGATTGTTAAATTAATGATAAGTAGGAAGTAGGTAGATACTTACTTAATGTTCAGTTACTGTTATTGCTGAGGTACAGCCCCGTAATTACGATTGCAATGACACCTCGCAGAGTGACTTAAATGCGGTTGCTGCTCTAGTAACAGCAGCAAACATAAGTAACCTATGCAATTAACAGCTACCTACTCACAATTATTATTGCACTCTCACATCTCTGGCACGTTTGCTGAACCTCTGTCAGAGTTTGCAACTGCTATCAATATCAACGATAGCAACCGTGAACAAGCGGAGTGATATTATAGGAAGTATTAGCCCACGAGATAGACAATTATTATGAGGCAATGAGTACAATCGACTGCTAGGAAGCAGATAACAGCTGAGGTCAAAAGTCAGAACAGACTTACAAGATATAATAAGGTGAATCATAATCATTCCACATTTCCAGTCAATGCAATGGCGAGAAAAATGGGGCGTGGACACGACGATGCCGAGTTGGCAGGCGCCAGAGGTTCTGGAGAAGCACTTCCCTAGCGGCAGTCCAGGCTTTGATAAGGAGGGATCATCTGGTAAGGAAGAGAGAGGAGATGAGATAAGATAAAGATAATTATAAGTCTCCACGCTACCCACGTGGCACATTTTTTTTATTTCGATGTTCGGTTTCATCACGATGTTTTCAATGGCCATTTTTGACGAATGGCTGAGGAATCTACACATAGTAGTATTGGGCTGATTTTTTGGGCACCGCTCGATCGGCCTCCACCGCTACCTTCTATTATTTTCGGAGTTCTCCACACTTTATTTATAGTTGAGTATCGGACACGTTAAGGACTCATACTACGGAGTTCATCATCCAGCTGCATAATTATTCTGTTAAGTGTAATGAATCTGAACTTGAACTTCATTTGACATTTTGACTATAACAAAAATGTCTGACTTATATAGGTAATATAGGACTTATATCCTTCTAATCCGACTAATATTATAAACGCGAAAGTTTGTGAGTATGGATGGATGGATGGATGGATGGATGTTTGTTAGGGGAAAGGTGTACGAGAAGAATGCTTGTAGTTTAAACAACATTCAAGTTAAAGCAGCAATGTTAAGAGTTAATTATAGGAAATTTATCTGTCTATCAGTTGTCATACTCAAAATATTATATTTTTGCATCTATTATTATAATAATATATATTTTTTAAAACACTACCAAAGAATCATCTTGTACACCCGGGTGTCCAAGATGATTCCTACGGTAAGGGCAAGATGATCCTGGGGATAATTTTGCCCCTATTTGGGCATGTCTTAGGTTTTGTTGACTTAAATAAAAAAAATACTTTTCAGAGTTTAATATACCATTAATTTCGAAATCAAATAACTTACAGTCCTTGACTGAGAATGAGTCAGTCGGCTCAGTCGTATTAATTAATAGTCAGTCTCAATATCAATAATAGGTAACAATCATCACGTCATCTGAGATCAATCGTGTGTTTAAGAAAATTATAATAATATAATCTTCATAAGTAGAGCTAGCTTCCAGAGCTTTGAACATACAGTCTTCTGTCCACTCACCGCGATTGGCTTTTCTGTGATAATTTAGAGGCATAGTCTAAAATAAGATTTTTTTTATTAAATTTCAACTGATAAAAATAATAAATTCAAGTTTACTACTATTTCTTCGTGGGTTATTGATTTGAATAATATTTGTTACAAAGAATACATAGTTATTTTAACACGTAGGTACATAGTTAATGATGATCCCCGTAGTATGATCCGCACGGATCATCTTGTACACCAGTATAACATAATCATCTTGCCCCAACATCAACTTTTTTACTCAATCTTCGATAGCTTATCCTATACGCTTTGAACTGTTACCATGCCGTTAGAAAAACAAAATAGAGGATTAAACAAAGGTATCAATACATCAAGCTTTAGAATTGACAACCTAGAACACATTCAACATAAACTTAAAGTCAACCTTACATAAGATCAAAGTCACGTATTTTTTGTTGTTTTCCATAATAAAGTTGAATGTCACTTACGACGCCATTACGATTGACTGGGGCGGGAGAATATCGGAAACTACGTTTTACCAATGAAAACCACTAGATGGGGCTAATAGTTTTCTTGAAATGAAAAAGGATCATCTAACCTCAACGGATCATCTCGTACACCTTTCCCCTACTCTTTCACGTTAAAACTACTGAATGGATTTTAATGAAACTTAACAATAATATAGCTTATACATCAGAATAACACATAGGCTACAATTTATAAAGATATTATGTGAATTATCCAAAATATGACGATAAGCGTCAAGTAGGAAAAAATCGACCAGGATAATTTATTTCAAATGCACTAAATACTAATTCTGCGCAGACGAAGTCGAGGGCACCAGCTAATACAATACATAATAACGCCGCTAATCTAGTAATTCCTAAGCTATGTCCTAACCCTGACACATTGTACCTACATGTTTGGTAACTCTGGTAGCTAAAATGAAACACGTGTAAGTATGAGAAACATGTGTCATGACGTCAATCGTACCTACGTTCTTACATTCATATAATATAATACCTAATTAAAAGTGGATTATTAACTGATCGTAGCTAATCTTAGCTTGGTATTCATTATACGAGTACAACAATATAACAAAAATTACTTCAAATACCTACGTAAACAACATTGGAAAAGTAAGGTCTATTTCGTTCTCCTTTTGAGTCGCAATGAAACGCCAAGTTACCGCTATCAAGCCTATTGGAATATTCATAAAGCTTCTCGAGAAAGTGGTTTCTCTTAATAACAATACAATATTGAATATTTTATTGAGGAAGCCTAGGCATCTTCTACAAGAGTTCGCGTGTGGAAATAAACACACCTTTGCACATTGTGTGCAAATAAATCTATCCAGTGTCTTAGAAACACTGGCATTGCAGCGCCGCGCATGTTGCAATCTTCGATCAGATATTTAATGACGAACAACATTCTCGTCCTAAATGTAACAAAAATAAGCAATAAGGTACGTATATGTGAAATTCTTTCCATCTATTTGGCTTACAGACGTACCGTACCTATAATGTTGGGTGGGATGCCCTTGGGAGGATCTAGAAGGCTTGGAGCTAGAAGCGACACCAATGTATTTACTATTCCATTATCTCCCAGTGATAGTGGTGCCCTTCGTGGGGCTGGATGTGTGGGGGCTCTTGCACTCGGTCAGCCGGACTGACGTCATCCGCATGGTGCTGAAGCATCTGGAGAATTACCTCGCCATCGGCAGACAGCAGGCCCTCACCCATGGCCCAGCTGCTATGAAGGTAAGAACACTTATTTTATTTATTTATTTATTTGGAAGACCAACAGAAGACTTAACAAGATTATATACATTGCCTTGCGCTAGGCAGACCCCTGTCGCCACTCTCGTGACGGAATTGATAAAGCGAAGGCATTCCACTCCCCTCAAAAAAGGCAGATGTCGGAACTAAACTTGAACTAAACCAGGATTAGGCGGGTGTCTACATACTTAGTAGACTTCCAGCCTATTTAAAAGCTACCTTATTTGGTATATATCATAATCACTAACCAAGTTTTTTCATCCAAGTCACAACTATACCTACTATCTCAAATTATGGGTAAGTTTTTTTTTTATGAGAATTACGTTTTGAACTGCAGTTCCGAACCATACGTTCCCCAGGTGACAGTCGTGTTTGACCTAGAAGGCTTCAACATCCGGCAGTACGCGTGGAAACCAGCGGCGGAGATGGTGTTCACACTGCTGCAGCTGTACGAAGCCAACTACCCTGAGATCTTGAAGATCTGCTTCATTGTGAACGGTAATCATTACAAAAATCAATCTCCTTGCGGGACCTTGGACTGGCGTTAGTTCTAAAAGACTCTTAGTTCTCTAGATCAGACTAGGTAAGATTCACTAGGACACATCTTACTCGTTATCTTCATTTGACCATGACTAATGGTAATGGCGCTTTTATTGGGTCATGCACGCGTATTTGTTTTATTACCAAACGATGGGCGAAACTTTAAAGTTCACATGTAACAGCATCAGTATATTACATTTCTAAATGCCGTGATAATTGGAATTGCTTTATTACCAATATCAAATTGCCTCGACTTGCCCAAGCAGCGATTAGGTCTATACGTTCTAAAAGTTCTAAACTAGTTTTCCTCTTGCAGCACCCAAAGTCTTCGCCCTCGCCTTCTCCGTGGTGAAGAAGTTTATGCACGAGTACACGATATCGAAGATCAAGATCTTCGGCACGGACACCAAGAAGTGGCAGCCGCAGCTGCTGACGGTGATCGACGCGGAGCAGTTGCCAGCGCATTACGGAGGCACGCTGATCGACGACAACGGAGATCCGAGGTGCAGATTGATTGTAAGTATGCCTAGGTCTTTTTGCTATGGTTAGTCCTTCCAAGGGTACCTTTTTGCGTTTATTACCCGTGGCGCACCACGGGTACCTTTTTTAGCAGGTATGTGATTAGCTATATATATATAGATGAATTCCAAATTTCACATATTTTCTTTACAGGTGAAGCCAGGAGGGAAAGTGCCGAAGCAATACTACTCCAAGAACCCGGCGTCTGAATCGGAGAAGGAATACAAACGCGTCACAATCAAGACTGGGGATAAGCACACGGTGGACTTGCTGTGCGCTGACGCCGACAGCGTTCTGAAGTAAGAAGCTTTACCCTTAACTTCTTCTTCTATTAACTTCTCTTTCCTGTATCGTGAAAAATACTTTTTTTTTGTATTCGATCAGTTAGATTAATACCTCGGCCCAGGCGACTAATAGGCAAAAACAGGGTGCGGTAAGAGAAAAAGTAGAGGCTTGTGAATGGTCCGTTTTTCTGGCCTTCTGAAGTTATTCATCCCTCGCTCGCTTAGATGTGCGGGACACCCCTGTCCGAAGTATCAAACGAATCGGCTTCTTCATTTGCCATAATAATTATGCCGCCATAGGTACTGTTTATTATTATAATCGGACACTTATTAGACTAGTTTTCACCATTTGTATAGTTCCGGACCCTCCCAAGTTTCCACCCTATCTCAGTTCCGAAGTTGCCCCTGTATAGGTACTATAAGTTTAGACCACGGCCGAAACTCTCCATAATCATCATTGCCAGTAGCCGATGTACGAAACTATAGGCCTTTTTGGTTCTAAATGTCTAACACTTTACCTATCTTAGTCCAGCCAGACACGATTTAGAATATATTTCACTGCCGTATGTAGCGCCTTATACTCCTTCCTTGCATTTCACCTCTATCGATCGATCGCTAATTCTGGCTGTAAACCGACCTGACCGGTCAGAGACAATGTATCCAGGACATATCCAAGCAGATGTAATTTTGATTAAGGTAGGTCATAATAGTACCTACGAAAAAGAACAAGTCAGTTTCAGGCCTTAAAGAAATAGATTTGAACTTGCCTGTTTTTAAATAATGTCATAAAACGCCCCCTGGACCTCATCTCACCCTTGGTTCCAGATGGGAGTTCGGAGTGGACAGTCATGACATCAAGTTCGTCATCAAGCGCCGCGACGAGGAAGGCAACGTGGAGGTGGTGCATGGTCCCAGGAAGGTCTCCGAAGGTCCCGTGGACGTCGGCGTGTTGTCGGTCAACGGCCCAGCTACTTGTGAGTACTTGGATACTTCTGCAACCCCCACTTCTTGTGGATGGACAGGTCCCCCGGTTATCTTTTGTTCGTCAATTGTTCATTCTTTGCGAAACTAACCTACCTTTTTCCTACTGACACGGACGGTCTCACAACAAAAGATTATACCAGAGTTAAAACAGATGTTTCTAAAATTTCGTTCCACAAAATCGACGTCTATCACTCGCGTTTTGGTATTCAATCCTGGTATTCCTAATTATTTTACTTGTGAATTTGTTATTGAATAAGAAAAAGCGATTAGACGTCGATTTGCGGAGAAAATATTTAGCCTCATCTGTTCAACTCTGGTTTAAATCTTTTGTGGTAAGACCGTTAAACTTTCATCGTAACTGAAGCCATTAACCACGCAAATAATTTCCTTCACAGATTCAATCATTTTCGACAATAAGAGCGCCTTTCTTCGAAGCAAGAAAGTGTTCTATGACGTGTTTATATCTGTTCCTTCCCGAGACTTGAACATCAGCGACGAGCCGGACGACAACCCGGCGCCCGTGGCGGCTTGCAGCAAAGCCACCATTAGAGCGTAGACAAAGGTTGAGCAGATGTCCAATTGTCCATAGGCAAAATCGGGAAAAATTACAAGTACTACGTAGTTCTTAAATATCGGGTTTATACGCACAGACTTATATTAAAGTATTGCTTGTAGGAGTCCACGGTGCGGTCCTCATCGGAAGAGCAACAGTTGTTTGTCTCGAAATGAAGGCAAAATAGACATGTGTGAGCTTTTTTGACGTGCCTTTAAAAAGTAGAAATTCAAATGTGAATGGACTTCCTCCTGCTATAATTTGTGCGTGGAGTTGATTATTGTAGGTAGGTACATATAACATTTTGTGGTAGTATATTTATTGTTCATAAATTAGTTAATTAACGTCTCCAATGTCATGGTGTAGGTTTTATTTTGTTACTTGTCTATTGTAATGCATTTACGTTAAATATGACGTTTTATATGGATAGCACTTAGATAATATTTATAGGTACTAAATCCATTGTATAGCAGGTAGGTACATTGACTATATTGGATAGGTATTGTTACATTAAATATTTCTGTGATAAGAATTAGTACCTAATCCTATAGCGGCGGCGCGGGCTGTGAAATCATAAACGGAAATAAACATAAGTGTGATAAAAAAAAATACAAATTGTATTACTGAATAGGATTTAAATTTGTTTCATTCTAATTTAATCAGACAAACTTACCTGCTACAGTAGGTACCTTCTAGTATATTATTTACCGGGAAAAAGACAGCCAAATAAAAGCTATGTAGGTACCTACAACTTGCATGCACTGACATGCATTTATTCAACTGCAAATTTGATGCTTACATTGGTCATTCCCAGTTGTCACCCGCCTCCATGTCCCCAGTGGTGACAATGCTGACTGCACTGTTTGTATTTAATGAACTGGTGGTGCCTATACCTACATAATAACATTCAATATTCAGAATCATATATAGTACAACATTGTATTAGGTAGATCTCAATACAAATGTTATAAGTAACCCTATTGTAAGTAATACCAATAAAGACTTGAGCAGTGTTTGTAAATGTATATTTTTGCTCATTACAATTTTCTAACTTGTAAGAACAAATGTTAGTTAATGTAAGCTTCGTTTTTATATACTTTTAAAATAAACAATGTTAATGGAATATAATGACGATTTTTTTATTGGTAATTGCTCATAATATCTATTAATAGCCGTGAATACTTTCACTATACTCTACCTAAACCCTAGGATAGACACTCCGTACTCAAAAGATACAGAGGCTACGAAAAAGCAAGAAAACATGCTCAAGTCATACAAAATCCAGGTTCATGCTATCTCACTCTAATTGAGAGTGTCCTTTCTAATCTAGTGTATTCTGTGCCTAAACTTAAACTTTAGCTTGACGTTAATTTCTCCAGGCAGATGGATATTCTTTTCTACGATAAATAAATATCATTAATACATAAATATTGCAAAATATTTATTGATTATAAATATTATGATTGTCTTTATATACAGATTGTTTTACACACTGCACCTTCATTTGATACATAAAACAAGGTGTGGTACTAATATTATGCATAGTTATTGAAATCACAATCATTGATTACCTTTAGTCAAGTAATTAAATTAAATATCGCAAATAGATAGACAACTATTGAAAACGAACATAGTTGGACTTGATTTTAGCAATTTTGAACAGTGGGCATTATGGGTTTTAGGCGTTTTGCGATACTACATGACAAACAAAAGTTTTCGCAAGCTATAAAAAGTGAGTCAGGTAACCAATCTGAGCCACTTTTACTCATTGTCATTTCATGGAATTTCAAAGAGTTACATGCCATGTTTATTCTTCATCTTCGAACAGCATTTGCAGGAGCTCGCGCTTGTTGCACTGACTGCCTTCGAGCCTCTGCACTCCCTTCCACTTGAGGATTGTGGGGATCACCATCAGCCTGGTGCGTGGATCTGTTCTGAAAGGACACGCCTTGTTCTTCCAGCTGAAAGTAAAAAAATACGAGTACCTATTTATAATTAATGTCACATTCTAGACTTTTTATATGTAGGTATACGCTTTTCCCCGCAAAATTCAGGTATTCCCGGCTAAAAAATAGGTCATCACAGATAATAATATTATTTGGCTTAGAAAAAAAAAACTGAATTGGATCAGTACTCAGTAGTTGCAGCTATCACCTACAAAACAACAAAATCGCAGACTTAAACTTCTTTATAATATAGAATCACAGTAACAAGTTATGATTACTTACTAAGTCATATCTCCACAATCAACATAAGCAAAGATGAGGTTCTTCTTTAATTCATCCAAATATGACTTCACTATTGGCTCTGCTGTAAACAATATAATTATGTATATAGATTACCAACTACAATTATAACAAATCTATGTAAAGCTAATTGTTTGCCAAGAACTGGCTAAGCATCAGTTAAGTATCAGTCCATAACTTTCCCCTATAGGGTAAGCAAGCCTTTGAATGGTAAAGATGTCTGTAGGAGCTAACAAATTTCATCTAACAGATTTTCAGATAGGACATTGAAATGAGGCAAATTCATAATATTCTCAAAGAAATTCCAGCTTTGAAAGTCAAGGGTCGGTTGATCTTAAAAATAATTCATATTGGAGTATAGAACCCTAAAAGATAGGGTACCTATGCAAGCCAATGCTAACCAGAGGGCTGACAGCGGACCCAACATTGTAATGATAAACATTTACCATTTCAATATGCATTGGTGGTCTGGGAGCTGGCTGCAGAATCATTTAGGTGTAAGTAACAAACCCATTTGGCACCAAATGCACCAGCTCCTACCATTCTCTTTTTTTCGGCCAGTGAACATGAAAAAAACATTTTTCTTCTTTTCGTCCAGCTCTTCAATAAAAGTATTGAATTCTTCATAATTATTTAAATAGGGAGAAATTACTTTTCCCTTCTTTGGGGGCATGATGGATCGATTTTGAAAGTCATAAATGCAAAAAATCTATGGTTGTGTAGAAACATTTACTATACCTCTGTAGAAATATTTACTACATCAACCATCAAGTTTCTTATCAAGGTAGGTTTTATTAGTATAGGTACCTAACCTAGCATAACAGGCAATAAATAAAACAATAGGTACAGTAGGTAATAAATCAACATACATTCAACACAATCTGGGCACCAACTCAGCCCATCTGACGTCTTGGAGCCGCTGAAGTAGAAGAATACAGGAGGACCTTTGGGGTCGATACCCTCTGTATACTTGCTAAACTCATCGAAATTATTTAATTGTACTTTCTGTACCATTATTCCAGCAAATAGGTACCAACTGCTGCCGGCCTTTTGTAACTTGTTTATTTGCTTTTTGCTTGCACAGGCAACACCACGGCACGCACGCAGCACAGTAATGGATTGAATTGGGTTGGGTTTGAGCTGACGGTTATCCGGTGGGCGGCGAAAATCTTTTTCACAGATAAATTTAATATTGTTTCAGGTCGAACGGACGGAAGGTACTGTGTCGAACGGACTCGAACCAAAGACTCGAACGAAGTGAGTCGAATATAAAAAAAAACTAAATAGCGGCAAGCACCAGTATTCTTGACATTTGACAGTGACTTGCCTTTTTTTTTGTTTAAGTAATGGCTTCGCACGGCTTGTGCATATAGCCAGTGTCAAGTATTTTATTAGGTATAATGAGTATTTCTTAATTTCTCAAAGTCACAGCAATATAGCAATCGTGGTCAAGTAGTCAAGTCAATTATTTACATCGTCAAAGTCACGATTCAGTAAAGTAGTGGACGCTTTACTGAAACTTCCTGGGAGTTTTGGAAAAAATGCGAAAGGACACGTATTTTGAGTTTATATCATTCGCCCACACTCGTGCACGTTAACGAACACTTAATGATTAATATTCCACCAATATTACACATTAACACTCGAAGAAACACAAGTTTAAGAAAATAATACAAAACCAACAACGTCTCACTATCGGATTCCCGCCAAAACTCGTGACTTGACTAGACCAACCAGACGCTAGTGTCAAAAATCAAAAGTTTGTAAACTTTTGATTTTTGACACTAGCGTCTGGTTAAATGCATAAAACATGCGCAGTGAAAACATGAAAAATATACACGACAATCGTGAAGCTTGCTACAAATTGGCCAGATTGTTATTCATTCGTTCTTTAACGTTCCATTATACGGTAAAATCGAATGACAAACTGACTTGTTACCTTGTAATTACTATTGATATAGAACTATAATTCTGCGTTTAGCGTAATATAATAACCGAATACGGCGAGTGACGCGAACGACGGTTGTATTTGAGTGAGACAGTTGGTGATCAAAATAAATGTTTTCACGAACAAAAGCAATAAAATTTAAAATAAAATGGATACAACGGCACCTAAACGTTCAATGAAACCAATGACCATGGCTGAATTGCTGCCAGCAATAAGTGGTAAGCGTTGCGTACCCAAAACATGATTTTGTCTGCGTGTATACGATGTGTAGTGTAATGTAAACAGTTTGTCAGTGAAATCTACGAATTAGGGCTCTAAATAGGATTTCTATTGCTAAATTATCTGTCAAAAAAAGCTTCAGTTGCCTCCCGACTGCTCTAAAATAACAGAAAAGCTTCACTGAGGAGATACACAAAGGACACTTCTTTGATACAGGTATCCTGACCAAAGAAGCGATGCGCTCTCTTACAGCAAAGAAACAGCCTCGCACAAAGGTAGCGTCCACTCGCACGTCCGAAAAAATCCTTAAACCAATGACCATTGCCGAGATGAGAGCTGTAACCCAAGGTAAAGCAGCCATAAACATTAACAATGATATTACTTGATGCTTCTATTTTTAACTCGGTTCTGTTATATCTAACACCAATATACAGATAAGAAGTTCCGTTAGATATCTTCCATGTCCATCATCGGTTCAACTTGTGACCATATGCTGTATTAGTGTGCAAAGTTTCTAAAAGTACTGTGCTCCAGTTCAAATCTTTCAAGTCAACTGGACCTATGTTTCATGGTATCTTTTAATACTTTTCGCTATTTAACCAGCATTAATCATTTCAGCATTAACAGTGCAATCCCCTAGAAGATTTGGGCAGGTAACAGCCTCTGCTAAAAAGAAGTGGAATTCTTCTGTCAAAGTTGAGAACAAAACGGTCAGTCATACAGCGAACGGGCAAATGAAACACACGTCTGTTAGAAAAGTTCTGAATTTCCAGCAGCCTAAGCCCAAAATACCTAAACCTGTTAACGTAAGTGTTCATGAATTTTAGATAAGTTATGGAAGTCTATTAAAAACACATTTATGTAATTACAGTGTCAGTTTAGAAACAGTTATAGACATCACTCAATGCATTGACCATGAAGAAATGAAAATATTTTTGATTTACTATTTATTTGCAGACATTTACCAATGCAAGGATGACAATGAATCATGAGACTCCAAAATTTCCAAAGCCTGAAATAAAGGCAAAGAAGTCAGTGCATCTACAAGGTAGGTATTATAGTTTTGAAAATATAGTATAGAAAAATTTGTTCAAATGTTTTTTTTTTTTTTAATGTCCATGGATACAGTTTTCAAATAATAAATAATTTCTTTATTCAGCAAGCAACACTGTGCGAATCAGTGGTGTGTGCCACATACCTGAGACACCACTATTGTCAAACAAGCCCATGAAGAGCAGAATGACTATAGCAAACAAGGAAAATATCTCCCACTCCACTGTCATCACTAAGAAAGTTCAGGCAACTCCAAAATCTTGCCTTCGCAAAAGGGTCCTAGCATCTCGAGTACCGGACACCCCTCTGTCTAACGAATCTTGGAAATCAAGCTGTGATGCCAGCTTCCTACAGAACGAGAAAGACATAGAGTTCATTGAGGGCAAAACGAAAGCTTTGGTTGAAGAACATACGCTTGAAAATATAGCAGAAGTGTCACCTCCAGTATCAACACCTTTTCATGAATACCGAAATGTCAAAGAGTTCTTTAACGACTCCAGCAATGTTGTGGATAACTCGACCACAGCTTATAACGACAACACAATCATGTCATTTGAGAAAATATCGGTTAGTAAAGAGGACAGCAAAAGGGAAGAAAGTGTTATTGTGTCACTGTGTGACTTGCTCAACAAGGCTGCCGTATCAAAAACACAAGAGAAGACGAGCACAGAACTGGATGATCTGTTAGAGGTGGAACGACAAACGGAAAACAATCTCAAAATGATTGATAATGGCATAAAATCATTAAACAGTATCAAGGAGTCACAACTGAAATCTCTGCAGTATGTGAGGAAATTGATCTGTGAGAAACAAAAGGAGCGTATATCAGAGAGTGATAAAGACAAGACTGTTATTGAAATAACCAAAGATACACCTAAAATTGTCACCCCAATAAAAGCCTCGGAGCTCGGCCAGCCCTGTTCAGTTATAAAGTCATGTCTGAAGTCACCGTCCTATAAAATACCAAAGAAGTCTTGTATGAGGAAGAAAGTCTTCTATAAGTCATTGCCCGATGTATCCAGTTTATCGGTGACACCTCCAAAAGACATGGGCGATAGGGCCCTGAGCATGTATTTGAAGATGAAGGAGCATATGAATTTCTTAAACACTCCGGTGGCAAAAAAAAGGCCTTTGAACATGCCTGACACCCCTGGCCTGACTTCGCACAATTTAAAAATACAGTTAGATAAACTGTATGGTGAAAGCTAACAATATCTAATACTTAGTTAAACTTTTTGTAAATGTTAGAGCTTACTAAAATGGGCACATTATAATTAAAGTCATAAGACAATAATTTTGAATGTGTAGGCCTACACATTCAAAATGACATGATCACAGAGCTTGCAATAATGTCTAAAAACGTTTTTTAAATATTATAATTGTAGGTACTTATTTTGACTTCATAGGTGTTTGTGAATTTTGATTAGAAATTAGTTCTACATGGTAAATATAATTTTAGTAGTTTTTAAAGAGATTTATAGATTTAGTGTTTTACATGCTACAGGCTGGCTATTTATAGTGTGTTATACTGAAAAATTATTAATTATTAAAAGGTAGGTACTTACTACCTACCTACCTAATGTTATTCTGAAAGTGCATTGCATAATGTAATATGAGGTAAGTTAACTTTCACGATATTTTAGTTATGTACAATATTAAATTTTTATTACCTACATAAAATTCTATCAATTTAAATATTTGTGTAAATTAGTGTACAATATAATATATATAATAATAATAATAATAATAATATGAGACAATAAATAAATTATATTTAATGGAAATTACTTATACCATTTATCTATTTTTAAACTGTGATGTTATAAATTATCTGTAGTTACAGTATATTCTATGGCTGCGCTTGCGCAAAGATATTATTGCCTACGGTGAAATCGGGAACTAAAGTTATCACGTACATTATCCGCTACACTAGCGCCGCACCCACTGCAACGAACACCGATAACTGTAAACGAGTACCACATCGGATGAGATGTTTTGTTAAACACTATCAGTAATAATTTGGCACTACAAATAATTACGCGTAGCCTTTAGAACAGATTTCTAATATTTGCCGCAGTTTTAATTAATAATAACCTAACAACATGGCGTTGTCGAAACCTGTAATGAATTTACTAGCATCTTATTTGCAAAACTTATATTTGCATCCCATAAAAACGAAAGCGATCACAAGGTAAGGTTTTTATCTGTGTTTATTTGCTTTGTTTCGTGTAGTTACAAAGGTCTTTTCGCTACATCCAAAGTTCAATATTATTTGAGCCGATTTCGATCAATAGGTAGGTATTATTTTGTCATACAAAGTACCTAGATGTAAAGTAGGTAGGTAGTATAGGTACTTACTTACATTCAAAAATGTGTGTGTGATTGAGACAGCATAGGTAGTATACTCATAAAACTGGCATTCCGTAATTTGACATGACTAGTATGTACCATAGACTTACCTATTTATTTAAATTTTAATGACATACCTAACTACAAGCCTACAAGGATTAAGTAGTTAGGTAGGTAAGAAGAATATATATATGTATATAGAAAAAATCTACTTACCTATTCAAATAGGTAAGTTGTTTCTTGCAATTATGTACCTATGTTACTTATGTCTAAGTATTACCTAGGTAGGTAGGTAGGTACTTACCTACCTATTTTTCTGTGCCATTACCAGCTAACATATCTCGGATGTTAAGTCCTTCCAAAAGCCAAAATGTTACCATCATTGGCTTAGCAATTTACGGGTACTTAACGCCGTAAACCGATCCGCTTTCGTCACTTTCACTTCGTAGATTGTAAGTTGTTTTCAATATAATCGGGGCTTTTTAAATCACACCCAGACCAATAATTACATAATAAATACCTAGGTACTGAACGGGAAGGGAACCCTTATAATATTATGTTTCGTTGGAACATCACGGAAACTAATAGGTACCATTAAACTTTATGATGCCATGAAGGAAGAAATATAAGTAAAGGGAATGTTCAATTCCCTAGATTTAGTTACATGTTGAGGAAGAGATTCATTCATAAGTAGATCAAGATTCGGACAGAACGTTCAACGTTGGTTAGCAATGAAATATACGAGCCCAAAATATGTACCTAACCAATAGTACCTACTATACCTACCTACCTAAGTACCTACTGAATGTTATTTTTCAGTTGTGTAGTCGGCACAGCAGGCAGTGTGGCCTCGCAGCTGGTTGCTGGAGACTCCATAAGACTGGACCCGATTCTTGCATTTGGATTGTATGGGTAAGGAAAGCATTTTTATTATACACTTTTACCAGGACACTTAGTACTCATATACTCACCTGAAACACCTATAATACAGGCATTTAACTTACGTTTGATCTGTGTATCTCTATCTGTACCTATGGGTATGTGTTCTGTCTACCTAACCCAATAGGTAGGTAAACGTAGATATCTAAATTACTTCAACAATGGCGAGACATAAAAGCCACAAGCAAACAACGTATCAAATGTAACAGAATCACATTTTCTAACCCAAACCCCTATTTCAATTTCAGATTGCTCTTCGGCGGTACAATCCCCCACTTTTTCTATAATCTTCTAGAAACCATCTTCCCAGAAGAAGTGGTAGTCTTCCCGCTCGCAAAGAAGCTCCTTTTCGAAAGATTAATCTTCGCGCCTCTGATGCAGGCTTTCTCGCTTTACACGTTGGCTAGGCTTGAGGGGAAAAACCACGTGGCCGCTACGAAGCAACTCTTCGCGCTTTACAAGACAGTTCTGGAGGCCAATTGGAAATGGCTGACTCTCTTCCAGATCGTCAACTTGGCTTTTGTGCCTCCTATGGTAAGTTAGTTGCTGGTTCAATTAGTATTAGCGATTGGAGATTGGTAGACGATAGATAGGTACCTAGTCTTTAGGTAGGTAGGTATACATTTTGTTGCACATTTTTCGAAAGTTAGCACACTTCAGCCACCTTCAGCCAAATGTCGCGAGCGTACGAGTGTTGCAGTTATCGTTGTACTTAACTCTTGTTTTTAGCATTAATATTATTCACATCTACATATATCCACTGCTACAATAGGCCTCTCCCAAACACTTCTCTTTCCGTACAGTTAACTAATCCCTGTGATCACTTTCGCCAATCTGAATCTAATGAAAATTATTTTAATTTATTTCCAGCTCCGTGTACTGTTCATGAACCTGGTGGGCTTCGGCTGGGCGATGTTCCTGGCCAGCAAGCGTCGTCAGCAAAGCCAGAAGAAGGCCAACTGAACATCTTCAACTAAAAACGTGGTGGCGGAACCATTTGTACTGTGATGAAGCAACTTTTATAGTAATCTACTTTACGTAATAATATGCATCATAAAATTTAGGTCAAATGGACCAACTTTATCACTGTTACAGAGAAAAATACTGATTTATCTTCTTTTACAGCAAATGGCGTTAAATTATGTGATCAGTTAACATTTGCCATTAATGCTATCAACATTCCTATAATATTTTTATACACTTGTTTATAGCTTTGGTATTTATCACAGGGTCTAGCTATGGGTAGGTATTGACAAGGCTTGGTAACATTTATCGTTTTATTGATTTATAATAATTATTGTATCTGTTAGCATCGACAACGGGAAATTGGGTTGTCAAGTTCCATCTAAATACTGTACAGTGTACATAATTTTAAACGTGTATTTATCTACAAGGCTATCAAATCTGTATCAATTCGTTCGTACGCAGTGCATTTGTGATTTAACTATTCAATTGCTTAAAGTTTATTTTTGTAAATTTATAATAAATTGTTATTGTTAATCCACGACTGTTTATATTATCATCATTTACTGTTCACAACTTCTCAAATATTGCTTGCTTACTTACTAAGTGGTTGAACCGAAAGGGTTTCTTCACTCACACAAACGAATTAATTTATTCAAAATAAATTACGAAATACATACCTAAGATAACCTTGACGAATAACCTTATTACTAATCTGAATCTTGAAATAAATAAATTACAAATTGCATGTATATGTATACCTAATACAAAAATAAAATAAAACTTGAAATATCGCACTTGAAATCAATAGTGTATTGCATGTGGCACCGACCAAATACTGAGTATTTATAGGTAAATTTGAGTAAATTAATAAAAATAAAATTATTAACAAAATAATACACATAATTTAACAAAGAGGTAAATCATGGAATAAATAAAAGAGATCACAATTTTATAATATTAAAAGGAGTAGAGGTCCTACCTTACATAATTTAAAGATTATACATTTTTGACTATTCTTTACTTACTTACTATTTTCTACCTTTTTATTGGTAAATTGGGTAAATATTTTTGGTACATACTTATCATTGACTAAATGAACATAATAATATACAAGTTGGTAGGTATATTATTTAAGATATACGCTTATATTTTGATAAGAAAAATCATTTTGCTCAACTTTTCTGTCCAAAAATGAAGACATAACAACACATTACATTTACATAGCAACACATTATTATGAAACCATGATGGTAACACCCAATTAAAATAACTTGACTAGATATTTTTTGTCATTGGAGACTATTCCAATGTTTGAAAGATGAGATCTAAAATAAAATGTATAAAAATGAAATATTTATATACTTAATCTAAAATAAATAAACCCTGAGACATGACTAGTTCGTCCTCACTATTCAGACATCTTAAGGTAACAACAATTGTTGCATTACATTACAAGCACTTACAATATAATTAAATAAAGCTTGTAAAAAGAGACTTTAAACCAACTGATGTAAAGGCGGACAGTTTAGTGTAAACTTAGTAAAAAGTAACGGGCAACAGGCTAAAATAATTCTGCTTAAAAGTGGCATCTTAAAACACAGTGACTACCAGCTTGGAGCCAAAGTTATAAATAAACAGCAAGCCGCATTGACGCCTCGCAGAGTTTTCTACGCATGTCAGAATCATATGACTAGTGAATGTATAACGAATTTCGCCGTCTCTACACCGTAGTGTCATTGTTCACTCCCGCTCCACTCGCGGGGATCTGGACCAGCTGTGCGAAGACCTGCTGCTGTAGCTGCCGGAGGAGGGCGTGGAGGGCGTGGGCCTCCGATACGGGATCGGCCGCTTGCGGGCGCTGTTAGTGGTTAGTGGTGTTAGTGGCGAGTAGTTTAGTCTTGCGAGAGACGTGCTAATTGAAAAATTACATGCATCATGCAGTAAAGCGGAATGGTTTTGCATATATAGGAGACAGTTCGAAAATATCAATGTGATTGTTATGATTTATGATCATCAGACCTAGCTAAGCCTTTTTAGGAAAAGGTGATTAATTCAAATGCGATACTAAGTCAACGTTAAAATTCAATGTTAATGTTCGAGCAAAATAATGTTGCACAAGCAAATTAAAGAAGACTTACCTCTTGAGCAAAGATCACACTAGCGAACGGAGAGAAAAAATATGAGTAAAAATTATTTTTCCTGTGTAATCTACAACATTCATTTGAAAAGTGTAATATGTAGCTCCTTTACTATATGGGACATGATGGTAGATTAGTCGAACGCCATGGCTACTATAATTTTCTAGGGTTGTCAAGTACAATGAAATTTAATAAAATAAGCAATAATGGGCTCGTGAAAATATCGACTATCATGTCCGATTGTGTAGAGAAACTATTCGTCTAGTACGTAGTCGTATTGGGTCATTCCCAGTTGTCACCCGCCTCCATGTCCCCAGTGGTGACAACTGGGCATGATTTTTAAAATGTGTCCCTATTGTCACCACTGGTGACGTCCCACTGCTGACAAATGGGAATTGTTTTAAAGTGCGTGCCATTTGTCACCACTGGTGACGTCCCCACTGGTGACAAATGGCACTTGTTTCTAAAGCGGGTCCCATATGTCACCCTACAATTTAATACTCTATCTACCTACTTAAAATGTTTCAATATTGTTTTCTAAATGTTCAATCATACCATTTTATACAATAACAAGCTGGCCCGGTAGACGTTATCCTATCAACTTCAAGCCATTTCCAAAATGTACGAGAAAATTTATGATCCATATTTATCTCTTTTCCGTAATTTTCTCTCATGTTTTAATAGTTATCTGTTATTCGGAACACAGACAAATCCAATTAAAGCAAGTCATGAAAATCGGTCCAGCCGGTCATGAGTTATAAATGGTGTACCTACATATAACTAATACGATTTTGTTTTGTACCTAAATATGAATAAACATAATAATTGACTTTATAAAATTAAATCTAATGTGTTCATGCTCCCTAATTTCTAATATTAATTTCACAGTTTAATCGGTATATTACTCTCAATAATAAAATAGACTTGAAATAAATGTAAATGTTCTTATCATATTATTATCAACGTTTCATCACAACGTTAATCAAAATTCCTAGAAAGTAGTTGTGCAGGGGAGAGAGAGAGTTGTGCCAAAATCTACCTGTCCTTTACATAAACCGGTTTCGTCTAGTGCAAAAATAATAGGAATTGCCCTTTGTGACGACCGCTTAGGGTCCGTTCACTCAGACCGGCTCGGAGGAAGGCATAATATTTTAGTCACGTTTAAAACAGCTTTTAATTATTGTGATATGGTTTATTTTTACATGTCACTTCTTTTATTATTGAGCTTGTCACAATAAAAGAAGTGACATGCTACAATGACATGTCACAATAAAAGAAGAAAAGCTGTTTTAAACGTGACTAAAATATTATGCCTTCCTCCGAGCCGGTCTGAGTGAACGGACCCTAAGCGGTCGTCACAAAGGGCAATTCCTATTATTTTTGCACTAGACGAAACCGGTTTATGTAAAGGACAGGTAGATTTTGGCACAACTCTCTCTCTCCCCTGCACAACTACTTTCTAGGAATTTTGATTAACGTTGTGATGAAACGTTGATAATAATATGATAAGAAAATTTACATTTATTTCAAGTCTATTTTATTATTGAGAGTAATATACCGATTAAACTGTGAAATTAATATTAGAAATTAGGGAGCATGAACACATTAGATTTAATTTTATAAAGTCAATTATTATGTTTATTCATATTTAGGTACAAAACAAAATCGTATTAGTTATATGTAGGTACACCATTTATAACTCATGACCGGCTGGACCGATTTTCATGACTTGCTTTAATTGGATTTGTCTGTGTTCCGAATAACAGATAACTATTAAAACATGAGAGAAAATTACGGAAAAGAGATAAATATGGATCATAAATTTTCTCGTACATTTTGGAAATGGCTTGAAGTTGATAGGATAACGTCTACCGGGCCAGCTTGTTATTGTATAAAATGGTATGATTGAACATTTAGAAAACAATATTGAAACATTTTAAGTAGGTAGATAGAGTATTAAATTGTAGGGTGACATATGGGACCCGCTTTAGAAACAAGTGCCATTTGTCACCAGTGGGGACGTCACCAGTGGTGACAAATGGCACGCACTTTAAAACAATTCCCATTTGTCAGCAGTGGGACGTCACCAGTGGTGACAATAGGGACACATTTTAAAAATCATGCCCAGTTGTCACCACTGGGGACATGGAGGCGGGTGACAACTGGGAATGACCCGTCGTATTGGCCTACTTGCCTACCATGCAGCTAAAAATAAAAACAACCAAAATGTTTACAATAAACTTTAATGTGAGAAACAAAAAAAAATTGCAACAGAAAAACATAAAAATTGCAATACACATTTTCTATACATAGCACAATCTACAGCTTGCGGCGATATGTTGAAATTCCGAGATTTTTGGTATATATTCATAATAATTTATCTCCTCCGGTATTTGTATTTGTTTGACGCGTATTTAAGATCTATAATGGGCGCGCTACGGAACAAAAACATAAATTAAATCAATTTATAAAAACTCAAAAGCTAAATAATAACTAAAAAATACCATTGGAAAACTCAATTTCGATTTTAAAAAATTCAATTTTTTTTATTAGTAGTAAACACCCTTGTTAGCGGCAACAGAGTATAATAACTAGATGTTAAACCACGCACACATCCAAATCAAACACAAACTATAGGTAGGTACATAGATAATTCACAGCCCATTATAGAAATTTGTGTAAAACGAAGATAGCCAAATAAAAAATAAGTGAAGTTAGCATTCATATATTACGGCAAATTGAACTTAAAAGTAAACATATTAATATAGTAAGTAACTTTAATATATAAACTTAGGAAGCTAGCACAATCACACTGCTAATCGGAGCTACTACTCGTGTCTTCTGAACTCGTGCTATATTTTCGGGACTTTTTTCTAAAAAGAGAAAACAAAAATAGATAAGAAAATATAAACGCAATGCTACATCACCTCACTACTGTTGATTTAAATAGCCATTTTGGTATGAACTAGAAAAACTAAACGTTTTCAACAATTTTATTGAGAACATGACTTCAAATCTACCAAAAAGTTTTAATCAACTTCAATTTTATTAAGGAGTTTCTCGACATTTTTTTTTTGACACTTATTTTTTTTTTTACTGCACTAAATAGAAACATTACGACATTACATAGTAGGTACATGCGTTAGAAAACGTGTTGCATGTTACAACTTAATTATTACATTTTTACACATTATCACGAGTACTAAATATGTAAAGAAACCCGAGTAATGTAGAAGTCGATTAAAATGGCAAACAGTAGTGAAGAGACACTGTGGCGAAATAAAAAAATAATAGCAACAATAAATAAAAATAAAAACCAGCCTACGGAAGCTACACACGCGTTGTTAACACCTGGCACACAACGCAGTAAGAGCAACACTTATGTTCCAAATAAGTGGTACTGATAATGCTCTACTGACACACCAATTTCTAATGAGTACAGTGCTTTATATTATTTATAGAAAATAAATGTATTATAGTAAAAATACATAGGTTATTCCAGGCCATATACCAATCACTAATTGGGATTTTGAAGACCCGAATAATTTAAATTACTATGTTTTAGTAAGTAGGGTCACACGCAATCGCTTTGAATCAAATTCTTACTTCTGCTATTTAATATGAGAAGAATACACAATGTAACAATTCCATCAGATGGTATGTTAAACTGTTTGATTGCGACTTGGCCTGTTAACAAAAACCGAACTGTCGTCGACAACTACTGGGTAACTTGTCTTTGAATTCGGACGAGTAGTTAAAAGTACGAGGTAAAAGACGAGTAGTATAAAGTTTACAAAAAAACTGCAAATAACGCTTATCGCTCAAACGGAAGGTATTAAGGTTTGTCCCAATAAGTTATAAAAACAAATGATTCTCGATTCCTTTACTGACAAGACGTCGATAGAGGACGCAAGATGTATAGCGAAATATAATATTAGTGTGAACAGAAAAAAAAACCAATCAAAGCACTGCATTCATAGAAAAGCACAAATATACCTCGTGATGCGCCTCCTATCCAAGAAACTGGGCGAGCCGGCGCGGCGCGGGATGGAGGGCGAGCGAGACCGCGAGCGCACGCGGCTGCCGCTCGATCTACGGTAATCGGCGTACACGCCCGTCATTGTCCTGTACGTCGCGGACGTCGCATGCGTCACGTCCGTCCGTCCGTCCGTCCGTCCGCGGCGGATCGAGATCGGGGCGTCGCATCGTGCACGGTCGGTGTCGGCGCATTCGTTTGCGGTATTCGGATCGGTCGTAGGGTTACGTTCAGTATTGGCAGGCGGAAAGAGAATTGCTCGTGTTAATTCACAGTCGTTTAGATAGCGAGTTTTTCCATGATTTGGGTTGGCGTTGGTGTCAATTTTGTTGTTACAAACTAGTCGACATTGTAGTTCAGTCGTGTCTAATGATTGGACACTTACAACCTTTTGAAAAAGGTATGGTTAACTAACGCTTTAGAGGTGTCGAATCAAGTTTGCAGCAACAGAATTGGTATCTTTAAAAGAAAAATCGAATATAGTAACCAGACAAATGGAATAACTTACTTGAAAATCTTTCTAAATACAACTCTAAAACTAATGTGCTTGCAGTTAAATAGCGTATAGGAAATCTGCTTCTTAACAGCACATTGGTTTTATCACTCCTATATAATATGATAATACTCCATTTCACATAGAAGTCCCTAGACAATACTTTAATCTGTCAACTATAGATTTCAGTGATTGCTTAAATATAGTCATAATCATATTTCTAATGCCTATACAGCCAAAAGCGTCGGGACTAAAATTATCGACCGTACGGGACTGTATGGGCGTCGCACGCTTTATGCGCCGGGGCGTATTCAGTCAGCTATCACTGTCCCAATATATCGGGCATGATTACTGTTGTACAGTACTTGCTGGCCCCAGGGAAGCGGTTTACCTGGACGAGCGCGTGGAGCGCGAGGAGCTGCGCGAGGAGCGCGACGAGCTCCGACTGCTGTAAGAACTGGAGCGGCTGGAGCGGGACCGTCTGAAAGGAATAATTACATTTTAATCCCATCTATTCGTAAAGAGGCAAAGGGTTCCTCAACGAGTGCGAACAAAATGGGTCGTTCCCTTTAATAACAGTTAATACAAATACTTAATAACAGCAACGAAAAGATTTTAGGATATTTAGATTTCGATTAGATATAGACACGGGAACAACATTATTTACCCTCGAGCGAAGTACTTTGAATGGAAACCTTCTCTCCGCTATGGATTGAAAAAATCGCTCTCGGCCTAATTACAATATTGTGTTCCCTTGTAGTACAACCTACTATTCTTAGGAAAACTACACCTAACTTATAGCTTGGATTCTCAGATGTTTTGTAGTAAATTAATTTGAAGTCAGTTTTTTTTAATCAATAAAATAGCAATAGGGAATGAAATGAAGCAGAAGAACCCCTCACCTTGACGAAGAGTAGGACCGCGATCTGGACCTGGACGACCGGGACCTGGACCTGGACCTGGAGCGCGACCGCGACCGCGACCGCGAGCGCCGCGACGAGGACCGCGACCAGCTGCCCCGCGACGAGCTCCGCCTCCGCTTCTCCTGCGACCTGTCCTGCCGCGGACTCTTGTCCGCGACCACTATCACGTTGTCCGGACTCTTGTCGGCTGCGTCGGGGCTCTTCTCCTTCGCCGGCGGAGCGGGTTTGGGCTTGTCCACCTTGTCTTCCACCTTCGGCGGCTCGGCGCTGCTCGGCCCGGCCTGAGACGTGGACGGCCCGGCTTCCGTGTCGACGACGCGCATGGAAGCCTTCGCCATGACCGCCAGCTTTTCCTTGAGTCGAGTCAGCTCTCTCAAGTCTATTTCCTCTTGTCTCGCGCGCTCGTCCACTCGCAAGAAGTCGTCGGGCTCGTCCTCGTCGTCGCTCGAGCCCGGACTCCGCATGCACGCCACTTTCGGCTTATAATTCGGCTCGGCCCGCTTGGAACTCGGCTCGCCTTTCTTGCTATTCGGCTCGGCTTTCTTCTTCTTGGCCGGCTCTGGCGACTTGATGTATTTGCGCTTATCCTTCTCCGGCAGAGTGTCGATGATGTCGCGGTAGCGCTCGGGGCTGCGGCGGGCGGGCGAGTAGCTGAGGCTGGACGTGCTTCTGCTGCGACTGCGCCGGGCGTGCGACTTGGACTGGCCATTGTGCGTCTCTTTCCTCTCGCTCTTGTCCCTGTGCTTTTTGTCTTTCTCTTTCGGCGACGAGGAACGCCTCTCGGCGGATTTCTTCTTCCTGTCTGGCGTTACGCTCTTCTGCTTTGGTTTCTTTGAGCTCTTCCGCGGCGATTTGGATCTGCTCGGGGATTTGCGTTTCCGTCTCTCTTCCGGGGTCGGGGATTTCCTCCTCGGACGACTGTCCCCCCGGCTCTCCTCTCTTTTGTTCTCGGCCGACCTTCTATTAGATTTGTATTTGTCGGTCTTATTTTTGGTCGTTTGCGGGGATTCTCTTCGCCTGTACTCCGGGGACGGGCTTCGCCTTTGCTCCCTCGCCGGCGGAGAAGCACTTCTATCTTTGTAATAACTAGATTTCTCTGACTTTGATGACTTAGAAACCTTTTCTTTCTGTTTCGGCGGTTCAGTCTCTGATTCGGATGAGGGGTCACGTCTGTCACTTCTAGATTTCTTGCTACTCTTCGCCTCTTTTCGTGATTTTTTGTCCTTATAGGATTTGGCTGGAGATCGCTCTGCATCTTCCTCAGAAGTGTCACGCTTGTCTCTGGAAGGACTTCTATTCTTCCGACGTCTGTCGTCTGTCTTCCGAGTGTCGTCGTTGCCTTCCCTCTCTTTCCTTCTGGGTAGAGGGTCCTCTTCGTACTGATCATGATCATTAGTCCTGTTATTTCGTTCATATTTATCCTCACTCTCTTTCCTACTATACGATTCTCCATTATCTTTATCTTTTCTGTATGATTCACGATCACTCCTATCCTTTCTGCCGTATCCTTCTCCATCATCTTTATCCTTCCTATAAGATTCTCGATCATTCCTATCCTTCCTGCTGTACGCGTCTCGATCGTCCCTTTCCCTACGCCTGTTAGACTCTCGATCGTCCCTTTCCTTTCTGTCGTAAGAGGCTTTATCATCTTGCCTCTTCTTTCTGTAATCGGGAGATTCGCTTCGCTTCGAGCCTCTTTTGTCATCTTCCACGGGGCTATCTTGTCTATTTCTGCTAGTGTCACGCGCGTCTTTTCTGTAGTAACCGGCGTTTCTCTTCCTGTAGTCCGCAGAGGCGCTGCGACGCCGCCTCTTCTCCGGAGGGGGAGACGCAGTGGCCTCTCGCTGTTTCTTGCTTCGCTTCTCCGGTCGCTTGGCCGGCTGCTCCGAGTCGGAGCCGGGAGAGGAGTCGCGGTCGCGTTTGGTGCGCTTGTCGCCCCTCGGCCTTTCGTCTTCGCGCGACGGCTCGCGTCTCTTGTTCTCTATCTTGGTGATGGTGGAGCGCTGGCGGTACTCCGGCGAGGAGTCCGGCTCCGCGGCGGAGGCGCTGCGGTCGCGGCGAGCGTCCTTGTCCCTCGCGCTTCGCTTCTCGTGCTTCCTGCTTCGGTCGTCCCGGTCGCTTCTCCTGTGCTCGGCGTCGTTGCCGCGCGCTTCGCTGGAGCGCTCCCGGTGCCTCTCCCTCGCATGCTTCACTGGTGAACTGTAAACGGTGGGCATGTCTATAGATTAAATTGTATTTCAATAGTCAATTCTTTGGTATTTGTTCCTGAATTGGATTATTTATTTTTGTTCGGAAATTATGAATTAGGTATGTTTTCGTAACTCACATTTCTCTGCTCGATGGTTCACTGCTGCCGCGGCGTCTTGCACTCGATTTTTTCTGTTCAAATATCAAGAGAATCATAAACATCGTCTCCCAAAGGGAAAGACATAAAACACCAGTGCCAATACAATAAGACTATAGTGGTTATGGCAACAAAAATATATTTTACTAGATAATGTACATGAAGCTCTTCAATATACCGTCCAGAGGCGATCGAAACAATGAAGAACTCCAATAAATTAAACCACTTTATACACATGCATGCTAACAATGAATCATATTCAAATCAATAAAGGCATCAAAATTAATGTAAGTTTTTATAAGATAAATTAAAACAACAATAGTTCAAGCTATAAATGAAAGCGAATACATAAAGTATACTCAAGGGAATGTTATATCTCGCATCCATAACATTCTCAATTAGGAACGAAAATAAATATAATAGAGTAAACAAAAAACAAATCAAATTGGTTGGCACGAGTGTTTGTTTATCTTAAGATACTATGTTATTAACACATTACGATCTGAACATAAAATACATGTAATACACAAAAATGTAAAAATAACACCTGGGAAACGTACCTTATGTAACAAACGGTGGTGGTAACGTATACCATTTATATTGGTGCATCCTTAATTATTGGGTAAATCAGAAGAGGGAGAATGTTATGGATTAGTTACATTTCAACATAATGTAAACAATTGGAATGAGCAGTGGACGTGTGGTTGAAAAACGTACGATGTATACTCGAAAATTTGTTTCTATGCATGTACATATTACAATAACTGAGTTACTAGTTTTTTTTTAAAGTATATAACCAACCAGTGTCTTTTCAGTTCTATATGCAAGACATTATACAGTGCCCCAATTCCGTTAAAATCATTCTGTTGTAACTGACATTTTTTTTAATTCTTTTGTACTGTCCTCTATTTCTAGTTTTGATAAAGGAATTTTAATTGGAATTGTTCGATTGATTTTGTCTTTGAAATAAGAGAAGTGGGGTGCTGCGCGCGCCCTGGCAACATCCGAGTAGCGAGTACGTTTTTCCAGAACACGTCAAGTAATACGCGAAGGGAAACAATATAAAAACCACCATCTGTTTAAAGGACTACAACACCATGCATGTAAATATCTGCGGCATAATGAAAGCTCCCACTCGTCACCACCCGTTAGTAACAATTATTGCCATTAAATGCATAACAAAATTACCGATAACTTAGTATTCACCTAACATAGTGTTTTACTGAGTGTTATTGTTTTGTGATATACTTACAGTATACGTTATTTCTTCAGATTTAGATGGCTATCCTATGAAATGATGCACAGTTAAACAGATAATTTTTTACTCGCTATTTTTTGTATTTACAGAAATAAAAAAAAAAGTAAAAATAATGAGGTATAGTTATAATAAGAAGAAGAACAATAAATAATATTTAAGGTCGCCCCATGGAACTATAAACTAATGTGGTCGTACATGGATAAGACGGGAGAAGCACAAGAATCAACTATGGAAAGTATACGACAGGCAACACTGAGCTACCATTAGTTCCAGAGCCGACAGTAAGGGATGACAGTTTTGGAGGGAGGGGATACAAATCATAGAACGAAAAAATTTGAAGCCAATTCTTTGCAAGGGTGCGGGTAGTTTGAACTTTTCTTCAGGCCAATGAGACTGTCGTATGATCGAGCGGAAATTAAATCAAGCGTCGTGCTGCTCAGCCGTTCGCTGTCTTTAGCTACTTCAAAACCGATGGGTCAAGTCAAGGTAGTGAGTGTACTCATGGGTAAAGTATTCCAATAGGGCTACACGAAAGTAAATGTGTCAGATACAACTCTGTTGATGCTGCCCCCGAGTTCCCAAAACACAAAGTTAACGTTACACCTTCAAATGATGCAAAGAATGTGTTTTTGACCAGTACTATAGTTATGAAAAACATAAAAAACGATTTTTCTTTCGTTCACCAGTTCAATACGAGTTGAGTCGAGTAATATATTTACTCTCTGGTTATTTCTGTTCGTTTGAAATCAAATGGTCTGATAGATATTAATAAAATAACTTTTTTTCATCAAATATCCCAAAGCGCGCAAACCTTTAACAAATTCCCGTAGTTCATCCAAAAACAACACATTATTTGCATCGCATCACTTGTAAAACTCTATAATAATATGGTCACGTCGGCAAATCAAGAGATGCAATGCGAAAGTTTGTAAATACCTTTTTCTTCTTCCTCTGCCTGTCCTCGTCCGAGGAGCCGGAGTCGCTCTCGTGCTGCGCCGGCGAGCTGCTGGAGCTGTCCGTGTCCGGTGACTTGGAGCGTTTCTTCTTCTTCTTTGACTCTTGTCTATGGAAATAAGAAGCGCTTTAAAGCGGGTTTCGTGTGGACATTATCTGGATTTAACAGTCTATGGTTTAATTATAAAATAAAGTGACGCGTCACGATCGCCTACATAGAGCCTGAGTCTTATCAAACATTAATTTGACATGTTTGTTGTGAAATATTTGTTTGTTGTTCGCTTTAGAGGACTATGTGCTCTTCGACCAGCTGGTTCTATATTTCAATTGTCAGCGAACTCTATCCAAAAGGTACCTGCAAAACTGTAATTCGAATGCGGTTTATTGCAGTCGATGTGATTGCATGGAAAGTGTCAACCGACTTCGCAATCCATGGAATTGCACTTCGTTGCACTAAAAATTAAGCGTGCCTAAAGCAAAGTTGGAAGAATGTCATGTTCAGCGGCTTTAGCTGCCATTTTTAACACTCCCGAGTAAGAAGCCGTGAAGTTTTTTTGATGTCACTTAGCAGCTCCACGTATACACAGGGCCTTATATACACAGGGGGTAAAGTCTGCTGATTTAAGAACGCTTCAATTGAATCTCGATGGAGTGGCTTCGAAATAGTTTGTGACATTGATTCGAAATGTTTTTAATTAACTAGCAGACTTCCAAATATAACAAACTATTCCGAAGCCACTCCATTGAGATTCGATTGAAGCGTTCTTAAATTAGCAGACTTGACCTCCAATTATAGTGCCACTTAGAATTTAATTCTGCATAGCAATGCGCTCGTCATTTCATCCCGCAGTATAATTAAGTGATCCTAATCAAATACCTAATCGTACCAACTGAGTTACCGAGATTTATGTTAAATTACTTATAATCGCACATACTTCGTACCTATTTATGAGTTGCCACAGCAAACTTTTTTCGCTGAAATATTCAACAATTTGAAATTAAGAGTAATTCAAAAGTTGATCCTTTTAAAATAAATCATTATAAATCAAGTTGTGCATTATACTTGCCTCTTCGATAACCGCAACGTTACCTGTCTGAATTCAAACGTAATCTATGAAATGCACGCCAAAGTATATGGAACTTAAGGATTTCAAAGACCAACCAAACGAAACGTGTAGAAGGGGGATACTCACTTGTCTTTTTTATTCTTTTTAGATTTCTTTTTCTTCAACTTTTTGGCATCTGGCGAATCACTGTAAAAGAAACAGAGTCTGTTAATTGTGTCTGTTCATCACTAAAATAATCTATTAATTATTACCTAAAATATTTATTGATTTTATTGTGAAAATATGAAGTACCTACCTACTTAAATATTATAATAATAATTGACACTGGCTAAATGCCCAAATCGTGCAAAGCCATAACAAAAAAAGCCCCAGTAGCTTATGCTAGGAGAGGTTGGGTAGATATAATACCTGCGTTTCTTCTTCTTCTTGGGCGCGTGTTCCCTGGAGTCGCGCTCGTGGCTCGGCGTGCGCACGAGCGGATAGCGCTCCGCGTGGTCGCGCGCGCGGCGCTCCGGGTCCAGGCTGGAGCCCTCCACGAAGCGCGGCGAGATGCCGAACGCGGAGCGCAGCCGCGCGTTCTTCTCCTGCTGCGCCTCCGCGACCGCGTGCGTCTCGCGAACGCTGCGGGCGGCCCGTCATCAATAGAATACCCACCCTGTAGGACTGGCGTACTTTCCTTTGCCTCGATTTGTGGTGAATTCTTAATGTTTGGTGTGATTTCAATATGGTAACATTGGCAGAAAATCAAGGTACGATGGAAGTGTTAGATTTTTCGTTTGTTATTGTCGAATGGCAGTTCGGAATGATACATTACACGGTATCTATAGAGACTTCAAAAAACGCTACGCATATTTACCTGAATAGCAACTAAGTGCGCTAAAACAGGAAAACAGTAAAACAGTTTAGCAATCATTGTTTGACTCCGAATTAGTAACACGACGCAAATCGATGTCAATTGCAATGTGCTGTGATTTAGGAGTATAATCTGCGATTAGAGCGGCGACGAGCGTGTAGCTTTTAATTGAACACTGCGGTGGGCGTCGCCCGTCCCAAGCTAACGCGATAAAATCGATAAAACTGTATGCACACCTTATGACGGACCGCACGGACTTCCTCTCCTCATCGCTGGGGAGACAGACCTGCAAATTGTCGTTAAAGGTGTTTCGTCCCGGCGCAGTACAACTGCAACGGCAGCAACAAGAGTTCCGGAGACCCGCGATGATGGTGCGGAGCGCGGGCTCCAGGGGGTCCTGCGAGGGCCCCGGCTGAGCCATGGCGGGTAGGGGGGCCTGCTCGACGGGATCGAGAGAGGTGGCGCGCGGCCTGCGCTGCGGGCCCGCCAGCACCGCTTGGAACGTGCCACGCCACAGGCGTTCGAATACGACCCTATTGCTATCGCGACGCGGCGCCCGCCCCCTTAGCATCTTAACCTAACTTATAACTAATGGAAGACTTAGTTACTTAATTCTAAGGCGGTGGGACCGCTGGAAGACTTGGGATTTGTGTTTGGGCGTAGGGGCGTACGGCTACATCGTGGTGCGGCCGGCGGCGGGCCGGCGGCGCTACTGAGGAGCGCGCCAGGAAACGGGCGCGCGCAGCCTGCGCAAACAACGGATCTCCGCTCCGACGGAACACAAAGGGCCCGCGACAACCCCCTCAGAGGGGACGCTCTGAAACGAGCCAATTTGGCCTTCTCGTGAAAATTAAAAATAGCGTGCCGTTATGGTAATGTTTATGGCGGTCGTTATTTCAAGTCGTAGCCTCAGCAAAATGTAATGAACGCATGATAGCGTGCTCTTATGTACATTTTTGCGTTGGCCACCATAGTAGATAATTATGCCGTTTGAAATGACGGATTGAGTTTGACTTACAAGCATATAGTATAAGTACCTACATCCATATTTGTTTCAGCATTGTATTAAAACATTTGGTTTCACTTTCACTATAGTAGAAACAGTTTTACCTCAAATAAACACACGCATATTTAGGAAGTTACTTTACATTACACTATAAAGTCCGACTGTTGGAAAATTTTGAAGTCAAAGTAATTACGTAGGGACACAATATGAAGAAAATGTATGTAGGTATATATTATATACTTCTATCCAACCCCGCACACGCGTAAGTGTGCCAAAGGCGTGAAAACAATGTAGAACAAGACTGCAGGCTTAATAAAATGTTCTTGGAAGGCTTCCACTCGGCAGAATGCAGATAGTGTAATTGAAAACTCTAATATGTCAAATGCAATTAGAGGAATTGAGGTTACGGCAGGCGTGGAAAGCGATTGCGTTAGAAAAAGGAAAATATATTTCTCCCCTTTCGTAACGCATCTTTAGCTCTCTAGGAAAATACGTAACCCAACCAATTAGTAACTTTTGTAATAAAACAATAACAAAATAAACAAAGCAATGCTTTTACCAAATGACGTCCGAACATCAACTTGCCTTATTCAGGTATACGTTTCATATAATGTTTGTAGTTTCTGGTTGACCTACATTTGCTGATAAAGGGTTATAGCCAATAATATTTTCTAAGGTATAGTAATAAAAATGGCTACAAATTGCTTGCACCAGTGAATTATGTCGATAGGAACTGCGTAAAAGTATTAGGGTGTAAGAACACGACACTATTAGTAATGGCGTATAAAATAAAAAGTATTTCTTAGTCCGATGCCGCCATTTCACGCTTCACTCTGGCTGATGATTTTTATACAGCTATCAAGAGTTGCAATAAAAGGAACTATTGATTCTGCGATCAAACGCATAGAAGCAGCATATTGTTATCATGACCGCGTAGATGATAATGTTGGTTTGAGAACATGACGAATGGGTGTATGTTACACGAAAAGAGAGCGTATTTTATTATCTTCTTAATGTTTAAATTTTTTTATATTTAATTTTTAAAATTCTTAATGTTTAAATTTACTATAAATTACGTGTCACGTTGTTTGTCCGCGATGGACTCCTAAACTATTGAACCGATTTTAATCAAATTTCCACACCGTGTGCAGTTTGGTCTAACTTAAAAGATAGGATAACTTACATTTCAATGTATAGTCGCAATAACAAAAACCTTAGCCACAGCAACGCGTGGCCGTGTCTGCTAGTATCGGTATATTTTACAATCACAAGCCTTGGTTAAATTTTATACATTTTGTTTTCTTATGGTTATAAATCGTAAAGCTGAACCAACACTGCCAAGAATATAAAGTAAGAATTACAATAAAAACGGTTCACAAAAAATGCGTTGCTCATAAACCGCGATAGTTGTAAGTGTTATTTTCTATTGCAATGTTATAGATATTATAATATCTACCGTCAAAACACTATTTGGGTTGCGCTGGAAAGATTTACTGCATACTTGTTGGATTAACATATAAGCAGAACCAAAATCGAGGTCGGGGAAATGGCCACGCATAAATATTTGCTGCATGCGATTTCTGTTTAAAAGATAGCACGGAACACTAAGGTGGGTGAAGTATGTTGAAGTTCTGGGACTATACTATTATTATTTAAATAAGACTGGCAATTAAATAGCACGAAAAATATTACAAGCAGCTAGCCGTACTCACGCTAACTAGTGATTAATTTGCGGACAGGACATAAATACAAGGTGGCACGAAATAACGAGACAAGTGGAAGGTGATTTAACTTTACATCTGTATCGGGACCGCTGTCGCCGAAAAATTATTGTGCCGATGAAGATTTCAACTGCCATTTATTTCACTATGTGCCTTATGTGTTAACCGATTTGCTACAATTGAATGGGCTCTAAAACTGCACATAATGCATTTCTTAATGTGTCGCAAACCGTAGAGCATGCATAGTTTTATAGCACCACTAGCGTTTGTTTTGCACAACGGTTCAAATGTTTGACACGCGCGCCCAGTCCGTTTCTCACTTCCACTAGTCTTGTCTTTCGTGTGTCAAGGGGTTTTATGTTACAACAATCACATTTGTTGCCACAACAACAGTCACACGTCAGGGGTAAGTATTAAATCGGTGTCGCGTTGATCCTGTCGTGACGTCACGCGGCTGGTGCCAAGCTTTCGTCGCCTGCTATCTTTGTCCATAACAAAAACATTACGAAGGTGCGGCAGTAGGTCACGCGCGGTAGGTAGGCTCAGCTAAGGGGCAAGATGGAGGTAATAAAAGAGATGTATGGCGCGGAGACGTGATAAAAATATGGAGTAGCCATTTCTTTTTTAAGGTATAGGGCTGAAGTGGCCTCATAGGCAGAAGTTGCGTGTACTATACATTATAAACCCATATTAGTGTATCCTGCTCGAGTAACTCGACATCTTGCAAATTATCAGTTTATATACGAAGAAATGATTACCTACTAACTGCGCCCCGCGGTTTCACCCGCTTGGACCGGAGCACTATAATATAGCCCATGTGTTCCTTAACACATGGGCTATATTATAGTGCTCCGGTATAGTGTTAGCTACCCCACCTCTATTACCAAAATTTCAGCCCAATTGATACAGCCGTTCGAGCGTGAAGAAGTAACAAACATACAAACACACTCACAATCCTTCCCCTTTATAATATTAGTAGGATATGGATAAAGCTGTAATTCAGTCAGAGTAAGTTACATCGCTTTCTTCAAGCGCTTAAGCCTCTCCCACTGGTCCGGTATTGCGGTAATGTGTTTCAGCGTCCCGCGACCTCACAGTCATACCTAGTAATATTACCTCAAACAGACGGAAGAAAAAATGCACACTTGCGTGTGAAGATCGCGCGACGCAAAAAAAAACATTACCATTACTATAATACCGGACCAGTGAGAGATAGGCTTGAGGCCCAGACATAATTCAAACCCCTGAATCTCACTACCCATGAAGTTCGCGGCTTTTCTCTAAAATACAACCGGTTTTGATGACATTAATTTTCCATATTGTTTACTGTATCCCACACCCACAACCGCACCCAATTTTAATGTCCATTTTTAGCCGGCTCGTGCCGTGCTTATACATAAATACGTGGAATACGTTACCAAAACACGACTCTACTAATTAGCAATTAGAGTATGTGGACGCGATTTGTCGTGGATGAAAACAGGGTACCCTAAATTCTATATCCTTTTTCCAAGGAATGGTAGGAAAGGTATTTTTTGTTATCACGACCATATACACGGCAATTTCTACTTTATTGCCATTACGTTAATGTATATTGCTATTTGCCATCTAAAAATCCTTTTCCTTGCCGATGCCGATAATGTGCGCCGGGCCTTAGTCCGATGCCGCCATGTCACGCTTCACTCTGGCTGATGAATTTTATACAGCGATCAAGAGTTGCAATAAAAGGAACTATTGGTTCTGCGATCAAACGCATGGAAACAGCACATTGTTATCATGACCGCGTAGATGATAATGTTGGTTCTTAAACTTTCGCGAACAGGAAACATATTAACTAGCTAAAAACGGGTCTAAAACGTCGAGGTATGTCAAAATTATATATTTTGATATTTGTTTGTGCGCGAATTAGACCCGTTTTTAGCTAGTTAATATGATAATGTTGGTTTGAGAACATGACGAATGGGTGTATGTTACACGAAAAGAGAGCGTATTTTATTATCTTCTTAATGTTTAAATTTTTTTTATATTTAGTTTTTAAAATTCTTAATGTTTAAATTTACTATAAATTACGTGTCACGTTGTTTGTCCGCGATGGACTCCTAAACTATTGAACCGATTTTAATCAAATTTCCACACCGTGTGCAGTTTGGTCTAACTTAAAAGATAGGATAGCTTACATCTCAATTTATAGTCGCAATAACAAAAACCTTAGCCACAGCAACGCGTGGCCGTATCTGCTAGTATCGGTATATTTTACAATCACAAGCCTTGGTTAAATTTTATACATTTTGTTTTCTTATGGTTATAAATCGTAAAGCTGAACCAACACTGCCAAGAATATAAAGTAAGAATTACAATAAAAACGGTTCACAAAAAATGCGTTGCTCATAAACCGCGATAGTTGTAAGTGTTATTTTCTATTGCAATGTTATAGATATTATAATATCTACCGTCAAAACACTATTTGGGTTGCGCTGGAAAGATTTACTGCATACTTGTTGGATTAACATAAGCAGACCCAAAATCGAGGTCGGGGAAATGGCCACGCATAAATATTTGCTGCATGCGATTTCTGTTTAAAAGATAGCACGGAACACTAAGGTGGGTGAAGTATGTTGAAGTTCTGGGACTATACTATTATTATTTAAATAAGACTGGCAATTAAATAGCACGAAAAATATTACAAGCAGCTAGCCGTACTCACGCTAACTAGTGATTAATTTGCGGACAGGACATAAATACAAAGTGGCACGAAATAACGAGACAAGTGGAAGGTGATTTAACTTTACATCTGTATCAGAACCGCTGTCGCCGAAAAATTATTGTGCCGATGAAGAATTCAAGTGCCATTTATTTGAAAATGTGCCTTAATATGTGTTAACCGATTTGCTACAATTAAATGGGTAATCTAAAACTGCACATAAGGCATTTCTTCATGTGTCGCAAACCGTAGAGCATGCATAGTTTTATAGCACCACTAGCGTTTGTTATGCACAACGGTTCAAATGTTTGACACGCGGGCCCCGTCCACTTCTTACTTCCACTTGTTTCTCTTTCGTGTGTCAAGGGGTTTTATGTTACAACAATCACATTTGTTGCCACAACAACAGTCACACGTCAGGGGTAAGTATTAAATTGGTGTCGCGTTGATCCTGTCGTGACTTCACGCGGCTGGTGCCAAGCTCTCGTCGCCTGCTATCTTTGTCCATAACAAAAACATTACGAAGGTGCGGCAGTAGGTCACGCCGGTAGGTAGGCTCAGCTAAGGGGGCAAGATGGAGGTAATAAAAGAGATGTATGGCGCGGAGACGTGATAAAAATATGGAGTAGCCATTTCTTTTTTAAGGTAAAGGGCTGAAATGGCCTTTAAGGCAGAAGTTGCGTGTACTATAATACATTTTATATACCCATAATAGTGTATATCCTGTTCGAGAAACTCGACATCTTGCAAATTATCAATGTATAGTATGACTAGCGGCGCCCCGCGGTTTCACCCGCGTTATACGTACAACACCTATAGGTAGCTATTTGAAAGGTTTGTGCATATTATTGTGTCATCATAGTTAGCCTCCGAGTACTGGGGCGACAGTCTGTGCATTAGTTTAGCTTCCGATATCGGTCGCTAAGGCCTAACGTACCGAAAATGAAACAGTATGAAAGCCCTATATTATATAAGTTAGGATGAAACCGAGATCGTGGGACAAAGTTAAACGTACCTAATCTTACTACAACAATGTGAGTTAGTGTGTGCGTTTGTTTATCAGTCACATAATTATGGCATAATCCTATCTATAATATATGCCACCTCTACCTCTTTCCCTCTCCTTCTATCTCTATATCTTTCCCTCTCCCTCTATCTCTATTTATTTCCCTCTCCACTCTCAATCTCTATCTTTCTCCCTCTCCCTCTATTTCTATATATTATGTACTTCCCTCACAATCTATCTCTTTCCCTCTCTCGCTCTCTTCTCGCTCTCTATATATCTCTCTCTTCCGAGATCTCTCTTCCTTTATTTCTACATATTTCCCACTCACTCTATCTCTCCTTCTCACGCTCTCTCTCTCCCTTTATCTCCTTTTCTCTTCCTTTTTCTCTCTCCCTCTTCCTCTTTAGATCGCTCTCCTTTTATTTCTATATGTATCCTCTCAATCTATCTCTCTCCCTCTCTTGCGCTATCTCTATCTCTCTGTTCCTATATATTTCCCACTCACTCTATCTCTCCCCCTCACTCTCTCACGCTTCCTTTATATCCTTCCCTCTCCCATTATCTCTCTATCTATATACTTCTCCCTCAACCTCTTTCTCTCTCACTCTATCTCTCTCCCTCTCCCTCTATCTCTGTCTTTATCTTGTATCCATTATTATCTATCCCCTTGCCAAATTGCATTACGATCCGTTCAGCCGTTTATTGTGGTAGGTACGTAGGGGGTGCATCTTAATAATACCTCATAATTTCCACCCCTTGCTTTGCCCCCTTTAGGGATGATTTAGCGAAAAAGCTGAAACCCGTATTTCTTTATTTCTTACCAAAAGCCTAAATATAAATTTTCAGACTCCTAACTTGAAGAATTATTAATTACCCATACAAACTTTCAACCCTTATTTCATCCCCTTCGAGAATATTTTTTGAGACAAAAGATAGCCTATGTCCGTCTCGTAGGTCCAATCTATCCCTATACCAAATTTCATCGAAATCGGTCCAGCCGTTTGAGCGTGAAGAGCTAACAAACATACACACATACACATACACACACACACACACTCACAAACTTTCGGCTTTATAATATTAGTAAGATTACCTACTAACTGCGCCCCGCGGTTTCACCCGCTTGGACAGGAACACTATATTTTTTCGGGATAAAAAGTAAGCCCATGTGTTAAGGTGTTACCTACCCCACCTGTATACCAAATTTCAGCCCAATAAGCCCAAGAAGAAGTAACAAACATACAAACACACTCACAAACTTTCACCGTTATAATATTTGTAGGATATGGATAAAGCTGTTGTTCAATCAGAGTAAGTTTCATGGCTTTCTTCATTTCTTCAAGCGTTTAAGTCTATCTCTCACTGGTCCGGTATTGCGGTAATGTGTTTCAGAGTCCCGCGACCTAACATAGTAATATTCAAACAGACGGAAGAAAAATGCACACTTGCGTGTGGAGATCGCGCGACGCAAAAAAAACATTACCATTACTGTAATACCGGACCAGTGAGAGATAGGCTTTAGATAGATTCAGGGGTTTGAATTATGTCTGGGCATAATTCAAACCCCTGAATCTCACTACCCATGAAGTTCGCGGCTTTTCTCGAAAATACAACCGTTTTTTGATGACATTAATTTTCCATATTGTTTACTGTTTCCCACACCCACAACCGCACCCAATTTTAATGTCCATTTTTAGCCGGCTCGTGCCGTGCTTAACATAAATACGTGGAAAACGTTACCAAAACACGACTCTACTAATTAGCAATTAGAGTATGTGGACGCGATTTGTCGTGGAAGAAAACAGGGTACCCTACATTCTATATTACGCGTTTGGCGTTGCGAATATTATTTTGTTTTACGTTTATTGAGGGCAAGTTTTTTTTATTTACATTTAAAAATGTGTATCTCGTGCCAGTCTACCTTCCCAGCCAATATTCGCTGCACGTTATCAGGAGGTTTTCAACTTGCAGAATAATGTTATGCTTTTATATAATGATTAAACCTGATCAGAGTTCACTTTCACGCCCGTACAAGATCGCATTTCTGATGTGTGACCAAATGTTAATAAATAAACCATCGCTTTACAATAACACCGATAAATATAATAAACTCACTAAAAACTGAGTCGACTCGAAATAGTGTAATTATGGTGTCCGAGGAAAAAATATAGCATTGAATTATTTACTTCAATAAAGTAATGAACGACTGATAAAGTCATTAATCCAATGTTATTTGAAGGCAATGCATTACAAAACATTCATGTACTTGAAATGACGCATTCAAATAAAAGTGGTCAACACACAACATGGATTCATTTGTAGCATAAATAACTACATGAACGGCAAACCCGATCCTTCCCTACATTTTTGCTCTAAATTCAATTCCACGGTACAAAAGCATCCATGATGAAATCGAATGGGGTACATAGCTGCGAGCAGCATATTAAATCAACCCTGCCTCCCTTGCCGAGGGGTGGTGAATGGCCGCGACGTCATCCCCCGCGATCGATACGATCCAACCCTAGCCCGCGACTCTGATACGCCGGTTTACATAAAACGACGTACATTGCCTCTTCGGAACTACAAGCAGGCGATTGTAGCGCACATGGTGATCCAATGCGTTGTACATTACGCCATTTATGATTACCTACCGTTGAGGTCAAAGATTGGTGAATCAGACTTACAGCACAAAGTTAGGATCCTAATCACGTAATGGAGACGTCCCGAAATAGAATTTGTCTTGCTAAGCTCACAGACTCGTAAATATTACTGTGTACATTCCCTACTACGCATAAATAAATTTAATGGAGTAGAAATTGCGGTTATTGGTTTTGTTCCCGATCTATAGAGAACGCATGAAACGTAATTTTTGTTTTATGAGTTTGTGTAACGGAACGTGGCATAGGTCCAAATCTCCATTGAATTTAAAGTTGATAATTCTACATTTTATAGGTAGGTATACGCGTTATGATCGTCCGTCGAGTAAAAATCTCTATGAAATGTTATTGCTATGTCTCTGCTCTCCCCTGCTGTGCGATAGAGAGAGACCTACATTTACTGAAGAAATTAGCGCTTCGGGAGAGCAAGGTTTTCACCCTCTAACTAAATTTATTGTTTTTGGTGTCAAATTCTTAGACAGAATATAATCTACGCTTATAGGTTTTGTTTTCAATATTATTAGTTTTGGGATAAAAACGACTTTAATTCCTCATGATTTCAACGCAAACGTCTTTTTGGGTGCTTATAACCATAGAGAAAATAAATACTGCTTATAACATAAAACTAATATATTACGAAATTTAAAAAATATATAACCTATAAACCTAGTTTTTCATGGTTTAGGTAACATATGAAACATCGAAATCGGATAACATTTATTATGGTAACATTTATTACCGTGATCTCTAATCAATTTTGACTCGTTTTTTGTTGTACAACATCTTGCACGCCTGTCGAGTTCCCATGCAGATCTTATAATATGGACAGAAGGTATAACGGATCTACTTGTTTATTAACTGATTGATGATGTTTTATTTCGTAAAGAGGTGTTCGAGCATACATACGTATGCGGTACGAGAAAAACAACTGAAAAAAAAAATTGTTCAAGACAAAACTTACATTGTGGTCTGCGGATTTTCTCATAGCTTATTCGACAACTCTACAAATGAGGCATACTTTTATGTTAATTGAGAGTTATGACCAATTTTGGCAGTTTTATTGAATTATATATTGAAATCGAAACATCTTATAGTTTGTAAATAAATCAGCCGGAAAAGTAGAAGTGGAAGCCTTGAGAAGTAGAAGACAGAACCTTATCCGACACTATTTCAGTTAGGTATATGCATAATTATGTAAAATTTACCTACAGTCACCTACATCATCTATACGCGATAAGGCCACCGTAGCATTTCTTACTCATATGCGGAGTTAATTAATTTCACGGTAACTAATTGCCACATAAATTAATTAGGAGACTGGACTGCCATTTGATCTTTTTCTTCTAGATAAATACAATGGCAGATTAATTTCTTGTTCTGCCAAAGCAATGCTATTTGAGTAATGTCTTGAACTAGTTTGACACCTTTTTAGGGTTTTCTACCAACATATTACACCTGGAATTTGTGGATAAATGTTAACAGATCTTTTCCATATTAGTTGAAATACCGGCACAACACAATAATTGTTGCTACAAACAATATTAGTCGGTAGTTTGTTCTAAAACCAAATCTGTCCATTTGAGCAGTTGTCAGAGAAATAAATCGCTGTATGCGATAAAATCGTCCATTGTGTGTGTTTATGATGACATTTATTATCTGTGTTCTTTTAGTTTAGTGTACGCCGTACATTGTATGATAAAAACTTCTCTATTCTATCGAATCGACGGACGCAAGAACTTTGCCCATTTGCCTGATGAACGCTATTTCCTTTATGTTCCGTATACGGTTTATATTATAGGTACCTATCTTTCTATGCAGTGCTTCCATTAGGTTTAGTTATATTATCTTTTGAAACTACCAATCGTTATCCTTTTCGATTGTGATGATGATTGCGTCAGTTTTTCGACAGTGCTGAAGATTTCAAACATAATTCGGCAGAGCGCTAAAAGACGGACGAGCGCTAATGAGTTGAATGTTAACCCGAGATAGAAGAATTTCAATTCAAAAGGTGGCTAACGCAGCGAGACAAACCATCGTACCGTAAAATCTGAAAATGAGCTGGTTACCTACCGCACTGAAGCAAGAAAATCTGGCGCCACGCTCATTACGGGGTGGTCTTGAGAGCCACGTAATACCACCTATGACCACATCGTCATGTGAAAACTGCGATAGCAGATAGCCAGCATACACACGCTACCGCCGGAACACTCACAGCTTGACAGGCTTAACTGAGAGCAGTAGCAGCTGCGCGTGCGCTGGTCAAGTCTTAAGTCTTCGATTTAGACAGTTTTCGTTTCAAAATCCTTTTAAATCAGTGTCTTTGCAGAGATAACGCGGGTAGGTAACAGAGTTAAGGCTCAAGTATGGGGTTTTACGCTCTGTGGTTACTTGATCCGAGCACAGAATGACGCGATAAGACCACTCGCGTTTCTTTCTAGGAATCAGGAAAATCGAACCGGACCCGCAAGGAGAAATGCAAGATTGTCACATGTTCAAGGATCAACATGGCTCAACTGCACCTGTAACCGCTGCGCTTGCGCATATCTGAGCCAACCAGCTAGGTACTCCAATATGATGTCAATACGTAATAATTAAAATCTTACATCGAACTGAATTAATTGCCATGTGAAATTGATATTGAAATAAAAAGTCTTAGCTTCACACCTGTTCACATATTAAAACAACCTACGTTAAGAAAATAAAAAAAATACGACTCTACGAACAAAACTCTGCTCGGATCATTATTCTATTATTAAAATGAAGGACTCTCTCCGAGGACTTTGTCGCACACAACAAAACTCGTACCCGTACCAAGTGAAAACTGTAAAAGGTGCCCTTCTATGAGACGAACCAAGATTGTGTACTGAATAAATAATGAATACTCACGCAACTCGCCCGAACTCGTCTTTGGGTAGATCCTTGTCGCCCGCCGACTCCGAGATCTTCGCCCGGAACGCAGCCACCCGCGCCGCAATCTCATCCTTCGGCAACCTACGCAACCACACCAGAGACACACTCATTAAGCAAGACCCAGAAAAACCTAACCACCTTTATTATTAAAGTAAAATATGAAAATCACACAATATGAAGTAAGTAAAATAACGTCGTTCGAACGGGCGCTAGTGTACACAACTGAAGCTCGCAAATCCGCCGTAACATTTACCTACCACAGCATGATACGTAGCGATTTAACGACGAATTTCTTTAGCGAAAACAATAAAATTGGCTGATAAGGCGTCCGCGTACTTCACGAGGCACCACAGTAAACTGTACAGGGTGCACGCACGTACATGACTGAATATACAATTACACAAGACTCTAGGGCATTATTGATCCGACTCCGGCGCAGGGGTCACTCGCACCCTCGCGAGGGCAACCCGATCAATAAATAGACCACATGCGAAGGGTTCCTAATGAAAAACATTAAACAGGAGGGTTTCGTTGGGTGGCAAATCGATACGACACGTGAATGCAACATGTGCAATGGAAACAGGTTGCTAAATGGTTGTTTTACTACCTAGGTTGTTAAAACAGATGTGGGCTGAGTGGGTTGAGGACTCATAGGTTTCTTTACACAAGCGACGACACGAGACGTAGTTTGCCTAATGGTCAGCTCTTGGCTTTATAACTATTGTATATCCAATAAAGACCATTATCAAGGAGCTGTGTGGCTCTGCGGTCGTTACTTTAAATTCAGGTTTTGAATCCCTAAATGACCATAATATAATAATACGATCACTTACAATACCCTATCTGTATCTAGAGAATCAGTGACTCCGAGGACCATGGCCCCACAAAAATCGAGAATTCGAGTCTGTCCAGAAAATACCTAGAAATGATGGACCAAGACGGTTCTCGAGAGCCCACGACCACATCGTCACAGGTACCGTGGAGATAATGCTTGGGATAGGACCGGTAGAGATAATGCTTGCCTATAAATAAAGTATTAAAAAATACCTGTAGTCCTAACAGATATTATGTTCGACCCGCAACATACAACACTCAGGTCATAATTCGTTTAAACTTGAACACAGTAATGAGAAAATATTTGCCGTTGTGGTCCCAAGACGTCTCGCAAAAGTTGAATGTAACTTTCATGTTATATTGTTGTCGTGCGTGTGTTAACTGTGTGCATTACTCGACTGCCGGCTGGCTTAGGGAATACAATTCGACCACCGTAAGGGGTCCAGTCGTATGTCCCGTTTTAAAAATGTATAATGTGTGGTTAAATTACATAGGCCGTGCTGACCGCAACTGTGGCGTACCTATTACAGACATGCAATCATTATATCATTGCTTGGTCGCTATTGGTGAAGCTACTGTGTTGTTTATGTACATTTTGTATTTTGTCATCTTAAACTAGGATGAATTGGTTTAAGTAATATTAGAGTACTTAGTCAAAACTTGTAATAGACATAATTAACAGTAACCTTATAGTAGTCAGTTCGTCACACAATAGCTACCTGGTACACAATTTATATTGACAATAATTTTTGCGCGGTCACGCAACAAGAGACTTATGAGGATTGGAAATGATTTTTTATAGGTGATTCTGAATCTGTGGTTCTTCTACTTTATTTTAGTGTCAACCGAATAATTATCTTTAGAAGGTGTAACATGGTTCTATTAAAAAAAACTGGTGTCTTGAGTCAGGCAGTATAATTACTTGTACATACATTTATATTTAATAATGCTTATAGGCAATCATTTAAGAAAATAACATATGGTTGAAGTCGCCTTTTAATAATTCTCTTTAAGCTGTGAGAATTTGCATGTGCATAACGCGTTTTATGTTTTAATCATCAAATACCCTAGGGAAACTATAAAACTGTGTCAGCCACTTTTATTCTTTCACTTAGAATATTAAATATGCAACACAATATTACCAGTCTCGGGTTCAATGTTCACGTCTCTCATATAATTATGTGGAATAATGTTTTCTTGTTCAAACTGTTCATGCGATACCACACCATCAAGATAATATGAATATGCAACACCCAAAAAGATAATATCACAATAAATTTCTTTAAGATTGAAGTACTTCTTTACAATACAAGGTGCTAAACAGTTCTAGTCGGTGACATGCTTGTATGAGCTTCTTGAAGCGTGAGCTGTTCATAATTCTTTGATTAGACCTAAATGTGACCTAAATGTGACCCCTTGTGGGCGCTGGAGGCCTAGAGGGGGGCGATAAGGGGCCCAGGAAAATTAGGGAGTGTTGAAGTTCCCATATCACATATATCGGCCAAATTTATTTTTTCACATTATAACCTAGAAGAAATTTAATTATTGAGTGAGCTAACTAAATTGATTAATTCCATTTTCCAATTAATGTGAAATTATGGAGATTGTTTCGATTTTGAACGAGCTATGCATGATTAATGGTTACATTCTATCTACAGTATGGGACAAAACAACCTCGCAAAGGAAACTAAAACTAATAAAAAATAGGCGCTGTTGTTTGTCTTCTATACATTGTGAAACTGATTGAATTGAAATATTTAGTTGTTGTTGGTACTCGCATGAAAATTTAAGCATAGTACCATTATTAAAATATGTGACACAATATTCATATTGGATGTCTTTGTCTGTTTCATTTCCTATGTGTTTGCAACCTTTACAGGATGATTTGTTGTATTATGGGGCAGTCCTTTCTAAAGACAAAATTTTGTGGACTACAATTGAGTTTAGACCATCTAGTTCATTATTAAAACTAGAAGCGCCTCACGGTTTCACTGTGTGAACTACTATCCCAAGGGAACTGTTAATTTTTACAGGGTAAAAAGTAGCCCATGTCACCCAGGGACAGTGTAGCTTCCCAACAGTGAAAGAATTATTCAAATCGGTTCAGTAGTTTTAGAGCCTATTCAATGCAAACAAACAAACAATCAAATCTTTCATCTTTATAATATTAATATAGACAATTTTATTTTTTATACCGTTATTATCAACAAGCCCTCTGATTTTGGAATAAAAAATAGACTACCTACGTTAATCCATAGTCTTAGCACCTCCATACCAAATTTCAATGAAATATAGGGAAGTATAGGGAAAAACAACCTGATTGTAAGATTTTAGCCGGCTGGCTTGGAATGGAATAAGTATGACTGATAAACATTAATATTTCTAACAAGCAAGAAGGAAAAAAATCCTACTTGATTTTAATTTGCTGATGGCTTGATTTCTTGGTGGTGGTAAATAAACTATTTATAGATGTTCAAAAATACTATTCTGCAGGGTTTCACAAATGTTTTGACTACTTTGTCAAGTGTTTTATGAGTTGTTATGTTTCGAGCTATTTTAAACTAAAAGCTTTGAACCGTAATGAAGAGAATGTCATGATGGTTATGAAAATATTTTTCCCTAACCACGAAATTTAGCATAGAGTGCGACTCACCCTTGATCCTCCAAGCTGTCTTCCAGTTCGGCGCACTTCACCTCGATCTTCCTCTTCCTCTCATGGTCCAAGATCTCACGGTTCGGCTGCTTGTTTGATGCCGAGTCTAGCTTAGCAATCTCTTCCTCAGTCCGATAGTTTACAGAATCTTTGGTTTTACGCGCGGAAGCCCAATTTCTTTGCACGTATCCATTGGTGCCGGAGCCCCGTGGCGTCGTCAATCCGATACCATTGTACATTTTACTGTTTCAGTTACCTAAAATACAGAAATTATTTACCCATGCACTTGGGATCAATGCAACTTGACACTGTCGCGAAATAATTTCAGACAGCGCTTTGTTCAACAACGTTAATGTATACCAATTTTATGGGGCTTTACTGTAACATAATTTAAGTTATAATTTCTGTACTAACCGCTCAGAGGCTCCATTTAATTAATTTTCCTCTGACAAAACAGAAGACACGTCCATTTTGGACTTTTATTTTTTTACTTTTTTAGACAAGTCGGTCGGTCGGTTTCACTCAACAGCACCACAGGTTATCCAATATCGTGAAGTTAGCTACAAAGCGTACTGGATACCGTTCAATATTTTTTCTATCGGTTGTCTATGGTATAAAGGTGGAACTACAGTTTTGACTTATTTATTTAGTCTATAACGCCACTCCATTCACTCATTCAATCATTCATTGTGATTGTCTATGCAAAATTATTTTTTTTACCTGTGGTGGAGTGAGTACTGACTGAGTCACAGATTATAGGATACCAGGCGCCAGGCATGATTGATTGAGTGAGCTTCAAAAAAGTTAGATAGGTACCTACTTCTGTTCTGTATAGCAGAGAGGTTATGTTGTTGTTTTGACGAAATAAAAGTGTATTTTTATTGTTTGAGAATAACAAAACAAAAAATCTGAAAACAGAATTCAAATCAAATACAAAATGTTAGATAAAATATTGTACAACACTGTTCTCTGTCAGACTTTTTCACCCTGTGGAAAGTATTTGGCTGCCGGCAACATTTATGGACAAATAGCGTTATTTGAGTAAGTTAGTAACCTACCATTTCCATAACCCAAAACCAGCTGTTTTGTTCATAAGATAACTGACCTACAATAAAACTACACAAAGTGTGTCAACGATTTAATCTCAAACTGAACCTCTGAACTCCTTTTCAGCCTCGGTCACATCCTAAATCCCGTTGTAGGACTAATGACCACAGATTACAGCAAGCCCAAACACATCCACGCTCTTGAATCAGGCACCCAAGTCTGCAGCCTGGCCAGTTCTGACAAATTCCTGATTGTCGGCTCAGTGAACACAATCACCGGCTGGGACTGGAAGGGTCTCCTGACCTCGAAGCTGAGTAAGCCATCATGGGTGATCAAAATACCTGCACAGTCCTTTAAAGAGTCTTGTGACGTGAATAGTCTGTGGTTGTCGGAAGATCAAGCTAAGTTGTATGCTGGCTGCGGAGATAGCAATGTGTATGTGTTTCATATGGAAGATGGAGCTCTGCTATCAACTTTCAATGGTCACGAAGATTATGTGCACTCTGTGCATGGGAAGTAAGTATGCTATGAAATTTATGCGTTTTCATTTTGTAAACACACTACTTTGTAAAAAATATTATACTGAATCACCTACCCAACCCACTAACCAGAAGGCAGAGTAAACATGATAGAATCAGTTTCTATCATTCCTTTTCATTTGTATATTTATTTCTAATCCTACATCTATACGTCAATCATCAACATTTCCATTCTTATCTCTAAATACGTCCCTTAGAAATAACCAGCTGGTCACAGCTGGAGAGGACGGGCTCGTGCTGCTCTGGGACACACGGACCAGCAAGTCCCACAACAAGCTGGAGCCCCACTCTAATGGGAAACTGAGCCGTCCCGATGTCGGGAAGTGGGTGGGCTCAGCAGCCGTTGGAGATGATTGGATTGTAAGTATCAATGGTGGCCCTTAAAACATTGATAAAAAAAGTATCAATGGTAAATATCTACACTAGTATACCTGCCCACAGACCCACATGGAGCCTCACAACCTCACCATTTCAGCCCACAGTTGTGTATAAATATTTAAAAATGTGCATTCTGGAACTGCTGAGCAGATATAACAATAAGATCCTGATAAAACACAAAAGATACATCATTGTCATCATTGTACATGTGAGTGAACCCATACTCTGCGATTGTTAAATCTACTATGAATGCTCCCAGGTGTGCGGCGGCGGACCTCGCTTAGCTCTCTGGCACCTCCGCTCACTCGACGCAGTCACAGTCTTCGATATCCCTGACCACGGCATCCACGTCTCGTTCTTCCACGATGACTGCATCTTCGCAGCCGGCGCAGCCAAGCACCTGTACCAGCTCAGCTACTCCGGAGAGGTGAGGGTGGAGCTGCCAGTGTCAGCCACCACGGTCTACTCTGCTGTGCTACGAACAAGCCCTAATAAAGTCCTGACTATAGCGGGCTCGAGCCCCGAGATAGATCTATGTACGACATTTAACTATAAGGATCAAGTGCTGCACTTTAGGTAAGTTTGAAATTTAGTTAGTGTCTAGTTTAAGTTTTGTAATAAATTAATGATTCAATATTTACTTGACCACGTTTCATTCAAGTAGATCTGAGTTTTGCTCAATTAGGATTCTTCATATTCTAATATTATTATGTTGGATATATACATCAGTAGTACATCAGTGAACCTCAAAACAGACATAGTTAACCTAGTGAGATTTGTTAATATAAACCACATATTGTAAAACTAGTTTATTGACTACACCCCCACATCACATCAAATGTACCCGTGGCCGGCTATCACAGCGGGAATGAACCCCTGGCGGCCGTCCCGCCTCCGCACGTAGAACCACTCTGCGTCCACGTCGGCCTCCGCCCCCCCCTGCACTAGTACCACCACGTCCCCCTTCTGCACGGACAGCGTCCGGTTCAACTCGCTGCCCGAGTAGTCACTGTTCACCACGAGTAACGTCTGCCGTTTCACTTCTGCATATCGGTTCACGTCCCCGTTCTGTCGCTTCGCTTCGGAGCTCTGTCGCTTGTCGCCCGCTTCGTTGATGTTGGACACGGATTTGGTCTTGAGGTAGAGGGAGTCGAAGCCGCGCTCGGCGCAAGACGTCGGCCTCCGGCGGCTCCGGGGGCGGGTCTCGGAGCGCGCGCGGCCCCGGAGCTGCTCCTTCTCCGTGTCGGTGAGGTTCCCGCACGGGCGCGGGTAGATGTCCGTGCTGGATTCCCAGCAGGGAGTCTTCTTTTGCAGCGAAGGCCTGGAACGCAGAAGATTTCCAAGTTGAGCGAAATGAACTATTTGATGGTCCCACAGTTACCTTGTTGGAGTACAGTATACGACCCACTACTTATTTGGCATTGGTCATACGTATCGCACGCCAAAATAAATGTGTTGCGAAAGGCGCAATTCAGACAGAAGCTGAGCTGATTCGCACCACATCCAAAAGTTTTTTAATCTGTACCTAGTGTACCGATGGAAAAAATGGGTATTCCTACCTAGTAGGCAGTATCCCCAGCGGCAAACAAGCGGCATACAACAGGTAGCCCTCCTCCCCGTGCGGCGTCTGTGCGTACACCCAGTGCTCACTCTTGAACACGGCGTTCACCACCGTGCCGAGCGGGAGAGTCACCTGTCTCTCGCACTCTTTGTGAGTCTGGTAGAGAGTGGTGGGGTACGCTATCACCACAGGGATGTTGCCTGGCCGGTCGATTGTTGCCTGCAAATGAGATATAGCTGGTTAAATTAAAGTCTAGTGTCACCGTCAGTGTCTGCTTCGTCCGCAAGTTACATTACGAGGATGCGTACATTTTGAAAAGCCTGTCCTCATACGTTTTGATTTAATAACTTCCCAGCCACATCTCGCACGTTTCAACATTGACGTGCGGTCAAGGGTCAAAGACAAATGGCCGACTCCCTTAAGACGATTTTTGAACAGTCTACCGTGAAATATCGCATTACCGGCCGCCTGGTCGGAATGTACGGCAATTAACACTGTGGCCTAACCTCTGGCCGACCGAGATATATTGTTGTTTTTAATGCGCCGTATTGATGAATGGCTCTGCTCCGTGTAGGTGTACTTTGTACAGGTGTTGTTCTTTGTATCATACTTTCACCTCACATGTTTTTAGATGTTTTATTAGAAAAAACTGCTACGATAAGTGCCCACTAATAATTATATATTAGTTAATAGGAGCAACTAGCACGAACGCCTTTCTTCAAAATGGATTTTCTCGAAATGTATTTTTATTAAAAAAAAAAAGGTTTGTTGAAGAATTAGTTGCAATAACTCATATAATATAACAGGGTAAAATACTTAACATTTTTTACACCGTCCATGTAAAACGGCGTATTTTCATCGTATTTAATTCGGATCTTCTGAAATTACTGCCGAGGATTATAAAATATAATCACGAAAGATTACCACCTCAATTGTTTCCGATAATTCCGTATAGGCGCGCCGGAGCCCTAAAAACGGACACTTATTAAATCCACGAACGGAGTTCAGAAATAAATGACGTGCAATTTATGCTCTCTCCAATTTTGCGCCAATTTCGCGGCCTGCGATGCGATAGGTTCTCTGAGGTGCGGCACAAAAAGTGCCTTGGATGCACTGCCTGCATATACGTCAATATCAGAGAAAATAATGATAGAGATTCACAACGGATGGATCTTTTTATTTGAACACCTGAAGATATTTTTTTTATTACTTAATGCTTATAAATAAATCTAGGACTTCAAGGCGACCCTAAAATGATTAGAATTAAAATTGTGATGTGTTTTGTGGCATAGTGGCATTATAATGATTCTAAGTGAATGACTCACTAATGGCGCGATTATCAAAATTGATTAAATTCGGCTATATTCATATAATATATATAAGTACAGATCAAATTAATTTATTCTACAAGTACAACTTAGTTGGTATCTAATTCGTTGAAATGGTTTTGGACAAAATATTACGTAGGTAGCTTTACCAACTTACCTAATGAACACGAATTCACGATTCTATTTCTTTGCGTAGTACTAACTATGTAGTAGATTTATGTACTTAGTACCTATGTGTCACTAAATATTAATATAATTTCAAAATAATCTATTTAAAAATAGTTTCTGTTTTATGGATTTTATAGGGAAAGTTTGAATTAATTCCGGGATAACGTAATATTTACGAGAAAACAAAAACAGCAAGACTCGAAATCAAAGAGCTAATAAGAAAAAAATATTGCGATTCACACTTACCTCGGTTAAAAAGCTATCCAAATCCCGAATGTCGTACCCGAACTTCCCGTTGTGGGACTTCTTCCTCCTCCGGTGGCGGTGCTTGTGCCTCCTCCGCGCGACCTCCTCGGCGGCGCTGGTATCGTCTGAACACGACTGTCCGTTCACAAACTCCTCGCACGCACTCCTAAACCTAAGATTATGGTAATACTCATTGCGCCCCACGACCCTGTCCCTCGCCTTGCACTTCCTATGCCGCTCGTTGTCGTTGAACCTCTGGTTGTGCCGCTGGTGTCTGTCCACGTCGATCTTGCTCTTCATCCCGTCGCTTTGGTTCTCTATCTTCTTCACCGGCAGCTTTGCTTTCTCCAGATTTTCCCTCAGGACCCATGTGAGCGACACTTTGGACTTGTGCCGTTGCGCCAGCGGCGTCGAATGCCACAGACCCATGTCTTTGATTTCCGCGTACTCGACGGATTCCGGAGCGTCGTCGGCTTCCGTCGCTAGCCGGCAGCCCGCTAGCAGGTCCAGCACCTCGCACACTGGGAGGTGGATCTGCGAATAACGTTCATTTATAAATGTCGTGATACGTACAAAATGACCAGTGATAGAACATTAATTTCCCATTATACCTGATCATGGGAACCATGGTCCCGGTCGCCGGCGGCGCTGTCGTTAACGCTGTACGGCGGCGGCGGCTCTTTAAGCGCGATCTCTGCAAACGGAATAATAATCGATTAAAAATTACAATCGATCGTAAATCACGAGCGGTTCGGTTCAATAACAAGGTTTACCATGGCCAGTCGAGCGGATTATTGGGCATAAATAATGAGTAACAATGAAGGCGGGTGTTCGCGGTGAAACAATGCGCGTGCGCCGGGGGATGCGCCACCGAGGTACCCGCGCGGCGCCGCTCGGGCCGAGAGTGCGCCGCGCTCCGCCGGCTCGCGCCCACTGACCCGCCGGCGACCCATCCTCTCGCCCTCCTCCCGAACTGATTGATCTCCCGACCGTCGCTTTGCGTAGTAAGCATTGGACCAATAGAAAATAGTTAGTGAAAACTGGTACAGTCAGTGTCCAATTCAATATTTCGCGCTATGTCTAGAAAAGAGTTATCTCCTACTTTATGTGAACAAGTTGTAGCACACACTCTCTCAAATGTCTCCCACACTGTCATCCGCAATACTTACAGACTATTTAAAAAAAAAAAAATTTTTTTGCCTAAAACTTCAAGAGCTATGAAAAATGTAATTCCTACAGAATGAGAGCTACTGTAAACCTTTACGCGTGCATGACCTTTTTGAACCAAGCACGTCCAGCATAATGAGGAGAAATGGTGAATATTCGACAGTCACGAGTGTCTAATTGCGCACTAAATGTCGGACAATGCGCACACGCAGCATGGTTAGCACTTCTCACGCCCACCGATTGTTTCGGAGCATGCCCAGGCGCTGAGTGCTTGGCACCTGTGTTTATATTTCGTTATCTTGCCTGATTTGTAGCCTTTTTGTCTCTTAAATTGCAGCTATTGTTTCTTTTCTATAGTTCCCTGGCCATTGAACACATGCTTTGGCTTTGTGTACGAACTACTCAATTAGTTCCTATACTGCTACAGTTTCTTGGTCTGAGTTGCCCGATTTTGCTGTGCTTCTTAATGCTTTTAACAATATTTTAACAACACAGCCATGAGTCAAATGAAAATGTATTTGCTCTAAGATTGTTTGATCAAAGCTTTTACGTCTACCTTGCATACTTATACATAGGAGATGATAATAATTCATGTAATGTCATGTAATTAATTTATACCAGCTGCTTCCTGCGATTTTCATTGAGTTACAAACAAACACACATCCTTACTTGTTTTGTAGGACCTATCCTATTATGTACAATAAGTAAAAAAATCTTAGTACAAGCGGATACAATTCTAAAAATAATTCTTCTTCGGTGTTTTTCCCTTCATTCTTTCTTACACAAAAATATTTTAAAACCATTCCCTTCCATAAAAAGTCAATAAAATAAACTACCACCCACGGCCTTGTCGTCTTTTCGCGATTTTCGATGACAGTTTTTATAACTCCTTTATTTACGCTTCCGATAAAACAAACTCGCCGTACCGGAATTTGCTTGATTTTAATTACATTCTACCAAAATTCGAAAGTCCGTGTGTCGCACGCGTTTGTTGACTTGACATGCATTGATCCCACGTGAGCAACACAGAACATGATGCTGCTCTTAGAAAAATAACGTTTTTCTATGGTGATCATATTACTTACGTTACAATGTGTGAAGACTGATGATCTCTGTCAGTCATGAATGATGGTAGAGCCATGCACGGGGCAAGTTTCAAACTGTCAAGCAAGACCGACCGCTTCAAAAACAGTGGCTTGATAAGGACTACAGTTACTACTAAGTATATATAAGTATATATACATATAACAGTCTTCCTTGCATAGGCCAGCTCGAGCAGTTGCAATAGATATTGACCGTTCTCAAATTCTCGGGCGGTCGACTGTTATGCCACTTCGCCTCGTCAGCCCTGCGTTTAGTCGTTTGCTGACTGCTGGGAAAGTTCACGACTGCTCCAGCGCTCCGTGCATGTTGTGCGATGATCAAATTCTCGAGCTATCCTACCTACAGGTGGCCTAAGGTCTATTTCAACCAATTTATTTCGAATTTGTCCAAACTCCACGGAATATGAGCCTATTTCCTTAGCACTAGTTGGTCGGTCCGTTGCGTTCGTTGCGTAGCAGGATCAATGCGTCTGCTTGCCCGCCGCCAATTTCACGGGGTTATTGCGTTGCATATTGGTGCGCTTACATTCGTAATGCCAGTAATTGTTATTACATGCTCAGGCGCATAATTGCGTGTGGCAACATTGGCGATACAGCCCTGTCTTCCGGTCGGATACTCGCAATGGAACGCGTTATATTTATTCCATTGCACTCAATTTATATGACGATTTGATTAGCTTGTTGGTTTTTGTGAGACAATTTTTCATCTTCACGCACAATTAACTCCTAATACCAAAAGTTGTAACGGGTCAATTAAAAGATAAAGAGTAAAGAAAAAAATATTATAAAATTAAAATTATACTAGGTAGTTAGGTACTCCTCATAATAAAATTATAAGAGCAATTCTCTTTATCGCGGCGATGAGAATCGTCTTTAAAATCCATCTCGTTATGGAGATTAATTGTGATCGTTGGTTTTTGGTAACCTATCGAAAGTAAGAACTAGTCGTAAGTCAGACAGGAGCTATTGTATCCACCAGGCTGCGGCATGGCGACCCTCAAGTAGAAAATCTGTTGCCAAGCCAATTTTCGGTGTTCCAGTAACAGCCATGCAGCGTGAAAACGAGGTAGGATGTAGGGTTTGTATATATCTATCCTTGTATACTAATATTATAAAGAGGAAATATTTGATTGTTTGTTTGTTTGCATTGAATAGGCTCCGAAACTACTGAACCGATTTGAAAAATTATTTCACTATTGGGGAGCTACACTAACCTCGGGTGACTTAGGCTATACTTTTTATCTCGTAAAAATTAAAGGTTCCCGCGGGATAGTAGTTAACGCGGATGAAACCACGAGACGCTTCTATTTAACCAATAAAAGGTTTACAATACATCGTTCTTATTTCTCCATCAAATATTCCACCCGTCCGACCTTTCGTAAACAGGAAGCCTACCGTTTGCTGATGACAATAAAGTATTTACTTTTTTTCTCGTGACTAAAGAGGCGTGAAAACGGAAGACAATGGTCGACGGTGCCACGAGCATGTCGCTATGCGGGAATGCATGCCGGACGCAGGACGGATCACGACTGCCGAAATCGTGCGCACACGCGTCACGCGGCTATTAGCTATTGCTGACACCGAAAAATGCCATTCATATACGGATTCCGGAATTTGGGCGACTTAAATTCCTTTGCATGGAAGGAACTAAATGTTTACCTTCATCAAAGTTGGAAGAACTATGTAACTATATCAGTTGTATTGGCGTTGTTTACACTGTACTTTTTATTAGATTCGTTCTCTAATCCTTGGTGGGAAGGTTAGCCTTCCATCATCTCTAGTAAAATGGACCTTCAACATTCTTTGGATACACCATCTTATGACTTTATTTGTCAGTAACACGGACTATTTAGTACCTACTGAATTTGTTTGTTAACTCTTCTTCTGAGTAAGTATAAACAGTCTTAGAGAACAAGATTCACCGTAACCGTAAACATCGATAAAATCGATAATAAAAAAATTATGTTCCTCTCGAGTTTCCCAACCAAATCCCTCACAAAACGTTAAATTCTACAAATATTTCACATTAAATACCGAACTGGCCATTCGTTAACATGTTATTATGGCGATCATTATCGATAACTCATTACTATGGCCCACGAAATATCCGAGGAACGCCTCCCTACGCGTCTATGAAATTAAATGTAATAATTATAAATATTATCTCACAAAAATCGTAAACACAGTCGGCACGTAATGTTCTCTATGCCTCCTATAATTATGCTCCGATATAGTCATGGTCATGCTTTAGCCTAAACAAGGTGTGAAACGTTTTCTTGCGAAGCTCGCAGGACCAGTTGAGGTTCCATACTGGACCCTAGGGGTCGCTTGTATGGTGATACCCACAAGTGTACGCATGATACAGGTGAGTCGTGACGTCTGTTAACTGCTCCATCGCCATCGAAGAGACATCCAGAATGTCCTCAAAGTAAAGAATTTAGTGCCCAGTCAAACCACGGCTTTATGATCCGTAAAATACTAAACATATTGGGCTCTTAAATTGCCTTTCTATGTTATTATACAAAATGAGTTTAATAATGCTAGGTTATAATATCAAGTGATGTTTGCGCACTATCCCGCGGCCTCGGTTAGCAGGTTTCATTGTATTTTTAAAGATTTAAAAGCAATCGTGTCGAACATCGTGCCGTGACCGGATTGTGTTCTCGGTAGGAATCACTGTTGGAACTGGTAGAGGCAGCGAAATTAAGGGTAGGTAAGTGTAGGCAGCCGATAATTGCACCGTGAGAACGCGAGCTGCTCATTTTGCAGTTGTACGCTCACAGATGCGCGTGCGTCGATCGCACAAAAGATAAGCTAAACGTTTGCGATTTCACATTTAGTTTTTAGCCGTTTTGCTAGGAGAGCGGTGAAAGTTGAGTTTAGAAAATATTCAAATTAGAGTTTTAACGAAGTTGGTTGTGTTGTTGCGTTATGCATTCGATTTAAAATGTTTACGTTTTAATATTATGATGAGAGTTTATAATGTTAGTTTCTAAAATCGCAATACAAAATGAACGCAGCAATCAGGTTGGTTATTTTAATACACACACAGATACTATCGCTTGCATTTTGCTATTATAAGTGCAAGAAGCGGTGGTAGCCTAGTGGGGGAACGTCCGCCTTCGAAGACGGAGGTGGCGAGTTCAAATCCCAGTGCGGGCACGTACCAATGTGTTTCTTGTTAAAACATATGTACGTCATTATCACTCGCTTTTCGGTGAAGGAAAACATCGTGTGGAAACCAACATGCTCGAGAATTATTTCGGAGGCATGTTATCCACCAATCCGGACTAGGCCCCCGTGGTGGATTATGACCTAACCCTCCTCACGATAGTGAGGGGAGGCCTTTGCCCAGCAGTGGGACAGTTACAGGCTGAATTATTATTATAAGTGCAAACATTTTTGTGACCTATCTATAGATGTGCATGAGGTACCTATAGTTAGTGTAACTACTTCACGCACATATTTTCCTCAACTCAATATTCACAGATCTTAAAACGTGACTTCGGCTATGTACTATATTATTATTTCCTCTAACTTGTTTTTATATATTCATAAAAATCTATCTATGTGGGCAAATCATATACTTACATAAAAAAAGTTTCATTTTGAGGTCTCTCTAAAACTGCCCAGTATAGTTCCTGAAGTTTCAGTAGAACGTCTAGTACTACAATATATTTTGGAGCGTTTTTGCCAACGGTCCTGTTCTACGCTCATAATGTTCACGAGTTGCGCAGAGCAATGCACGCTACAATCGGCGAAAATGCAAGCTTGTTGCGCGGGCGCATTGCGGCCTCACTGTGGCAGCACCGCGTTCCTACGCACCCTGCCTTCTCACAGGATAGAATGAAGACTGAAGAATGCATGTAATGACTTGCCACATGCTAGATAGTCCTTTCTTGGTATTTAAGACGAAAAGCGTAATCGTCTTCAATAATGATATTTTACCTACACTGTGGAGTCCTGGATCCTTTTTGTATTGAAAAGATTCTAAATAACAACAAAAAGCGAATTGAAAATGCATAGAGTGCTTGAATAATATCGTAAAAGCCGCTGTGACGAAGTACTGGCTACTGTTGCTATTTGACTGTGACAAATAGGTAATGAGGTGTGGATGTATCTAGGGCATGCATTGCATTGGGGTTCTAAAATGAGCCCACTTTACGTTACCACTGGGTGGATAAGAGAAAGAGATGCCTTTAGTTTATCTTGGCGTACTTGCCTAGCGAAATTATATGTTTATTGCCGAATTGTGATATGTGTATAAAGTCTGCAAGGTAAACAGGTAGGTAAGTACAGTATTACCCAACTGATATGGCTTACCGATGTACCTGCGCAGAAGATGAATTTTCAAAGCGCGGGAAATGATATTGACCGCTATTGGTCGGCAGCCGCCGCCATCTTAGCGAGCTTAGAGTGAGATGGAACTAACAGCTGCAGTGTATTATGAACCTTATAATAGTGACCTTAGGTTGATTGTAAGTTTTAAGCATTCTTTCGTTAATCTTCGGACCATACTTTCTTTTCCGCGCGAACGAAGATTCACGACGCGCCTTGTTGAAACGAAAACGAAGTTGGGTACTAGTATACTTTTAATTTTATCTCGCATGACACACCGGGGTACTTCGGAGTATAGCCTATAGGGCATAAGGTAGTAGTAAGTAGGTAACCCCTCAAATTGGTGTCCTAAGTACGTCCTCAGTAGTGAATGGCGAATCTTAGCTGGATTTGTCACGGCTACGGCATAAGGAGATGAACCACACAACCATCTGTGCAGAATGCAGATCGTGGTTTATTAGGAATTGCGTAACTAAAGTATGCAAAATGCGTAATGATAATGATGCAAACAGGTGGGAAAAGGAACTTAGGGATTGCGGTTAGTTGACAAAAAAAAAACATGTTATATTTTATCATAATCTTCGCGATCAATATAGGTAGGTACTAAATATCTTAATTTAAAAAGGCACAAGTCCCGTTCATCTTTCTCCTTAGGTTCAGAGTTAACAGCGAGGCCTGATTACAAAAATCGCAAGACCTTTAATTATTACATCTCTGTATGTAGGCATACTCCACAAAGGTATCATTAACAATTCGCCGTAGCGATGGTATCGTGAACTGGCGATCATCGCTGTATCCGTGAGGAATTCCAACATCGCAGGCCATGAGGAGGCCGATTATTACAAAAAAAGATTACGTGGAATAAATTTAAGGTCAAGAGGGAGCGTGATCTCAGCTCGGTGGATAAAAATTATTTATTTGCGTGGGGCGCGGCAATTAGGAGGGCGGGGCGCGTCTGCGCGCGCGACCCCGCGACCTGCGCCTGCGCCGCCCGTGGTCGCCGCGGCGGCCTGACACGGTGACGGCCGGGCCCTAAAGAATTTCGAAATTGCATTTGTTTTTAATGTCTGCGGCACGATCTTACATTCTTTCTTGAATTCCGTTTTAGCCCCATTCGTGGCTGGATCGTTTAATTTTTGTTACGAAATTCTGCATTTAGAACATTATTACTAATAAGTTTGAAGTTTTATGGCAAATATTATGTGCCAAGTGCTATAAGAATTACAATATTATATGTCTTTCGAAGATATTTGTACAAAAAACAGTTGTTCATTTGCCTCAATTAAATTTCTTCCAAATCGCATTAAGTATACACATTGAGTCCAAAGTTCACAGTCATGCTGATTTTATAACAATAAGTCGTCGCGATGCAATTATCGATAATGCACGATCGATACAGGCGGGAGTGCGCACGCGCACATACGCAACATCCCCGCGCCCGCGCTCCTGATGAAATGTGGGCGGCGCGAGTAGAAATTAACCCGAAACACGGCTAGCATCAGATGCGAGGTGACTCTGTAAAGCCTAGTACACAAAGTGCATAAGTTGAGATATATTATGTGGGAGCGGTGCTGGCTGCGATCCCACCTACTCCAGTTTTGTAATCTCGGCACCGCATCGCAATAACTCAATTTGGTACCAAGTTATGTGCATTGTGCAGTTTCCATCGCTCCGTGCCTGTCGACCGACACTCTTGGGCGGGTGAAACACTGACGCCTATGAAGCCCTACTTCTTCCTATAAACAAACATACTGACATACCTATAAGGATATTTCTCCGTGATGTTCCTAAACAGCAGTTGTACTTGGTAACATTATTAGCGTGTGCCCACGAATAACCTATGCCCGGTGTGTACTAGGCTTGATCCGTGCTCATTTTGCGTCCATGTTTCTTTTGGTCGCAAGATGATGAGAACTAGCCGTGGCGATGTTTTTTTTTTTTTTTTTTAGTAATGGCTTCGCACGGTTTGTGCATGTAGCCAGTGTCAAGTATTTTATTCTAATAAGTATGTCTTAATTTCACATTAAGAAAGTCACAGCAATATAGCAATCGTGGTCAAGTAGTCAAGTCAATTATTTACATCGTCAAAGTCACGATTCAGTAAAGTAGTGGATGCTTTACTGAAACTTCCTGGGAGTTTTGGAAAAAATGCGCAATGACACGTTTTTTGAGTTTATATCATTCGCCCACACTCGTGCACGTTAACGAACACTTAATGATTAATATTCCACCAATATTACACATTAACACTCGAAGAAACACAAGTTTGAGAAAATAACATAAAACCAACAACGCCTCACTATCGGATTCCCGCCAAAACTCTGGCGATGTTAATTTACGTGGTACGAGATGGTGTTTTATTATTTTACTCTAAGTAGGAGTAGAGGCGTGTTGCGTAGGTAGGTATACGGAGATTTCTAAGCAACTTTGAGCTTTTTTGCTACGTGGTTTTAATCACAAAAGTTGGTGATATCGATTCGGGATGCGCCAAACTATAAATTAAAAAATGAAAAAAATAACGGAAAAAGTTTAGCAAATAAAAAAAACTTTTGATAAGTTTGTAGGTGGGTAGGTAGGTACCTATTTATTACAAACCGATGACCTCAACAGACCGCAGAATTTTCCTCATTTATAACCATCTTCGAAGATACCTACATAAAAAAATCAAGTTGTTAGTCAAACAAAGCAACTCCCCCTGACTTTGAACACTTGTCATCCCGCCGCCACCCCGGTACTTATAATAATAACTAAGCCCCGGTAAATAGAAAACATGAATAAAAAGCAACTCACTCTCTTTAAACTTCTTGAAGATGCTCTTCATCGCGGCGCAGCCGCAGCTTAGTTCGCTATGCTGGCTACTGCAGGCTACTGGCTGTGCGACTGCACCGCTATGGATTCGCGCTCCGCCAGGTGCACCACTGGCCACGGCACGCGCGCGTCTCTAACGCAGCCAGTAAGCGGAGACAGCGGCCGTCACGGCTGGCTGGACACGACACGAGGTGGATAAACTCGCCTCACTATGCGTAAGGATGTTTAGCACGTTCCAGTCGGCGTGACAGCGTTTAATCTAGTGTGATAAGATAAAGCCGCATCCTCATGGGCGTCCTTTTGATTAGCCGATCGCTCGCCTGGTGGTAAATGCTATGTCTGCTAATGACTGAACCAGTACCAGTTGAAGTCTACTTACTCGTCCTTCCCAACGAACTGCCCTGACTGCTTCGAGAAGTCAATTGGATGAAACTGAGTTTTGATAGCTATAAATCAATCCAGGATGTTGCTATTCAGCCAAGGTCACAATTATCAAATGTTTGATGCAATGTTAACTGTATAATTATGTGGTCTCTCCCTATCCCCCAGCCTATTATAAGTAGGCTGACTAGACTGTCTCCTAACCAGTGACTGGAATGGTCTAAACGTAACAAAACATAACATGTGTCAAGTTAGCAAAGGGTGACTTTTTAAGTAAGGATATCCTTTAAAAAAAGACTAAAGTTCTGTAAGCTTACTAAGGGGACGATTTTTGCATAGCTTTGGCTCCGTAGCCGCGTTGCTGGTTCGATCCCCGCGACCGGAAATTATTTATTTACGGACCGGGCACCGCGGTTCTCATTGTTTTGATTTCACTATTCCCTATGTAGATACGATTAGATACTGTACAGGAGGCCTATTGAGATCGATAGGTGTTAGTAATGCCCCTATCCCATTTCCTATAGGTAGAACTTCATTAAAATCTATGTGTTTAAAAAGTTTAATCTTCGACTTGAGAATCCCTCTCCTCTTTATTTAGAGTAAAAACCTTAGCAATTAAGTTCCCGTCATGATAAGGGAGCATTACAGTAATAAAGAGCCCAACCATAATCCCGTCAGCGGAACTGCGCTCGGCAAAGCGCGACTGCGTGCGTGCGGTGCGATATGCTTCGTGGGACCCATATAATTACTTTACTATACTTCTATTACACATTTTAAAACATCAACTTACAATGCTCTATACCTAGTACCTAAGCAAAAAAAGCCTTTGACTATTTGACATAGGTACTTAGATAATTTTGCTCGATAACATTTGCAAAGGCGTTTGCTCGAGTGATTTGATAGTCGCTTCACTTGGGCAACTAGCTGCACATAAGTACGATAGTAAGCCATTATGCCATGTGGGGTGAGCCTATTAAACCTACTTTTGTTGTACAAATATACATATTTAAACTTTTTCTCAAGCAAGGGCGTAGACCTTGACACAACTGTACAGAGTAGGTAGGTACTTAATTGATAAGAGTTCGTTATACATAATTTTGCTGAAGGAGTTTTGGCGGGAATCCGATAGTGAGACGTTGTTGGTTTTGTATTATTTTCTCAAACTTGTGTTTCTTCGAGTGTTAATGTGTAATATTGGTGGAATATTAATCATTAAGTGTTCGTTAACGTGCACGAGTGTGGGCGAATGATATAAACTCAAAAAACGTGTCATTTCGCATTTTTTCCAAAACTCCCAGGAAGATTCAGTAAAGCATCCACTACTTTACTGAATCGTGACATTGACGCTGTAAATAATTGACTTGACTACTTGACCACGATTGCTATATTGCTGTGACTTTCTTAATGTGAAATTAAGTAATATTTATTATAATAAAATACTTGACACTGGCTATATGCACAAACCGTGCGAAGCCATTACTAAAACAAAAAAAAAAAAAATTTGCTGAATAAACGTATTATTATATTTCCTGTATGCAAGAGTCTAGGGCATAGAATAAATGGACGAACTTAAGGGTTCAGACGAGCACTCTACCTCCGACAACAGTTCCGCACATTCCGTGGTTGCGCCTTCGCGGATCAGTTTCGCTGATGTTCATCAACCGCCAAGGTACAACTTTATGGAACGGCGGCTGGCCGTCCGCATCAACTGCGATGGCTCCGACTTAACTCCCGAAAATATTATATGCCCCGACTATGTCACTATGGAAGACACGTTCACGCATGCCGCCTTCGAAAGCAAACCGCGCTACAAGAGCGAAACCGGCCTCAAAACATCCAAGACCAAGCTTCAATCCACCACAGATGCTACAATGAACGTATACGCGACCACTATCAATCTTGACGATATCTATATCGATCACACACTCGACACTGAGGTTGGATACGCTATTGACGAAGCCAACCTGGATGTTGCACCGTCTGCATTCTATATGCCTAGAGTTTACCCAGTAATGTCGTACCCGCCGGAAATATTCGTAACCCTCAAAGAGACAGACACGTGTTTCTTGTTCGAGATGCCGTGCTACTCGTACGATAAAGGCACGCTGGAGGCGAACGCGATCGAGGAGGAAAATGAATATTACCAGTACATAACCGTCGGCAAAGGCAGGAACCGTAGGATGATATCCGAAGAAACACAGACCAGGGACTCCATCACACAGACGCGGCACACGCTCGCGGTCAGACCGAAAAAGAAAAACGCTTCAGCGTTCGCTTCCATGTGGGACATGCACGACACGTACGCTCAGCTGGCGTTGGAGACGGCGGAGGAAGAGCCCGACGAAATGGTCTTGTATCAATCCGCCGCGGCTAAATACTTCCGTAAGACAAGGAAAACCCTTATAACAAAGAGAGGCAAGACGTATGATGAAATTAAAGATACACAGCAATTTATGGACGCTGTGCTCCTGACGGAGCGTGTTCTCGCGAGTTTGATGTACGGAGATGCCCAAAAAAAATTCCGTGGCTTGATCCAGATGGATCCGCTATCTTTAGATTTGATTTACGTCTATTCCATGAAACCGCTGTGGACGCTCGAATGTAATGAGACTGCGAACAGGCCCATTATGAGCATATCGTTTAATCCGCAAAACGAGAACATCCTAGCGGTGGGGCACGGGAAATTCAACTACGCCGATAACACCACCGGCCTCATTTGCGTGTGGTGCACCAAGAACCCGTGCGTGCCCGAAAGAATATACAGATTTGAACAGCCGGTGACATCGTTATCCTTCTCCGAAAAGAACCCGAACTGGCTGGCGTGCGGATTCGCGAACGGCGACGTATTGATCATCGACATTACTTGGTATTTCGTCAAAACTGTAGCAATGAGCAAGCGCGAGACGAATCCGTGCTTCGACCCTATATGGGTGACGAATTGGTGCCCTATAGACGACAAAAACGAGTACGTGATGACGACCTGCCAAGACGGCAGGATCAATAGGTTCGTGAGCACCAAGACTCACGACTTCATTTGCTCCCTTATGATGAGGATCTCCACCGTCGAAGGGAAGATGAAGGGTTTGAAGACGGCTAAAGCGTGTCTCAAAGTAGACGTGCCGATCACTCAGCATCCCGCCGCGCTGTGCATGAAATGGCACCCGAAGATCGACCACGTGTACTTGGTCGGGACCGACGAGGGCTGCATTCACAAGTGCTCCACGCACTACCTGAATCAACACATCGACGTGTACCGAGCGCACGCGGGCCCGGTATACGGGATTGAGTTTTCCCCCTTCATGGAAAGCTTGCTGGTATCGTGCGGCGCCGACAGCGCTATCCGGCTGTGGATAGAAGGGATGGACGACGTTATAATGACGCTGAACTGTCCCGCGGCCGTATACGGCGTCGCGTGGTGTCCGGTGAACGCGACCGTCCTCATTTCCGTGAGCGGCAACGTCCTGTCCATCTGGGACTTGCGGCGCAAGAACCACGTGCCGTGCGCGGACTACACATTCCCACACAGCGTTGTGTTGACGTTCGTTAAGTTCTCGGCGTCGGGCGACAACGTGTTCGTCGGAGACACGTCGGGGAGGATACACACGTTCCATTTGGAGGATACGCCGATCGCGCCGTATTACCAGAAAAAGATGCTCGACGAAGCTATCAAGAAGGCGTTGTGTACTCGTCCGCAGATGCTCAAACAGCTGGATAAGCTGGGGAAGTTCCACACGAAACGTGCTTAGTATTTTTTTTGTCTTTTACAGACTCGTGCTTGTGTATCTCACTTGAGGGTAGGCGATAATTGATGATATTATGTTCGTAAATGTATCTGTGATAATAATAATTAAAACATTATAATGTAGGTATATCAATGTCCTTCTTGCGTGTTACTATAATAAGCCTTTTGACGTGAGTTACTTATACCGATAGTCTTAATTATTCCTTTTTTATAAATAATTGTAATATAAAAATATTGCATAACTTTATAGGATTTATTTTTATTCTTATCATCATAAATTAAGGTACAAAATAAACTTAATGGAACGTATCTTTACAAGATAAATAAATAAAGCGATACACGGAGGTACGATTAAATTAACTTTTGGTGTGACGGGACTAGGGTTTTGAGAGTTTCTGTAACTGGAACTCCTTTTTTAGCTCCTTAAGGTTCGCCTCTAAAATTGCTACCTGTGAACAATACAGTTACATTACATTATTAGATCGCAATAAACGACGGCGTTTTCTCACTATCTCTGGAATAGTGAGAACACTTGGAATCTTCTATGTATAATTCGATAAACAACGCGACGCACGTACCTCTTCAAACTTCAACTCCTGGCGCGCCGCCTTGATGTATCCTCGGATGATGTTCATCTGCTCCAGCAGCGGGCTGTCTTCGTCATCGTCGTTGTGGACGTGGTTCTCGTAGCCTGTGAGAAGATGAGGGTTGAAGACAGCGGCACACAAGGTAGACTAGACATAAACACCACTATAACATAACGTGACATTCACTTTCCGTGAGATTGAGTAACACTTGCACAGCTGGTGGGGCCCCACTTCCCTCGGCCGCTGCCGCTCCCGCTCCATGCGCTCCGCTCCACCTGTATCTGCTGTAGGAGTCCGCGCTCACCGCTGCTCCCCGCGCCGGCCACCTCGGCCCGCTGCCGCTCCCGCTCCATGCGCTCCGCTCCACCTGTATCTGCTGTAGGAGTCCGCGCTCACCGCTGCTCCCCGCGCCGGCCACCTCGGCCCGCTGCCGCTCCCGCTCCATGCGCTCCGCTCCACCTGTATCTGCTGTAGGAGTCCGCGCTCACCGCTGCTCCCCGCGCCGGCCACCTCGGCCCGCTGCCGCTCCCGCTCCATGCGCTCCGCTCCACCTGTATCTGCTGTAGGAGTCCGCGCTCACCGCTGCTCCCCGCGCCGGCCACCTCGGCCCGCTGCCGCTCCCGCTCCATGCGCTCCCGCTCCACCTGTATCTGCCGCTCGGCGCGCTCGTACCGCTGCCGCCGCACCTCCTCTATCTGCGCCTCCGTCGGCAACTTGCGGAGCGACAGGAGATCTTCCTGCATTTACAATGTTCGTTTCAGTGTTGTCGGCAGTCTGCTTAAAACAGTCGTCGGTGCGTCAACGAGTTTTAGCAGTTAGCACGACATCATGCGACAAACAAACAGCATAGCTAACCTTGATATATTGCGCCGCGGCCTGCTGTATGTTGGCCTGCACCTTGGCCTGCCTCGTGCCCGGCTGCACGGGCTGCGTGGCTATCTGTTTGCTGATGAAGTCGATGGCCTCCGCCAGCTTCCCGATGCGGCCGCGCATGGCGTTCACGTCCGCCAGGTTGTACGTCGCCTCGCCGTCGAACAGGCTTTGGCACATCTGTCGACGAGTATTTTAATTAATTATGTTATTTAATAAACGCTTCATATTGATCATAAGTCACATCCTCCGGCTATTATGCTTTGCTACTGTTTCTATACTCTTTAAATCACAATAATGTCTCTTTGCAGTTCACATTTTTGCCACATAATCGTAAAACATTTATCCATACTAATATTATAAATCTGAAAGTAACTCTGTTTATCTGTTTATCGGTTTATCTGTTTATCTGTTTATCTGTATGTCTGTTTGTTTGTTACCTTTTCACGGCTAAACGGCTGAACCGATTTCGATGAAATTTGGTATAGGGGTAGATTGGACCTATGAGACGGACATAGGCTATCTTTTGTCTCAAAAAACAATCTTGAAGGGGATGAAATAGGGGTTGAAAGTTTGTATGGGGAATCCATAATTCTTCAAGTTAGGGATCTGAAAATTCTTATTTAGGCTTTTGGTAATAAATAAATAAATACGGGTTTCCGCCTTTTTGCTAAATCATCCCTAAAGGGGGAAAAGCAAGAGGGTTGAAATTATGAGGTATTCTTTAAATGCACCCCCAACGGACCACAATAAACGGCTGAACGGATCGTAATTTAAAGGGGGAGAGTCCGATGGGAGGAGAGTGCGGGGGAGGGGAGGGGGACGCAGGGGGAGAGTGGGGGGAAAGAGGGAGAGGGGGGAGGAAAAGGGTAGTGATGTTAGAGTGGGGGGGAAAGAGGGTAGAGTGGGGGGAAAGAGAGGGGAGCACGGGGAGAAAGAGGGGAGAGTGGGGGAGAAAGAGGGGAGAAAGAGGGGAGAGTGGGGGGGAGAAAGAGAGGAGAGTGGAGTGAGAAAGAGTGGGGGGAGAAAGAGAGTAGAGTGGGGAGAAAGAGAGGGGAGAGTGGGGTGAGAAAGAGGTGTGAATGGGGGGAGAATGAGGTTAGAGTGGGGAGAAAGAGAGGGGAGTGCGGGGAGAAAAAGGGGAGAATAGGGGAGAGTGGGGGGAGTAAGAGAGGAGAGTGGGGTGAGAAAGAGGAAGAGCGGGGAGAGAAAGAGGGGAGAGTGGGGGGAGAAAGAGAGGAAAGTGGGGTAAGAAAGAGGGGAGAGTGGGGTGAGAAAGAGGGGAGAATGAGGTTAGTGGGGCGAAAGAGAGGGGAGTGCGGGGAGAAAAAGGGAGAGTGGGGGAGAAAGAGGGGAGAGTGGGGGGGAAAAGAGAGGAGAGTAGGGGGAGAAAAGGGTAGAGTGGGGAGAAAGAGAGGGGAGAGTAGGGGGGAAAGATAGGGGAGCACGGGGAGAGTGAGGGAGAAAGAGGGGAGAGTGGGGGGAGAAAGAGGGGAGAGTGGGGGTGAGAAAGAGGGGAGAGTGGGGTGAGAAAGAGAGGAGAGTGGGGACAAAGAGAGGGGAGTGCGGGGAGAAAAAGGGGAGAGTGGGGGAGACAGAGGAGAGAGTGGGGGGAGAAAGAGAGGAGAGTGGGGTGAGAAAGAGGGGAGAGTGGGGGGAGAAAGAGAGGAGAGTGGGGAGAAAGAGAGGAGAGTGGGGGGAGAGAGGGGAGAGTGGGGTAGAAAGAGGGAGGGGAGAGTGGGGGAGAAAGAGGTGAGAGTGGGGCAGAAAGAGGGGCGAATGAGATGAGAAAGAGAGTAGAGTGGGGAGAAAGAGAGGGGAGAGTGGAGGGAGAAAAGGCGAAAGTGGGGGTAGAAGGAGGGGAGAGTGGGGGGAGAAAGAGATAGAGTGCGAAATATATAGAGATAGAGGGAGAGGGAGTGAGCGAAGGAGGGAAAGGGAGAGATTGACTGAGAGGGTGAGGGAAATAAATATAATGGATGAGATGGACAGGGAGAGGGAAGGCGAGAAATTGAGAGTGGAGAGGGATATTAATAGAAAGATAGGGAAAGATATAGAGATATAAGGAGAGGGAAAGAGATAGATGTAGAGGAAGAGAGATAGAAAGAGCGAAAGAAGGAGAAAGATAGAATGAGAGCCAGAGAGGGAGAAAGATAGAGGAAAAAGGAGAGAGAAAGAGACAGATATATTCGTACCTAGCTGTTACCCGTAACATCAATTGATTTTTTAAACAGTTTACATTAATTTTATACATATACATATAAAAATGCGAACGAAGTTGCGGGTATCAGCTAGTAATATATATAAGTGTAGTATTGTAGTAGTGATGATGGCAATAGAAAAGTTAATTTAAAATCCCCCACACCTTTTCATACATGGCAACGGCTGGCCTGGCCTGATCCATCAAGCTCCGCATCTGTTCATAGGCTGTCATCATCCCAGTCTTGGCATTACGGCTGTCTTGGATCTGCTTCCGGAGATCAAGGAGGTCGCAGCAGTGATGGCAGAGGCGGAGAGGACGCTCCTCGGGGGCTGGCTCCACAAACTCCATGCTTTGTGGCGCCGATGGGTCTACTATTGCTCCTGAAAGTGGTTTTTACTTTTATATCAAAACACATCCAACAAAATTCCTGGGCTAATGATATTTTGCTGTAGAAAATACAAGGTGCCACTGTACTGGTAGCTTGAGCTAACCATTAGGTGAATGAGCAATTTATTTTGTTACTTAGTAACACAAAATAGGTTCCTGCGAAGCTTTAATTTATCAGAATAGAAAGAAATAACAAGTCAACCTCGCAGTTACATCTGTCATTTTGCCAAACTTACCTTATTCCTTATCTAACAATTTTGGATTAAAAGTATCAAATTATTATTTCATCTGGCGAACAATTTGCTTATCTAGTTATTCAGTGATATAAAAAGAAGTAATTTTGAAAAAGTACTTACTAGCAACACATAAATCAAGGAACACCGAGCAGTCCGAGCAGAGAATGGAGCCGCATAGCCTGCAGTGGTGCTTACGTCGTGTGAGTGTGAATGTTTTAGCGCAGCAAGGGCACAGGTTCACTGACGATCCGTCTAGCCATGGTACAATCTGAAAATTCACTCAAGTGTCACTCATAGTTTCGAAGAGAAAAATTATTCCACATATTAATTATGCGAGGGGTTGAAATATGGTGTTTTAGTTTGGGTGGTAGGGCATTTCACATTACCTATTGCATTGTTGTCAACACAGTGCATTTATAAATGGCTTACTTTTTGTTCATGCTGTTTCCTCTGACCTCGCTCAGTTGGCATGTTGGACACGAGTTTGTCCAGCCTTATCAGCAGCTTGTTGGTTTCCGTGGCGTACCGCTCCAGCCGCGCAGACCGCACAGCCTTGTAATAGTCGCTACAACTGCGGAAAACACCCACTGTCTGCTCTTCATTGTCATGGTACTGCTCCTGGTAATTGAACATCAGCGCCTTATCAAAGGTCTCCAGGAGGTCGGAGTCATTATTATTGAGGATAATTTTCTTCGCTTTCCCGAGTATATCCTTGAGAGACTTCAGAACGTCTTGCTCTTCCTGGTGGAGACTCTCGAAGTGGCTCGTCAGTTGAGACGCCGATTTCAGGTCCGCCTTGCATATTGGGCACAGGAAACCCTCCAGTATCTCGTCATCATTCGCTGCAGCCATGCTTTTGGAGTTCTTTTCTATGCGGACATTGCGAATTACCCAGTAATAATAGCAACACGATAAATAGAAACAAGAAACACCCTTTCTACAACAGGCAACTTGCCTATTTGATTGCGTTTAGTTTACTTTACCTACACTATTAGAAATAAATTATATATTTCTCATCTTTTTAACTACACAAAATAACTATTATTCGTTCAAGTTTGATTTGAAAACCTATAGCCCGAAGAACCAAAAGATTGAATAGATTGTCTTGTCTATATTACTTTTAACAATAATTTAGATTTGTATTATAATTGTAGTATAATTATAATAATGATCTATAAAAAGTACATTATAACCCGAAACGAAACGCACACGTTCCTGTCAAACAGCCTGCCTTTTGACAGCACTAGGTTCAGGATGCGTTCAGGGAAAAATATGTACATCATATTTACCGCGTTCAAGTTTGGACAAAATAACTCTGCGTGGAACGTTCATGATGAATAACTGCGGCAACTAGGAAAGTTATGTAGAAATCATTGTAGAATTAAATGTACGCCATCGGCAATTAAACACAGTATTACATGATTGATTTCATATATTCAGTAATCTCTTCAAACAGCCTTGCCAGCTGTGACAGGTGTTCCTTCGTCTCGGGCCAGTCTTGTTTCTCCGCTGCCCGGAGCACCGCCTGCCCGGTGAGGCGCGCCGATGAGAGCTGCGAGTTGGCTTGCAGGATATCTTTTTCTTCACTCTCTTGGCGCGCCTTCAAACTGTACTCGAGGAGGGATTGTGCCAGCTCGATCACTTTCAGACACGAATCCGGACTGTTGGGCCAGTTCCCGCTCTGGAAAATATGGTTGTATTGTAAAACTTTTGCACGACTAAATATGATTGATCGATATATCTCACCTGTACACCTCAGTCCGATATCAGTGAAATCTTAAGATTTTTTATGTCACTTTGACACTGGACTCGCAGCAATTCAATAAGTTCAATAACCTGAACATACAAGGTAACTAACTCAATTTGAAATCACGGATCTAGCGCGAAGAAAAGTAGGCAGTACCATCATGCAATAATAAGACCTCTTTAGTGACCATCGATTTAAATCTGTAACAATGATTGCCTTTTCCACAAAAAAAAGCAGAGACAAACTCATTACAGTATCTAGTTATCTACTATCTAAAACTAGTTGAAATGACCTGCGTGTACCCCCTGTAGGCCCTCAGCAGCCGCTGCGCCGCCAGCAGCCGCGAGGGGCTGATGTCCGCGTACAGCTGCCACACCTCCGGCTTGTTCTGGTGCACCGACGTCACCCGGCCGAACAGTTCCAGCACTCGCTTTTGTAACCTGCACGAGGAGAGTTAAAATACGGCTAAAAAATGGTAAAATTTTTCCCTATCCGCAGTGAAATAAAAGTACCCTACCACCAAGGTATGAACGATGTCTTCCTTGACCCTACCCCTCACCTGCCGGCGCCGTGCCCGCCCGCGTCGGCCGCGTCGCTCCGCACGGCGCGCACCAGCAGCGTCAGCAGCTCCACGTCCTCGTACTTGTGCAGCAGGTCCAGCAGGCGGTGGCAGCCGCGGATCACGTCCTCGAAGTGGCCCGTGTCCATGCTCACTAGGATCACGTTTTCCCATAGCTGGGTGTAGAACGATAACATTTGTTTTAGTGGTGACCTCTGATGTCAATTTATGTAAAGCCACCTAAGGGCCTCCGACGTGGTCATCTACCAAGATTTATAAAAATATAAGGGAAGGGGATACCCCTTAGGGACATTATTTAGGGAGAATTATAACATCTTTTTGATTCCTTGTATACTTCAATTTTTCAAATCTTGTAACAGACAAATCACTCCATACAAAATTGTCAATACCAACCGCTAATAATTGGTTACACTTTTGTTTCGCAAGCCGTTGCGAACGAAAATGCACATTAACTTACCAGTTTAAGTAAGTAAGTTTTTCTTTATAGCTGCGCGTGGTTAGAACTCAATGAAGAATGTATCAGCGGCTTATGCCGCGCAAGTGGCCGGTGTGAGGGCTGGCAATACCTTCCAGTTGTCGTAGTTGTACCGCAGCGCCTCGGTGAGGGCGCGGTGCGCGCGCGGCTTGTCCCCCAGGTTCAGGTACACCTTGGCCAGGTTGTTCCACGCCTCGAAGGACGCGGGCTGCAGGTAGGTGTAGCGGCGGTAGGCCGCCGCCGCCGCCGCCCACTGCTGCGTCACCAGCGCCGCGAACCTGGCGAGCCCGCATGCTGGGTATACTGAGCGTTCTTCTTAATCTCTCTCTCATCTCATTCCTTTACTTCATGAGATTAATTAATCCGACTTAGACGTGTGCGCCGATGAAAAATGCATCGGCGGCGGGCGCCGATCAAAAATCGGCGGCGGCGGCGTGTTTTCGGCGTGAAATCGGCGTGGGAACATTTTTATAGACTTTAATAAAAACAAGAATTATACTGTTTTTTCCAATTAATAAAACACTAATAAATACACATAATTATATAGAAATAACTAGATAGCGTTATTACGGAGCTCTTAGAAGCAGCAGGAAAACCAGTACCTACATCGTAAGCTCTTAAAGTTGTTCAATTTGCTTTGAACGACGGGAGAACTGCAAAGGCGTTGAACAGATTGTGGTGCTGTTTTTCAAGAAAGAAGATAAAATGCTTCTAATGGCCCATCTCTCTTCTGAGTTTCGATTACAAGCTCTAGTCGAAGGTAATCTCGAGTCTCGACTCGTCAAGCAAAAAGACTTGACGAGTTTTAGCCGCCAGAGCAGGCTGGATTTCGAAGGGGTTACGGGACTTATACCATATTCACACCGTGCAGCAGGTTTGCAAAAGACTGAAGAATCCAGCCCCTGTGTGTCGCCTTTGAGGACTATGAGAAAGCCTAGGCTATTCTCGAGCTAGCAGCGAAGCCAAGTTTAATTGCGGTACACCGAGGTGTTGAGATGCCTGTGTATGATTCCGCGACTATGTTCAAGTACAGAACCAGCAGACTAAATATAATTCAGCTGCGCAGGGGAGTGAGACAGGGGGATTTTACATCCCGGTAATGGTTCACTCGCCCTGGAAGATATATGTATATGACGCTCGAATGGAAAGTAACGGGCAGATAGGCAGGTCAAACTTCGACAAAGAGGTCGCCCGAAGAATCCAAGTCGGATGAATAGCGTTTGGGAAGTTACGTGACATCTTCTCGTCCAAAATTCCACAGTGCTTGAAGACCAGGGTCTTCAACCAGTGATGTTACCAGTGATGACGTATAGAACGGAGACGTGGTCCTTAATTGCTGGCCTTTTGGAGAAGCTCAGAGTCACACAGCGAGCAATGGAGAGAGCTATGCTCAGAGTTTCTATGCGTGATAAAATCCAGAACGAGAATATTCGCCAAAGGGCTAAAGTTTACGACATAGCTTTCAGGGTTTGTAAGCCGAAGTGGTAATGGGCACGCCACATCGCTCGTAGAGCTGATAACCGATGGGGAAGAAAGGTTCTAGAGTGGCGACCACGGACTGGAAGACGCAGCGTAGATAGGCCTCCCACGAGATGGGCCGACGACATCAAGAGAGCCGCAGGCAACCGGTGGATGCGGTGGCAAATTGTCGTTCCGTGTGGTGGTCTAAGGGGGAGACCTACGTCGAGCAGTGAAAAGTATAGGCTGATGGTGATACAAAAATCAAACCATGCCGCCGCTACGTAAAAATGTTCAAAGCACTGAGCCGTCACGACAACAAAATAGAGTTTATTCCGTTTGTATTATGGGGTAACTTTTCCGTTGCAGTGCCCGCGCCGCACAGCGCTTTTATTATTTCCCCCCAATAGTTTTAACAGTTGCTACATACCTATTACGTTAAATAGCTAATAAGCGAAGATAATGAAATAAAGATTAATGATGTTAATTTATAAAATGCCCTAAAACAGTATAAATATTTGACGCCGATTTCTCGCCGGTCCCAAAATCGGCGGCGGCGGCGTGGAAAATTTACCGGCGGCGGCGGCGCGCCGGCGCGGCGCACACGTTCCGACTATAGTATCTATGTCCATTTCCACTGACCCTAAGCATCGTCTTTTACAGTATACTATTATAAAAAATTGTACCCACGCTGTCGCAATTTTTTTTCTTCTGTAACATCTCATTTAAAAATATCTGAAAATAGTACAGCCATGAACAAAAGAGACATACTACAGGCATTATCACTTGCACGGACAAACAGACACACACACACCTCATAGACCCTAAAACCCTACGACCCCAAGGACTAAAGTTCACTTTGCTATAACTCACCCGAGTCTCAGCCACACACCCTCCTGTATGGAGTTGATCTCGACCGACTTCTCGAAGTGCGGGATGCACTCCTCATACTTCTTCCGTTCGAACAGGAAGTTGCCCCAGTGCCGCTGCGCCTTGCTGCTCGTGTAGCCGGAGAACTCCCACGCTTTCTCATACCACTTGATGTCATCTGTGAAGGTACAGAAGGGATGATGGGAGGACAGCCTTCCAAGTGGGACTTAACAATGTGATTGTTGTAAATCACTCGCTATTCAGTGAAGGAAAATTTAGAATTTTTAGTTTAGTTAATGGTTGCTAATTAATAAAACGTGGTCTTTTGTACATACCCGTAGCGTCTCCTAGAAGGCAGTACAGCTTGACAGTTGGCTGTATGTCTATCTGCTGTTGAATTATCTCTGCCGCCTGCAATAAGCAAATGGATTTTCAGTACCTTTTCAATATTGTTTTGTAAAAATGGTACGACTGAACCTCCATCTAATTGTAGAGCCGCCGAGTTACTGGCAATAAATGCCGTTAAGCGTTTCAGCACCAATAGGATCATAGGTTCGTCAACCGCAAAGATCACCAACTATTTATAGCTCCAATAACTCTTATGACTTGCAGCGATGGGAGGGCAGGAATCAACCATATACACACACACAGGACAATGCTGACCCTAGTATATTTGACAAGCTTGCTTGTCGTATGAGGTTGTGCTGACCTCTAGTGTCACTTTTACTCAGGCCGCCTGAGGGTCTCTGACGTGGCTTAACGACGGCTTTCTATTCGAGACCATGGAAATCCGCACATAGCACAATGAAAAGTCATAGGTGCGGGGCCGAGTGATATTCGACATTCGACCTTATGGCGTAGCTGCAGCATGGTGTAGCACACGATGACGTCCTCCCACAGCTCGAGGCGCAGGTACTCCTCCAGCGCCGCCTTCACCAGGCCGAGCGAGGCGTACAGGTCCGCCATCTGCTGGCGCCAGGTCCACGCCGGCGCCAGCCCCGACGCCCACACGTACGACAGCCTGCCGATGTGGAGAACGAAACCATCATTATAGTTCTTCCACTATGCTATTTTCTTTTGGCCAGTATATGTGACAAGTGGACGAGATAATTGTGTCAAGCGTCTAGCAATTATATCCCATACCTTTATTATGATACTTTTATTCTAGAACTATACCTCTTTACAAGGTTATGTCAATTTTAGGTACATGGATATTTTTAATCAATAGTTGAAACGTTCGGACGCAGCAACCACTATAGATAAATACATAAAGTCATTACACATTACACAATGAAAAAACTCAATTGAATATTGCTAAGTAGCAAACAGCGTGCATTAAAATGTGACAATTATCAAGGTTGTCCATGTTTTTCAGATGGAAAATGTTCTCTCGTTGCATGTTAGGTTACCTGGTAGTTGCAGGGGCAACTGTCTTGTCATTAACAATAGCCTCACACTGCAGCATGGCTCGCTCAACCGTCCGCTTGTGTGTGGACTCCAGGTTGCAGCGTATGAGCATGGTGGCGACGCGAGCGGCCCACGCGCCCTTCTTCTGTGTCAGAACTGCTTCGATGTATGGCAGGAGCTCCTCGTTCAAGAGATTGTCCCGAGCTTGAGCTTTTTCAAGGTACTGGCTGAAAATGTTTATTGTCAACTTAGAATACAATAATCAATTAATTAGTTTTTCCGGTGACTTTGATTGGCCAAACTAGATGCAATTTAGGATAATAGTCTGAGTATTATCTCAGCCTACTCCTTATAATATGATATTGGCGACTTTGAGACAATTTGAACAGGCTAGTTATCTGAAGATTTCATTGTGAGAATCTCACCTAGTGGGATAATGGTAGGCAGGGGTGTTGTTAACTTAATACTAGAAGACTTTAAGCTAACAACTGGGCAATAACATAATTACACAGTAAGCAAGCACAAGATCTGCTCCAGACTCGGCAGGTCAACACGGCTGATCTTGTCATTGTACTGGATCTTCGTCAGCCTGACATCATCGTCTAGCTCTATCTCAACCGGTAGCTCTGCAGCACCGTGACTTTCTTCAGCGGATGGTCTCTCGATTCTACCCTCAAGTTCACTGGACAAAGCCAGCTGTGGCAACGCATTCTGCTGGAACTTGGTTCTTTTGCCGAGTATACCTGAAAATATAAAAATTTATTAACATTTAGACAGTATTGAGACTAATCCACATTGGAGATCTATTTCCAGAAGTGGAACACAAATAGTACACAATATGAAAGTCTGTGTGTCTGTGCATTTGTAACTTCTTCACCATCAAACCAATTTTGATGAATTTTGGTATTGAGATAGATTGGACCTATAAAAAGGACTAAGGACATAATTATATAATACTTCTCATCGCAAAAATCTGTACACTACACAAATAAAGTCATTGGCAAAAGCTAGTTCCACATAAACTAATTAACAGCTTAACTCAACCTGTCAACTCCAACTTGAGGCCGGCAATGTCTTTGGCCTTATTCAAATACTCCTCCGTTCCCTGGACCCTCCCATACACTAGGAAGGCTTGTGCAATCTCCGAGCACAGCAGGATCTGCAGCCGGGGATTGTCTTTTAGACCTCCCAGCTCATTAGTCAACTTTGCCATGAGGAGCTCCAACTCAGAGTAGAGAGAAGCACTGGTATCTTCTAACGCCCTCTGGTGGACGACTTTACTTCGGAAGTACCACCATAAGTGTAACTGGAATGAATTATGTGTTTACTTAAGTGTAATCTACATTAACATTAGATTCTGATGTCAGATTATTTGTTACAAGTAATACCTACTTGAAAATGCTGATCTGATTCTGAAAATTCTCTCACTGAAAAAGATCCCAATGTTTTCAACTACTATAGGATGTATCTTACTTAGAAGTGGCTAATAAGGCCCAGTTATTGTATGATCCTTACTTCTAGTTGGCAAGTATAGAGAAAATTACTAGGGTACCTTTTGTTTTAACCCCATACATTTTCACTATTAGTTGATTTATAAAAGCGATACACCTACATTAAGAATATAAAATTTTATTCAATCATTTGGTACAGCTTTACATAAACTAAGAAAAATCAAAAGTTTGTGTAATGTAACATTATTTATCAAACATACCAAGTTCTGTTCCACAGCACATAGAGCACCAAAAATCTGACTAGACAAGTACAGGAGCTCTGGATATAGAATGTTTACATAAATTGGCTCCGAATCCTTCTGCAGTTTGGTGCTGGCGTCGATCTCCGGCGGCCATTCCGTTCCCAAGTAATCCTGCAAGTCTAACTTCTCAGGGTGGGGGTTCCAATTGTGATCGCAGAATGTTAGAAAAGCACCAATGGCCATTTGAAGAATTTTCTCATTTGAGACTACATCATTTTTTATTTCCGATACCAGCATGTCTATTTCAAGTCCGCAAGATAACATCCTCTTGCATAATTCGGTGTCTTCAATGGGCCAAGTGTCATTCCAAAGCTTTTTTATGATTTCATTGTCTGAAAATATTGGAAGATTATTGAATGACATTTATATAGAAAGACATTTAGACTGGTTCTAAAATCGGGTCATTTGGTTATCTACTTTCTGCATGAGAGTGTGCTCTATAACATGAATTATTATTTGAGTAAAAAGACCTTCCCCTTTGGTACCTAAGTCAGAACTGGAATTGAAATATCTTAAAGAAACCAAATCCTATGCCCAAGTGATGGTAATGGTAATACAATTTTCTTACAAAATACTTACGTTATATCATCTAGACGCAGTTAATATATTCATTAATTCAATAATAGTTTAACATTCAACTTTATTGAAGTAAATATGTAGTTACTAAACATAACCTTACCAAAGAATTTGGAGAATACGTACCTGAATCGATTGCTTTTTCGTCAAAATTGCACAAATACGAAACAGATTCGTGCATCATGATTGGTTATGTGCTTATACAAGAGTCGGGTGCGCACGGTTTCTATATAATTATTTTACTTTCTTTCTTTCTATTGTTTGTTTACAATTTCAATGTACCTAACACCACACGTTCCACGATAGACTGATCGATCAGGATCACTGACTGAGTGACTGACTGTCACTGACAGACTGACAAATTAAATGAACGATGAGTGCTGACATCTGTCAGTCTGACATGACACTGACTGTTGGACAACAGAGGCAGTTTTTTTTAGTTATGGCTTCGCATGGTTGGTTTGTGCATATAGCCAGTGTCGAGTATCTTATTAATTCCACATTAAGAAAGTCACATCAATATTATAGCAATCGTGGTCAAGTAGTCAAGTCAATTATTTACATCGTCAAAGTCACGATTCAGTAAAGTAGTCTAAAACTTGTGTTTCTTCGAATGTTAATGTGTAATATTGGTGGAATATTAATCATTAAGTGCTCGTTAACGTGCACGAGTGTGGGCGAATGATATAAACTCAAAAACGTGTCATTTCGCATTTTTTCCAAAACTCCCAGGAAGTTTCAGTAAAGCATCCACTAGTTTACTGAATCGTGACTTCGACGATGTACTCGTAATTGACTTGACTACTTGACCACGATTGCTATATTGCTGTGACTTTCCTAATGTGAAATGAAGAAATACTTATTATTATAAAATACTTGACACTGGCTATATGCACAAACCGTGCGAAGCCATTACTAAAACAAACAAAAAAAAGTAAGCCAGTCAAGTTCAGTCAAGAAAAGTACAAGTCAAAAGACGTTAGAATCCGTCGCAGCCTAAACAGAAACTGTAGAAAAAATATATAATCTAAAATGGGTGACATGAGTGTTTTGTAGGTTAAGATTATTAACTAGGATTTTTGTAGTATTAGAACAATAAACTTGACTAAAATGAAATTGAATTTTAAAATGGAAGTGGCATTAATTGTTATAACATCAGTTTTGTGTACAATACTGCTTCTGAAAATACTATATAGATTAAGGTAAGTGAGGTTATCTACTTTCGATTTCCCGCCCGACAGTAATGTTATAAAATTGTTAAATTCTTACAGATCGGCATTGCCTTGGCGAGTCAACTGTTGGTTCTGCAACAGTAATTGTTGGGTTAAATATCCAGATAACAACAGCTGGACTTGTCCCAGATGTGAACAATACAATGGATTCACACAGGTACATATACAATAGCTTTTAATTTTTTGTTACCAGTTCGTAACTGTGGTCGATGCAACAGTTTTCTGTTTGAGCGTTTAAATTCCTCCGCTTGTTTCATATTAATTGCACATTATTAGTAGTGGATATAAATTTGAAAATACCATTTACACATTTGGCCATAGCTGGTAAAATTGGCAAAGTTTCAGCATTCAATTTTGCAGATTATGAAACATACATCTGTGACGTAATTGTTGACGCCTATGCTTTCAGGATGGCGACTACAACAGGACTATGATCACTGCCAACGATCAAGTTTTAGAGACGCCAAAGGTATTCCAAAAAAGTCCTCCGAGGAATGGCCTCTGTAAGATGTGTAACATAAACCAGCAACTGAAAGTGACACAACTGGCCAACTTCGTCCCAATGAATGCCAGGAACTTTGATGAAGAAATAGAAGCATATAGGTGAGAAATCTTAAGATAATAGTTTATCATAATCACAAACAATGTTGTTGAATTTGTTATCTGCATTTGACCTTGTGTTTGATAATCAGTGTTTAGTATACTTATGTTAATGTAATTAGCTCAAGCAGTAGAGGCAACCTACGAAACCTCTCATTAGTTAATTAACATAATATGTTTTGCTAATTTATCCTTAAAACTATTGGTTGTTAACCGAAAAAAAAAGGACATACTCGGTGCTCCACAACTTCTATCAATTTATATTTTGAATAAAACCAAATCAATAAGTTACATAAATGTAAATACACTGAAACTCACAAATTAACACTACATCGGTAACTGTTCCAGGATGCAGTTAGAAAAAGCTTACAAGCTTTGCAGTCCATGCAAGAAGGTGCTCCAAAAGAAACTACACAAGGAAAAAGAAACACTACTGGGAACTAAGTTACTAGAAAACCGCTCACCTGAAAAAAAGCACCAAAGACATGCGAAACAAACTAGAGCTCTAAGAAAACTTATAAACAATACCTCAATGCTTATTGCAACATTACTCTTTATACTAGTTGGATATGAATTCTATATTAACCTGATGAAATACGAGAATTTGCCTAAAACAATCACTAATGTTATAGAAATAGTCAAAGGTTTACTGGAAAGAGTGTCATCTATTTTTAAAATGAAGATATTTACTACATTCCCATCCGTAGAGGCTTACATTAATAAAATTAATAGTGTACAGTATATTGACATGTTGCCAAAAATATTTAAATTTAAACTGAAGACATTTGATCATGTCGATATGAACACACAAGAAGTTCTTGCGGTGGTAGTGTGTTTGTTACAAATCGTAGCCAATGTTTGGAATGCAAACACATTACGATACACTATAGTTATTGACTTACTGTGGACAGTATTTGTTTTAAGTATAGCTGAAATTGTGGTGTTGGACCCACTACTCAATAGTGTTATTAAGGTTAGTAAATCTTATTTTATTAAGGCTGCATACATAATGCAACAGCGGGACAATAGTATGGCGTTTAACTTGGTAAAATAGAAGCATTGACAGTATACAGCCCATACATTTCTTATTCAAATATATACCAAACCGGCCTGCTCATCTTTCACTGGTGCATTTTGTGTAAAAAAAACAGTAATTAAGAGTAAATTAAATTGTTGTATTTAACCTAAACACTGCTCTATTCTTACTATCTTATAATGAAATGTGTATGCGAGTCCAAGGCAGTATAATATTGTGAATGTGACCTATAAAAAAAGTACATATTTAGCAGGAACTGGGTTAAAGAAGTTCAAGTTATAATGTGTAATATTTTCTTTTTCAGGTAACAAGTGTTGTTACACTTCTACTGGTTTATCAAAATATGAAGAAACCTGGTAGGAACATTCCTAAGAATCAAACTTCGCCAAAAGTGGTCAAGAAACTTGCCAATTCTACTGTGAGTGCGTTGATAGATAATGACGACGTTATGACTTTGGATTCTGACGATGACGTGTCTTTGAGTAAATTTGGTTTACACAACCTTTCAGAGTCATCAAATGATACCGTAAGTCAGTTGAACACAAGTTTAATGAACGGTAGAACTTTCTCACCCAGAAATGATAGCTTATGGAGCAAACCCAAGCTCAATTCGACATTTTGCGTTAATCCTGTGTTATGTAAAAGCCCCAGTTCAGTATCCGAAATAGTATTCGCGAAACCTTCCTTCAGCAAATATCAAAAACTCGCAAAAGACGACTCCGACTCGGAGCTGGACGAGAGCATCAGTACCTTGTCGATAGGCGGTCCAACAAAGTCGAAGAACAAAACTAACGGCATGTTTTCTTTGCGTAAATTCACGGCCACTCCCAACTTCATAACTCCGACGCCGCTCAACCGCTCGAGGCCTCTGATATCGCCGAGCAAACTGGGCCACAGCACGTCCTGGGTCGCCGGCGGCTACTGGGGCTCCGAAAGCGACCGCCAGAACGTATTCAACGTCGACGGCAGCCGCTCGTCGAGCCAAAGCTCGGGATTCGAATCTCAGACCTCCAGCATGAATCAGCGCAACGTGTTCTCGCAGCCCCCGTCGCGGGAGGAGTCAGTCTGCGGCGAGCCCATGGTGCTCGACCGGTTTCCGAACATGAGCAACTTGAGCAGTTACCACGCGCCGCAGAACTTTAACCGAATAGGCTCGCCCGTCTACCCCCAGATGCAGTACAATGGGCACGTCCACATACCCCAGGCGCGGTTCGCGCAACAATGCGCTCCTCCCAATCTGTTCGTTCAACACACATACGTACAAAACGGTATGTTCAAAACTCCAGGCGGGTCTGGGCTCATCAAGTTGCCTCAAGTTAATTCCTTCAATTCCCACTAATGCTCTATCCTTCCCCGTTAGTCATAACATCTCTTGACTCATAATAATAACTAATCATATGTATATAGTACGTACTTTTTCTTATTCTTGTCGTCATTTTTATTCTTGGATACATTTTTTTGAAGTTCTATGAACTGCCATTATGATAAGTTTTCGTTAAGTTATGTTATGTAAGTTACACTTGTTAGTTATAAGCGGTTGTTAGTTGTAATGTTTGAGACTAAACATAGCTGTAAGTATATTTGCTGATCTCGTATTGGTGCCAGTCAATGGCTATATGAAAGCATGAAGAATTATTGTATTGTTACAATTTTTATATGGACGTCACTGTCCTAATCTTGAACAAAATGTGATATTGTAAAGACTAGTAATTTTTTGCAAAGAGTGATAAGAAAAAATGATTCTTGATGTTATCATTGTTTTTTTGGTTTCGTCATCTTATATCGAAATGTTTTTGTGAAGCTCCTGCAAATAAAAATGTGTATTAAGAAGTGCTGTTTCATTTGCTATTTTAAAGGGTAGACTTTCGAGCATCGCGTCATTCGATGACGCTTTCACATAGTTTTACATAGTGGCTCTTACAGACGTTATTCAGATGCGATGGTCGGAAGTGTGCTCTGAAGTAATGTTACTCACGAGTTCCTGGCTTTCCTCTCGGCCGCCGGCTGGTACTGGTGCGGGAAGGGCGGCACGAACGTATCCTCATACAGGGAGACAGTGTAATCGGAAATGTTGGTGCACTCCCATTCGTGTTTCTTGTACGTTCTCAATCCCCATTCAGTTACATTCCCCTAGAAACATACATTTTATCGTGAACAAGTAATAGCTAACTGATGGTTTTGTAACATTTTCTCAAGTTAATTTGAAATTGCAATAGATTTTTCATGATAGTTCTATCTTCAGTACCTAATAACCTTAGTTCCGAACACCTAGAATCGAAGTACCGCAGTATGGGGGAAAATTGCACTTGAAGCTGTCTGGTATCTGATTTAGGAGGCTTATCTAACCTAACCAGCTCTGCCATTAATTTGTATCATATCTAATAATGCTCTTGATCGCCACATGCAAATCTGAAGACTTAGAATGCTCGCTCATTGCATCATCATCACAACTTACACCCGCCGACTGCTCAGCATGGGTTTTACCTCACCTCCGTTAGGAGTGTTTTTTGGTCTATTAAATAAATAAACATACGAAGCATTTCATAAGGTCGGGTTGCGGGTACCACTGGTGCTTGCAGCGCCTGTAGTAGCGCTGGTCGGGGCCGCACAGGGGCCTGGGCAGGTGGCGGTACACGAGGTCGTTGCAGGATGCGAAGTTTGCGCATTCGTCGTGGCTGTCGTGGCGGATTACTGAACTTACACTGCCCTGAAGTTGAAAGGCGAGCGTTGCGTGATTGTGAAGTAGGTACCTACTTAATGAGGTTGCAGGTTCGATTCACGCTCAGGGAAGGTTTAAAAATAGGATTCACAGGTATTATTAAAAATAATTGTTTATGGGATGATGGCTATCGTAGTTCCTGATTCTTTTGATTCAGGAGAGTTACAAAAACATTTCATGAGGGGACAAGTAGGTAGGTATAGTTACTACGAACTCTAGTCGAGGTCCGACATGCACTTGACTGGTTATAAAATATGAAAATAACCCGTTAGAATAAAGAAGATATTATTATGAAATGTAATGGCTTGCCTATAATGGAAGTTGACCTTTTTGGGTGAAACTAATGGGGCCTACCCATTTTTACCTGCAAACCATTCAATTTGTTCAATCTAAAATCTGGTTGTCTTGACTGAGGCTTCATCTTCTCGTAATCATTTGGTTCTTTGGGCGGAAAGTACAAAGTCCCTGCTTTAGGGCATTCAATCCTGTCTTCAACCCAGTTGCCTGTTAAACAAGACTGTTTATATTTACCTACCAATACAGGGCGTCCCACGGATAGGTACCTATTATGCGGATTATGCCACATGGAGGGAATTTAAAAAATAGTTTCAACTGTATTCATAGATATTTAAATAATTATTTATTTTATTTATTTATTTATTTATTTATTTGGAAGACCAACAGCAGAACTTTATAATAGTAGACAAATTTATAGAACCAGTATGCCATTTAGAGGTCCTCACGGCTAACATCAAGTTAACAACAGTTATGAACATTATTGCATGAACTAAGACATAATACTAATTAATAATGAAAGTAAGGTGGTAATAATAACATAAATCCTAACCAAAAAACTCTCCACTCAACTGCCGTCTGGCCGATGCTATACTAGTGCAGAATAGATCAATGTCAAGGCGCTTGCTCAATGAATTATAATTCCTGCTAGCTCTGCATAGATATGAGTTTTGCCTGTAGTTTGTGTTCACTGACGGTACACTAAGTAATGGGTTGAACCGGATAGGTTTATACGGTACATTTAGTTTAATTTTGCTCAACAATTCGGGACAATCAATAGAGTTTGACATAATCTTGAGTAGGTATGTAATATCTGCAGTTTCGCGTCTTATAGAAAGCGGAAGTAGGTGAAATTTTTTACATAAGACGAAGTAGTCTTCAGATGCATAAGGTAATTTCAAACGATAACATAAGAATCTAATAAATTTCTTTTGGATCTGTTCAATTCGCATGACGTACTTGTCGTACCGAGGATTCCATACTTGCGATACATATTCTAACGCACTTCTTACAAAAGTACAGTATAGAATTTTAAATGTTTTGGCTTTATTAAACGCCGCACAACTTCTCATTACAAATCCTAATGACTTAGATGCTCTTGATACAATATTATCTATATGCTTATCAAATAGCAACTTGGAGTCATGAATCACTCCAAGATCACGGATGGCCATATTCTTCAAAAGAATTTCGTTTTTTAGAGTGTAAGCAGAGGGTACTGCATTTCTTTTACGCGAGTATGTAACGACGGAGCATTTGGCAGGATTGAGGTCAAGCTTATTTAGGGAACAATAAAGGTCTAGGCGACTCAAGTCCGCCTGGAGATTAATGACGTCCTCGGGGGATGTGATCGATCTATAGATTTTCATGTCATCAGCAAAACAAAGTAGGTGAGAATATAAGAAGCAAGAAGAAATGTCATTAATGAAAATCGTGAACAGTAATGGACCAAGCAATGATCCTTGGGGAACCCCACTGGGGATGGTCACCCAGCTAGAAACATAGTTGCTTACCACTACAGCTTGTGTCCTGCGATCTATGTAAGATGAAAACCAACGATACAAATTTCCCCTAATACCAATGCGAAGAAGCTTATGCAAGAGGGTTTTATGATGAATTCGGTCAAATGCTTTACTATAATCAGTATAGATTACATCTACCTGGTTACCAGCATCCATAGCTCCAGTAATATAATCATTCAATAATATTAAATTAGAGGTAGTTGAACGACCCCTAAGAAAGCCATGTTGCGAACTATGGAATGAGTTTCTAACAGCAGCATAGACCTGGTTGTAAATAATCCTTTCAAAGACCTTCGCTAATATGCAGAGTTTCGAGATCGGCCTATAGTTGGTGACGTCGGTTCTAGATCCCTTTTTGTATACAGGCGTAACGAAAGCAGATTTCCAGATGCGAGGGAATGTGCACGATGATAGCGATTTATGAAAGAGAAGTGAGACAGGGACAGCAACGCTTTCCGCGCAATTAATTAGTATGTAGGGGCTAACATTATCCGGTCCTGCTGATTTAGAAGGGTCTAGCTGTGACAGAAGTTTAGATATGTGAGAGATATTGATTTCAATCTCCGATATATCGGATACCTGAGGAACACCCGGGAAGTCACAATCAACAGTGGGCGGTGAGTCAATTATTGTCCCTGGAGAAAGAAAGGTTGAATGAAAATAGGCAGAAAAAGAGTTACAAATGTCCTCGCCAGTTGATACTGTAGAATATAAGTACTTAAGAGTATTAGGTATACCTTTGAAATTACGTCGGGATTTAATATACGACCAAAAATATTTAGGATTTTTTTCAATTGAATTCTCGACAGTAGAAATATAATTAAGGTAACACTGTTTTTCTAGTAATTTAGTTCTGTCTCGAAGAAGCATATAGCTTTGTTGATTTGTTTTATTATTATAAGTTTTGTATTTTTTTAGGTATTTATATTTTTCTTTAAGCGCCTTCTTTAATGCTGGTGAGTACCATTTCGGATAAGATTCGTTGATTATAGTTTTTGTAGGTATATATTTATTCTTATAGCCTTCAAGTTTTGAATAGAATAAACTAACTGCTTCCTCCAGTGTCAAGTATGAAAACTCATCTTCCCAGTCTGACTCAAAAATGTCCTTATTAAATGCGTCATAGTTGCCCTTGTTATATAAATACCTTACATGAGAGCAGGGCATCAAGCACGGGATATCAATAATATTAGCCTCGATTAGCAAAGCCTTGTGGTGTGGATCAATAGGTAGCAAAGGTTCAACACACTCTAAAACCAAAACATCCTCATTCGACAGAACCAAATCCAGAGTTCTTCCGTAAATGTTGACAATCCCATTATACTGGCGCAGGTCATGCACATTGAGCTCATCAATAAAGTGCTGCTCGTCACTACTACAAACATTCGAAGGGAGCAAGCCCGGTGAGTAGGCACTAGGTTCCCAAATAATAGAACCCAAGTTAAAATCTCCAATTATCAAATATGCATCATCTGGTTTCATAAGATTTATATCATCAAGTTTCGATAAGAAATTATGCAGCTGTTGTGAAAAAGAGAACCCTAGGTTTTGTTTACATAAATAAATAACACATAAATTAAGAATAAAAATTGCGTTATTACGCTGCTTTAGCGCAATAGTAAGCCATAAATCCTCCGCTGAGGATTGAAATTGTGGTTGCATTGTAGTGGAAATATCCCTACGTATAGCTATCAGCACGCCACCTCCCCGCGTCTGCCCCGTTAGATCCAGATCTCTGTCACGCCGCCATACAATGTACCGATCGTCGAAGAGCTCAGAACTCGCTATACTATCTACGATCCAAGTTTCGGTCAGTATAATGACGTCATACGAATTAAGACAGATGTTTCTATAAAAAGTTAAAGTTTTTGAACGAAGTCCACGAACATTTTGATAATATATGTTTAATTTACTTGAATCCGCATTATCCATTTCTATAGATATGCAATAGAAAAAAACTAGCAGCAGTGTAATGCAAACAGGCCCTTCCCGAGGGTACGTAATAAAAAATTAAAATATTTTCAGTAAGATAGCTAAATGCAGATCTATATGGCCGTAGTCCAACGTAAAAATTGCATTCCATTGCAAGGTAGCACGCCATAATATTATATATTATGACATCAATGAAACAAACAAGTAATGTGTATGCGCGACAAGATAAGCAATAGCAATGGGTATCAATTAAAATAACTAGTGAAAACAGGAAAGTAGATAGCTCTGAATGCGCATAAGCATGACTGAGCAGGCAATAGTGATATATATGGGCAAAATGTGTAAGTAAAAGCGAGATACCAGCATGAACGTGGCAATCAGAGACCCAAGCGCTTACCTGCTTAGGACAATAGCAAAGCGGTGGCCCGACGGCAATCAAGGCAGAGGTTAAGAACGAGTACATTAAATAACATGATAACAAATATAGTTTTACTTCACAATATGCAGAAAGCACTTTTATAAGTGCATACGGTAAAAAAATTAACATCTTAAAAAGTATGAAGTGGTACTCTAAACATATTATTATATAATCGATTGATAAATAGCCCCATTTTAGGCCATTTTGTTTAAATCACTAACTTTGGTGATTATGTGCATTTGAGATGTATCGTTTTTACGGATATGAATTTTCGCAAATTTCACCCATACGTAGTTGAAGCCTTTCTCCTTAGCCATAATCTTTGTCTTCGTGAGTAGGTTCTTTGATTCTGCCGTAAGGTGATCGTTGACGAAGATACGCTGCTGCGAGCCTTCGAACCCGATATCACCGGCGGTCAGGATCTTGCATGCGCGTGCGGCGGCGACGAACTCCTCCTTCACATAGCGATTCAAAAAGCTCACTATTATTGATTTTTCTTTAGAGTTATGGATTGGGACTCTGTATAAATAATTAATTTGAGCTTTCGGAAAGGGACAGCTCACTTTTGCGCTGATGGATCCTAAGATAGTGAAGAGATTCTCATCTTTTTTGGTCGGAACGCCTTTAATCTCCACGTTGTTTAGACGAGACCGTTGCTCACTAACGGATTGTTGCGTTTTGAGTAGAGTGATTTGACTCAGTAGGGAGTCGATAGTCTCTTCCCACTTCTCCACTCCAGAGATTCTACCATCCAAGGAGGAGAGTTTCTCAGTGAGTTCAATAATTTTACTGTTGTTAAATTCACTAGACGCTTTAAGCTCTGATACCTCATCTTTAATTTTTTTTACGTCGACAATAGGCGTGTCGAAAGATTTTGAAATCCTCTTCCATAATAGCGGTACACATTTACTATTTACGAAAAAACCTTTATTTCGGTAATAAATTTGAGTTTAACGAAGTTAAAACCCTTTTTCTAATATTTTTTCAAATAGTGCGCCAAAACAGCTCGCGGTGTCATGGCGTCGGCTCTGACGTCACGCTTAGGTAAACATGTAATTATGTCTATGCGTTACGAAGAATTTAAACAAAACATTTAGGTACTTAGTGTGATACAAATGAATTCCGAAGTTTATAAGTGGTGTGCATTGCAGTACCGCAGTGTAAAACACATCAATAAGAACACCCAACAAAGTGTTTGTACATTTTCCAAACAAGAAAATAATAAGAGTTAAGTGGTTAAAGCTCGCACGGCGAAACTTCTGTGAAGACCACTTTGATGTGAGTATGTTATCATGTAATTATAGGTCTTAAAATGTTTGTTTGACTGGAAATAGTTGAATTAATGCAGCTATGGAATAATTAATTTATTGAGGTTATGTTTGTTTTGGCCTTGGCTATCATTCCTTATCAAAATTCGTTTTCTTTTTTGAGGTGCCAAATGACATGGAAAATAATTATATGGAGTATCATGTGATGGTATCAGTATCACCAGTAGTATGAAATCAGAATGTTTGCCCCATAAATTTACACGCCAATCAGACAGGAAAATACGAACATCCGACACAACTGAGCGACCTTATATAGCTAAGAAACGAAGAATGATGGTTCTTGAAGTGACTTACAAAGAACTCTTCACGTTTCGGAACTCAGACGAGCAAAATTATTTATTTGTTGCGAGGAAATCGCCCAACATTATATATCAATCCTAGGCAAATTAGAGCTATTTGCCTTAACAAAGCTTGGTTCCATTGTTATATTGTAGATTAAAGTCGATAAATCACACGTTAAATAATAAAAAAACCACTCCAAAAGCGCAAACCAGTATTAACAACAACAAAATACAGTGGTATCAGCGGAGTTTACCTAAGCGTGACGTCATGCGCTGTGATTGGTGTTTCAATCAAAATGGCCGATAGCAATATTTTAATGTTTTATTTTATTGAAAATCTTAATAATCTGATTATTTTAAACAAAACTTAACCCGTGTTTTAAATTATTTTAGTATGTAGATTGCCCTAAAATTATTAAATCGACAATTCTTCGATACTGTCGACACGCCTATTAGAGTAGGTACGCCGGCCAGCTGGGACTTTAGGCACTGGATCTCCTTCAGCACTTTCTCCAGGGTAGCTGGTTCAGAGCCACTAAATGGCGACGCGATCGGTGACTGCGGCACTGACGACGGTGTTGGTGATAGCCCTTTGCACGATGCACATCTCCAAGCCGAACGTTTGTTCACGCCCAACTTTCTCCATCCGACTTCGGTTATTTGCGCACATCCAAAATCCATGTGATTTTTACATACGACACACTGCACTCCATCATTGAAGACATTATCACATAATGCACACTTCATTTTACCACGATTAGTGTTAAGAATTAAGTAAATTAGTTATACGTGTAGCTCCTACAAACGCTCACGGCTGACTGATTATACATGGTTGAACCGGGAATCGAACCCGTTACACGAGAAAAATAACCACTCTGTAGCTGTATCATACGGATAGACAGGCTTCATCAATATCCACCACAAGATCAAAAAACCGACAGGGAGTGAAATAATGAAGTGTGCGACTTTGTATTCAACAGGAAGGGACTCATTTTGAGCATTGGATAAATTGATTAATTTTGTATTTAAAATGATAAAATACATTCTATTTCTGACACTGTTATTTAGCAAAAATTATCTTTATGATGAAGCCTTTCGATCGGTTAAGGTATGATAAAGCTACAGGTTGATTCTTTTTCTCGTATAACGGGTTCGATTCCTGGTTCAACCATGTAATTATTTAAATATTTTTGAATGCCGTTTAATTTTTTTTTATTCTAATTAGTTCTTCTTTCAGTAAAATGTTCCATCTACAATATATTCAATGTACTTTCCCTCCACGTGGCATATCCGTTGGACGCCCTGTATAGGTACATAATGAGTGTGGTGAACTAAAATAAAATAAACAGTAGGTACCTAGTGTATGTACACTTACTAAAAATAGTAAGGAACTAATAAGATAATGTGTAAGGCAGGTATGTGTAATAAATAAGACAGTGATGTGGGTAAACCTAGGTACCTAAAGGTTTACTTATTATTTGTAGTGCAACTATAGGTAGGTACTTGCCTAAAAGCACCTTGGTATTGTACATTGGGCCCACTTTGTTCGCCTTAACCATTGCTTCTATCCGAGGTGGGGACTTTGGCCTTGTGCTGATAGTCACTTCCATTTTACTAAGAAAATTATGAAAGGGACAAATTAAAAAAAATATAGGTAGGTACCCTCTCACAATAATCTAAGTAGGAACAATTAATAAACATAGAAACAAAAAAAAATTACTAAAAAATCAAAGCACTGACTGTATAGATACAAAAATCCATAGAGTAACTTTTTATACTGGAGAAATCTGTAGAAATCCACAGACTAGGTAGGGATGAAATCCAGTAGGTAGGTACATACCTACCTACCTAGGTATTCTTGTAGTATTTATATCCTCTATGACGGAGACCTATATACATTTATTATCTTACTTAAGTATACTAGGTACAATCCTCCATGCATGTTGTGGCAGGAAGATACACTGACTATATTATCCATCCATAATTATTATCAAAATCATCGAAAAATAACACATTATTATTCATTCGAAGATTAAAATCATAAAGGTAGGTACTAATCAAAACTCAAAGTAGGAGGGTAAAATAATTTATTACAAGGCTGTTCCTAAATAAATGTAATAGTATTTACAAAAATATAAAAATAGTAAGCTTAACATAGTAGCACTGACATAAAATATTAAAGAAAATAAAAGATATTGAACACTTTTACATAATAATTATCTAGTATTATACTTAAGTTTCCATTTTCTCATCAAAAAGTCTTCACTCTATTTTTCTATTATCACGAAGACTCTTGAGTGTATACAACACTCAAAGTGAAGATTATAGCACTTTCATACAATCACTATCTCTCATAGCCACCATCTTTCTAATATTGATGGTGAGGTGAAGAGTACTTTATTCCATCTCTCTTTTGCTCATGTTTGTTGCCTCATCTTGTCTCACTTTATGCAATAGGCCCACAGATATATTTTTTTACTGGTATTGCGGTACCATTTGAGAAGCTGACTTCTGAGTCACAGAGATCCATTGCGATGATTGTATGTGCTTAATGTTGTTGTTATAAGAATAGGTTACTGTTGCACTACTGCATTAGACGCATCAGAATTATCTTAAAGTAATCAGACTAAGGAATATATCATTCTCTTCTGAGACTTGAACTCACAGTATATTATTATCCATACAATATTTGTAAAACATGAGTTTTCAAGCTGTTACAGTACTAATGTAATGGGATATGGTCTGAAAGGCACAAACATTCATCAAATAGCATGCAAGAGTTAATATAGTGGTTACAATAACCTGTGGCTACGACTTTGAGTGATTTTGAAAGCAACTAAATATATTCTAGTCAGTTTCCATCAACAGCTCGACTTTAGGCTTGGGCATGGCTTGAAGCAAGACTGTGAGTTGGCTCTCCATTGTACCTGCCTGTGTTACGAGGCCTTTGAGGTTTTTCTCAATGTGTAAAATATCTTGGTTGATTAGCTCCATGTTCTGAAATTCAACAACAATTAAAATAAATAGAACAATATGTGGAATTCAAAATATTTACATAACGCTACAAGTTGATCCATACCTCTATCAGGGAGCTATACAAATACTTGAAATTTTTGTCGCTGTATCTGATGAAACCACTCACGTTTGATTCAGAGTCTGATGGAGCTACAGAAGTCATTTTATAATAAATTATTAATTATTAATTTCAAAACAAACCTATCAAGAACAAGAAACAAAACAGTCATAGATTAAAATCATGTTTTTATTTTATTTTAGTTATGGCTTCGCACAGGTTGTACATTTAAAACATTTTTAAAGTTTGAGTATCATTACATTTTTTGATGTTAGTTGATAGAATCAGGCGTTACTTTGCGGAAATCCATATTCAAAACAATTTTTGGCGGGATTACAACTACATATTATATTTTACTTCATTATTTTTTTTGATAATGGTAGTTTTCTAGACGTGCGCAAATCATTACGCGAACGCGTGATACATTACACCATTTCATCACGCGGTCGCGTAATATTACCCTGTAATATCACGCGTGATGTTCGGTTGGTTGCTGATGTTCGGTTTACCTTCACTGTGATGTTCGGTCGGGCCGTGGTTTTCGATTGAGAGAGACGAGCGAGACCGTCGCGCGGTGACTACCACCATCCATCACCCATTATTTTGTTACCTCTGATCATGTTCAAAATTATGATGATCAACAAAAATGACATCAGGCCAACCTTTGTATAATAATTTTACAAATTATTTAATAACAATTTCGCACGAAATTACGGAAACGTTCTGAAAAATTCAATCAAGCATTGCATTTAATTATGGCGCCAACTGCCAGCCGAACGCGTAGCGGTTCCCATAGTGGAAATAAATACTAAACTTGCCAACGGAAGCGTGCACCGTATTCTGGTCAAAATAAGGTTGACAATCAGGTAGGTACCTACCTACTGGGTAAAACCAAATAGCTGCATAATATAAATACTCATATCTCATCACGCGCTCGTCGCTTCGCACACGCGTTGCCGCAGATCGTGCTGTTTCTTTCGCTCGGTTATTCGACTTGTTCGAGCGCCGCTGTACCGCGCCGCGCGTCGGTTCAGCGCGGCGCGGATGGGAGGTGATAGGTGATAATCGATTTTACCGCGTGATGAAAAGTAATGCATTACCCGGCTGGGTAATATTACGCCGGTAATATTACAAGCATTCCTTACACACGTCTATAGTTTTCAGTTTTGACGGAGTTTTGGCCGGAATCCGATTGAGACGAACGTACTTGGCTGTCTATTTTTTCTTTAAACTTGTGTTTTTTTCGTGTTATTGTGTAATATTGGTGAAATATTAGTCATTGAGTGTTCGGTAACGTGCACGTGTGTGGGCGAATGGTATAAACCCAAAAAGCATGCCACTTCGCATTTTTTCCAAAACTGAATCGTGACTTTGACTATGTAAATAATCGACTTGAGTAGGTACATACATACATACCTATTTGATCACGAGGATTGCTCCAATGCTATGATAAACTTGACACTAGCTAAATGCACAAACCGTGCGAAGCCATAACAAACAAAAGTAAAAATTTGATAACTGTGACAATTATTATTGCCATTGACGTTAATTGAGTCGTTTGAAAATGCTTTTTTTTTAAAACTACAACGGTTACCTACCTACATAATTGGTTTTTAAACGATAAACTTATGTCAATGTCATCTGCTCGCTGCGGCTGGTAGGCATCTGCATTACTCTGCATTTGGAAAAAAGCCAAAATTCTTTCGAATAAAATCATTAGAAAAGTATACAGAAAAGTGATATCCTATGTGTAAAACCCGGACTAATTTTCATGAATTGTGTTTGTGGTTTCCTTGTGTTATTTATTTCGTTCTATCCACGTCTTGCCATTACGCACTATTTGGAAATGTTTTTAATACACTCCAGTACGTTACAACCAGTAATAGCAGGTATATAACATAAAAGTCTTGATATATACTTATTATCTCCATGTTCTAAAATAATTTCATAAAAACCCGGCTCCGTTTACTGCGTTTTACGAGTTCCGTAGTCAACGAAGGAACCTTACAGTTCTGTAACTGCAAGCCCGTCCTACCGTCTGAAGGCGTTTTATTCAGACAGACTAACGCTGAAATTAATTACCATGATTAGAGATAGTTTTCATTATGAATAGATTTTTAAAAACATATCTTACAATACTTACATCAACATATTTTCTAAATGTTGTCTTGTTACCAAGCTATAGGGCTCCAATTTTCGCCTTTTTTATAAGTTCTGTAAGTCTTGAACCTTCTAGGCCATTAGATCATAGTAAAATGATTTTGAAAATTTTGACAACTATTAACAACCAGTGCCTGCACTCGTCCAGTATCTGGCATTGGTTACTCTAAATGTTTTCAGGGTCACCCCTGAAGTTTAATTTGTTCTCGAGCTATGATCGAGCAAGTTAATGCATAGTTAACTTCACCCTTTGAGTGTTACCACAACCTTACTGTAAGTGAGACTAGACACGCAATAGACAACTTCTTATAATTTAGTTCTGCATAATATAAACCAACTAGTTTCTTGCTAGAATATTTGTTTTGGAAAATTAATTAATAGGTTGATGTTTGACCACTATAATGCGACGAAGTAACATATCCCCTCATGAGTTAAATACTCACAGGTTGTAAGTAGCAATAATTAAAGGTTCTTAAAGAATACCTACATATTTTTTACTAAAGAACTTTACGCTGATAATACAAAATATAAATCTTAATTCTCATCAGGCCTCAAGAAAGTCACTAGTGAAAGTATCTGACTCTACTATTTCAGGTCAAGTGATTGTTCAATTTAATAACCATACTGTTCTTGCACTTGCTAGCTAATAATATTATATACTTAATAGTTTCCTTTTTTTAACTGACCTTTTTTTGAATACAAATAAATAATGAAAAAAATATTTTTATTACTGCTGGTCACTGGAACCCATAAGTCTGTTACTGCATACAGTCCGTCATCTTATCATTTGTTACTTTAAAAGTAATACAGAACTAATGCTCATTGCTCAAGTCTCAAAAGGCATACAAGACAAGAAATGACAAGATAGTCGCCAGTCTTTCATTATCCGATGATCACAGGAATCCTTATAATGTACCGCGTATTTGCGAGTTGGCCGTCGCCGTCGGCGCCGGCCGGGCTGGCGTCGCGACGTCGCCTGCCCCCGCCCCCGCGCCCTGCGGCAGACGCTCCGCGCGCAGTGGCCGGCGCGGCGCCCTCTCTAGATAACTACCCCTCTGGCTACTGTGCCACTTGGAGATCCAACCTTTATTGCCTCGCTGTTCTACAGCGCAAGAAATAGCAACTTTTATATTGTCTATTATAATAATTATCCTATTAATAAGTTTTGCGTAGTTACCAGTCTGTGGCTAACTTTATGGGTAGGGTTAGAAAAATAACATTATAAATCTTGTTTTTCACGTTCACCGATAGACATCGTATATTAGGTTGTTAAGTATGATAAAACTCGGGGAATTACGCAAGTATCTAAGGAATAAAACCTCATGTTATTCCAGTGGTAATCAGAATGTCTGACTAAACCCTGACCAAAGAGACATGACAGAGAAACATGACGTGGACTGTGTTAAAAGTGTGGAAACCGATGACCAGGACGACGAGGATGCTGCTCGTGGCCTCATAGCAAACGGCGACCAGAGTCCTGAAACTAATGAACAAACTAGTGCCAAAAAACCCAAAGATAATAGTGCCATAAACAACAAAGACGCATGTAGTAGTGATATAGAGGAATACGCTGATGCTGAAGATATAAGAGCAACGCTCAGTTGGACGCTTGAGGGAAATGAATGTAGAGTAACATGGAATCTCCCGGACGGAGTTGCCACGCCGAAGGATTACATCGCGTTATGTTATCCAGGTGAGTTATTGTTTTATCTAATTTTATGTATTCCATGATATAAAACAAACTTATCTAGTTTTCTAGATTGATTTCATGCGCATCGTTTACGTAAAGGCTGCTTACTTATAATTTATTGGTTGGCAACTTCCGTGGTTCTTCTCATTAGCATATAACAGGCACTATCCTTAGTGGAAAGCAATTTAGTTTCATTGCCAAGTCCTAGCTGTCGTTGAAGATTTATGATGTGGGTACCTACTTAGAGCGAGTCTTCGGTGCACGTTCTGTATCCGCAATATTACATAGCTGGGTCCGATTTGTAACTGTGCAGTCGTTAACCGGCGGCGTCATACTGGTCCGCGGCTGCTCATTGCATTAATTGACAACAGGAAACGAGCCCATGCTCTCGACTCACCCCAACGGAGATAGTATCGCCATTTACGGGCGCGATCTCGCAACGAGTCGCCTGCGGACGGCAGATACCGTCGGACACCTTCCTTGCGCAGCGTCCGCACATCCATCGAGAACTAAAAAGCAATTATACGTTTAAGAGGACCGCTTACAGTCTCGGCACGAAAGCGCAATTACCACCTACAAACTTTTAATCGTCCGGCAACCTGTTCTAGAAACGAGCTACAAATTGATTCCGACTTTAAAACTATTTACTCAAATTGGCAATAAGCTTAACGAGCTCCACTTACAGCTCGGTATTGAGATTAATGGCGAGCTATTCTATTTGAGCAATCGAGTTCAATGCCGTCCGTCCGAGTGGTTTTACGTGTCCGTTGCCGAAACTGTGAGATCATCCATTACGCATTCTGAATACTGATGTGGATATTCTCGGGTGAAATGAAGAACTGCATCACAACAAGGTGGCGCGGGCACGTGCCGGGTAGGCCACGGCGGTGGTTACATAAACCGAGTACTCACTTACTTAGTGCCTTTCACCGACACCGGTGCCTGCAATTTTCTGGCGTTGTGAAGCGATTATTGCTGTAAATCCGTCCCAACGGGATCTGTCGAGACAGCTCGCTTTAATGTGTAGCGGTACTACTGCGGTTCTGAGAGACTGATAGAATAAATGTAGGTACGTAACGATATCCAGAAAACATTAGATTATCCATACAAAACATTACTGGAGTAAGCTTTACTGGTCTGGTAACCTGATGGTGCAATAGTGGAGCGCTATCTCACTATGTCCTCGTTTCAACAATGTTGACTCTCGAATTTCTCCGGACTTTCGCTCATGAACCCACTTAAAGTTGTGCCATATCTGTTGCAATTGCGTACACGTACGACTGGTTCCAATGCAATTGCAAAAGGGTGTATCATACTGTATTGATTGTGACACGCACCATCGTCGATTCAAGTCTGTTCGACGTCGAAACCGGTGTTGTGTCACCAGGAAGTCCTCGGTTTGTGTTGCAACGAATGGGTCTACCGCACGTTGGTTACTCATAGGTCGGAATTTAGCGTATCGATCGTATCGTGGCAGTTCCGATAGGTCGTGCAGGTCAGGCCAGCAGCGGCGCATGAATGGCTGCGGCCGGCCCCGCACACCTCCGTGCCCCGCCACTCGGTTTGTGAATGAACCCCCACCGGCGCGTGCCGCGGTCTCAGCTCACGCTCAGTCGCGGTCGACCGTCGCGCCGACACGCGAGCGCATGAGCCCATTCCAATTTTTGACGTTTAGAAATTTGGAATCGCAAGTTGTGTTTTGTAATACCACGGACAGTTTGACGTTTAGTGATTTCTCTCCACCGTTGAGTCTATTGGATCCGTTTTTCGAGTGTCGTCCTGGCGGCTGTGCTTGTCGGGAAGAAGAAACCCAGCTTTTTGGGAAAGCCGCCAACGGTAGACACCGTTTGACGTACACGGTGAGTGAGCAAAGCAATTTTTTTGTTTCATTGAGTATTAAAATAAAGGCTGAATGCTAGATAAGGTGACACGTAGGCTAGATGCCTGTGGTTGGAAAAATATACGACAGTGGGTTGTGCTGTAGGCGGTGCCCACGTTAATCTAATATGGTAGGTGTAGTACACCGCCGTGTCTTCTATATAACTAGGACAATTTTACTTTATGTTACACGTAACGTTGTAAAATGATATGTGGACACTTACACCTACGCCTAAGGCTACCAAGTAGTGTTATGTTCCTTTAGAACTCTCATTCTAGTTATTCAGGCCTTGACCGCAGGAAACGGTCTTTAGGTGTTTCGCATTATCAGTTATAGAGTCTGTTATATCTTTATCGACACTAATTTATTCAATCGACAGTCTTAAAGTCTTACCATAAATATCCAAGGTTGAATCGGCACATTACCAGATGCGTCCGTTTTTGTTTGTAAGATGCTGATAAAAAATGTCCAGATTTTAGGCGCCTCTGCAACACAATGGTCCGGTGCAGAGGCGCTAACCGACCTCTACCTGGCTCCAATTCTCGCCATTTTTTTCTCATGACTATCACAAACGTTCACGTCGTGTTAAAATTGATGAGCCCCTATTGTTTGGTCGTCGATATCGATCGCTCTCTGTACCTACACAGTTCCAAAATGTTTTTTTTTCTTTTGGGTGTAAATTAAACCCTTTAAACCGGGAGACAGTTTGTGTATCCAGAATCCGAATAAAACATAGCCAACTTTCCAATGCATTGAAAGTAGATGCCCTCTAATATAAGTTCGACTTTCTTCTTGCCATGGACGTTAGATCGTAAACTCCATCTAGGTCCGGTGGGGCTAATAAAACGGCCATCCATCATGTGAGCCCACCAGCGGATATCAAATTGACACGCCTCACTCCCGTACACTCCTCTCCCCATTCCATTACTACGTTATTACTTACTATATTAACTCTAACAGCTGCGTCTTTGCCTGTATTGCTGTTGCTAACTGTAATAAGCGCAAAAAAATAATGGCCCTAATAGTATAGGGCTAGGGGTCGATCTCAGGGCGTGTAAATGAGTTCTCGCACAAGTTAGAAGTAAGGTATATATTTTAAAACAAAAGGAACACGGCAAAACAGGAATTAGCACTGATTTGGGTAATTAATTGACAATATATCACGCGTTGCGTGTATCGCGGCGGGCGGCGCGTGGCGGTCTCTTTCTTGCGCGCGAGTCGCGCCGTCGCGTGTGAGGAGAGGAGTCGTTGGCGCATGCGCGGTGTTACGCGTAGTGTTTAAGGGCCGTTTTCGAATGCAATCCTGCGCGTCTAAATAAGCGCCCGCTACAATAGTTAATTAAACTCCAATATAAAATCATTTGCTTTTTATACGGCAAAAGTGGGTTTCTTTTAGCGGGTATCGTTATTGCATTTGCTGCACTATTCATTGAGGAAGTCTATCGACAGAAATGCGATGTATTCTCACACAATAATCGAGTAACTTATGTACGCGTAGGATTATTGTGGTGCTTAAGAACTTAAATAAGTAACTAACATTGTTATTGAAATAAACATTATTAGATGATGTCGTGCTGGAGGCGTATCTCTATTGCATATTTGAAAATATATCCGATAATGTTAATAATTAATAAGTACCTACTTTGCGTCGTGAAAACTGTATTGTATGAAAAACAAGGTCCGAGTTGTATTTCTTTTCAATATTTACGCTGTATGCCGTATCTATTCAATAATCTAAATGGATTGGTATATTTTCGATACTCGACGGAAATTAAATACACACCCTCGATGCGGGCCCACGCCGCCGCTTCCTAGTTGTTTTGCCCTTTCCTAGTTCGTAGTTTTATTCAATTCTATTCGATATGTCCACAAAAATTTTAACTATTGATATCTTAATAATTATCCTCAATTACTTTTGATATATCAGTTTATTTTCCGTTTTCCTAAATGGCCCCTTCATACCGTGGGGCGTTTATAAATTATATCTGCTCGATTTACATTTCATTTCCTTCGTTAAGTAATTGTAGCATTAATTTAACTTCCATTAGATCTTATTACATCCTGCTCTGTAAATATTTCCCACAATTGTGTCTTGAAATTGGGCAAGAACCGAATTTCTGAGATACTCGGTGTCTTTAATATTTATACGAATCATTCTTCGGAACATTCTACCGGCGCGGCGGATTTCTTCCAATAAATAAAGTTCTTGCTTGCAAAACATTTCATTGAACTTTGCGCTGGCGTCATTGTTCTTACATTGTGTTGGTTGATTCTCACGGAGTTTTCGACTCGCAACGCCATTAGTCAATTGGTGTGTTGCGGCAAGAGAAAGAAGCTGTGAGATGGTTTCTCACGAGTCGGCTTACTAAGAAACGACTGGGATCCCGCTGTTCGGCAAGTCTTAGTTAGCGCTCGGACTTTTAATGAGACATTTCTTTTCCGAATGTGTTGGCATCAACTGAATTTGCCGAATCGTTATGTGGAGTGTATCTGTTGGTATTACAACATGAACTTGATATCTATGTGATGTGTGTCGTCTTCCGCTGTATCTACATGCTACATACAAAGCGAATTACTTCTCGACACGTCGTCTAGACATGAACTTCACACTCGGAGAGCGGTGTATTGTTGCTGGGTGAAAAACACTGAGAGGAAGCGATAAATTATGTTCGAAGTTTATACGAGCGTTCGGTAATGGGCCCTGTGCTCGCGACCGCGTCATCATCTTCCGCTTCAGAGCTGTTCCATCTATATTTGCTGCAAAGCTTTGATCCAGCGCTAGCCTCATTTACTGTGTGATCATTTACGAAATTTACATTAAAATCTGGACATTTACCAACGAGTATTTGTTATGAGTTCACTAAATCACGATTAAACTGATATGAAGATATTATTATATGGGTGGTTCAAATACCCCATTTATTGTGTGTTAATTATTTTTGTACCAAACTGAAATAATTGTAAATTATATCGCTGAGGATGATAAGGTTAGTCGTCAGCTGTGTTATCATTATTATCAACGTAAAATAGGTTATGAACTTCCAGCAAGTAGTATGTCCTAATAAACATTCATCGATGTGTTTCAGTTTGAAGTTTTCCCATGGTATTTGATTTTATTGTATTCAAATTGCCGACTTTACAAACGTTTGTTGCTATTGCCGTGGTAACAAAAAATCGGAAGTGCTTAGAAATCGGAACAAAGGTTCCGTTGACTTTGAGTGGTTATTAATAATTGTCCCTTCCGTTGCAACCCTCTGTAAGCTAAGGGTAGAATGCGCTGAAGCGAAAACGGAAGTAGCGCGTCCGCCAAACCCTAGTTCCGTAATTGGCGGCACGGGCTGCATTTCCGGTTTCTTTTACGAAGCTAAAAATAGTACCCTTTTAAAGAATTAATTGAGTTTTTGCTTTGGCTTTGGCTGGTGCTGGTACTACATTCAACTGCTATTTTGTCAATGGTTTTAATAAAACATAAATATATTTGCTCATACTTAGATGTAATTTTGTTTCATCTCAAAGATTCAGTGACGATTTCGATAAGATGAGATTACGTGAAGACTGACTTTATTGTCACTCTCTGAATATTTCATCGACCACACGTTTGGAATAGTGGCTGAGCACTCGGACTCCTGCGCTTGGTGTTGCGGATTTGATTCCCGCCCGGAACTCTATTGACTCGATTGTCCTATTATAATATTTAAGGGCAAAGATAAACTTATTACAGCAGCCCCCACTCAAAGAAGTTAGATACATTGATATGACAGGAATATAGAGACTTTTAAAAGCGGCAAACCACTTATCAGTTTGAGACTCTGGAGTAGCGCTGACTGTTTTTACAGTTGCTTTGATGATCAATCATTATAATGAGCTGTGAAATCCATAAACTGTTTGAAGTTGAAGCAGCCAGCGGGTTTGTTTACCACTGCCGCCGCCTGCGTCATTGTTTTCAATACTTTCGCTGGAATTTTGGAAACGTGCTCATGAGCTATTTTAACGCAATACAATGTCAGAATCTGACACGTGGACTCCTTCATCCGCAAACCCTAGAGACTGAATTATTTTGGCAGGTCACCAAGAAGGTAGGTGTCCTGAGTTACAGGAAAGCAACGGTGGTAGAGATCAGGTGGAAATCGGAATTCGACAGCTCTACCGATAGTGCTGATAGTGTCAAGTCACAAATCACAAATACCACACTTACTTTTTGATAAAAAAAATATACATTAAGTAGGTTCATAATATTGCTTCTGATTTCGGAACTGGGGCCTCTTTAGAGATAGGTACGTGTATGAAACAAAGGACTTGCGCATCCATCACAAAGACAGGTAGGTATATAATCTAAGGTCTTGCCATAGAAAACTTCTCAATGTGACACAATAATACACGCATTGAATACAATCGCTCTCGTGCCCAGTAGTTGTATGCTATTATTGTCCTGCCGTAGACTAGTGACGCTAGCCCTAACTAGGAATCCAAGGACGCTGGTAATCCGGTCAATGAAGGCACGTTCTTTCTAGCTTCTACGCTACTCCTTAGAAATAAAAACGTGGCCAGCCATAAACTTGACCGATTTTTGCGTAGTCGTATCGTATATCCTCAAGTTTTTTTAGCTTCCATAAAGGGATTAGTGAAGGGTGGAGGTGCTAATGGACGTGTATATGCTTGCACATCCGGTCCATAGGGTCCGTTAATTGGTCTGCGTAAAAGGGATATCGTGTATCTGCCCCCGCTCTGCCCTCAGCTTCCTGCCTGCGACATCAGGCGACAGGTCGAGATCGTGAGCCTCCCCGTTCTCAGGAGAAATTCACCTTATAATGCCACTTGTCCAATGTAATCTTGAGCGTCATTGTTTTTATCCGTAATGATAATGAAAATATCCGTTTCGATTATCTTAAGATCTCTGGCGTTTTTGTTATTTGGCATTAAACAAAAAACTTCTTGATAAAGTGCGAAAAACGCTTGATTCAAGTTCTTTTATAACCTCAGCTTCGTCAAACTTTTTTGTAACTTTACACACAAAATCAAGTTGTTATTAATGGTTGGCGTTCTCACAGGCATTGTCGTAATTAGTTACCCCTGGATTCACAAGTCATAGCCGCAACACATCTTCGTTACAGTGATATGTAACTACTAAATTATTCTCGTTCCCATAGCGTTTCTCGACTGTGACCGTCTACCTACACAGTCATTCATGCTCAGACCCATTCTAGCATGCATCGCCTAACTACTTATTACGTATGGCAATACGCAACATATTATTGGACATATTATGGGCTTCTCACAATTACCCTCAACGAATAAGCGGCTTCATGAAACGCTTTGATGATGCAGATATTGCAAGTTCCAGAAGGCAATGGTACCGTCCTGGGAAATTAACAATCGCAGTTGTTCCTAGAACTGGCGAATGAGGACGTTAGGTGGTGAATGGAAAGGTAGTACTCATCGGCGGAAACAATAGGTGTTAACTTGCAGTGTGCGCCCGCGAGAGAGGATGTGAACTGATTACTGATAGAGCTACAAGCTCTTGTTAGTTTGCGTTGTTGCGCTCTTGTTTGTTTGTCTTGGTGAAAGCTTGCGTTGCAAAATTGAACTTTGATTGGTTGAGCTTAACCTTTTGTTTTATTGCGATTTATAGTTTTTTTTATACATTTACTGGCCTTACAAAAACAGGGTTTCATATCTATATATATAAAAGCCAAAACTGACTGACTGATTGACTGACTGACTGACTGACTGACTGACTGACTGATCGATCAACGCACAGCCGAAACCACTGGGTCTAGAACCATGAAATTGTGCACAAATATTCCTTATGTGACGTAGGCGAGCAATAAGAAAGGATTTTTGAAAATTCCACCCCTAAAGGGGTGAAAAGGGGTTACAAAGTTTGTATGGAGCAACGTGTTTTCTTGGTCCGATCAACTTCAAACTTGGCATTTATATTCTTTAAAACATTTCATTAAACACGTGTTTCATCGTTTTCTAATATTCAACCCCTAAAGTGAGAAAAAGGGGTTACAAGATATTTTCATCAGATTTAGTTCATATTAAAAATTTGGCTCAATTATGCCATAAGTGACATAGGAATGCACTAAAATGTGATTTTTTAAATTCAACCCCTAAAGGGGTGAAAAGGGGTTGTATCGTTTATGTGTAACAACGTGTTTTCTTTGTCTGATCAGCTTCAAACTTGGCATTTACATTATATAAAAGATTTATTTAAATACATTCATAGTTTTTTAACATTAAGCCCCTTAAATGATAAAGAGGGGTTGCAAAATATTTTTCATCAGAAAATTTAGTTCAAAACTGAACAATGCAATGCAAAATATTTAGTTCAAACCTTAAATTTTGTA